>CM022948.1:29150416-29750416 GCA_012931725.1 Litsea cubeba | reverse complement strand
AATCTACCAGCAGCTTGTTTTTGAATGATTTCTTCATGCTTTTGCTTCAGTCTTTGCACATGAAGTCCGGTCCATCTAAAATAAATAAAAATACAACTTCATGGACCCAAGTTTTGTCCATCTCAATGAATTTGCCAACTCTCATATCCTAACAAATACTCACACACCAACCCCACACACACTCACCCAAGTCCCTCATATTAGCGTTACACCCAAGGATTGATCTCTAGTAGTTTCTATGGAAGTAGGTGCCTCACCAAATGAGCTGAGTCTGAGCCTAACTGAATGGTCATTGTCACGTATTCAAGGGCTTGAATAATAATGGTTGGACTCCATTTACTTTATATTTGCAAAGCCACTATGCATAATATCATATTCGTTTAATTCACTTGAAATTTTATATGTTACTATTACACAATGCCTAAGTCATAACATTCAAAATTGATCTATTGTATAAAATATATATATATATACACTACGTAATCGCTTTCAATTACCTTTTATGAACTTTATAGTGGACGGGAAGATTGTTGTGTACTACTTTGACTCGAAATTTACTTCCAAGAGTGCTTTATATCATATTTGTATCCATTAATGATCAAGTGCAAGCTCATTTCGCTTGTTTGGATGTATGGTGAATTGAAGTAAAGTGAGGTGAAGCAACAAATCAAGAGTAAAAAAAATATAGGGGGTTATGATGGTCTTTTATTTTTAGTGGCTTGATAGGAGATTTTTGACTTTTTGTGTAAAAAGATGATTTTTTTTTTTTTTTTGTCATTTAGTTGACAAAGGAGGTTGCTTTTTTACTTTTTTTTTTAAAAAGGAAGGGATTTTGAATTTGTGTACTTTCAATATGACCCATTGTGTTATGTTGTCTGAATAATGGAGGCTTTACCTCACTTTACTTCAATTCACCTCACATGCAAACACATTTTTTTAAAACAATTTTTGTAAAGCCTAATTAGATGCATATTAATTCACAAGGGTAGAATGGACATGCATCATAGATTTTCAGGTTTTGACTAAATGAATGATTGTGGACTTTTGCAATTTAGACCAAACTTCAACAATAGCCTATTTTAAGGTTTCTAATCACATTGATAAAATAATCCAATTAGATTGAAGTTTCACCCAGTCCCAATGAAAGATGCACTGCATTTCATCTATAGTACAATACAATAGGTCTTATACCTGACTATTACTTGGTAATAATATATGTGAATGCACTTGGTTACGTTGTGAAGTTCTATTACAAAGATGCTAGGCTGTTATTTTGGAAAAAATAGCCCCACCTATGAGCCCCTACTTGCATGCATGCCAAGCATAAGTGTAGAGAAAATAAGGCCATCCAAAAATCCTAACCCCTAATTTATTGGCTTGAAGAAAATGTTTAGTCTACGTATTGAATTAGTTGTTTAATTTCTTCATTTTTAAATAGCCAATCAAATGGTGTGATTGCTAATTCTTACATGGCAATAAAACTTACACTGTCCTTATTTTCTTGAGGAATTGATATTATCTTAAATTTCCTCAATGGTTTCTTCCAAACAGGCAAGTGGAGTTTTTGATCAGTATCCAGAGAAGGCATTGGCGGTGGAAGAAAAGTATAAGCATGCAGTTGGAGAGATGATCGATTGCCTTTCTTCCTAAAGGCATTAGTAAAATTATAGTTGGCATTGCTGGGATTTAAAAGGAGCTCTTTGGTATCATATCTTGTTGCAAGCATATATTAGTCCTAATATTCATGTAGTTTGGTAATGTTCCCGTTGGAAGTCAGGTCTTTTATTAGCCATTTTCCCTTCTTTCTTTATCTTTGTTGCATGCAATTTGTTGGTTTCTTTCTAAATGCTAGAGTTCTGTAATCTTGCATTACTAAACTCAAATGAAGTGTTTAAGAGTAACCTTCTGGAAATGTGCATGCTCTCTCTCTCTCTCTCTCTCTCTCTCTCTCTCTCTCTTAGAGAAATCATAAGCCTAGGCCTTCTATTTTTTTGGATACATGACGAGAACCCATAACCTCCACGGTGCAATATTGAGCACTCCTCAAGGCATGGTCTATAAATCCATTAGTGAATGAAACTTCAGTTCATAACTGAGAATTCATACCTTAATATTGGCTCAAAATTTTCTGATCAAGATATCCTAATTTTTTTACTTTTCCTTTCAAGTGGTTTTTATGATCAAGATATCCTAACCCTTTATGTTTTCCTTTCAAGTGCTTTCTGGCTGTGAACCCTGATAGAGCATTGTATATAAGCTGAAAGGAAGGGGAGAGTTTGCTTAAGTTTGTGATAATATTTGCCAAGAAGCTATTTTTCTACTATCATTTGTATCAATTCAATTACACAGCAACAAAGGGGCTCTTAATGTTGGAATATTAATTCAAACTTGATGGGGTCCTGAAGGTTTTAAAACCCCTAAATCCTAAGGTTTAAGGACCCAAATCAGATCTCAAATATGCAATTCAAACAATACAAATAACAATCACAAAATCAACAATCAATCACCACGAGAGAGACGACGATATACGTGGAAAAACCCCCAAACAAGGGAAAAAAATCACGGGCCCTGGAACTCGGTCCAGGAAAGAGATCAAACACTAACAATTCGAAGATTACAAGAGAACTTACAACCCCTCCCCAGTTGAACAACAACCTAAGGACTGCAGAACCTCATGCCGACGCCTCGCCATTCATCTTCTCCCGTACTTGACTCTCCGTCTACACCCTCGAAACAACTCCGAGATGAAACAAACCAAAGATAGAAGAAATAGACTATAGAGATGGAAATCTTAGCTCAAAATGGATGAATCTCTCTAGAGAATGAAAAGCCCTCTCTCAATGTTAGCAGCCGTCCTTGAATGTGTAAGAGAGGTGTTTAGGGCAAAATATAACAATCCTTATACAATAGAACCACTAGGGCTTGCTCAAAACAGAATTCTGTAACGAACGTTCGAACTCTTTACTGAAGAGTTCGAACTCTGGGCCTCTCGGGAAAACTGGCCTGAAAAGGCTCTAGACAGCAACGTTCGAACTCTTGTACTGAACGTTCGAACTCTGGGCCTCTCGGGAAAACTGGCCTGAAAAGGCTCAGGACAGCAACGTTCGAACTCTGCTTCAGAACGTTCGAACTCTGTTCGAGCATTCTAACTATGCTTCTGAACATTCTAACTCTGGAGCTCTGGTCTTTGGTTTGTAGGGTGTACTCCCATGGGTTAGAAAAATGAAAAACACAAATCAAATCTAAGTTTTGTCCAATCCCATGAATTATGCCAACACTCAAAACCTTACAATCTCCCCCTTTGGCAATTCATGGACAAAACTTCCTAAAATATACATTCTATCCTTGAAAACCCAAAACAATCTGAAGATCTGAAGAACCATCACAAGAGGAGCCAGTATAACCTACAAACCAAATACCAAACCCAAACCACTGGGCAAAGATCATGTCAGCAAAACAAGAAATTGAAACTAAGATAATCACATAAACCAAATGCCATAAAATAAAGCCAAACCAAACATACAAGCCAAACAAAATAAAGCCATAGTCATTCTCCCCCTTTTTGTCCATAATTGTCAAAGGAGATAAAGTTCAACACCATCAAGAACAAAAATCAACTCTTCTCAACAATGCATAACTCCTCCTATACACCATCCCATCTTCTTCACAAAACCATCTACTCAAACACAACCAAGAGAAATGGGAATCATTAGCTATGTATCTATCATATGAGACAAAAGATGACAAGAATTTATCAAGAAATAGAGAAACCACAAGGTATGTCCAAGAAACCATGAGGAAAAGAACAAAAACACATGAAAGGCTCACAACCTAGCAAAGAAGAAGAGTTTTGAGCACACCACTTGATGAGGAAGGCTCCTTGTAGAGGAAGGAGAGAGGGGGCCGCGGCTGTAAATGAATGAGATTGAGGGAAAATAATGTTTACTGAATGATTTGACCAGTGAGACGTGTGAGGGGCAAATTAATTTTCAAGTAGATAATACTCCCCCTGAATATCAAATCCCTTCCATATATCCCCTTCTAAAACTCCCTTTTTTTATGTTTCTTTCCTCTTTTTCTTTTTTTTTTCTTTTTTTCACACAAGTGACTGTGCAATGCCTATGTTCCTGAAGCTTTCTATTTAACCCATGTGACGAGCATTAGGCCAATGACTCCCAAATCAGATGACTTTAGGGCACTAGGTATGGAAATACCCCTATGGGCTTACTGGCTCGGGTTAAAAAGGCTACGAACCCAAACTAGTCACAAAAACCCTTTTTTTTTAATTCACACTACAAGAAAAACTGCTTTTAGCGGGGGCCACCGGCCGCTGGTAAAAGTTCCATTGGCCGCCGGTAAAACTGTTACCGGTGGTCAGTATGGCCGCCGCTAGGCGACGGTACACATCGGGTGGGAAAAAGTTTTAGCAGCGGTCAACGATCGCCGCTATTGTTTTTTTCTACGGCGGCTCTGACCGCCGGTAAAAGATATCCATGGGCTTGTAAAACAACGAAAGAAATTTTTAGCGGGGGCGCTTGGCCGACAGTAATAGTAAAAATGACTGCTGCTAAAAACCAGTTTTTTTTAGCGGCGGTCAGATGGCCACCGCTAAAAGTGTTTTCTTTTCATGGCCGCCGATAATAGTAAAAATGGTTTTTGACCCGACCGCCGCTAAAAGCAGTAATTAAAAAAAATATTCTGCTTTTACCGGCGATCATAATGCGGCCGCCGCTAAAAACAATATTTTTTTTTCCAAATATCAGCCCACATGAAGCACAGAAATATCTGTCAACATCTTCGTGATCTACCAATCCTCACCACAACTTAGATAAATACAAAAACAATAACAATAGCATTCACAAAGAAGAACACTGAAAAAAAAAAAGCAACTTGATCTGCCAACATCTTCATGATCTACCAATCCTCACCCCAACCCAGATAAATACAAAAACAATAACAATAGCATTCACAAAGAACACTGAAAAAAACAAGCAACTTGCCGTATAATAATGTAAGTTTATCTAAGAAACAAGTACCAAAGCAAGAAAGAAATAAGAAGTGATCATAAAAGAGTAGTACAAAAACTAGTCCAAACTGGCTGCCTCTTCAGTTGGTACGTCCCACAAGATAACTGGTTCAGATCCTCCTAAACGTGTCTGTGTACCAGAATAATTGCTACTCACTTGAGGGAAAAGAAGTATCCAAGACTCCAGGTCATAAAAGAGTAGTACAAAAACTAGTCCAAACTGCCTGCCTCTTCAGTTGGTACGTCCCACAAGATAACTGGTTCAGATCCTCCTAAACGTGTCTGTATACCAGAATAATTGCTACTCACTTGAGGGAAAAGAAGTATCCAAGACTCCAGGTTTTCTGATACAAAACAAGTTCCCTAGGAAGTGCCATAAAAATAGTATTAATTATTCAAAAACTAATATCATTTTTAGTATAAGATCCGAAAGAGCATTCACCTGATACAAAAAGTCGTCCGTGATGGGGGCATATAAGATCATGCTTATATTATGTTAGAATTTTAGTTGGCTAATTCTTCTATCTTAAACAAAACTCAGAGTCCTAATCGAGTTGTATTTTCTATTTAGTTTAGAATAGGACTGTGAAGATAGTGTTTGTTTTGAGAAGACTTCCTCAGAAGATGTTCATACACTTAGAAGTGTTTCAAAGAAAGCATATCACATCAAGAAAGAGCAACCCGGACAAATCTCTCGTGTACAAGAAAATTGACAGAACCCAGTCTCGCTATAGCGAGACTGAATCTCGCTATAGCGAGCCTCAGTTCTGTCAAAGACAGAAAGCAGTCTCGCTATAGCGAGGCTGAAGCTCGCTATAGCGAGCTGAGAATTTCTGACAAACGGGACTCTACTATTCACTTCATTCCAAACTTGTTTCTAGAGTCCTGTTTCGTTACAAAAAGTATTGTGCACGAACCATGGGTTATTTATAGACCCCTTGCATCTACAAACCAGAGACAGAAGATTTATTATTCACCGGAGTTCTTGAGATTGTCTTCTGGAGAGATTTGTGGGCTTTATTATGCAAGGGAGATTGTACTGAAGATTCATTCTCTTTCCCTGTGATCAAGCACCTTGAAGGGGCATTCAAGGTGGGTTTCAAGCTAGCACGTGGAAGGTGAACGGCGGGTTGTCGGCAAGTTCTTCACAGTCCTTTTAGGTTGAATTGCAACTGGGACAAAGGTCTAGTGAGTTCACTTGTAATCTTCAAATTATAGTGCTTTGCTTTAGGTGGTCTCTACCACCCGTGGTTTTTTTCCCGAGTTGGGTTTTCCACGTAAAAACTCGTGTCTCGTACTATTTCTGTGGTGATTGATAATTATCTAGTTTTAGATTAATTATTTAATTATTTGTACTAGGAATTCACAAGATAATCTGAGAAAGGACCTTAGCCTGTGTTAAGGCTTAAATAGAAGGTTAAGTAAAACACTTCACGTGGTATCAGAGCAAGTTGCACAACTCTAAAGTGCGATCCTCTCAGATCTGATCTATGGAATTCACTAGGGAAGGCACATCTACCACCAAGCCTCCATTACTTGAGGGTAGTAGCAATTATGCTTACTGGAAAGTAAGGATGACTGCGTTTTTACGTTCTCTTGATCATGATGTTTGGCAAACTGTGGTGAATGGCTACAAATCACCAACAATTGTTGTCGAAGGGAGAACTGTTCCCAAACCAGTAGCTGACTGGACTCAAGGAGAAAAGAATCAGACCCATTAACAAAAAGGGGGAGTACTTTATGTTTAAAACTTAGACAGACTGTTAAGCAATCTGATTAATTCTAGTTCTATGATTTTATGCTTGTTCTTTCCCTTGGTTTATTTTCAGGATTGCATATCAGGCAGATTAATCTTCGTTGGCAATTGGTCTCAGTTGTTTAAAAAGTCTTTTTAAAGTTTATCTTGTACTGGGATAGAAGATCTACTTTGTATAAGGAGTTTTGTTCATGAATTGCCAAAGGGGGAGATTGTTAGAATTTTAGTTGGCTAATTCTTCTATCTTGAACAAAACTCAGAGTCCTAATCGAGTTGTATTTTCTATTTAGTTTAGAATAGGACTGTGAAGATAGTGTTTGTTTTGAGAAGACTTCCTCAGAAGATGTTCATACACTTAGACGTGTTTCAAAGAATACAAATCACATCAAGAAAGAGCAACCCGGACAAATCTCTCGTGTACAAGAAAATTGACAGAACCCAGTCTCGCTATAGCGAGACTGAATCTCGCTATAGCGAGCCTCAGTTCTGTCAAAGACAGAAAGCAGTCTCGCTATAGCGAGGCTGAAGCTCGCTATAGCGAGCTGAGAATTTCTGACAAACGGGACTCTACTATTCACTTCATTCCAAACTTGTTTCTAGAGTCCTGTTTCGTTACAAAAAGTATTGTGCACGAACCATGGGCTATTTATAGACCCCTTGCATCTACAAACCAGAGACAGAAGATTTATTATTCACCGGAGTTCTTGAGATTGTCTTCTGGAGAGATTTGTGGGCTTTATTATGCAAGGGAGATTGTACTGAAGATTCATTCTCTTTCCCTGTGATCAAGCACCTTGAAGGGGCATTCAAGGTGGGTTTCAAGCTAGCACGTGGAAGGTGAACGGCGGGCTGTCGGCAAGTTCTTCACAGTCCTTTTAGGTTGAGTTGCAACTGGGACAAAGGTCTAGTGAGTTCACTTGTAATCTTCAAATTATAGTGCTTTGCTTTAGGTGGTCTCTACCACCCGTGGTTTTTTTCCCGAGTTGGGTTTTCCACGTAAAAACTCGTGTCTCGTACTATTTCTGTGGTGATTGATAATTATCTAGTTTTAGATTGATTATTTAATTATTTGTGCTAGGAATTCACAAGATAATCTGAGAAAGGACCTTAGCCTGTGTTAAGGCTTAAATAGAAGGTTAAGTAAAACCTTCATATTACCAAAAGGTAAGCCCCACCTGTGACATTGTCGGGTTGAACTAATAAATGCTTCTGCTTTTGATCAAGCATCAGAAACCTCAACTAACAGCATCTTAATTAAAAATTGCAATGACCAACTACATGGAAGAAGAAAAAAGGTTTTGCTAAAGTGAACATGGTAGAGGTTATTGGAGGTGAGCAAGTATTTCCGGTAAATTAAAATTAAACTTTTCAATTCTGACCTCCCCCACTTCTTTTTTATCAGTACAAGTCCTAAAATGGTCAAAAGCAAAACACTAATTATTAATAGATATAGCATTCATGAAAATATTAAAAAATATTTCTTTTTCCAGACATGGTTGTGGGTTGGGCATTTAATAAACAAATATTATTGTGATCTTTGGATTAAATCTACTCTGCCGTAGGATCTGTAATTTGTACAATTCGGGTTTATAACATATCAATCAATTCACTTTTATACAAAGAAGAAAAAAAAAAAAAAAAAAAAAAACAAAGATATCAATCAATTTATGCTCAATACATGGTACTATTAAATCATTTCTGAATTACCATGTGTAAGCATTCAATACATGTTACTGTAATCGGTTTTCACTTATCAAATCACTCATAGAGGTAGAGCCTCTAGTGTATATGTGTTTGTAGCACCTAGTGCATTGTTTCTATGTGTAAGCATTGAATTGATTGAATTTACGATAGATAAATCTCTTTCATAGAAACTATAGAAAGTGATTCATAGTTGACAAGATGAGAAGGTTTTTTTTTTTTTTTTTGAAGGGTAAGTTAGTTCTTCATTTTCTCGAAAGTAATATAATACAAGAATAGGGAGTCTAAGTCACCCAAACAGGGATCTTAGAACCTCCCAATGGGGCATACCCCTTTATGAAATCCAAAAAACTAGAAGGCAGCTGAATATTAACCAAACAATGTAGCAAATGAGGATGACCAGAGGTTTACTACCCTTGAAATCTACTAATCATTTGAGGTATATAACTACCCAAGGTTATTTACGTCACTCGTAGCAGTGCCAAACATTCGTGTAATGACTTTACTAAATCTGAATGTTGAAGGGTAAACCAAAGAGAAATGCACCTGCTCAAATCCAGTGATCACCAGGTTTACTCTTCTAGCTTGAAATCGCATTGGCCATTCCGATTGGTTTGGATTGAGAAGACGCCGCTGAATAGGGATTTCAATCTCGATGGTAATGCTTGGTACATAGTTTGGAACAATATGCAAAATGCAAAAAATCCCTTCATAATAGTTAAGCAGTTGCTCTTTGCGCCCCTTGATTGGTTGATGAAGATCCTGCTATAAAATGCCAATTAACACCTGTCTAGTTGGAACAATTGAAAGTCTCCACCCATGGCGCCTCTCAGTAACCATCCTTGCGTAGTGCTCTTGAACATTCGGGGGAACATTCCAATGACATTGAATGTTTTGAGGTAAACTGAAGCCAAGATAGAGAATTCTAGTAGTAGCCACCTGAATGATTTTCTGTGTAATAGCTATACTAGAGGTTGATGTTGCCCTGAAGATTCTGCAATTTCTCTCTGCCCAAATGTGCCAAACAAAGCATTAAATAGAAGTTTTCAAAGAGTTAGGGCTCCTTCACTTTGTTGGTCCAGTCGAGAAGTAACTGATTGTAGCAGTTCATAAGCATCACTGCAAGCTATTGGAATCAAATTCAATTTATATAGAACGAGACTCCAGATCTCTTGAGAATATGGGCAATGAAGCATGAGATGTGAGGCCTTCTCCCACGTGCAGTCACAAAGGACACAACAAGAATCACAATCAACATTTCTCTAAAGAAGGAAATCCTTCATTTTGAGTCTACCTCTGAAAAGCATCCAAGCACAAATTGAATGCTTTTTGAGACATCCTTTAAATCATATTGCTGAGGTCCACTGCAAATGTTGGCTAGAGATGTTACGAATTAACTTATAAACAGACTTCAAAGAGAACTGGCCATGATCTTCTAGAGTCCAGACAATTTCATCATCAAACTCCCTCCATGACTCAACTTCACTAGGAATAACTTGGTAAATATCCATAAACTCATTTGTAGTTGGGATTGGTAAATTCCAACCACCATTCTGAATAAACAAGCTTACTCTGATATAAGTGCTCATACCCATGTCATTAATTGCTCGTTCCCCATAGCAATCCTTTAATCTCCCACCATTGAGCCAAGGATCAGTCCAGAAGTGTGTGAGATGACCATTCCCAATCATAAATTTTATGTGTGGTAAGGCAACCTGTCTGAGAGATAAGATGCCTTTCCAACCCCAAGATGCCCTTTTTGGAGTTGAAATATCCCAAAAAGAGTGCCCTTTCAAATATTTTGCATTAACCCATATGTTCCAACAAGTGTGCTTGTTAATGACAACATTCCACACTTGTCAAGTGCGCCCTCGTATGATCGTCTATGCGGAAGCCTTTACCGTGCTTGGTCACTTATCATGTAAACCCTAATGAAGGATATTGTATCAGAAAGTCAACTGTAATGGAGAGCATTCTTAATTGAATTATAACATTTTTGAGTTCTTAATTAGGACAAATGTTTTTATCAAAGTTGAGTTCATTTTTTTATGGTTCTTCCATGGGCGAGCTCCACATTGCTATTGGTAGACAATGTTGAACCCAAGTGCATCTGAAGTAATCAGCCAATCGCATGGGTCCCACAGATTGCTTTCTTCTAGATTAGTAAACCGCATGTGAAAACAAATTAGAGGCTTTAATGAAATGATCTTCCATTTCTTAGAAATATGGAGGAAGCTACTAATAAACTTAAAATAATAGTAGAGTGCGAAAGGCTCTACCTCTTTGGGCAGAGTCAAACATACAGATTGGTTTGAAGGCTAGATCAAACCCCACCCACAGACAGCTGCTTCATGTACCAAAAGTCTCATATTTCTTTAGGGATATGATTTATGGATATGAAATGAGCGGTCAGAATATGAACTTAAGAGTAACTGGAAATGTCTCATGAATGAACATTTTTCACATGTAAAATTCTAAAATTCTCTTGTATTTGTCATGGTCAATTGACACTCACATAAGGGATAGTATCAATTAGGATGAGTGTCATTCCAGTGATAAGAAGAGTCCCATGAGGTGGTAAAATCATTATTGCTCATAGGAACCATGATGACAGCTCTCATATGGATAAATCTAACACATCAAAACATACATAATTACATAAAAAATCTACGAAGACATTAAAAAATGGCTATGTAGGAGAAAAAAGAAAATCTTCAAACTCAAAGATAGTTACTGCCCAGTTCAAGCTTCAAGTTTCTTCAGATTGGGAAAAAACTTATTATAATCTATAAATCCTAATTAAGACATATCAAGAAAAACTTTAAAAAAAAAAACATTAATCATAAATAGACCAAGATGTTAGTGCTCTGTTCAAATTTCTTCAGAATGGAAAATTTTAATTACAATCAACTTCTAGATGGAGATCCATCAAGAAAAATGGCATTTCCATTTTCAAAGAAAAACTAAAACTTTTTATCATAATCAACCCTAATCAACAATCTTCAAACTAAGCAACAAAATGAACTTCAGATTCTCAATTTCTGAAAGTAAACAACCCTATCTTAAAATCTAGTGATCACACGAACAAACGCTTTCTCAAGAACATGAAACTGAGAAAAATCAAAAGACTGAGATTTGATAGACAATGCTAACTTCACATTTAGCTCAATGTTGCAAGGCTCCTGGTATTCTCAGTAAAACAAATCAATCAGTTTCCTCGATTCCTTCCGAAGAGAGTCCGGAAGAAGAAGAAAAAAGAGCTTATGAGAAAAGCGAAAACCTTGGATTGCAGAATCTTATCTTTTAGATTTAGATTTCAGAGGAGAGAGAGAGAGAGAGAGAGAGAGAGAGAGAGAGTTCAGTATCAAGAAAGTGAAGGAGAGAGGAAGATGAAATTTATAGGTACCTCTAATCACATAACAAAACTCCTCATTTCCCAATCAAGAAGAAGAGAGAGACTAATCACATAACAAAACTCCGAGATCTAGTGAAAAATCACAAATAAAAAGCCAAAGCAGCTGCGATTTCAGAAGAAAATAGAAGAAATCAACAGCATTCAAACAATAGAAACACAAATTTTAAAACTAACTCTACAAGTGTCAACTACAAGCCAAACATGCATCAAAAGAAGACAAAAGCTTATGAAATATCTATAGAAGAAAATGCAGAAACTCTCACCAGCAAATCGAAGAAGAAGATTGAAAACTCCACTTGAAGAAAGCTCTCTCGTTGGTTCTATGGGAGGCAAAAGAGAGCGAAAACAGAAGTGGAGGGATGCGTGGTACGGATCGTCCTTATGCAGAATCGTCGGATTTGGCGACTGAAGAAGCCCTAGAGGATATTTGGGCAGGCGTGATGGACCCTCGCGGGGAGAGATGGCGCGAGAGCTGGAGGCTGCAACGAGTAGAAGATGACCGGAAAAGGGAGAGAGATGGGTTTTTTTGGAGATGGGTTTTTTTTAGAAGCGTTTTTTTGGAGACGGTGGGAGACGAGGTGATGGAGAGGGCTACGTGATGGAGATGAGGGCCAGAGAGCGAGAGAGGGAGACGAGGGCCAAAGAGGGAGAGAGCGAGAGCAGGAGACGAGGTGACCGGAAAAGGGAGAGAGATGGGTTTTTTTAGATGGGTTTTTTTTAGATGGGTATTTTTGGAGATGGTGGGAGACGAGGTGATGGAGAGAGATGCGTAATGGAGATGAGGACCAGAGAGCGAGAGAGGGAGACGAGGGCTGTGTGATGGAGATGAGGACCAGAGAGCGAGAGAGGGAGACGAGGTGACCGGAAAAGGGAGAGAGATGGGTTTTTTGAGATGGGTGTTTTTGAGATGGGTAGTTTTGGAGATGGTGGGAGACGAGGTGATGGAGAGAGTTGCGTAATGGAGATGAGGGCTAGAGAGCGAGAGAGGGAGACGAGGTGACCGGAAAAGGAAGAGAGATGGGTTTTTTTAGATGGGTTTTTTTGGAGATGGTGGGAGACGAGGTGATGGAGAGGGCTGCGTGATGGAGATGAGGACCAGAGAGCGAGAGAGGGAGACAAGGGCCAGAGAGGGAGGGAGATGAGCGAGGGAGTTTATGGTGAGGAAGAGATGAAGGATTTTAGAGCGAGGGAGTTTAGGGCGAGGTACTTAAAATATAACTTTTAGCGTTAGTCACTTATGGCCGCCACTAAAAACACTTTTTAGCGTCGGCCAACGCTTTATGGACGCTACAAACTTCTTTTACCATCGAAAGTATTGGCCGCCGCTATATATTCGATGGTAAAAATGAAAATTTTCGCGTGAACCGCTGGCGCCATTGGATCGATAGTTTTACCCACGGTCACAGTGGAGGCCGCCGTTAAAAATAACTTAAAAATTGAGTTACAGCGGGGGGGGCAGACCTGGCCGCCAGTATAAGTATCTAATAGTGTCACATTTAAGCGGCCGCCGCTATAAGTTCGACGTTAAAAATATATTTTCTTGTAGTGTCAATTTAAACACTCTTAAATCACTCAACTAATAAACCAAGACACACAAGGGAGCAAACCAAGTGAGTCTTCATTAACTCGTTAATCTCATCAAACAAGATAAACTAGGGAGCAAACCTAGTAGATCTTCGTCAACACCCCAAAATCGTCAAACAAGATGAACTAGGGAGCAAACCTAGCAAATCTTCATCAACGACCTATGATCGACAGGTGACACAAGGAGAAATAGACATTCAGGAGTACAAATGGATCTAGGGAGCAAACTTTGTCCATTTGTAATACATTCAAATCGAAGTGCCGTGCAAAGAGAATGATCAAAACTTTCATAAATGCAAGGGATTAGAAAAATAAACAAATACCTAGGAACTTTCTAACGGATTCAGTCCTATTTCGATCTAGTGGCTTAGTAAAGAAATCAACTAAGAGATGATCATACAAGATGTGTTCCAAAACCAAAATCTTCTCCTCTACTAAGTCATGAAATAAAATGATGTTGGATATCTATGTGTATTATTCTAAAGGCTACACTGGATTCTTGAAACTACCTATGGTACTCTTGTTATCACCGAAAACACTCATCATCCCTTGAGAAATCCCATAGTTAGACAACATTTGCTTCATCCAAAGTAGTTGTGTGCAACAATTCCCCCTGCAATATAATCTGCCTTTGCTATAATGTAACAATTATCTAAAGTCCTCTTGCCCTCAAGAACACTCTTTCCCTTTTTTTCAACAATAGTGCATTCTTTTAGGGAAAAGTGTACATCATACTCAATGTCACACAATTGGCTAATACTAAGTTAGCCTTCAAACCATCAACAACAAAAAAAAACTTCCGAAAGAGTAGATATCCCAGGAATGTAGATTGTGCCTCTTCCAACAATTTTTGACTTACGTCCATCACCAAATTGAACAACACCCTCATCACACATCTAAAGAGAAGTGAACAATGACTTGTTCCCAGTCATATGTCTTGAACAACCACTGTCCAAGTACCACACATTTGAGTCTTGTGCTTTTAGTGCAAACAAGACCGCATTGCAACACAAGTCTGATTTACAAATCCATATCGATTTGGTCTTGACTTTCGGAGGAGAATATCGTGTCATCCTTTGTTGCTCATGCAAGTGCCTTTTCAGTTTTTGACATTGTGGTCGAATATGTCCTCTTATCCCACAATAATGACAAGTTGGGATAAAGTTTGTCATCAATTTCCAACAAAAAGGTCGAATATGACCTTTCACTCCACAATGGTGACAAACAAGCACAAACTTAGTTTGAGTGATTTTCCTTTTGATGCACTAGGAACAGGATTCACATGAGTAATAGTAGGAACAATAGGGGTGTTTTCATTTTGGATGGGACCTTTAACAAAAATAGTGTTACCCTTTGAGTTGGATGAAGAAACAACATCACCATAGCCTATCCCGTGTTTATCCCTCTTTTGTTTGCTTAAGATCTCATCCAAGGTTAAGGAGCCATTATTCATTCTTTCAAGAGTACCTTTTGTTGTGGACAACTCCATGTACACCATATTCAAGTTTCCCTCAAGATCACGCTTTTGGCTACTTCACTTTGGAGATCTTTCAGATGCTTCTCATCATCACACCCATTTTTACCAGCATCATTTGACAATTCAGTCAACTTTGAACACTTCAATTCCAATTGATTTACCTTGCTTTGAGCTTCATTCAATTCATTTGACAAGGTAGAGTTTTCAAGTTTTAAGTGTTTCAACTTGACTGACTTCTTGCCATTTCTCTTTGCAAGCTTCATTGAATCTTTAAGAAGCTTTTCATACTGTGTTTCCAAGTCTTGATAATCATCAGATGATTCGTGAAAATTCACTTCATCTTCTGACTTAGAATCTTTGTCAAAAGAACCTTGCACAGAGGAAATTTTAGAAGATCGAGACATCAAAGCAATAAATTTTCTACCACCTTCTGTGATTGACTCTGATTCACTCTTCTCATCCTCGGAGTCATCATCCCAAGACTCTGATTCACTCTTCTCATCCTCAGAGTCATCATCCCAAGTGACACTTAGAGCTCTATCCAAACGCCTATCAATACAATTAGTACACTTAGCAACAATGTGCCCATATCCTTGGCATTCAAAGCATTTGATGTCCTTTGAAGAGTTCTTCGAAAAACTTTTACCGGTGGGCTTGTCAACCTTAAGGACATAGTTGTTCCTAGTTTGTCCCTCGTTTTTCAAAAAATTCTTCTTCATACCACTCTTGTTGTTAGTCAAAAACTTTTTGAACTTCTTCACAAAGAAAGCCTCTAGCTCTTCATTATCTGAAGTGGCCTCTGTTTTATCATCAGATTCACAACTGTCATTGTTAGAATAAACAAGGGCCATTCCTTTGTGTTTAAGGGTAGGTAGGTGATTGGCCTCATAAGTTTGCAGATTCCCAACCAATTCATCAACTCTTAAAGAGTCCAGATCCTTAGTCTCCTCAATTGCCACCACTTTAGCATGGTACTTTAGGGGAAGAGATCTTAAGATCTTCTTAACCACTATACTATCTGGAATTGGTTCCCCCAAGCTGAAACTGTTATTGACTATGTTACTCAATTTCAGATTGAATTCATCAAAAGTCTTAGATTCTTTCATCTTTAATGATTCAAAAGTGGTGGCGTAATTTTGGAGCTTGGTCTGTTTGACCTTATCCGTACCCTCATGGACCGTTTGGAGAACGTCCCATGCTTCCTTAGTGGTGGTGCAAGAGGAAATTCTTTGAAACTCCGAAGGAGTGAGACCATTATAGATGGCACTAATAGCCTTACTATTACAATTTGAGACATACTTCTCCTCCTTGGTCCATTCAAATTTTATTTTGGGAACAATTCTCCCATCAATTTCAATTTCGAGTGGAGAATACCCATCTTCAACAAAATCCCAAACATAATCATCGATAGATTTCAAAAACACTATCATTCGAACCTTCCAATACGCATAATTTGACCCAATTAACAAAGGAGGATTTATAGTGGAGGATCCTTCTTGGTTGAATTCCATATTCTAAATCTGATTTGATCGTTTCACACAATATCTTAATGTGACCCGCTCTAATACCAATTGAAGGTTTTAAAACCCCTAAATCCAAAGGTTTAAGGACCCAAATTAGATCTCAAATATGCAATTCAAACAATACAAATAACAATCACAAAATCAACAATCAATCACCACGAGAGAGCAACGATATACGTGGAAAAACCCCCAAACAAGGGAAAAAAATCACGGGCCCTGGAACTTGGTCCAGGAAAGAGATCAAACACTAACAATTCGAAGATTACAAGATAACTTACAACCCCTCCCCAGTTGAACAACAACCTAAGGACTGCAGAACCTCATGCCGACGCCTCGCCATTCATCTTCTCCCGTGCTTGACTCTCTGTCTACACCCTCGAAGCAACTCCGAGATGAAACGAACCAAAGATAGAAGAAATGGACTCTAGAGATGGAAATCTCAGCTCAAAATGGATGAATCTCTCTAGAGAATGAAAAGCCATCTCTCAATGTTAGCAGCCGTCCTTGAATGTCTAAGAGAGGTGTTTAGGGCAAAATATAACAACCCTTATATAATAGAACCATTAGGGCTTGCTCAAAATAAAATTCTGTAACGAACGTTCGTACTCTTTAGTGAAGAGTTCGAACTCTTGTGCTTTCTGAAAAATGGCCCAAGAACTTCTCGCAAGCAACATTCGAACTCTTGTGATGAACGTTCGAACTCTGGACAGCAATGTTCGAACTCTTGCACTGAACGTTCGAACTCTGGGCCTCTCGGGAAAACTGGCTTTTGAAAGGCTCTGGACAGGAACGTTCGAACTCTGCTTCTAAACGTTCGAACTTTGGACAGCAACGTTCGAACTCTTGTACTGAACGTTCGAACTCTGGGCCTCTCGGGAAAACTGGCCTGGAAAGGCTCTTGACAGTAGCGTTCGAATTCTGCTTCTGAACGTTCGAACTCTTGTACTGAACGTTCTAACTCTGGGCCTCTCGGGAAAACTGGATTGGAAAGTCTCTGGACAGCAACGTTCGAACTCTGCTTCAAAACGTTTCGAACACTGGGCAGCAACGTTCTAACTCTGTTCGAACAATCTAACTCTGTTCGAACAATCTAACTCTGCTTCTAAGCATTCTAACTCTGGAGCTCTGGTCTTTGGTTTGTAGGGTGTATGATAAGTGCTTAATTGTTTGCAATCTAAGCCTTAATATTTGATTCATCTTGTGCTAGTCATAGTTATTTTATTTGATTTTACATAGTTTTGTTAATTTTTATGCTAAGGTCAAAAGGAGCAAAAAGAGAGGAATTAATGAAGAGGATGATGGGCGTGAATCCCAAAGAAAGACCATGGTGGGTCCCATTCAAGATATTCCAAATTTTAAAAAGACTTTCTAATTATTTGGACAACTTACGATTCAAATCAAAGAAGGAAAGAATTAGAGAAAGAAATTCTAGTCAAAGAAAAAAAGCAAAAGAAAGAAAGAAGAAACCCAATCTAGGGTTACGCGCACCAAATAGGGCCCACTTTTATGTCAAAAGCTCAGATTTAATTCCTTGCAATTAATCTCAGATTTGTGGGTCCATGTTAATAAGTTTCTAGAAGATACAAGTGGGACCAGATTTAGAAAGCTTGCTAAAACAAGAAAGAAGACTCCTTATTCAATCTAATTAGGTTTCCTAATTATAAAGAAGGTTGAAGATCTATTTCTACAAAGGAACTACTTGCTAAAAGGGGCTGTTTTCAAGACTTATAAATAGCATACAAGGGAAGGACGTGAACAGTAATTCCAGCCCCATCAATCCATAATTCCAGCCACCATTCATCCCTAATTCCAGCACAAAAAGCAACCATTATCTATCCATTACAGCAGCCACGTCCAAAATAATTCCAGCCACCATAACACCACCCTATCATCACAAAAATCAGCCATCTTCATCCCAAAAACCCTAGCTGCTGTATAGCCATCCTTGGAGCCATCTTTGGAGCATTTTGGAGAGCTTTTGGAGGAGAAATAAAGGGGAAAAGCTGCTGGCCATCCACTACTTCACCATCATCTTCTAGTTTTCTTCTTATGACTTTACTTTCTAGTTTATTTTTCATTAAAAACATGAGTAGCTAATTTTTTTTAGGGCTAGGGTGTAATTGAAACCCTAGCCTAGTTCTATGTAGTCTCTTTTGGCGTCTTTTAATTCAGATTTCAGTTTTATTGGTTGAGATTCTAAACCATGTTGTTAATTGATGAGTTGTGTATATGCCATGCCAACCATGTGATGTTCAATTAATTTTAAGAGTAGCTAACTTAATTTTGATTGATCTTGAAGTTATGCATCTAGGGTTTAGAACCATGAATAATCTAAGTATATGCCATGCTTAGACTCATGCATTTATCTTTCCCATTGTTTTTATGCATTATGTTTGTTTTGACTAGGACATATGCCATGCTTAGTTTTTACATCATAATGAGCAATTCATGTAGTATGCCACTCATGAATTAGGTTTAGGGGAATAATAATCTAGACACAGTGTACTCCCATGGAATTTTGCAGTCCATTCTAGAAAAATGAAAAATACATAAATCTAATCCAAGTTTTATCCAATCCCATGAATTATGCTAACACTCAAAACCTTACAGGTCCACCAAAGCGGGTCATTAAAATCAATGTGGCCTTATATTTAGGTGGCAGTTCATGAAAATGCACGTCTTGGTGTAGTTAGAGTCATTTCCTATGTTTTAGTAATTAGTTCCTATTTTTAGCACTTCAAATGGTTGAAGTGGGCATGTACTCGTGTTGTATGTGTCTTGCATGAGTGAGAGTCTGTAGGTGGTTTGCCCATTTATTCTCCATGTGTAACAAGCTTTTGAACCAATGAAAAAAGTATACAAGTAGAGTTTGACTTGAAAAAACGCCCTGTTTCCTTTTCCTTAACATTCTCAAAGACTACTGCATACAACAATAGTCTCCATATTTGTGGTACCAGAGCCAGGTTGAACTACTAGGAGAAGGCTTGAATCATAGGGTTAAAATGGCTATTGTCAATGGTGCTGTAAATCTTTCTAAATAGGTTGTTCCCATTTTGAAGGGTGTATCTAGAAGGCTTCTTTAGATCCAGCTAAATTCAGCCTTGTATCAACTGAAAAAGCCTTTCCATGGTCCTCCTCTTTCCTCTGTCATTTATTTAATTCTTCGAGAGATGCTCCTCCTCTGTAATTTTTCTCCTTCTCTTCCACTTCTTCATTTTGGCTCCTTTTTAAGTCTGTTGGGAGGGGAGATCTTTTTTTTGTTCCTTCTTAAATTTTGGAGAGCTGATCTTCAGCGCTTCCTTTCTTCTTCTTTTTTATTTTTTTTTAACAATTTGGCTTTTAAGAGAAAAAATGAAAACACTATTTCTTTCTCATGATTTATGGAAATTAGTTGAGAATGGATTTTCTGAACATGGTTCATAGATTAAGTGCAACTCAAAGAATTGAAAAGACAGAAAGCAAACGAAAGGATGCAAGGGCACTTTTCTACATCCAGCAAGCTCTGGATGAAACACTATTCCCAAGAATAATGGGAGTTGCATTTTCAAACAAAGCATGGGAATTGCTTCGAGATAAATTCAAGTAGTCACCTTAAAATTACAAACCCTCCGTCATAAGTATAAGACATTATTGATGAAAAGTTCCAAGATTTTTTCACAAGATTCACTACTATTATGAATCAAATTAGATCTCTTAGTGAGGAGAAAAGTGATCTAAAATTATTAAAAAAGTATTAAGAAGTCTCACTCCCAAATTCGATGATGTTATTGCTGCAATTGAAGAATCAAAGGATTTCATTACTTTGTCTGTATATCTTTTAATGGGCTGTCTTCAAACACATGAAGAGAGAATGAATAGAACTTAAAAAAAAAAAAAAAAAGTTAAGCAGGTTTTCAAACAATACTTGATTTGAAGAAAAGATCAAGTGACAATGTAAAGTCTTAATCAAAATAACGGCAAAATGGCCAAAGACGTGGAAACCAAAGTTCCCGATGAAGAAGAACGGGAAAAAACATGTAAGATGGAAATGAGAGAAACTCCAAAAAAAGGTAATCATGAACCTCCTCAATGTTAGGATTTCAAAAGGAGAAGTCACGATGAAAATATTATTGATATAAAAATAAGGACTCAAATGTACCTCGAAAAGGTGTGCCCATGATCATCTTTAGGGATAATTAAAGAGGGTGATCAACATTCAGGAGTGGCAATGCGCCACCTACAATGGGTCAGAAACGACCCTGACAATAGCTTCAGGTCCGCTCGATCGGATATTTTCACGAGAGCGACACCGCTCGCGTGCAATGTATTTCTTGGTATGCCCGCTCGAGCAGCCCGATGCGCGCTCGAGCGCGCAGTACAGAATTCCTATTCCGAAATCCTGGACTTGCTCTCCCCCCATTTACAAACTTCTGTAGCTAAAACTTGCATAAATTGAAGTCTGCATTGCTTCTCCACATCCCATTTCACCCTTCCATCACAAATTAAATTCCTAAACTCCATTACAAATTGTAATACAAAGGCCATTTCCAATTCCATCAATATCCATATGCAAGAGGCTAAGAAAATACAGAAATTGAATCTGAATAATGATCAAATGATAACTGTAACATGCATAGAAAACCAGCTTATACTTGCCTCAAATAGAGCTTTTCAACCCTCTTTACTAACTTAGCTCAATAAAAGAGAAAACCCCAATTTCCAGCCCTAGTAAATATTTCAAGTGAAATGATTCATGAGAATGTATCCATGTACTAGAAAAGGAGTCTCTTGACCCAAATTACATCAAAATCTGAAATGGGTTTGAAGACTTTCACCTATTGCAGTCAAAAGAAAGTAGTAGGGATGAGTTTGTGTCAATCCAATCTTAAGGGAAGGTAGAGAGGATGATAAAGAACAAAGATCTTCTCCCCAATGCACATGCAGAATTCCTTCTTGATCATTTGAAGAGAGAGAGAGTAAGAATGCAGGGAAGAATGGGAAAAAATGGAAATTCATATAAATGAAAGGATCGAATGAAATAGGAAAAAGGGCTGTTTTTAGTGATGGACTTTTACAGGCTTATAAAACAGCCCATCTCTTTTCTAGTATTTTCTTTTAAGGTCAATTGATGATCCACTTAATAAATCTGAGTCTAATGAGAGAGTGTCCCCTGTGCAAATGCAAGTACCCATCGATGTACACGCGATGATGCAAATATAATATGCATATGATTCAAAATTGAAAATTTTAAAATTACAAAAAAATCCCCTAGTTCTGCCTAACGAGTCAAAATGGGTTCAAACTACCTACCCATGACCCATTGTCTAGCCCAAAAGTCTAAAATAAGGCTAACTCACATTAAAATAGCTTACTTAGTATCTAACTGTGAGTGCCTAAAAATCACGGACTTGATTAGTGAAGGTTTGGGATCTTGCGGAGACTCCCTGATGAGATTAATATGCCCGTCCGGAACCTGAAAGGGAGAGAACAAGAGGAAGATAATCGTCAGAGACCCTGGCTGTAAGTAGCGCAAGGCCCTCCTATGCCTAAGTTAGTTTGGCGAACTCAATAGTAGGATGGAGGAAGAAGAAGAAAGACAGAGTGAGGACTTAAGAATAGGGTGTTCGATACCTGGAGTTTGGGAGGGCTTCTCTATTTATAGAGGAAGCCTCATGGTAGAGGATGGTGGGGCCCACTGACTTGTCTTGTATTTGGGAGACACAGTCACGTCAACCCACATTCCCTTAAATGAAGGACTAGTCCGCCCACCATTCATTAATTGACAATCCGATTGGATCCACCTTTTATTAAATGGTGGTCCAATCGGCCCACAATGCATTAAATGCGGGTCTAATCGGGCATCATCTTGTCTGGGCCTTTCGGCGGTAGTCCCATCGAATCTCGTATGGAGCTCCACCTTGATGGGGACGTAGCCGCTGGATGCAGATCTGTCAGGGATTCTGGGCGGTTGAGATGTCTTCTCAATATCATCCACGCGTGCCCATATCTCATTATGCGTTCCATGACGTGGTTGGTTCTCCGATGGAGCTTTGGCAGTTAGCATTCGTCTCGGCTAGCATGCTGGCACGTGACCAAGATGCCTGACTAAGAACGAAGCAGACTGCCGAGGTCAGACACGACCGAGGTCGAAGTGGACTACTGGGGTCAAGCATGACCGAGGTCGGCGTGGGCTTGGCTGCGGCTGGCGCCCTAGCATCACCGCCTAGGTGTGTGTGGCCGAGCTTGAGACATAATTAGCCGGTCAACTTACCTAGGCTAATATAATCTTGGTGTCCTTAGGAACGTCCCCACACAATTGCCCCATAGCTCTTGAGCTCTTAAGAGTTTCTCAAAACTCTTTAAGGTCGGAAGCTACAAGACGTGAAAGCATTCGGAGATCGGCGGTAGGAGGTAACGCCCTTGAGGACATCAATTGTGCTGCCGAGCTGCTCTATTTCCGGATCGGGGTGCTTTTCAAGTCTCACCTCGGTGCTGACATTTCATCTTTATCCATTGTCATCCCGTCTGCCCGAGGTAATAAATGTTACGATACGCTCGATGCAGAAGGTGTACCGTTGATGCTTTGTGTCGATGCTGGATGGGTGGTTCAGATATTTTGGAGGCTCGTGCTCTGCACTGAAGGGACGTGCACGGCACTCAATGCTTCGCACGTGCGTTCTCCGGATATGAAAGGGCGCTCCTCCCTCCATCTATAAAAGTGGAGGGCTAGGGATCCTTTGGCTTCTACTTGTGCTTTCGCAAGAGAATAAGAAGGGAGAGAGTTTTTCACAAAAGAGAGTTTGTCCCGAAGAGAAGCGCCGCTGGGATCGATCCATTCTATGTTCAGCCCTGCTTCTTGCTCATTCTATTCTTGTAAGTCTTTCTTCTCTGCTTTGTCCCTTTCTCCACGATTAAGGTTTTGTTCCCTTTCTGCGATTCGTCCTTTGAATCTTTAGGTGTTAGGAAAACCATAGAGATGGGCGCCTATAGTTTCTGGACAGAGAACGAATGGGCCATAGCTCAACTCAAGTTGGTGTATAAGATACCCAATGATGTTTTACTCAAAGCACCCACCCTGCTTCTTACATTGACGGCAACATTTACGATGGCTAGATGTCATTCCCCCTATAGCCATAGTAGAAGGTGGGGTTTGTTTTCCCCTTCATCATTTGCTTAGGGATTGCCTCAAGGCGTGGAATCTCTGCCCTTGTCAGTTGATGCCGAATGGCTATAAAATCATCATGGGCACGGCCGTGCTCAATGGGATTTCGGAAATCAACCTTGGCGTCCACGACATTGAGGACGTTTATGACCTCTGTAAAGCTCGTGACAACGCCTACTATCTCCAAATTAGGTCAGGTCGGAGTTGTTTTATCCATGCCTTGGAGGGCTCGAGCAAGTATGCCGGGGATGATCGCCTGCTCATTTCAGGCAAATGGGAGTTCAGCGACGATGAGCCCGCGTCGAATAGACTTTCTCGGATCCCCCATCGTCTCGGTGCTCCTCCAAGTAAATATTGCATCCTTCTTTTGCTTTTACCCCTCTTCTTGCAACGCCGAGCTGATACCTTTTCCGTTTGCTGTACAGGTATCACCGACAAGAGGAGAGAGGCTCAGAGAGTCGGTTGGACCAGGAACGAGGCTTGGCTCCAGGCCATAAGCAGTTATCACGGCCACGCCAATAAGTCGGCCTGGTCCCTCCTTGGCTACGACCCGAAGTACAAATCCTATTTCAAGAGGAAAGACGATCCGAGTCCGGCCCTCGCACCCGTGGTCGAGGAAAGAATTCATCTGACCGAGACCGAGGCAAGTGGCCGAGCTGCGTCCGGAGCAAGGTCTTCTACATCAGAGCCGGAGTCGGAAGAAGTTCCCCTGAGAAGGAGAGAGTCGCGCCAGTCGTCTTGATCCCCTTCTTTGAGTTCGGTAGAGGGAGAGATGGTGAGAAAAAGGAATCTGGTGCTGGACGACTTGGAAACCCTGTCGCTTGGGGACCAGTCTTCCAAGGCGCCAGCAGGCTTGGCCGTCCAGAAGTCCTTGCCCCCGTGCTGCCAGAGGTTCCTCCGATTTTCGGTCAGCCAGGCACCGCCGCTCCCGCAACTGCCTCTGAGTTACCGGCGGACGTTTTCGTGTTACAGACAGTTGCCCCCGAGCTGAGGTCAAGTGCTTTGGTTCGGAAGTGAGCTTCTGACGCTGCGTTGGTGGAGGCTCGGTCAGGAAAGAAGGGCATCCCTGCTGCTCCTGCTGAAGGGGGGTCCGGATCGCTTTCAACTAGTCGGTCAGGCCTCTCTGTGCCTTGGAAGCCAGATCTGTTGCTGGAGCCTAGGAAGCCGGTGACGATCAAGGACCGAATTCTTCGGAAAGTCGATCCTTGTTTGCTCGGGGCGCTTGGGCGGGCTTGCCCCTTCCACCGGACATTGCCCAGCTCGAGGAGTACAACGACACCAAGTTGGCATTGGCGTGTTTGCAATTGTCTCTTGTGGTAAGTCTGTTTGGGTCTTCATCTCTTGCATTTCTTTGCCAAGCATTTTGTTTTGGTATTGGTTCTTACTCTTAACGCTTTGTTCCCCTCAATAGAACGTGCAGAGATGCATGGTTGCCCTGGACCGGCTCCATAAGAGTGGCCCTGCGCTTGCCAGGTCGGAGGCTGAGAAGAAAACTCTTCAGGGGAAGCTGACCGAGATGACTCAGGCACTGAAGCATGCGGAGGAAGTGAAGGACGGCTACAGGGCCAAGTTCGAGAAGCTTAAGTTCGAAGATGCCAAGCGCACATTCGAGACTGAGGCCACGAAGATAAACTCGCTGAACTTGAGGCCTCCTCAGAGGTGCAGGAGGTGCAGAGGAACGACCTCGAGGCAAGGCTCCGATCCGGAGATGAACGGATAGCCGAGCCCGAGAAATTCAAGGAAGGAGCCGAGGCTAGGTCTCGGAATGTGATGCTGCTTATGAAGAGGGAGTGGAGAGCGCAGTAGTCTATTACAGAGCCCATGTCATCAGAGTGAGGGACAAGGCCTGGGCAGTAGCGTGGCGCGCAGCCCTGAAAAAAGTGGGGATCTCCGAGGGTCACCCCGCATTCAGAGATCCACCCCCATATCCAGTCAAGGAGCGCGAGCCGAGCTCCGCTCCTGCAGAATCCTCTGCACCTAAGGCTCCTCCTGTGGTGATCGAAATTTTTGAGGCTGCCGACACCGAGCCCGTCCAGACTGAACCCGATGCCGTTCCTGAGCCTGGGTCTTCGTGAAGGCTTTACTTTTGATGTATTTTTTCTCCTTTTTCTTCTGCCTCGGATGTAATGATCGACTGTTGGAATGAAATCCTCCCTTTTTGATAAGTTTGATCTTCATCTTTTGGTGTTTGCTTTCATTCCATCTTCTGCTTTCCATGTTTGTAATCAAAAATTTTGCCAGGTGTGCGATTTCAGCTCCCGGATCGGGCTTCTCACACACGAATCTATTTGTGGCATAGCCGATCCCAATAACCGAGTCGGAGTGAGAACGGATTGGGTTATGTCCCTCATTTCGGGAGTGCTTGCGGTGTGCTTAGCATTATAGTCGAAGCGGCCACTGCAGGAACTACCGAGCTGGCTCACCACCAGGCGTGATCCCGGCCTGGCATCTATACCGAGGCATCACTGTGATGTTCGTAGCTTTGGAGATTATGGAGAATCTTTTGGGCGATTGATTTTCCAAGGCAATAATGGCGCTCTTTGATCGATTAGGGGGTAAATCGACGGCAATACATGTCACCATCTGGACGGTCATCTGACCGTCTCGAAAAGACGCACGTTGCCTCAAAGGAGGCGTATGCAGCTTTCGGAGTGGTGTGGCGGGATGCTTGGCACGTGTATCTGGAGACTTGGAAAAGGACGGCTCTTCCTTGATATAAATATGGATGAAAGATCAAGTTTTACCCCAACTTGTATCTTTACCTTGGCCGGAGAAGAAACAGAAAAGTTCGTAGTGAGGGAGGGTATATCTTTGATGGAGGAGCCGTTGCTGGGGTCAAGCTCTTGGTTTCTGATGAAGAAAGGGTGGCGCTGGCGGTCGGGGCCCCGCCGTCACCAAACTGCCTACGTCTTCAGTAAAATAGGGCTTTGGCCCGTCTTAGCAGGAGGAGGTCAGAGGGGATGCTCCCTCGGAGCTACTCGCATCTTCACAAAATACATCCTCGACCATTCCTGCCGGCTGAGAGGAGATCAGACATCTATATTTGGTGACCTCGGCTGAATAAGGAAAATAGATGTCCTTCGGTCTCCCTCGCTCTTTCCTCTGATGCATCTATCCCTTTGTGATGCAGTTTGGAAACTTTTCTGCTTGTAGTAGGATGTAACAGAAATCATTTCTGCTTGTAACCCTTTTTGATAATTCAATAAAAATTTCTTTGTCTTGCGTCTTCTCTTTCGTTACTTTGAGAATTCTCTCCACATTTTTCCTCTTCTCTGGCTGCTTAGGAATTTCACCCATGTTAGGATGGACTTCGCAGCACACTTGCTGAATTAGGATCGAGACGTGACCAACTGGCTCGTCACCAGAGGCATAATCTCTCTGGCCGACGATCTAGCGTTCTTACCGAGATGCGCGTACGACCAGACTGCCCCAGTGCTGCTTTTACTAGTCTCAGAATGGGCCTGGTCAAATAGAGACGTAACCAGCTGGCTCGTCACCAGAGGTGTAGTCCTATAGGCCAGCGCTCTAGTATTCTTTACCGAGACGCGCGTACGACCAGACTGCCCCAGTGCTGCTTTTGCTAGTCTCAGCACCGGCCTAGTCAAATAGAGACGTAACCAGCTGGCTCGTCACCAAAGGTGTAGTCCTGTAGGCTAACGCTCTGGTATTCTTTGCCGAGACGCGCGTACGACCAGACTGCCCCAGTGCTGCTTTTGCTAGTCTCAGCATGGGTCAAGTCAAATAGAGACGTAACCAGCTGGCTCGTCACCAGAGGTATAGTCCTGTAGGCTAGCGTTCTGGTATTCTTTACCGAGACGCGCGTACGACCAGATTGCCCCAATGCTGCTTTTGCTAGTCTCAGCACTGGCCTTAGGGGTGTAACGGTTCGGTTAACCGGTTATTTTGGGAAAACCGTTAAACGAACCGTAACCGCGGTTTTTAATTTTTATTAACCGTAACCGTAATCGTGACGACAAAAATCGTAGAAAACCGAATCGCGGTTAACCTTGTTAGTCGGTTCGGTTATGGTTAATAACCGTGAAAAAATCTGATCATGCTTAATCATACAATTATGAAAAAATAAGGATTGTTCCTCTTAAAAACAGTCCCCAAAAAAACTGTAAGTACTCATCAAAGAATTGATTTAAAACTGATTCAACAAACCATTAATTAACTTCTAAAAAGGTCATTGGCAAGGACTATAATTGACTGCACACAACCATCAAATGCTTCAAACACTAAAACCATATTATCAGTTTATCACAACTAGAATAAAGTCCCAAACAAACTTGAATCGCTGAACTTTATTTGGATATAAAATCACTTAGGAGTCATGACCAGTACCCTTAGCATTATAGGCCCATTCCTGGCCCATTTAAATATAGGCCATAAGACAAAAGCCACAAACATGAATCATTTTGAGATAAATCTGTACTTTCAGTTTCAGCTTTGCATATGGAGCAAGTCAATGAAAAAATAAATGGCTATAATAAGGTCTCATTTGTATTGGGTTTTTGGTCAGTGCCTTTTTTTTGCTATAATATTTGGTTATTCTACTCTGAATGAAAATATATATATATATATATAGAGATTATACCACTCTTCTATTAAACAAAAAGAAAGAAGATAAGCAGAATGGAAAAGTAATTATAAACAATCAGCCATACCACTCTTCCACACCTTTCAACAGTTTTTATCCAAACTCATGTTCCTTCTGCATACGTATACAATGACAGACATACAATAACCAACATATCATAACTAATTCATAACTAATATTTCATTATCAATATCCAAACACAAATACTGATAAAACAGTTCCATAAAACATAAATATGTGGAGTCTTGGAAGCACATGCGTCTGCCTTCGATTGAACATAGCTTCAATTTAAACCTCATCAAAATCAACTTCCGACAAAAAAGAAAATCATTATTAGTCATTTGATCTAATTAAATTCATAACAAATTTGAAATAACATGAAATCTCAAGAGAATTAAGGAATGTTTTACCTAACTCCTCGAAGGCTTGAAATTCCTCCGTGACATCTTCCAAATCAGCTGCTACATTTGAACTTCGAAACCAATCTTGTGCACAAATCAGGCCTTCTACTATTTTGGGAGATAGAGAACTACGATATGGATCCAACACACGTCCTCCCGTACTAAAGGCAGATTCTGAAGCAACAGTAGAGACGGGAATAGCTAGAACATCTCGTGCAACTTGAGAAAGAACTGGATACCTTGAAGAATTTACTTTCCACTAAACCAAAATATCAAAACTAGAATTGGCTTGAACTTTTTCACGAGGAAAATCCAAGTATTGTTTAACTTCATTTTTGTCCACATTATTTTCTACTTCTGCCATATGCTTTTCATATTCCTCCAGCTCATCATTTTCATTAAAAATGGGTTGGTCAACCTCCAATTCAGAATTAGCACTCGAAGATGAAGCATTAGAGGACTCAAGTTGTTGGTACTCCACATACAAAGTATTAAGTGTATCCATTATCTTTTCAGTAAGCTCAACCACCTTGGAATACTCAAGTTTAAAATAAAATTCATAACACCATGTCACATATGTCAACTTGAAACGTGGATCCAACACAATAGCAATCAACAACATCATATTCATTTTCTCAATTGGTTTCCAATACTTCTGAAATTTCTATTTCATTTTGACAGCCATAGCTTTTAAACAAGGATCAAAATCAGACATCAAGGTATTCAATTTGTTCTCAATGGAAACAACTGCAGGAAAATACAAATGAGAAGTCACATATGAAGTGCCAGACAACTTAGTTGTAGCATCATAGAATTTATGCAAAAAAGTAGTCAAGAGCCTACAATCTTCCCAATCTTCGAAGGTAGGAGGTCCACCTACGTCCTTAAGTTCCTTCTTAAATTTATCATCATCATCAATCATTCGATCAAATGCCTTTTCAAATTTAGCTGCAGTCTCCAACATCAGAAATGTAGAGTTCCACCTAGTTGTAACATCCAAACACAACATCCTTTTACAATCTATTCCCTCCTTCTCCACATAAGACTTAAATATCTGTGCCCTTTGTGGAGAGCTCCTAGAATATTTCACAGCAGCCCTAATTCGATTTATGGCACCATCCAACTCATCCAATCCATCTTTCACAATCAAATTCAACACATGTGCACAACATCTCATTTGAAAATATCGACCGCCTAAAATAAAACTATCATTTTTTCTTAAAGAACTTTATCTTCAAATAAGTAATGGCAGTGTCATTTGATGTAGTGTTGTCAACAGTTAATGTGCAAAGTTTCTGAATTCCGCAATCAACCAAACATTCCTCAATCCTTCGACCTATTGCCTCACCTTTGTGACTAGAAATCACACAAAAGTTCAAGATTTTTTTGTGCAAGTTTCAGTCTTTATCTATGAAATGAGACATAAGGCACATATAAGAAAGATTCTGATTTGATGTCCATGCATCAGTAGTGAGACATATCCTTTGTTTACTTTTCAAAAATATACTCTTCAGTTTTTCTCTCCGCCACATACAAAGCCATACAATCTTTAGCAATTGTAACACGTGAAATAGGTTTGAATAGGGGCTGCATCATGCTACAAAAATGCCTAAACCCTTCATTCTCTACAATCTTGAAAGGCAATTCATCTAAGATGATCATGGTTGTAAGTTCCTCTCTACAAAGGTCCTGACTAAATTCCCAAAGTGCAAGAGGATTCACATTTTCAGCTCCACTACTAGATTTCATTATTGATGTAATTTTCTTTTGTCTCTGACTATTTGCATTTATATTTTCTGGAAACTTAGGACAGATTTTCAAATGATTCCTCATTGCACTAGTTCCATTAGCACTCAACCACTTAACATGAGCATCACAATGGCCACAATGGAGTGTATACTGTATCTTAGGGTCATCATTGTCAGGTCTAGGAAAATGCTGCCAAATATCTGATTCTTTGTTATTTTTTCTTTTGAGAGAGGATATCTGACTATGACAGTGACTAACAGTATGAGTTCTAGGTTGAGGAGCATCAGGCGGAGGAGCATCAGGTTGAGGAAGTGGAGTCTCAGCCATACTAGACATGAAAATCTGAAAATGAAATTGAACAAAAAAAATGCACTCAGAACAAAATAAAAAAGATGGGACTTGTGGCAATATATCACTCATGGAATTATCATTAATCCATCATTAACGAAGAACTCAAATATATAATAATATAGGATTGGAAACCACATCAAGTGACAATAAACTGAAACATGCATGCAATCAAAAGTTACTAATAAAAAAAGGAAAATATCAACAGAGCTGGAACTTTTTATAGGGCTGGAACTTTTTACTCTGTAGCATTACAGAGCTGGAACTAGTTTGCCCAATAACAATCTGGTAGGTCTCTCCACCATGGGTTGTTAATGAACCCCCTTATTCCTCTAGATGATGATTTTTCAACCCAGATAACAAAACCAGCAGCAGAGAAGATCAAAGGATTGATGACCCACTCTATATAGTCAATTCAAGAGAAAAATAAAATAAAATGAAAAAACACCCTTGTTGGTGTTGCAGTGCATGCACCCATGGTCAACATTACTTATAATTTTATTGTTTTTCCCTTTCCCTGTGAACTTCCATTACCTACCACTCAAAACCCCAAAACCAAACGAACCATAACAAGGAGTCAATGACTATTATCTTCACCAACCTCCATAACTCCCAACATCATTAGTTGATTTCTTTCCCCTCAAGCATAATCCCATTTCCCTTCTTAATTTTCTTTCCACTTCAAAATTTCCCTTTGCAGAGGGTGAAGAAACTCAAACTTCAATTGGACCCAACATAAAAAGAATAAATAAATATAAGGAAACAGGTCATGTTTTTGAGTTACAAGCACTTGATTTACTCTGGTGAACACTGTGACCAATGACTTGGGTGGAAGCTGTATTTTTATTACTTTTCAAATTTTGTTGATGCCTGATTGATTCATCTTGATGATCAATTTTGTGGTTGAAAAGTTCTTATGCTAATTAATATTTATGATTTATCCATGAGTTGAACATGAAATCCTTAAACGATTGGGTGCAAACATGCCGGCAAGATTATAAGCAATTATGATCAGTATCAACCGTTTCACTCAAATGGAAACAATGTACATGAAGTGATCCTTTACTTTGGGATAATTGACATACTACAAGATTATAAGCAAGAAGTTGTTTGCACCCATACCGATTCAAACAAAAACATAAAAAAATGTGAATAGATTTATGCTGTCCACCCAAAGCTCTACTCCAAGAGATTTAGAGATTTGGTGATTTCTACACCACAGGCCGATCCAAAAAAAAAAAAAAAAAAAAACCCTCTGAATCCAAACTTTTTCAAAACCCAAACTTTAAACATCTAACATTTAAGAGCAAAATAAACAAAAAGCCCTAGAATCATGATAAGAACACAAACAAACCTGGATCTGAATAAGGGAGTCTTATTCTTCATCTTCTTCGTCCCCGGTCGGTGCAGGTCTTGTCTTCGTCAAGGAGGAGAGAGAGAGAGAGAGAGAGAGAGAGAGAGAGAGAGAGGCGAGAGAGAGAGAGGTGTCTGACTGTCCAAGGCAAGAGAGAGGGGCCGAGAGAGAGAGAGAGAGAGAGAGAGAGAGAGAGAGAGAGAGAGAGAGAGAGAGGCGTTAAGGCGAGAGAGGAAGAGAGGCGTTGTGGCGAGAGAGTGAAGACCGATGAGGAGAAAGGGTTTTGCTACTTTTGTTAGGGTTTCTTTGTTAACATAATTTCATCTAGCCCCTTATTTTTTTCCTACATTAGTGTAACGGTACGATTAACTGTGTGAGGTTAACCGAACCGTGTTTTACGGCTCGGTTCGGTTAACTGCCATGAATTATTATGGAAAACCGTAACCGAACCGAACCATGCGGTTTTTGGATTTCATTAACCGTAACCATAACTGAACCGTGAAACACGGTTATTAACTGCAGTTCGGTTCAGTTCGGTTCGGTTAGACGGTTTCTCAATTTTTTTATACCCCTAATGGGCCTAATCAAATAGAGATGAAACCAGCTAGCTCGTCACCAGAGGTGTAGTCTAGTAGGCCAGTGCTCTGGTACTCTTACCGAGATGCGCGTGTGGCCGAACTAGAGAGCGTAACATAGCCAAACTGGGGAGTTACATTGCTACCGAGTTCTGTATCTTGATGTGGTTGAAAACAATCAAAGGCTTAAGACCATTCAGAAAACTTCTTTCATTGATTTTCAGAAAGTGAATACAGTTCAGAAGTAATATTTCTTGAGGTACGTCGCATTCCATGGTCGTGGCAACTCTTTGCCGTCCATGTCCTCAAGTCTATAAGCTAACTGTCCAGCAGTTGAAATCACCTTGAATGGTCCATGCCAGTTCGGTGCGAGCTTACCTTGGTTTGGATCCCCATCCGTGGGGAGCGTCTTTTTCAAGACCAACTCTCCGATCGAGAATCTTCTTTCTTTGACCTTCTGATTGTTGCCCCTTGCCAACTGCTGCTGATAGGCTGCCAGATGGATGCCTGCTGCTTGGTCCAGCTCTCGAGCCAGATTCATATCATTTTCGCCTTGGTCGAAGAGTTCCGATCTCAAGATTGGGAGGCCAACCTCAAATGGAATCACCGCTTCCATTCCGTAGGCCAAAGAGAAAGGCGTCGCCGAGGTGGAGCGCCTTGGGGTGATCCTATAGGCCCAGAGGACACTTGGTAGCTCTTCCACCCATCTTCCTTTAGCTCAGTCAAGCCTCTTCTTGAGTCCGTCGAGCATCACTTTATTGGAGCTCTCAGCTTGGCCATTGCTCTGAGGGTAGGCTGGAGTGAAGTAGTGGTTTCTGGTGTCGAGCCTCTGGCAGAAGTTCTTGAAGAGGTTGGAATTGAATTGGGTCCTGTTGTTCGAGACCAAAACTCGCGGAATGCCAAACCTCGTGATTATATTCTTCCAAACAAAGTTCTTCGAGTCTTGCTCGGTGATAGAAGATAAAGCTTCTGCCTCTACCCACTTGGTGAAGTAATCGGTGGCTACGATCAGCCACCTCTTATTCCCCGGAGCTCGGTGAAGTGGTCCCACGATGTCCAACCCCCATTGGGCGAAGGGCCATGGGCTGGAGAGAGGGCTCAGAACTTGCGCTGGCTGATGGAGGGATGGGGAGAACTTCTGGCATTTCTCGCACTTCATGGCATACAGTTAAGCATCCTTCTGCATATATGGCCACCAGTAACCCTGGCTGATGGCTCGATAGGCTAAAGATCATCCTCCGATGTGGCTTCCACAGATTCCTTCATGTATCTCATAAAGAAAATCTTCAACTTTAGTCGGATGCACACACTGAAGGTATGGGCCGGTGAAGGACTTCTTGTAGAGTTTTCCTTCTAGAGACAACCAGAACCGTGCTGCCTTGATTCTGATCTTATGAGCTTTGAGCTTGCCTTCGGGAAGTTGGTCGTCTCTGAGGTAGGTGATGATAGGGTCCATCCAGCTTGGACCGATCAATGCACAAAACTTGACGAGGCGGGGATAGTTCTATGCTTGGCCTTCCCAGCGATCCCACTTCAACGATTATCTTATTTCCTGCTTCAACGGCGGAGGCGAGGTTGGCGAGAGCATCTGCGTGAGAGTTGGATTCCCTACCGACTTGCTTGACTTCTGCTTTTTGGAACTAAGCAAGGAGCTTTTTCGCAAGGGCAAGGTAGCCCGCCATCCTTTCGTCACGAGCCTGATAGTCTCCGGTTAGCTGGCTCGTCGCCACCTGTGAGTCACTGAAAACCACCAACTGTTGCACTCCAAGAATTTTGGCACTATTCAGCCCTGCAATCAGTGCTTCATACTCAGCTTCATTGTTAAATACCTTGAAGTCAAGAGTCAGAGCCTGTTTGATGACAAGTCCCTCTGGAGATTGAAGGACTACACCAGCTCCAGCTCTTTTAGAGGTAGAGGATCCGTCGACAAAGACCTTCCAAGCTGAAGCAAGGAATCGTTTCCAAGATCGTTCTTCTGCAGTCTCGGTGACTTCATCCTCATTCCCTGGGTCCCCCGGTGCGGTGCCGAGAGGTGTCGGTGCCGAACTAAAAGAAACGAATTCGACAATGAAATCCGACAAAACTTGGGCCTTGATCGCCTTTTTGGGCTGATATCTGATATCATACTGCCCAGTTCGACGGCCCACTTGGACATTCGTCCGAAAAAACCAGCCTTCTTGAAAAGAGATTTTAGTGGGTGCTCAGTCACGACCACTATCGTATAAGTCTGGAAGTAATGGGAGAGCTTGCGAGAAGCACTGACGAGTTCTAATGCTAACTTCTCCATTGGCAGGTATCTGGTCTCGGCGTCTAGCAGGATCTTGCTTGTATAGTAGATTTGCTTCTGCTGCTTGTCGTCTTCTCTGATGAGGACCGAGCTCACTGCGTGGTCCGAGACCGCCAGGTACAAGTAAAGCACTTCTCCCCGTGTCGGAGTCGAAAGTAGGGGAGGTGATGGCAGATAAGCTTTCAGCTCTTGCAAAGCCTTGTCGCACTCCGGGGTCCATTGGAACTGCAAGTTTTTCTTGAGGAGCTGGAAGAAAGGTCGGCATTTGTCTGAGGATCTGCTGATGAAGCGGTTCAGCGTGGCGGCCATGCCGGTCAATCTTTGGACTTGCTTCGCTGTGGTTGGACTTTGAATTCCTTAGATCACCGAGATCTGATCCGGATTAGCCTCGATTCCTCTCCTAATGACGAGGCTCCCAAGAAACTTACCGGAGTCGACTCCGAAAGCACATTTGGAAGCGTTCAGCTTGAGCTGATACTTCTGAAGGATGTCAAATACCTAACGTAGGTCGGTCAAGTGATCTTGAGACTGCTTGGACATGACAACCATGTCATCAATGTAGACTTCTACTGTCTTCTCGAGCTGAGCTTGGAACATCTTGGTGACTAATCTTTGGTAAGTCCCCCTGCATTCTTCAACCCAAAGGGCATCACTTTATAGCAGTAGATGCCTCTGGGGGTGATGAACGCGGTCTTCTCCTCGTTAAGGCCATGCATTGGGATCTGATGATAACCTCGGTATGCATCGAGGAAACTCATCCTAACATGACCGGCGGTGGCGTCGATCATCTGATTGATCTTTGGAAGAGGGAAGCTATCTTTGGGACAGGCCTTGCTGAGATCAGTAAAATCGACGCAGACTCTCCATTTGCCGGTTTTCTTCTTCACTACCACTGTGTTGGCTAGCCAGTCTGGATACTGGATCTCTATGATGGCTCTGGTTTCCAACAGTTTTTCAACTTCTTCGATCACGGCCTCTGTCTGGGGGATCCCTATTCTTCGAGCCTTCTGGACGACAGGCTTGTGTTCAGGATCCACATTCAGCTTGTGACACGTGATCTCGGGGGCGATGCCGGGCATCTCGTAGGGGGTCCATGCAAAGACTCCTTTATGCTGCAATAAGAAGTCTAGGAGCTCGGCTCTCTCGGGCTCAGGAAGCTGACTCCCGAGCAGGAAATATCTCTCTGGATTACTAGGGTCAATCTTGATCTCAGTAAGTTCTTTAATGCTTTTCTGCTCAGGCTCTCGACCGACCTTGTCTGGTTCTGATTTCAGCTCGGCCATGTTTATCTGCTTGGGTTCCCGCTCGCCCGGTACCACGACTATTATACACCGCCTGGCCATCTCCTGGTTGCCTCTGATCGTGACTATCTCTACATTGCCATCCTTATCTTCAAATGGGAATTTCAGCTTCTGGTGGTGAGTGGACGGTACTTCCTCCATGTTGTGTTACCAGGTCCTCCCCATTATGGCATTGTATGGGGACGGCGCATCGACCACAAAAAAATCAGCCATTATCGTGGCACCTGCAACCTTGACCTTGAGGGAGACTGATGGACAGCGCTTCTGCTCAGTTTTACCGAGGTCGGCAGACGTGGGAGTCCGTTGGGTACGACCCTTTCGTAACCGGGGGGCAAAGGCGTGCATCAACATTTTTTTGTTTGGGCGTGCCAGATTTTCTATTTTTACTTGGAATTACAAGTGGTGATCCGAAGATCAACCTTCGCAAGTAAAAAGGAAATCAACTTCTTTCAAGTTTTCCATTGCACATATATTTAAGAAAAGAGACATTTTTCTTAATTTGCCGTGAAAGGTGATGTTTTGGCATTTATAACCGATTTTGACATTTATAGCCGATTTACAATTCTTATCAATAATGATAGACAAGAGTTGTGATTTTTGTTTCTTTTGAAAAAATACAAACTACAATGAAAAGCAAGAAAAGGAGGATCTAACTTCTCAGGAGATTGTGGGGGACTCGTTCAGATTGATGGTCGCAAGTCATATGTGGACTTCACCATCATCCATGCAGATAAGAACAGAGGATGCTCTTGATTCGCTTGGCTTGGCTATAACCTCATATTTTTAGAGGATAAAGACCAAGAGGAGGTCATATGTCCAATAAAAATCTAAGTAGACGGACTGAAAAGCCATGTCTAAGCCCTTGGAGGCAGAAGGAGAAGGCAAGGACCTTGGGGGGGAGACCCCCCAAGGGACTTTCGTCACCTTGTAACGGTGGCCGGCGCAAAACTTCAGCAGAGTTTTCTCTCTTTCTTTCTCTTAGATTTCTGATGCTTTTTTTTTGTCTGGATTTTCGGATTGTCCGAAGTCTATATGGAATGCTTGGGGTTGTCTCCTATTTATAGGCTCTTGGTAGCCATTTAGGAGGGTTTATGGGCTTTTATTGTCATTAAGCCACATAATGGGAGGAGTTACAGGATTTAATTCCTTTATTTTGTAACTCTTTTTTCTTGGCTTCTGATTGGCTGGAGGAGATTGAGGGCATTTAATCGCATTTAATCGCCATGATGGGAGGAGTTTCATGGGTTAAATGCCATGAATCAATTGACTTGTAACTCCCGGATGCTTGCTTCTGATTGGGCTGTCTAAAGAAATGGATTAATGACTGTAATAAAGCTAGTCAATTAATCGCATTAAGTGGACGCCGAGCAGTTGAAGAGTTGCGGGCCGTGCCGCGTCTTTTGGGACTCTTCTGGCGATGATCATCGATGGATCTTCATGTAGATCGACATCGGATGACCATGTAACTTCAGGTATTGTTGCCAACAGCGGGTCGGTGCCATCTGTCCTGTCGATTTCTCGATCGGTCAGGTAGAAAGCACACTTTCTTGGTTGACCGGTTGGCGATCAATATTGATTTTGATATTCTTGATGATTGACCCGTGATTTTGACGGACGTCAAAGGATTTGGTGTTTCAAAAGTATGAATTTTGAAAAATCCCAGAAGTCGGACGCTTCGAATCGGGAAAAATGATGAACAATGGGGTTTTCGGGGCCCATTGTATGGGGCCTGCGATCCTGGAGGGGTTTTCCTACTTTTTGTCCCGTTTTGCGTCTGTTTTTTATGTTTTTCGATTCTGTATTTTTCCTTGAAATTTTTTATCATTTATTGGCCCGATTTCCCTATAGAAAAATTGATGAGAATCCTTGCATTTCTGGATTGCAAAGTTTCCAATTTTCCTAGAAAGCCGAAGACTTTGTAGCGCAGAGCTGCCGATTTTCCGTCAGAAGCTGAAACTGGGTCAAACGATGTCGGAATGACCTAAAATTTGGGGTGAAGCCTCCTGAGTAATAAATAAGACCAAACATAGGCTTTTGTTTGAGTTTTGAAGCCATTTGGGATCCTATCACCAGTAGACTTGTTTTTATCACGATGAAGATGTCGCGGCTTGATGTGCGGTCAACCGATGTCCGATTGACTTGAAATTTGACAGGGAACCTATTGGAGTCATTTTAAGATGATCCACAGGGTCTGTCTTGGAAACCATGGTCCCGGGGAGCTTTGCCGCCGAGAGGCCTGATTTGGCTTCCGAGCGTCAAAGTCTGGTCAAATGTTGTCGAAATGACCTGAATTTGACGTGTAGCCCTTTGTAAGCGTTTTGAAGTCGCCATGTGCTCTATCTAATGAGTGATGGCCTCGGTGGTTCTCGCCGCCGAGAGGCTTGATTTAGCTGTTCAATGGTTGATGTAGGGTCAAACGTTGTCGGTTTGACTCGGAACTTAACGTGGAGCCTTTTAGATGATTTTGAGACCATCCATCGGCTCTGATCGAAGATTTGGTGTATCCTATGCTTTCGCCGCCGCGAGCTCCTTTTCAGCTGTCGGAGAAGCGAAGTTAGGCCAAATGATTTTGCAATGGCCCGAAACTTCTTGTGTGCTCCTCCTTTGGATGTCTTGAAGGATCTTGCAGTTTTTGTTTGATTCTGACAAGATGTGATTTTTTGGAAGTAGCATTGCATATTTATGGCAGGTTGCGACTTGATGTAACTTTTTGGATCTTGAAGAGGCAAAGTGATATTTTTGGTGTCAACAGAGACCTTACCCTTGAGGTAGACAGGCTTGGCACTAAAGCCGATTAAGGGGGTGCGTGCCTCCTGCAGATCTCCTTCTCCAATGCCCATCCTCTTGAAACAGTCAAAGTAGAGAACCTCGAATGAGCTGCCGGTGTCGACGAGGATTCTCTGCACTTGACAGTTCTTCAACTTCAATGTGACTATCAACGGGTCGTTGTGGGGGAGTTGGAATCCCTCCAAATCCTTCCCCTAGAACCAAATCTTTGGCCTCTCCTTTCGAGCTTTCTTCGATGGTGGCTCGAGCTCGGCCGTCATCACCTGTTTACCGTGTGAGGCCCTCTTGGCCCCGGCATGAGATTGGTTACTCCCCTTGGGGGGGAGGGGCTAAGTGGATGACGTTGATGATCCTCTCTGATTCATCACTATCATGGTCTTTATCTTCTTGGTGGTGAACTCGGCTGTTGTTTACATTTTCTCCCTCCTGGCTATAATCCTTCAGGTGCCTGTCCCAGACTAGCTTCTCATGGTGTGACTATAGCGACATGCAGTTCTCGGTCCTGTGCCCATTTTGCTTATGGTAGGCACAGAACTTGAGGGGTCTCTTTTCATGGGCTGGAGCCAGCTGAAGTACGGCTACATTTTGATCTTGTTCAGGAGCTTAAAGATCGGCTCCTTGAAGATTGTGTTAATGGCCTTGAAGGCAGTGGCTGCAAGTTGCCCCTCTTTAGGTCGGTGGGCCTGTTTGAACTTTTGTCTGCCTCACGGGTTGGGAAACGGGGTCTTTGCCGAGCTAGTGGGAATTCGGTCTCGGTTCGCTTCCTCCTCCTGGGACGACTTCTTGTCTTTCTTGGAGGGGTCGGCCCTTGCGCCAGAATCCGAAATTCTCCTGAGCTCGGATTTCATCCTCCTCTCCTTCGACAAATCGATTCACCCTGGCCATAAGAGCTTTCATCAAGGCCACAGGGTACCGGGCCAAATCTTTCCGAAGGTCGGTTCCCAGCAACAAGGCTTGCTGAAAAGATGTTACCGCCACCTCCTTAGCCACATTCTCCACTTAGCTGTAAATGGTCCAGAATCTCTTGGCAAATTGAGTGACGTTCTCGTTCTGCCTCATCCTAAGAGCCATTATATCAGCATTTGTTTTAGGGATGATCCTGTGCGCCCGGAACTTCTCTAGGAACGAGCTCCGAGCTGCTGCCAGTTTAAAATCGAAGCTTCTGGGAGAGCGCAGAACCACCTCAGGGGGAGGTCTCCCAAACTGGAGGAAAAGACCTTGCAGTTCAGGTGGCCTATGTCGCCCTAAATCGACATTCTTTAGGTGAAATGGCGCGGGTGCGCCGCTGGGTCGGAGGCTCTGTCATATAGAATGAACCTCGGGACATTGAACTTCTCTAGGAGAGGAAAGCTCCTGATCTCCCGAGAGAAAGGAGATGCGCCAAGGTCGTCAGGGTAGGACATGTCTGGCCGGTTTTGGAGGAAACCGACTACCTCCAGATCGCGTAGTAGTGTCTGCTTCACCCGCTGATCAACCCATTCTTTCAGGTCATTCTTAAGCTCTAGTATGGTTTCCGACTTTTTCTCTGACCGACTATTGCTGGAGCCCTCATCTTCAGCTCGGCGACGTCTCTTCTTGTTGAGGCAGTGCCTCAGGTCCATCTTGGGTGGAGGAACTTGTCCGCTTTAGGGAAATAAGGCCATAGCCTTTCTTTTATTCCTCTGAGGGTGTTGCCACTGGAGCTGCTCCTGAAGCTGACGTATCAGCTCGTCCTTCTCTTGGAGGCCAAGTTTTTGTGCCCTGACTTCCTCGAAGTACGGATTTTTGCCTCCGGCATCATAGCTCTGATGAGTAGTTTGATTCGACCTTCCCACCATTGGAGCTTTGTCTTTTCGGGGACGCGTCTCCATGGGAGCACCTCGTTGGGGGCATTCTCAAAGCGGAGGTGCTACTTCTTCTTCCGAAGGATCAGTCTCAAGTCCTTCCATGATGATCGGGATAGGGGGAGCTCTATAGGACGCTCCTCGACCACAGCTACAACAATCGTCGCTCCTGGTTCTCCCTGAGGAGGGGCGGATAAGGAAAGTGTCGCCTTTAACACTTTCTCGCCCTTCTTTGATTTGGAAGGCATATTTTGAGGAAAAGGATGTGGGTTGTTTCTTCCCCACAGACGGCTCCAATTGTGAGTGCCTAAAAATCACGTACTTGATTAGTGAAGGTCTGGGATCTCCCGGAGACTCCCTGATGAGATTAATATGCTCGTTCGGAACCTGAAAGGGAGAGAACAAGAAGAAGACAATGATCAGAGACCCTGGCTGTAAGCAGCGCAAGGCCCTCCTATGCCTATGTTAGTTTGGCGAACTCAATAGTAGGATGGAGGAAGAAGAAGAAAGACAGAGTGAGGGCTCAAGAATAGGGTGTTCGATACCTGGAGTCTGGGAGGGCTTCTCTATTTATAGAGGAAGCCTCATGGTAGAGGACGGTGGGGCCCACTGACTTGTCTTGTATTTGGGAGACACAGTCACGTCAGCCCACATTCCCTTAAATGAAGGACTAGTCCGCCCACCATTCATTAATTGACAATCCGATTGGATCCACCTTTTATTAAATGGTGGTCTAATCGGCCCACAATGCATTAAATGATGGTCTAATTGGGCCTCACCTTGTCTGGGCCTTTCGGCGGTAGTCCCATCGAATCTCATATGGAGCTCCACCTTGATGGGGACGTAGCCGCTGGATGCAGATCTGCCAGGGATTCTGGGCGGCTGAGATGTCTTCTCAAGATCATCCGCGTGTGCCTATATCTCATTATGCATTCCATGACGTGGCTGGTTCTCCGGTGGAGCTTTAGCAGTTAGCGCTCGTCTCGGCCAGCATGCTGGCACGTGACCAAGATGCCTGACTAAGAACGAAGCAGACTGCCGAGGTCAGACACGACCGAGGTCGAAGTGGACTACTGGGGTCAAGCATGACCGAGGTCGGCGTGGGCTTGGCTGCGGCTGGCGCCCTAGCATCACCGCCTAGGTGTGTGTGGCCGAGCTTGAGACATAATTAGCCGGTCAACTTACCAGGGCTAATATAATCTCGTTGTCGTTAGCAACGTCCCCACACACTAACCATGATTAAATTAAGTAAATCACATTTAATTAAGGCTAAATACGATTAATTTATGTCGGGGTGTAACAGTTGACCCGAGACCTATATTGCTTTTTATACAATTTTTACAAGATTTGAAATAATATTTTACATGCAATCACGTCCACACAGTTTCTATGTAAGAGATCATGGTGAATCCTTCATGTGGCTCACCCTTATCTTTATCCACTCGCCAGATCTTGTACGTGTTGGATTCATCGTCTATCCTTTGCTGGAGCTCGTCTTTAATGACCCTGTGTGAATGATTTTTGGATATGAGGGATGGCTTGGAGTTGAATGAGAGATGGCTTGGAGTTGACTTGTGAATGTTGATCGAATGTGTGCTGGCTTGGTGTGCACAACATGTGTTGGCTCACTTCATTTTTTACATTGACCGAATGTATGCTGGCTATGTGTGCACAACATGTACTCGCCCACGTCATTTTTACGATTTATAACCCACGGTATCTTCCGCCCATCCTAGCTCAGGAGCCTTTGGCCTAAAGCCCGAGAGACACTTGACTCTAGACAGCTAGCCGAGAACTAATCCCTAGAGGCGCATGCAAACCCTCCTATCTACATTCACCCGATAAAATTATGGGAGGTGGCCAACGAAGATAGGTGTCGAACACAAGACCTCTCCATTTCATAAGGCACATAGTCCTTAGCCAACAACAATAATAAAGAAAATATAGAGAACTCCAAAGAAGTAAAATCATTATCATACGAAAATAAAACCTCTTTGATTGTTTCCGTAAACTCCTAAGAGTTCCTCTATCATATGAATTCAAATGAGAACAATATAATCATAAACATCATACTGTGATTCAAGAAAAAAATCAATTCAAGAAAATCTAACAAGAAAGCAAAAGGAAAGCAGCTAAAACTCCAGACCCAATAATAAATCAAACAAATTCTTTCAAAAAAATAATAATAAATCAAACAAAATCCAAAGCAGAATGTCTTGGGAGAAAGTTGGAGTATTGGGTCATTTCCGTTGAGAAAAAAATTAGTAAAACATATATTACATAGAGTAAAGAAGGCAAAACAGAGAAAAATATCTCAATCATAAATCAAACCCCATTAACAAAAACATCATATTAGAAAAAATTAAAAGAAAAAAAAGACCAATAACATTATATAAACCAAATACCCTAAATACAAGAATGAGCTATATAACTAAAATGCAGGAAACTATTAGAGGTTTTCAAGACCCGGGGTGGGGGCAATTACTTTACTGAAATGGGGAATGGGCCAACTTTAATTTTAACCCATTTTGGATCTCAACCCAGGTCGGCATATTGTAGGTCCGTCCCTAATAGCGTGTGTATAAATATAATGGGTAGGGCTCCCATTTTCCCATAATATTAGGTTACCAAGATATTTCTCATTTTTAGTTACCATTAATGCTTCTTACCTCCTTTTTTTTTTTTTTTTTGGAATTTTGGATCAAACCTCGGGTGACCGCCCCAGGTCCACATAGTATAGGTCCACCCCGGGGACCAACTTTTTACCAATAAGATGTAGCATCAACTAAAGGCCCACTAGAAGAATAAAGATCATGCCATTGAGGTAAATGGGTACTATCATGTTTGCTCTCAAGCATATTTGCTTTAGAAAGAATGTCCGACGCATATTTGGTTTGAGAGAGGAACATCCCGCCCTTGAAATAAGAGACTTCAACTACAGGAAAATAGTGTAAAGGCCCCAGATCTTTCATTGAAAATCCAAGACTTAATTTAGAGATAAGATGGATAAGGAGTGAATATAATTGTTACTAGTAAAAATTATATTGTCGACATACAAGAGAAGAAGAATTGTTCCCGAAAGGAAATGTAGGACAAATAATGAGGAATCAACTTTGTTGCAAAAGAAGTCAATATGCAGAAAAAAGAAACTAAATTGGTCGAACCAGGCGCTTTGAGACTGTTTTAGAGCATATTGGTCCTTTTTGAGATGACATTTGGATATGTAGGATGAATGAATCACGGAGGTTGTTCCATATAGACTATCTCATTAAGGAAACCTTGCAAAAAGGCATTTTTACATCTAATTGTCTAATATGACATTTTTTACCAGCTGTAGGTGTTAGAACGAGACAAATGGCTGCGAGCTTAATGGCAAGACTAAAAGATTCTCCAAAACCTATCCATTCCAACTGATTGTACCGGTTGCAATAAGTTGAGCTTTAAACCCATCTTGACCCAATAAAATCCATTTAATGGTTATGAGGAACCATATTCCACGTATTATTTTAATGCAGAGAATCTAGCTCTTCGTTCATGGCTTTCCACTTTGGCTACTTCAAAGTAGCATCAACTGTGTTAGGACTTTTATTGTGTTAGCTAATTTTTGGGTTGGCCAAAACTCTAGGTCTATGCAGACACATATAATGGGCTAGGCCTTGAAAAGCGCTGCGGGTTCGACATGGATAAGACTGCAGCGGAAACCGACCCATTTAATTAAGGAGGCGGAATGTTCCTTTTATGAGACAAGCCTCAAGCCTGCCACGAAAGGAACCAACGAAGGAAGGACAGGCAGAGGGGCGCAACACAAAGGCAAAAGAGGTCTGGCATGTGCGGAAAGGCCTATAAAAAGAAGGCACTAGTCCCGAGAAATGGCAAGAAAAGAGAGACAAGGAGAGAAAGGGGTCTTTCTTTGGGGATGGACGAAGCACAGGGAATACCCTGGATCCCTTCTATTCATTCTCAGGAGAAGCACGCTCTAGCACTCGTCTATGATCTCTTTGTAACAGGGAGTACTGGCAGTCACCATTGTTGGCAGACCAGAAACTTAGTGTTAGCCTGGAGTCATTGGTTATTCAATAAAATTGCCGTCCACACACTTTCTTTCTCTTTGACTATAACGTTTTAAGGATTTGAGACCTTGCAGAAATAAGAACCACACTCCTGGGAAAACTACCATTTCCACCCAAATCCTCACCAAAGGCAATCACCACTGCATCATGTGGAAAAAAGACAGACAAGTCACTATCTCAATTCCCAACTCCTCCTATTTCAGATTCCCACACCACCCGAAAAACCACATCAGCGAAAACTAAGTTCTATCTAAACCTAAGTCAACCAATCTAAAAACCATCTACAACAATGAATTCCAAAAACCTCAATCCCCCTTCTTCTAAAAAAACCCATCAATACCCATTTCTCAATACAAAATCTGAAAAGAAGAGGAAACTGAGAGAGTTCTAGTGAGGATTGGGAGGAGATGTGAACGAGGAAGAAAAAACCGACTGAGTGTCACGTCCCCCGAACCCGATTAAAGAATAAACCGGATCCGGAGAGTGAAATTTAGGACCAATTAAAAATTTTATCCTTTAATCCCAAAGATCGTGAGTCCGTTGTGAGGATATTACATTTCAAGCCTCAAGACATTAATGAATTGCGGAATTCATACAAATCTAGGCAGATGAAATATCAAACAATGAATAATACTTCTCATTAAATATTAATATTGCAAGAGTAGAATAAATAAAGCTAAAGAGTTAAATTAATTTATTACATTGGCGATCCCAATGAACAAGGCCAATAAAAGAAACGAGTCAATGTAGTAAAGGTCCAACGAGAGAAATAATAAAAGAATAAATCTAAATGAAGTCCCATATAATTCTCCCTCGTGCCGAAAGTGATGACGCTACTCTACGTCATTGGCACGCGACTCTCGTGCCTCCTCTGCTGGTTGGAGATCCTCTGGGATCTCCTCACCGGCCTGCTTCTTGTAATATTAGTAGTCACCTGATGTGTCTGCACACCAAGGAAAAGAGTCAACGACATGTTGAGCAATAGATAAGCAAATCATAATAAACATGACATGCATCAAGTATAGAATAATGACAAGTAATAATCATGTGAGTACAGGGAAAGCGAAACTAGGCATAAAGCGAGAATATTAATCGATAGAATCAATAACAGGAATCCTAGCAATAACCACTATCCATGCAATGCAATACCATAACAAGAGGAAGGCTTCGAGGATGTCCACAGTCACCTCCCGGGGTACCAGTAACAATCCAATCCGAACTACTGATACCAAAGTCCGGCTCCAGTAGGATCCTAGCTCCCAGTCCTGGGAATAGCAGCACGGTCCTAGTCCACTCCCAGTTATTCAACGCCATAAAGGCCGTCCTACGTTGACTGCCCACCTTAACAATTGAGTAACCGGTTTGTCAATAAAACTCCAAACTGCAGATGGCCATGATATGCAAACAATAATAAAGTGATTTTGACACAAGGACAACAAGACAAGCAAGTCTGGCCAGTTCTATGTACAAGACGATATCAAATGGATTATCTCATTTAAGACAATACAAGACAAGCAAACCACGTGATAATCCCTCTTCATTGCTAGTCAGTCATGTTTATCAGTACATGACACAGGTTCCTAAGGTATACTCTAAGTCAGGTCCAAGTCCTAAATCCTACAAGGATTTATGTTTAATAGTTAGTTAAGTATTTTATGCCGAGATAGTGTACAAGGAATATAAACGACGGATACAAGTCAAAAGTCAATGAGATGTTACAATCCAATCCTAGGCAAATGGTGTCATCCCTGCACCCCACGTGTTCTAATAGAATATGTGTAGAAATTGGATCAACGATGCTCTTAGGGAAATCCCTTGGTGTACAATCATGTTGAGCATCGTTCAATTTTTAACTCCATATGCATTCGGTTATACCACGCGTAATACACAAATACCTAAACAACCCATAGAAGAACACCAAGCCACGTGCTTCGATTTCAATCCCCATTAATGGTCAAGTGAGAGTAAATTAATGGTTTCCAACATCTAAGACCCAAACCTAAGTTACCGGTCTCATTTCCAATAAAACATGAGCTGGATCAATAATCTAAGTATTTACATTACTTCCCCACCTCCGATCATGATGAGACTAGAACCATTAGATTCTACGTCTCAAGGGCTTTCCAACGGTATGTTATACGTAAAAATCCAACAGGCGGATTGAAAGTTACAAGCCTACGAAGTTTCCAAGTGCTGTCAGAACATTACTCTCCAATCGATCGGACGTACCGTGCGATCGATCGGAACTAAACATCATCCAGTCAGTGCATAGTCCGATCAATCGGACGTACTGTGCAATCGATCGGCACTGTACACCTCTCAGTTAACACACAGTCCGATCGATCGGACGTACTGTGCGATCGATCGGACCTGTGGACCTGTAGCCCGAAAATGGGTTTCTGCCCCTTTTTCCTCTTGCCAAACCATGGCAAACCTGCAGAAAATGAGCCTCCATGCTCCCCATTCATTCCATACATCTTTGACATTATTTCTAACCATTTAAAACATATAGGGTTACCAATTTAACAATTAATCCAATTATTCCATAAACTTAACCTAACATGAAAAATCCCCAAATCAATATCAAAACACGCTTGGAATTAAGGGAAATCTAACAAAAAGCATAGCCAATCAATTGGAAACAAACATTCATGTATTAAAATACAATGCAAATCTACTTGCCTCAACCAAGAAGATGATAAAAATTGGGTCAAACTCGAGGAGAAGCCTTTCTACCGCAAGATCCACACTCTAACAACCAAACACAATATAAAATGCAAAGGAGAAGAAAAGAGAGGAAAAGATAGAGATCAAACCTAAATCTACCTAAAAAAGAAGATGATTGAAAGATGAGCGTGAGGGAAATCTTACCAAACTAAAACTGACGGAAAGAGAAGATCGCGGGGAAGAAGATGTGCGGTTCAGATCTTCGAGATGATCTCTCCCAAAAACTCTGGGCTTGAGAAGATGAAGAGGAAGAAGAAAAGGGGCTGTTGTTCTCGTTCGTTGCATAAATAATGAGAATGCAATTAGGGTTAAGATTAGGTTAATGAAGAAGAGAAGAAGAAAAAGATAAGTTTGCCCTTAAGTGGGTCCGGTAGAGGAATGGACCACTTGAAGGGTTTCTGATAATCGGATCGCGACGAGCCAAGAGAGAAAAATTATCAACACGACGAAACCTTTCCAACGAATCCAAAATCACGACGTTTGGAATATGTTGAAAAAACACTTAATTTTCCCTAAATTGCAAACTACCCCCCTTACTTGGATCAAACGAACTCAGAATCGCACGAAACTTCGCAGATAATATTCCAATGATAAAAGAAACTCGCTCATGATCTAAACCCACTTAATTATCTATAATATAATTAATTATTATAATAATAATAAATTAAACGGGTCAAGGCCTGATATTGGGCCCAACTGACACAATAAAGGTCACAGACCTTACACTGAGGGAAAGAGGAAAAGGGAGAAAAGAAGAGTCCGAACCTCTAAGGAAGAGTCAATACTTTTGGCCAAAGAGTTGTGGAGAGAATTCGTAAGCATGTGAGTTCGACAACTTGTTCTCTTTTAGTACCTACTAGTGGAGCCCTGCACGTGCAAGGCACGTGCAGTGTCCAAAATTGAAATACTTAATTATTTTCATTAAATAGGATATAGATAAGAAATAAATGAGTGACAAGTAAGCTTTACATCAGGGCATGAATAGACCAAATGTGAGTAATCCCAAAAATAGAACAGAAATTCTCCGCAGCTATATATATGAGAAACCCAAACAAAAATCACTACTTCACGGCACATACATCATATCATTTATACATGGATACTAAATAACACTTGGGGAGTTAGGGGGGAGGGGTTAAGCATACTCATATTGTAAATCTTGAGCTCTACTATGCCCAGGTGTTTTTTCTACCTCTTCATACTGTAAATTTTGTATAGTAGTTGCTTCCATGTTAGTAAGAAGCTCAGAGCATAACTAATGCATTGTTGAACAACCATCTTAATAATTCAAGTCCAAGGGAAAGTCAACATCCCATTTTCGTCACCTTACATTTTTCACCCCACATCTTTAATAACCCTTCTTAGAACCCATTTTACCATGAAGTCCTATGTATTGAATTCTATGTAGACAATGTGCCAAATGTCAAAAAATGCAGGTGGTTTTCTATAAATTTTCCAATTTTAATAAATGAATTTTCACCAACACAAATTTATAGTGTGATTATCGGTGGTTGGCATTCAAGTGACTGAGTAAGTTCATCCAACGGTATCAACTAAATGCCTTAAAGCATAGATTAACCGTTCAATGAGCAGATGATAAGCTCAAGCCAAATCAACTATTTGACCATTGTCATGTGCCACATGAGGCGGATTAGGTTAGAGTCTCATACAAGTATATATTGGTTTTGCATCTCTAGATGAGACAACATGCCATAGAACTAAATACTACTATATACAGATGAAAACATATTAAGTCCTAACAAACCATCCCATCCCATGCACATCATCTAATCAATCATAAGCACTCGTGGTGAAAAGAAAAAAAGTGGGGGGGAAATTCTGAGTGTAAACAAGATTGATAGGAAGACTTTTTTATTATAGCCACCATCATTAGTTCTTGGTTTCTCTGAAGTACATGTAAATTTTCTGCAGAAATCAAAAGGGAAATGAGGCCTATAAAGTGCAGTATAAATATGCACAAGGATTGTTCAAATTGGTATCTAAAGTACCTACAAACTTAGAAGTGTTTCTAGGCAGAGCAGAGCAAACCCAATCAAGTAAAAAGTCTGGAAGAAGAAAAAAAGTAAAGAAAACACCATTATTAGTTTAATACACCTTAGGTTTATAAGATTACAATTTTTCTAAAAGAAGAAATCAGGAAAGAAATTTTATTCAATTATCATTAGCCTCTCCACGAGAATTACATTCCATTAGACAATGAACAGACAGAAAGAATGTACCGAAACAATAGATAGGCAACCTAGGAAGTCATGGGAGATTTAATAGCTTCTAGATATCTATAAATTCCAATAGACTAAGTTACCACTTCATTATCATCAAGCCAGCTTTCGTCCTCACAAGCAAATCTCCATATCTCCACCTTGTCCAAGATCTCCCTTCTGCTGAGGGCCTGCTCTTTAGCCTTTGTCATCTAGTCATCCATGCGTACAAGCAGTTTGGAAAGATCCACATTCCCTACAAAGAAATTTAAACAAATCAGAAACTACTAAAATAGGGTAAGTCAGTATTTTGAGACCAGCATATTAAGGCCGAATGAACCCTAGTGCACATTAAGGATAATGGAAATAAAACTGGAATATAAAAGGAAATAAAATTGGAACAGCCTAGTGTTAACTATAGCGGAGCATAATGAAAAGAAAGATTATACCCATTTAAGAAACTTATAAGCGCATGCAACAAAATCACAATATCTACGGCCAGATTGCATAATGATGATTTTTTATATATTTATCAGGAAGCAAAAGCAATAATGGAAATCTACAACTGAGACGAACCAGAATCAATGAGACTCGGAAGTCGGAAGAATCTTCCGAGCTGTATCACTGTCCACATCAATGTGAATGGCCTTATAGATTTCTTCAAGCTCATTTTGCTTCTTTAAGATCTGCTCCTTCATCTTGCTGTCTTTCAAAATATTCAACCTCTCAACTTCAATTTCGGTCTAGCAGCAAGAAAACAAAGATACAAGTGGGGGGAGGGAGAGAGAGAGGGAGGGAAAGAGAAGAAAAGGAGGAACAAAGAAAATCAGTTGCAAACATTATAAATGTAACTATTACTATACAAAAAGTTAAATAAAAAAAAGTAAAAAAAGAAAGAAAAAAAAGAAAGAAAAAGATTGTGAGAACCTGCTCAATGACATCGAGAGGAAGGCATCCTTGTCCAGAGACCTCATCAACAGAGGCAGAAATAAAGTGGGTAATACAGTCAAATCTTTTTTGTTCATCCAATGGCATGTCTATAAGGTTCTACAATTCTATGAGCACACTCGCTAGCTCTTGAATCTAAAATGGAGACAATAGGTCTTTAGCAATCATAAACAACAATAGTTTTGAGAATTATTAATGATATAATACCTTTAAGCTCAAAAACTTAACCTAATTTTTCCATGAAAATCAAGTAAAAGAAACTGTCTGAATTTTGGGAATTCATAATCAATACTACTACCCAAAGTGTGCAACTTTTACAAATTGCACATACCTTCCTTAGAGATACATCTTACTTATCAACCTTGTCTTTGTCTTACATGTATTATTCTATTTCCTCATTACTCAATATTTGTTATCCAAGCACCAAACTGCTGGACAACTTCACCATTAGAGGGTGGGTGATGCAAGTTTTTAAATGAGAAAAACTCGAAACAAAGGATGGATTTTGGTTGTATTATTCACGAGATCAGTAATACCGGTAGATGAAGGGTATCATTATCTGGAAGGATTAGAAGTTGGGACAAACAAGGGAGGCATGACACTAAGAGTTCCCAATAAGAAATTTGGAGGATCAGGTGAATGCCATAGTTTGTGCATGGCATGAGAATTATGTGGCAGTAAAATAAATAGCAACTTAAGATCCCATATCCAAACCCAGTGCTCTTGGCCTTTGGGACCAAGATAACATTCTCAAATGGAGGGGGGGGGGGGGGGGGGGGGGGGGAGGTGTATCTGTGTCATAAGTGAAGGAAGCAATACAAAAGAAGAGAACAAGACAGGAAATGAAAAGGAAGTTTTGTTCTCCTTAGGTCAGTTCCCCTTTTCAAGGCATTCAAATAAAGGATCCTCAAGTGTTTTCTTATCTTCCCCAGACCATAGTAGATTGAAGAGAAAAAAGCAGAAGTGATCAAGAAAGAGGCAATGGGCGTGTTAAATGAAGAAGAAGATTGAACATCCTTTTTGTGTATCTGTTTGATCAACTAAATGATATTTGGAGATCATGACATTTCAAGTTGGATTCTAAAAAAAAATCACTTTCGGCATAACAAAATGCTAATAGGACTATGGGACACTTAATCATGTTTGAACTTCGAATGTTAAAATTATACAATCAGCTGAGCAGTAATTCCATGCTTTCATAAACCCTTGAAGAAAATGTTTGGTTAATAATGCATGTATATTTGCATGTATAGGTACTACAATTTTTACTGGTTGAATTAATCTTATGCGAGTATAAAGTAAAAAAGCATATTAACAAGCAATGGGAACAAGCATATGAGATTCAAGGGGATTCAAGACTCGAGAAAAGGATAGTTCTTTCTTGGAATGCATGATAAAAATACAGAACCTGCATACAACAGCCTGAAGATGGCCAAATTGAAGTCCTATATTATAAATCAGCATGAAAATGACTACATGCACAAAAAGCAGACATCCCCTAAATATTTATCATAGCACGATCAGGCCGATCATCAATCCATGTTGCATTCTTCATGTTTTTACAATCATACATGCTGAAAGCACATCCAAAGAGGATGTCTTAAATCACAACCCCTCAAAATATTTTCTTTTACTTTATCCTGTTTTCCATTTGGTAACTACACCACGCTTCTGGTTAACTCAAACAAAACCAAGAAATAGACCAGAAAAGTAGAAAAGTTTTATACTACAGAACCTTTCTCTGAGTTTGTGAACTAAAAAGAAGGGCCATTAACAATCCATGTAAATGTATCAAAAAATAAAAAGCAAAAGAAAGTATTCAGGGAAGAAGGGGATGCCTCACAGTTACCATTACATGTTGCAAATCAGATACAAACTTACACAAGCAAACTACCATAACTTTTGAAAAGATAATTACAACAAATGAGCGTAGAGAATAACATGAAACAATATTCAGTATAAATCGCAAAACATCACAAGAGGAAGACATGGATGTGCCAGCAGTTGACAGGTGAAGAAAATTACTATCACGGAGAGAAACTGTCCAAAGAAAATAAAATTATCCCATACACTAAAAGAGAAAAATTGGGAATGAAGAAGAAAGCAGTCACACCTAAGTCCCTAAAAACCAAAAAGAGAGGTTAAATTGCTGCAATGCCATAAATTATACCTTTGGCTTCATCTTTACACTTTTGGATACAGATATGACTTTGAGCATGGATAAATTCACTCCAATTGAGAAAGACTTGAATGCTAATAGAGGTGACTTCATGATTCTGTTGCCATTAACATATTCTTACCTCAACTTATCAAATCTCATCCTCTTCTTCCCTTTTCAAAACCTTGAATTCCGCAGTTTCAAGATCAGGAACTGGAATTAAAGTAATTAATTGATTAAACAATTAAAATGCAACAACAAATAGAAACACCAAACCAAACAAGGACAGGAAAGGGAAAAAATCATTTAATAACTTACCGGACATCAAGGCTTCTTTGAGATTCCTGCTTTCAAATCGTTTCGGGAACACATTTTTAGCACTCTCCGTAGCCAAATTAGAGAGAACTACAATAGAAGAAATTATAAGAATCTCATTCAGAAAAGGAATTTGGTAGTTGGAATCCAATTTTTTTCTATAAATTAAGACTCGATGGAGATGGGGCTTCTGATTTAAAGTGAAAACCGATCCCTAATCCTTGAAAATTGAAAATGCATTCTAAACAAAAGAATAATAATAACAAAACCCTAACCCTACCTTTTTCGAAAATCTCATTGCAAATAGGCTGATGAGATCACCGAGGAATGGAGCTAATTTCATGAGAGAAGACCAAAGGACATGGATAGAAACCAGAAGCAACATGAAGAACCATGGCTGCAATGATGAACTGGTTGTGAAGAGGGAGGCAGAGTAGTAGTGGCATTTTTCAGAGGAAAGAAGTGAAGGCGGCAGTAAGAATAATCGAGAAAGAGAGGGAAGAGGTAAACCTGCAATCTGCATGCAAATGACACATGAGAGCAGAGTTGTCTCAATTTGGCACATCTAAGTGGGTCATGACGACACCTTGCAACAGAGTGGGCTCCATTAGTAGTACTTTACCAATGATGAACAAGATTTCATAAGTTTCAAACAACATATCATATGATTCCATCCGTTTCCATCAAAACTAACCAGACTTGGAACTAAATACTCTACCTGTTCCACCAAAGTTGGCTAAGAAGACCACCCTTATGTTAAAAGAGAGGTTTTATGATGAAATTGGAAGGCTGCACACGTTTCAATCTCATCTGATCCATTTGAGTAATTATATTATATGATAATAAGAAATAAAATAAAATAAAATAAACGTAAAACTCAAAATAGAGAAACAATTTCTTACATGTAAAATGATCAAACCAAGCTTTTGAAATGAAATGACGTTTCAACTACACAAAGGCACCTTGGAAGAACTAAGCAATGTCATCATGCTCCATGCACACAAACATATCAATTTCAAGACGGTTGTCATCCTAATGTTATTAAAAAAGAAGAAAACCCAATATAGAACAGATTATTTTCTTTAAACCAGAATTATTCTATGTTGCATTTGGCTCCAATGGACAATTGAAAATGAAGATAGCTATTGATTGGGGATGAGGGGATTGCTACCTTCATTCCATTAACTTAATGAAACTTCTGGATAGATTCTTCAGCCTAGAATAAAGCAAAAACTGTAGAAAATGAACCATACCTATTTATATTCAAATGAAGCAGAATCTGTAACAAAGAGTCAAATTCTGTTCCCAAACCATGATAAGTGTTTGATGAGGAAGCATATAAACCATTACCCCAGGTTCTATTCCCCTTTGTATGCTAAGGATGCCATTTGTAAGACATGCTCATAATAATACACACATGCCATTTTTTTGCTCTCATCTGAATAAGTCGCATGAAACCTACATTAAAACAATATAAGTCCGTAAAAAGAAAGCAAAGTAAGAGGGAAAAAATAGAGCATGTATTCTATTGAGTAGTTCAATCTCTTACACGAGAACACAAAGACAGAGTATTTCATACATCTAAACACTTGATATGGAAAAAAATAATAAATGTAATTCTATTTCACAATATCAATCCTCGTGCATAAAAGGACACTGAAAAAGATCTAACAATATATAATTGGAATGAATAGGATAAAACAGAATGAATGCAAGTTGAAACAAAATCAATATCTACTTGTCAATTAGAATTATGTTCACTTTATCCAAGCAAAAAGGCTAATCATATCAGAAAAGCAAGTAGACAAACCTTGAGTATACGATAAGTAGTGCAAGATTCTTCATCCTATATATGTTTATAGAATAGTAACTAAATGCTTTGGATAAAACATAAACATAGACAACCATAATAATGTTCGTAAACAAACACAATTATAACTACTTAAATAAAAACAGAATGCAGATGTACACATTTAGGAGAAAAAAAATTTATTACAAAAATCTTTCTATAGTATTATTACCAGAACGCTTCCAATAGATGTTCCAGTTGCAGCCAGCCTCCAAAACACAACCTTCATCAAACTGAGGAAACATGAAGAGAGTTAACATTTTTCTGACACATAATTAACTCTCCTAGTATTCTGTGAGAAAAGAGCAGTACATTAGATTACTTCTAGATTCAAGAGAATACACGGTAGTCCAATATATAATTCTGCCCCGTAAGACCAAAAACAAAGAGGCTAAAGAAAACTAAATAGAAGCATGGCCATCTAAAAACCATAAACATAACTACAATGTTTGTTCAAATAGAATACTTCATTGATCTGAAAAGAAAAAAAAATTACCATGTTGAAATGTTATTTCCAATTTAATACTAATGAGTTTCACAGTAAAAGCAGTATTCTAACAAAATACTTAATTCAGAATAAAGATATCTAGTATCCAAATACACCACAAACTTAAACTAAATCAATGCGGACAATGGTGAATATCACTTTGAACAAAGTGATATTTGGGCATGTTCCCATTCACCAGAAGTGGGCCTCACTCTGGACATCCACACTACACTTTGTGGTGTAATTTAGATGTAGCAGATTGTTGCCCTTTAATTTAAAAAAAAAATCTTATCTTTAAACAACAAATGGTTGATCTTCAAGTGTCAATACTTTCATTCCAATATGCTGGGTTACTGAATTTACTGAAAAACTACTAAGAAACTAATAATAAACAAAAAAAAAAAAAAACCCAACTAAGCAGCATGTTTATTGATAATCATTTCCAAACAATTGGGCAGAATGAAGTAATGGCTAAAAGGAACCATTTGAAAAGAAAGCCATACACTTCTCATGTGGCAGAACAGGTAATGAACTGGAAAATAGGTTAGCATCACTCGATCCATGATATGCATCAGATTCAAACAGGATCCCCCATGCACAATTTCCTACATTCGTAGGAATCTTCATCGAAGGGATCTTGTAAGGTCCTATTGCAGATAATATGAACCAATCAATATGAATGTGATAAAAATGTCAAATCAGTGGATCATGTCTGATTTGTCTAGAGAGGAGGCTGAGAAACAGGGGAGCTACCTAGAAGTCAAGTAAAAAATGTTAAAATAGGCAAATTACATGATGGGTTAAAAATAGCACTACATATGAAATTGTTGTAAACAATAATATATAATAGGGAACATTTCCATTTTCTCACTGACATTAAATCAAACATTTGGTTTGCACTACATGAATGTAGTTGGAAAATTTTTTAATATCTTTCATGAAATTATGGAATCAGAAATCAATCAGAGCCTTATATCAAAATCCAATTTTTTGCAAGAAATAATAATACTTAATGTGTGGGGAGATTTCCAGAACCACAGGATTACGCTAATCACAGCCATCAGATGAGACTAAGCACTCTCACGTGCCATCCGCGTGCCATCTACATGGCACCAGGCTCAACCCGGCTACCAGGACAGGAGGTCCGGCCGAAGTCATGCAGCTCCGGGCCTTTAGCGCCGAACTGGCCCGCCCAGGCGTCATCTCGGCAGGGAGCTCCACCTCGGCTGAAGTTGCCGGGATGAAAGCCGAAACCAGAAAGAGTCTCCACTCACGCCCCTCATCCTCCACGTCACCAGGCACGTAGAGTGATAAAGGCACGAGCTAATGGGACAGACACGACATCCAGCGGCTGAGGCCACATCAGGGCAAGGCCCGAGGGCAGATCCCACGATCCCCTATCGCCAAAGGCGTTCAACACGATCTGGCACATTAAATGTGACGTGGGCTGAACCGACGCGTATTAAATGCGACGTGGGCTGACCCGACGCGCATTTATGACAACGTGGGCTGGTCATGGCTTCCCAGTCGATTAATGAGACCCCACCACGACATCTCCCAAAGGGAGATGTCCCAAACTCTATAAATAGAGACTCAAACCACCATTAAAGGTACGCACAATTTCATACACAGAGCCGTTACTCTGTCTCAACTATCTCCCTCTCCTTCCATTGTTCCAGTTCCCACACTGACTTTGGCATCGGAGAGCCTTGCGCCGCCCAGGCCAGGGTCCTTTGATCGTTTTCTCTTCTCTTTCAGGCTTTCGGACGGTATCCAGTCATTCCCAGTCATCATCATCATCGGATAAGTCCTCTAAGGCACCTTCTCATTGTGGGTCATTATTTTCTGCACCTACAATTGGCGCCGTCTGTGGGAAAGTAATATCCCAACCTTCCCAACCTTCCCAACCTTCTAAACCTCAATCTCTCAGAAGCCATGCCACCGAAAGCTAAGAAGGGCGGAGAGTCCTCGAGGGCAATCCTCGAGCGGCTAGCACCGTCGACGGACGTCCCTCCTTAGGGACGGTCCCGAACGGTCCAAGGCGCATCCGCAGGCGAGGGTCGCCTGGGCTCCCAACTCTTTGTCGAGATCCCCTTCCAAGAGGGAGTCGAGACCTCGCTCTCAGCGGACGAAACCGTGCCACCCCGACGCGACGAGTACCGGCGCGAGCGTCCCCGCAAAGATAAAGCTGTTGCCGTAGAGGAGACGCGCCGCGATCAACCTCCAGCCGCTGAAGGAGACATCGCAGCCCAAGACGCTCTTCTCCAGAAGCAGGAGCGGTTAGTCCGAGAGCTCCAGCAGCTCCAACAGCAGCTGAGGGCAGCGCAAACCGCCTCCTTGAGGCAGGTCTCTGAGCCTCAAGGGAAGAAGAGGGACGCCCCCAGCAGGGCAGCCCGGCCTCCCCGCGAGGACCTCAGACATCATCTGGACCAGAAACGGAGCCAGATCCATGACGAAGGCTCAAGCAACAGCCGAAGTCATCATAGCCGCGATGGCCGAGCTCATAGCCATCGCAGCCCAAACCATTCCAAGCGAAAATCGAGAGCTTGGACTCCAGAAGAGGACGACAAGCAGGAACAGTTTGACAGGCGCGTCAGGTTGGCTCTTCAGCGCAACCTGGACGTGCGGGACCAGAAGCAGATCTGTGGCCACGCTGATCTTGGGGGCTCACCCTTCACAAAAGAGATCGAGCGCACCCCCTTGCCCAGAAAGTTCTCCGTCCCGCGATTCGTCCCCTACGACGGACTGTCCGACCCATCCGCTCACCTCCGACACTTCTCCCAGAAGATGTCCATCTGGGGGAATGGGGGTCACCTAAACTGCAAAATCTTCTCCTCCAGTTTGGGTGACCTCCCCCTGAAATGGTTCTGTTCTCTCCCAGAGAGGTCCATTTCGAGTTGGAAGGAGCTCCAGCTCTCATTCCTGAAAAAGTTCCAAGCCTACAGCGCCGTCCCCAAGAAGGAAGGGGACCTCCTCGCCCTGAGAATGAGGGAGGGTGAGACCCTCGCCAAGTTCGCTCAACGATTCTGGGCGGTCTACAGCCAGATCGAGGGCACCAGGGAGGAGATGGCAATCTACGCCTTCCAGCATGCCCTGATCCCCGGCAACGACTTGCGAAAAGACTTGGCCGGGAACCCCCCAGAATCTATGCCGGAGTTGATGTCCCGGGTCAAGCGCTTCATCGCCCAGGAAGAAGACGAGATCCGAGCCCGGGATCAAGACAGGCACCGGGAGCCCGAGCAGAAGAGTAGCCAGCCTCGGCAGAGAGGCGGGAGGCCCTCCCAGAAGTCAGGAGCCCAAGCAGGCCTGGGTCTCCAGTTCGGCGAAGCCTTCGTCGTCCAGGTCTGGGGGCACCTGGAAGCCCAGACCTCCCTCCAGCGCCAGTCAGGGCGTCAACGTCGTCTTCAAGGAGCCGATCTACCGCATCCTGCCCAAGATCAGGACCAAGCCGTTCTTCAAGTACCCTCCGCCCATGCTGAATGAGCCCACCTCCGGTGGCCGAAGCCAGCTCTACTGCTCCTTCCATAGGGGTAACGGGCACAAGACCGAGGACTGCCATACTTTGCAGCGGTACCTGGAGAGGCTGGCCGAAGAAGGCCACATTCCAGAATTCGTCAAGGCAGGTGATGCCGGCGGTAGCGAGGGCCGGATTCACCAGAGCACAGCCCAGGCTCCAGACAGCGAGGATTCAGAGAAGATCATTAATGTGATCCACCTGGCATCCTCAGTTCCCGCTTCCTCGTCCCGGGACAGCTCCCAGGCCCGTGCCGAAGCCAGGCGGGCTTCGCACGGGAAAGAAGTATTGAAAGCCGAGCTCGCCCCGGCATCCAAGAAAGCCCGCCGCGACCGGCCCGCCATCTCGTTCTCGGACAGAGACCTAGAGGGAATCCAGCTCCCTCACAACGACCCTCTACTCCTCACCATGAAGCTGAGAGACTTCACAGTGAAGAGGATCCTCGTCGACTCCAGCAGCTCCTCCGAGGTCCTCTACTACGACTGCTTCAAAAGGATGAAACTCTCCGAAGCAGACCTCACGGAGGTCCGTGCACCCCTGCTAGGGTTGTCCGCCACGCCAGTCTATCCCAAGGGCAGGATCACCTTGGAGACCCGAGTTGGCGGAGCCTCCGTGTCAGCCGACTTCCTGGTCGTGGATGCCCCTTCTCCCTACAACGTCATTTTAGGCAGAGCGTGGCTCCACAAATTAGAAGCAGTCCCTTCTTCCCTCCACCAGAAGCTGAAGTTCGTCCATGAGAACATGGAGGGCAAGATGGAAGTGATCACAGTGAAGGGAGACCAGCAGCAGGCCAGACAGTGCATGCTGGCCGCAGTCCCAGCAGTGAAGGAGCCAGAGCGCGTCAACCTGGCCGAGTTCGAGAAAGGCCTCGATGAGATAGGCCGGGACCCTGAGAAGAAGAGCATCGAGGACCTGGCCGAGGTCAGGCTAGACCCGGCAGACCCAGACCGGTTCTTCCTGATTGGCACCCAGCTGCCCGACGAAGAAAGGGCCGAACTCTCTTGGTTCTTGATGCAGAATGTGGACGTCTTTGCTTGGAGCCCAAGCGAAATGCCTGGGGTCGACCCTGAGGTCATATGCCACAAGCTAAATGTGGACCCCGACCACAAGCCGGTAGTGCAGAGGGCCCGCAGGACAGGGCTGCAGCAGACAGATGCGGTCGTCGAAGAGATCGACAGCCTGCTGAAGGCAGGAACCATCCGGGAAGTCCAGTACCCGGTATGGCTGGCCAACACGGTGGTGGTCAAGAAGAAAACTGGAAAGTGGAGGGTGTGCGTAGACTTCACAGACCTGAACAAGGCCTGCCCTAAAGATAGTTTCCCCCTCCCAAAGATTGACCAACTGATCGACGCTACCGCTGGTCACGACCGAATGAGCTTCCTCGACGCCTACAGAGGCTACCACCAGATCCCGCTCTACGAGCCAGACGAGGAGAAGACATCATTCATCACCCCCAGCGGCACTTGCTGCTATAAGGTGATGCCCTTCGGGCTGAAGAACGCGGGGGCGACCTATCAGCGCCTCGTCACAAAAATGTTTCAGGCTCAGCTCGGCCGGACGGTGGAGGTGTACATCGACGACATGGTCGTCAAATCAGTGCACTCCGGCGATCATCTGGTTGATCTCGGCCAAGTCTTTGACATCCTTCGCGCATACAAGCTTAAGCTAAACGCTTCCAAGTGCGCCTTCGGCGTAGCCTCTGGCAAGTTCCTCGGCAGCTTGGTAACGCGGAGAGGGATAGAGGCTAATCCGGACCAGATCACCGCGATCCAGAATATCCAGAGCCCCTCTACCACGAAGGAAGTTCAGAAGCTCACAGGTATGGCTGCAGCACTCAACCGCTTCATCAGCCGGTCATCAGATAAGTGCAGGCCTTTCTTTCAGCTTTTAAAGAAAAATCTGAAGTTCCAGTGGACCCCTGAGTGCGACCAGGCATTGGCCGCACTCAAAACCTATTTAATGTCACCACCATTACTCTCCACCCCAACTTTGGGGGAGATTCTGTATTTGTACCTTGCGGTCTCGGATAACGCAGTGAGCTCCGTCCTCATCAGGGAGGACGAGGGAGTTCAAAAGCCAATCTATTACACGAGCAAGACACTGCTCGATGCCGAGACCAGGTACCTTCTATTGGAGAAGCTTGCGTTGGCTCTCGTCAGTGCCTCCCGCAAGCTCTCCCATTATTTCCAATCCCACAACATTGTGGTAATTACGGAGCATCCACTCCGTTCAGTGTTCAAAAAAGCTGATTTTTCAGGCCGAATATCAAAGTGGGCAGTTGAACTGGGGCAGTATGACATAAAGTACCGTCCCCGAACTGCGATCAAAGCCCAGATCCTGGCAGACTTCATTGTCGAATTCATCTCCCCCCACCCGGCTCCGACCCAGCTCGGCACGGCACTGGGGGGCACAGGGCACGAGCCAATAGAAAATGAGGTCGAACTGGCTCCCACCTCGGCATGGAAGATCTTTGTCGACGGGTCGTCCACCTCCAAGAGAGCTGGCGCCGGCATAGTTCTCCAATCGCCAGAGGGACTGGTCATAGAGCAGGCTTTCACCCTCGACTTCAACGCAACAAACAATGAGGCAGAGTACGAAGCACTGATTGCAGGGTTGAACAGCGCCCAAATCCTGGGAGCCCAGCACCTGGAGATCTTCAGCGACTCTCAACTGGTGACTAGCCAGCTCGCTGGAGACTACCAGGCCAGGGACGACAGGATGGCGGCTTACCTAGCCCTTGCGAAAAAACTGCTCTCTCATTTCCAGAAAGCCGAGGTCAGGCAAATATCCCGAGATACTAACACGCACGCAGATGCGCTTGCAAACCTGGCCTCCGCTGTCGAAGCAGGCAAGAAAAGGACCATCGAGGTTGGGTCAGTATCAAGGTCGAGCTTAGAACTCCATTCATCTCGGCTTGTCCTCTGTGCTGACCTCGGCCCGAGCTGGATGGATCCAATTGTCACCTACTTGAAGGACGACCAGCTCCCCGAGGACAAGGCTGAAGCCCACAGGATCAGACTCAAGGCGGCGCGATTCTGGCTCTCTCCCGAAGGCAAACTCTACAGGAAGTCCTTCACAGGTCCATACCTCCAATGCGTCCATCCGAGCAAGGTGGACGACTTCCTGTATGAGATCCACGAAGGAATCTGCGGCAGTCACATAGGAGGTCGATCCCTGGCTTACAGAGCAATAAGCCAGGGCTACTGGTGGCCCTACATGCAGAAAGACGCCCAGGTCTACGCCAGGAAATGCGAGAAATGCCAGAAGTTCTCCCACTCCCTCCATCAGCCAGCACAGGATCTGAGTCCCCTCTCTAGCCCATGGCCCTTCGCTCAATGGGGCCTGGACATTGTGGGGCCTCTTCACCGAGCTCCAGGGAACAAGAGATGGCTGATAGTGGCTACGGACTACTTCACTAAGTGGATAGAGGCTGAACCGTTGTCTTCAATCACGGACAGGGACTCCAGGAATTTCGTGTGGAAAAACATCCTTACGAGGTTCGGCATCCCCCGGATCCTGATTTCGGATAACGGGACTCAGTTCGACTCCAAGTCCTTCAAAGACTTCTGCCAAGGGCACGGCATCAGAAATCATTACTCCACTCCGGCATATCCACAGAGTAATGGCCAGGCAGAAATCTCCAACAAAGTGATCCTGGACGGCCTGAAGAAGCGACTGGACAAGGCAAAGGGCAGATGGACAGAGGAGCTTCCGAGCGTGCTGTGGGCATACAGAACAACTCCAAGGAGGTCCACCTCGGCAACACCTTTCTCTCTGGCCTACGGGATGGAGGCAGTCATTCCTTTGGAAATCGGCCTTCCTACCCTGAGGACAGAGCTGGTCGACCAAGGCCGAAATGAGACGAACCTGGCAATGGAGCTGGAGCTGGCAGACGAGTGACGAGAAGCAGCAGCCCTGAGACTGACCGACTATCAGCAGCGGTTAGCCAGGGCATACAATCAAAATGTCAAAGAAAGAAGGTTCACCGCGGGAGAGCTCGTTTTAAAGAAGACCCTGCCAGCTGACAAAGAACCAAACGAGGGGAAGCTTGCCCCGAACTGGCGTGGCCCGTTCAGAGTAGTCTCACTGGCCGGAAAGTCAGCCTACAAGCTCGAAGACTTGGAAGGCAAGCCACTGCCGAGACCGTGGAATGCATCCCACTTGAAGAAATTTTATTTCTAAAGATGTAATGAATCTCAGAATCAATAAAAGCAGCTTTTGCCTTGTCAACGATCTGTCGTCTCTCTCTGGTCGACTCCGGCATCAAAGGCTCTACGCCCTGGAAATGGCCTGGAGTTCTTACACTCAGCCTTTCCTAAAGCCCCGTGTCTTGGACACAATCAAGGCTCTACGCCCTGGAAATGGCCTGGAGTTCTTACACTCAGCCTTTCCTAAAGCCCCGTGTCTTGGACACAATCAAGGCTCTACGCCCTGGAAATGGTCTGGAGTTCTTACACCCAGCCTTTCCTAAAGCCCCGTGTCTTGGACACAATCAAGGCTCTACGCCCTGGAAATGGCCTGGAGTTCTTACACTCAGCCTTTCCTAAAGCCCCGTGTCTTGGACACAATCAAGGCTCTACGCCTTGGAAATGGCCTGGAGTTCCACACTCAAGCCTTTCCTAAAGCCCGGGTTCATAAACCCCTCGCACCTCGGCTCAAGGTAGTTCGGCCAAGGTCAGTTTCCTGAAGCCCGGGTTCATACACCCCTGAGAAGACCATGCCGAACTCGCTTTCGGCCACGGCATGGGTCCACCTCGGCGCAAGGCCAGCCATTTCGGCCGAGGTCAGTGCCAGCACTCAAAACATAAACAGCACAGAAATACTGTTGCACATCCAGGAATGAAAGAGAAATGCAGAGAGAATGCACGAGTGAAAAAGCTCGGCTTTCATTGAACAGACAAAGCGTTACAAAGCTGAGGAGCAAAAATTTTACATAAAGGAAGACAGAAATAGAGAGGAGCCTGGTTACTGTGGTTTCGGCGACTCGACCAGGTCGATCACCGTATCTGCCGAACCAGCAGCTTTGGCCGAACCAGAAGGGGCTTCAACTGGTACCTCAGCCGAAGCAGGCACAGAAGAGGCATCACCTTGAGGCACGGCCAAAGCATCGCTGGCGACCGGGGCATCGCTCAAGACCGGGGCAGCTGGTGCGTCGTCAGCAGCAGGAGCTTCGACCGGGGCGCTTTCAGTTGCAGGTGAGGAGCTCGGCTCAGGATCCAGGTCCGCATACTTCGGCAGGTCCTGATAGACAGGGTGGTCTTCAGGGACCCCCGCGCGTCTCAGTGCGGCCAGGCATCCTTCCTCGAATAAGATTGCGGTGATCTCCTCCACCTGCTTCTCGTACAGCTCAGTGGCTCGATCTACCCCATCCTGGAAGGCGGACTGGGCCTCGGCCTGAAGAGAGGCCTTTTCCTTCACCAGCTTCTCCCTCTCAGCGCGACCAGCCAAGACCTCCCCCCGCAACCTTGTTACCTCAGCCGTCGACTCAGACTTCAATCTGGCCAGCTCAGATTCCAGTTCGGCGGTCTTCTTGTTCTTCATCCGGAGTTCGCCTTTCATATGGTTGGCCCTGGACGAAAGTTCGGCGTTCTCAGTCAGAGCTGATGCCAACCGAGCGGACTTTCCAGCGCTAGCCACTTTGAGTTCTTCCATTCCCTTCCGCTGCACTTCCAGCTCCTTCTTCAGCTTTTCCCGCTCGGACTCCAGACGGGTCACCCTCGACGCGTTCCTATCCCTCCTTCCTAGGATGGCTAGGAGCCTCTGCACATTCTGCAAAGGAAAAGAGGAGGGTCAAAACAGGAACAGCCGAGCTAGGCCACTCGAAAGAATACACTTACCAGGATGTTGGCCTGGATCGCCGACAACATCAGGCTCTCGTCATCAAACTTCTCGTGCTCCTCCATATCCCGTGGCAGAGCACAGGCCCTGGCAAGGGCCCCGATTACCTCGGCATTTCCCAGCAGTCGATCTTCAACGCTCAGGGGTTTGCCGGGTTGTGTTTCCATTCTCGGCTTCCACGGTGTTGGGGCAGTTCGGGGCCCGGAGGCCGATCCGGACCCTTGCCCTGCCGAGATGAGAGGCTCGCGCGTCGCCCCGACAGTCGACTTGCTAATTGGCGCATTCTGTTCGGCCGGCGCCCTCTTTTCCTTCGGCGCGCTCTTCTCGCCCCCTTTTCGGCTGGAACTTTAACTCCAGGGGCGTGAGCGGGATCAGCCTTCGAACTCTTCTCCCCCGCCTTGGACTTCTTCCTGGGCGGGGACCCCTCCTTCGAGCGGTCCGGCGAGCGCCGCCGGGCTCCTCCGCTCGGAGCGGGGGCAGGAGCAGAGGGAGCACCAGCGCCCACCGGACCCGAAGCAGCAAGAGTACCGGCAGGCGATGGAGCCCCAGAAGACGACGACCTCTGCCTAAACTTGGCGGCCAGGTCCTTAACAGCGAGCTCCTTTGAGCTTCCCTCCATGTCCTCTCGATCAGAGAGATAAGCTTCCACTATCTGCGACAAGTCCGGCAGCTCCGGATTAGAAGTAGACGCCTCGGCACCAGACGCAGTTCGGTCGACAGCAGGATCGGTCAAGGGGACCCCGCTGAACACCGCAACTGATACGGTCGGACGGTCAGGGTGTGTCTCGTCCACCTCAGGTACTCCAGTCCTGTGGTAGTGGCCGCGATACCTCGGCGTGTACCCAAGCAGCTTCCAAGCTGACCTGGTCTCGTGCCCCTTGTACCGTTCGACCTTGTTGATGTCGTCGGTATTCCTCCTCCAACCTTCGCTAGCAGCTCGGCGTCGCCTTGCACCCGCCTCTGCTCAACAGGCAAAAAAGAGTATCAGTTCGGCATCAATGAGGTAAGCAAAGCAAAAAGGAGAAAAGCAGTGATGATTACTTGGGACTTCCCCAGGACGACGTGGGACCGCCAGCCTCCTGCTTTCGCCATCGCCGAACTCCCAGCCCCCCGACACACAGAAGACGGTCTCCTCGGCATTCTTATTTGAATCCTCCAAGGCCAAGACGAAGCCCCTTCTCTGCGGCTTCACCCGGAGATAATATTTCCCCTCCCCTGCCTTGCAGATATCGTAGGTATCCTCGATATCGTGGACACCTAGGTCGGTCCCCAGGATCTCATTCAGCTTCGCCGTGCCCATGATGACCTTATAGCCATTTGGCATCAGCTGGCACGGGGTAAGAGACCAGGTACTAAGGCAAGCTCTAAGCAGAGGGTGCAGGGGGAATTTGACCCCGCCCTCGATCACAGAGATCAGAGGGAACGGCATCCAGCCGCCGGACCAGCGCATCGTGGCATAGTCAACGGAGTCTGCCGGCTTGAGCAGGACTCGCTCCGGAATATCAAAGGCAGCCCTAAATCTGGCTATGCCCTCCTCAGTATCTAAACTGAATCTAGGGGTGCCCATGTCTAGAAGGGGTGACGACGAAGAAAAACCCTAGAAATCGAAAAACCCCAATAAGAACCAGACGGAAGAACAAAGCAACTTACAGGGACAGAGGCAGATCAAAAGCAGATCCGGGCGCGTTCTACGGTCGTCGTCCTCGAACAGATTTCAAGCACCAGAGCAGAAATCGAAAGTAAAGGCGAAGGCGAAAGGAATCAGAAGCCAGAAAAGGAAGGGGACGACCCTATTTGTAGAAGGGGAACCCTCATTTGGGTACCGCCTCCGAATTCAAAGAGACGCTTCAAAGCCTGTGCCCGTCCCATCAATGAGACAACGCAATCAGCGCAGAAGCTACGTGTGTAGCCGTCAACTCGGTTCCCAAGACGAACAGGGCAGAGCATTTATTGCTTCAAAGAGTCGAAGCGACACCAAGTGATGACCACTGTATCCCCAGATAGACTTTCTAGCCTTCAACCCCTAAAAGCTAAGGCGCTTAAGAGGTCAAAGGCTAGGGGGCAATTGTGTGGGGAGATTTCCAGAACCACAGGATTACGCTAATCACAGCCATCAGATGAGACTAAGCACTCTCACGTGCCATCCGCGTGCCATCTACATGGCACCAGGCTCAACCCGGCTACCAGGACAGGAGGTCCGGCCGAAGTCATGCAGCTCCGGGCCTTTAGCGCCGAACTGGCCCGCCCAGGCGTCATCTCGGCAGGGAGCTCCACCTCGGCTGAAGTTGCCGGGATGAAAGCCGAAACCAGAAAGAGTCTCCACTCACGCCCCTCATCCTCCACGTCACCAGGCACGTAGAGTGATAAAGGCACGAGCTAATGGGACAGACACGACATCCAGCGGCTGAGGCCACATCAGGGCAAGGCCCGAGGGCAGATCCCACGATCCCCTATCGCCAAAGGCGTTCAACACGATCTGGCACATTAAATGTGACGTGGGCTGAACCGACGCGTATTAAATGCGACGTGGGCTGACCCGACGCGCATTTATGACAACGTGGGCTGGTCATGGCTTCCCAGTCGATTAATGAGACCCCACCACGACATCTCCCAAAGGGAGATGTCCCAAACTCTATAAATAGAGACTCAAACCACCATTAAAGGTACGCACAATTTCATACACAGAGCCGTTACTCTGTCTCAACTATCTCCCTCTCCTTCCATTGTTCCAGTTCCCACACTGACTTTGGCATCGGAGAGCCTTGCGCCGCCCAGGCCAGGGTCCTTTGATCGTTTTCTCTTCTCTTTCAGGCTTTCGGACGGTATCCAGTCATTCCCAGTCATCATCATCATCGGATAAGTCCTCTAAGGCACCTTCTCATTGTGGGTCATTATTTTTTGCACCTACACTTAAAGCTTCTGAAAAACCCATTTCATACACCACAAGAACAGGTGGCATGTTAGAACAAAAGAAAAAGAGAAGACCCAATTCTTACCTTGATGATAGTATGATGGCAGCACAAATTTGAAGTTGAGACCACGACAGATTAGCATCTGGGAGAAGAAGAGGGATTACCGGGAGAGAGAGGGGAAAGAGGAATTCGTTAGACTCAGTGAGAGACGGATGAGATGAAGATAGGCAGAGAGTTTCATGAGAGAGATTTACCTGAAAAATATTTGGGAGAAGTTAGGCCGTGGAAAACCAGGAAGAGAGTTTCCTACTTCTTAGGCTGTTTTGGATATTTGAGGTGTCGGTTGTAGGAGGCGAGATGACCTTGCATGTCTATGGGCCAGCCACCTAGCATGAAGTGGGCCGCACAGAGGTGTGTACATAATTTCTTCATCCATGATCGACCACGAAATGGATACGAGTTTTCCTCCTTTGGATAGAGGGCGTTGATGGGTTTGTAGAAGAAAGAAAAAGAGATCCAATAATGGAGTTTACAGTAAAACTGACTATGGTTGAAGGAGATGTGTGGTGGAGGAGAAAAGAGGAGAAAGAGGGGTACTTAGATTCTCGGGTTTTGGATGCCATCGAATTTCCAGGATTTCGTCGCGAGAGAGATGGAGACGGAGATAGGCGAGAGCAATCACCTTAGTAATTTTTTTCAAGCAAGCATGTGCGTGTCGCCGGTGGAAGAGGCCTTGAGTTGAGCCCTTAACAAAACAGCTGTATTTAGGGCCCTTTCACGTGTCTCTTACCGGATGAGGTGTGTAGAGAAAGGGAAGAAGCAGGACACTTCTTCCCTTTTATAATAAGGGTATAGATTTCTCATTATAGAATCTGATAATAATAAAAGACTGAGAGAGATCCAGTAAGAATTGGAAGGAGATAAAGAATCTCAAAAGCTACCTTCAATAATCGAGGAAGAAACACCAACTAGGGGAAAGAGAGAAAGGGAGAAAGGAAGAGTCCAGACCTCTAAGGAAAAGTCGACACTTTGGGCCCAAGAGGTGTGGAGAGAATTCATAAGCAGGTGAGTTCGATAACTTCTTCTCTTTTAGTTCCCGTTTCTCATTATAAAATCTGGGAAGAATAAAAAACTGAGAGAGATCCAGTAAGAATTGGGAGGAGATGATGAATCTCAAAAGCTACCTTCAATAATCGAGGAAGAAAAACCGACTGAGGGAAAGAGGGAAAGGGAGAAAGAAAGAGTCCAGATCTCTAAGAAAGAGTCGACACTTTCGGCCCACGAGGTGTGGAGAGAATTCAGAAGTAGGTGAGTTCCACAACTTATTCTCTTTTAGTCCCATTTCTCATTACAAAATCTGAGAAGAAGAAAAAACCGAGAGAGATCCAGTGAGAATTGAGAGGAGATGAAGAATCTCAAAAGCTACTTTCCATAATCGAGGAAGAAAAACCGACTGAGGGAAATAGGGAAAGGGAGAAAAAAAGAGTCCAGACCTCTAGGGCTGTTTCTTTCCAAGCATTTCTGATAGGAATTCAGGCTGTCTGTGAATTCCTGAATTCCAGTCAGAAATTCTATGTTCATTTACTAGAATTCGCAGCATTTGAGGCAAGCAGCATTTTGGAATTCCAAAAAAGTGGAATTCCCAAATGCTAGCCCTTGCTCCAGCATTTACAAATTCTGGCATTCCGGGAGGCTTCCTTAGAACTCCGGCTCTCTCTAACGGTGAAAGGTCATCTTCTTCGCTGCACCTCTAAAAAAAAATCAGATCTGGTTATCTTCTTTCTTTCCACTCCTTTTATCTGGTTCCATGAAACCCAAAACCCCAAAATCCACACCTTTCTTTTGATCTAATCTCAATTTCATTTTCATCTGACATCTTTCAAAACCCTACCATCCTCCTCAATGCTTATAAAAGAAATCCATCTCCTCTTACATCGAGACCGAATAAACCCCAGAATTCATATATCCAACCTCTTTGGACAGAACTGTGATACAGCATTCAATTCAAGAGGATTTGTAGGGGCATCATTGTGATCTCGATTTTCTTTGAGGCAAGCGGCTCCGAGCTATGATGACGATGGGGATGTTGGATAAGGAAGATGGGAATGGGATGAAGATCATTGCAATGTGCAGAGATTCGAGTACTCATGAAATTGGAAATTTGTGGAATTCAAGTTGCATGAAATTCTCAGGCAGGAATTCTAGGTATAAAAGAAACGGAGAATTTAGGAATGCTAGAATTTATAGCATTTCAAAATTCCAGCTTCTCAAATTCTACAAATTCCAACAGACATGAATTCCAAGAATTCTTACAAAGAAACGAGCCCCTAAGAAAGAGTCGACACTTTCGGCCCACGAGGTGTGGAGAGAATTCAGAAGCAGGTGAGTTCCACAACTTATTCTCTTTTAGTTTCATTTCTCATTACAAATTCTGAGAAGAAGAAAAAACCGAGAGAGATCCAGTGAGAATTGGGAGGAGATGAAGAATCTCAAAAGCTACTTTCAATAATCGAGGAAGAAAAACCGACTGAGGGGAAGAGGGAAAGGAAGAGTCCAGACCTCGAAGAGAGAGTTGACACTTTGGGCCCACAAGGTGTGGAGAGAATTCTGAAGCAGGTGAGTTCGATAGCTTCTTCTCTTTTAATACCCATTCCTCGTTACAAAAAATGAGAGAGATCCAGTGAGAATTTGGAGGAGATGAAGAATCTCAAAAGCTACCTTCAATAATCGAGGAAGAAAAACCGATTGAGGGAAAGAGGGAAAGGAAGAAAGAAGAGTCCAGACCTCTAAGGAAGAGTCCACTCTTTGGGCCCTCTAGGTGTGGAGAGAATTTGTAGGCAGGTGAGTTCGACAACTTCTTCTCTTTTAGTATAAGATATCTATATTACTAAAGGGATGTATACACTTCCTGGAGGAGAACACTTGGCATGTCTTGGAGATGGACACGTGGCAGCAGCCAGCCTAAAATGGTATTCTGCTAATCTCTCATTTTCCATCTAAAATTTCTCCATCTCTCCCTCCCTAAAATCTCTCCTTCTCCATGCTAATGCAATCCCAAAAATCTCTCATTCTTCATCTAAAATTTCACTTCCAAGACAACCACACAAAATGGGGAAGAGGAAAATCCCAAATTGTAAAGGATTGAAATATAATCCTTAATTCCATCGAAGAAATATGTGCTCTCTGTGGGGCCCACTTGGGGCCTACATCACTGTCAAGGTTGGGACCCACTAATCATCCTAACCAATTCAACAGGAACCCACAAATTTTAATGGCTTAAAAAAAAAAAAACAAATAGAGTGGTCGATTGTGGGCTCAATTGGTCAGAATGGGTGCAAACCTACATGGATCCATTGTGATTCAGGGGAGATCTCTGTTTTTTATCCATTTGGATATCATCTACACATCTAGCAAGACATTTCTGTCATACCCTCGTGATTTGATTAAAATTATTTTATCAATCAATTCATGGGTCCCGGCCCGCATCATTTGATTTTATGGACGGTTAGAATAAAGATGGTGGACCCCATTCATCTGGGTCCCACTTAAAAATATTTGGTCAATTTTTTAGGTCTACGATCATTTGATCCTTTGATCTTTTTAAATCAATTCATGGGTCCCATCCCGCATAATATGCTTTTTTGGACGGTTAGAATAGAGATGGTGGACCCCATTCATCTGGGGGATTCCACTTAAATAGGTTATGTTTGGTCAATTTGTGAGGTCTATGATTATTTGATCATTTGATCTTTATCAAGCAATTCATGGGTCCCAGCCCGCATCAAATTATTTCATGGACAGTTAGAATATAGATGGTGGACCCCATTCATCTTGGGGTAGGTTAGGTTTGGTCAATTTGAGAGGTCTATGATCATTTGATCTTTATCAATCAATTCATGGGTCCCGGCCCGCATTATTTGATTTTATGGACGGTTAGAATAAAGATGGCGGACCCCATTCATCTGGGTCCCACTTAAAAATATTTGGTCAATTTGTTAGGTCTACGATCATTTGATCTTTTTAAATCAATTCATGGGTCCCATCCCGCATAATATGATTTTATGGACGGTTAGAATGTAGATGGTGGACCCCATTTATCTGGGGTCCCACTTAAATAGGTCAGGTTTGGTCAATTTGAGAGGTCTATGATCTTTGATCTTTATCAATAAATTCATGGGTCCCGGCCCGCATCATTTGATTTTATGGACGGTTAGAATAAAGATGGTGGACCCCATTCATCTGGGTCCCACTTAAAAATATATGGTCAATTTGTTAGGTCTACGATCATTTGATCTTTCTTAATCAATTCATGGGTCCCATCCCGCATATTATGGTTTTATGGACGGTTAGAATAGAGATGATGGACTCCATTCATCTGGGGGGTTCCACTTAAATATGTTAGGTTGGTCAATTTGTGAGGTTTATGATCATTTGATCTTTATCAAGCAATTCATGGGTCCCAGCCCGCATCATATGTTTTTATGGACGGTTAGAATATAGATGGCGGACCTCATTCATCTTGGGGGTCCCACTTAAATAGGCTAGGTTTGGTCAATTTGAGAGGTCTATGATCATTTGATCATTTGATCTTTATTAATCAATTCATGCCTCACCTAAAGAATAAAACATTTGGAAAAAAAACATAAAGATCAAATTAGCAACAAAAAAAAAAAAAGGACTCACAAGTTTATTAATTAATAAATTTATTAAAAATAATTCATATCAGTCTGTGCATTTGATGGTTTCGTGGTTATCCACGGAGTTTTGCTAGTAGATATACATATAGGATGAGTTGAAAGCACACTCCCGGTTTCATTCAGAAATAGATTATTGAATATAAGAGGCTAAGGGTGGCAATGGGTCCGGTTACTTTGGTTCAAGTCGGGCCATTGTAACATATATATAAGATCAATTAAGACTTGATCAATCTATTAATTGGGTTGGAGATGCCTAACCAAACTCAATCGGAGAGTTAAAGTCAACCCGAGTCCTTACTTAACAGGTCGGGTTTGTGTTGGTTGCCGGTTCATGGTGAAATTAGTTGGTTAAAACAAAGCCCATTTGCATGGTGTTTTCATCTAACATATAATTTACTGGGCATTGGGCTTGCTGAGTCCATTGTTGATAATTATTCATCTGTTTTTTTAATGGCCCTATCCTCATTATGCTTATTTACAATGATGACATTATCGTCATAGGGAATCACAAGAAAAAGAAAATTTAGTGCTCTTAACGGTGGATCTCAGTTGTTATTTCCATTATAAGACTTAGGCCCTTACATTATTTTTTCCTGGGGCACTGGCTCTCATCAAAGTCATGGCCATCTATATCTCTCTCAATACGATTACATTGCGAGCTACTGAAACAAGCCAAGATGGATGGGTCTAAAACCTTCACTTAGGTAGTTGTATATGGTTCTTAACTGTCTTTATGTAATATAATGGCGGGCTTTGTCCCATCCCACCGATTATTCTTTCATTATGGGATCCTTATTGTAGTTTCAATTACTCACACCTGACCTAGTTTGTTTAATTATTCGGCCTAGCTAGTATTCAGGCCTGGATAGTGGATATACTCCCAAATACATACATACATAAATTTAAGCCAGCCCATTTGCAAAATGCGTACCACTTTTTTTTTAAATATGTCAGGCTAGGCAAAGCTTATTGGCATACAAAGGTCTATATGAGGCCCATTTAATATATATCCTGAAAATAGGCTTTGGTCCAAAAGCCAGGCCTGCTAACAAAGCTAAGCAGCAGTTCTCACCTGGCTATCCAGGGTTCAAACTTTGAGTATGCCCCCTCTTCCTGCATATGTAGGTTTTCTTCCCACATGTGTGGGCTGCCTTACCACGTCTCTCTTGGGTCCTTGTCAACCCCAACCCCCCCCACCCCAAAAAAAAAAGAGCTTTTTACGAAAAGGCCCTTATATTTTCACGAAACCTCAAAAAAAGATCCTGTATTATGAGTTTTTACAAAAAAATCTCCATTGACCGACGTTCAAAACTGTACAAAGCCTAATAGCTTAGGCCCTGTTTCTTTTATGGAATTCCTGACAGGAATTCCGGTTGTCTGGGAATTCCGGAATTCCTGTAAAAAATCCAGCGTTTCTTTACAAGAATTCTTGGCATTTCAAAATTCCAGGATTTACAAATGCCAAAAAGCAGGAATTCTGAAAACCCACCACACCATCGGTCATTCCTAAAACCCACCCTCGCAGGAATTCTGAGAGATCTCTCCGATGCTCCAATGGTCGTGACGAATCTTGGTTTTCCAGCCACGACAAGGAGAAAGAAGGTCAGTTTCTGCTTCTTCTAAGCTTTTTGAGATGATTGCTGTGATTTTTTTCCTCTTTCCTCTTCTGTTTTTGGTATTTTTTTAGGGTGGTGGACTTCGGAATGGAGAAAATGGGAGAATGATGACAGAAACCAGATCTGGTTTTTTTTTTTTTTTTTCCTGCTCCACTCCATTTAAAAAAATCTCTATCCAGAGTGGTTCTACCCAGATCTGTTTCTATAGATGGATCTGTCAAAGATAGTTTGTTTGACCCTTTGGAGGTGAAGTCGGTCGTTGGACAAAGATAGTTGGAAGTTTGGGTTCATCTCTCCCAAATCCACCTTATTTCAAGACCTGGTAAATTGTTCGTTCATTTTATTTCATAATTTGCTTCTGCTTTGTCTTTGTATTTGTATTCCTGTTCCTGGATTGCTAGATAATGTAAGAAAATGATACAAAGACTATAAGCAATTTTTCTTTGTGAAGATGAGTGTTTCTTTGACTGTCATGACCTTCAATCTCCACGAAGATCAGCCGAGCGACAGTCCAAATTATGGGAAAAGGTTGATCGAGCTTGTATCATTTTGGAGATGGGTTCTTTCTAGTTTTTTTTTTTCTTGGGGTGTTTTTTTGAAAATGGGTTTGATTCAAGAAGATGTGTTTTTCATGTTTTTGGGTTTTGATTAGGGAGAATGATTGATATGGGTCTTCATTGATTCATCTTTTGGAGATGGGTTTTCATTATTTTGGATTTTCTGATGTTCTTTCTCGAGAATGGTTGATCTTGATCTTGGGTTTCTCTTGCTTTTGGATTTAGCTGGTATTTTCTGGGAATTGCTTGATGCGGCTTTCCTACTGACTCTATTTGGTTGGGATCTTGGAACTTCATTTTCTGGTTGTATTGTTGGTTTCATTTCACCTGATTAGGAGTTTACTACCTTCATATCTTGCTTGGTACAGTAGCAATCTTATATGGGGTTGTAATTGTGCACATTTTATTTGATTCTGACACTGATTTGTTTGGTTTTACCCCTTCTCTTTTTTATGTATATAATACTGTATAATTTGGTTTATTGGCCTTTTGGCTTTCTCTGTTTTCAGGCCTGTTTGGGGGTCGTTTACTAGCTTTTTAGTATACCTCTCTTATGATGTATGGCTCTTCTAATAAAATTTAGTTATCACTATATATAAAAAAAATGGAAAAAATAGAATAAGGGCTGACAACAAATTATTCGATGTTGGTCATCTATGAACTCCACAATGTTGGTTGTTCTTTCCTCTCCTTGACCTCCCAATTCTCTTAACTTTTTAATTGCTTGTTAATTCTTCAGAGAAAAAAATGTTCAGAAAAAAGAAAAAAGAAAGAAAGAGAGGAAAGCCACTTTTTTAGTTGATGTTTTATTTCATGGCATGATTTTAGGAATGTTAGTTGAATTTTTTATTAATTCAATTGGATTTTATTTCTTCCCATGGTCTTAAATTTGCTATTATTCTGATCCTAGAACTTTCTACTAATTGGCTTGAACTAAAATGTGTATAGTTGGCATTTTCATATGTCAACTGTGCTTTTTCATAAACTCAAAAATGGATGTTATAACTAAGTAGTTAACAGATTCTAGGCAAAGATGACATGTTCTGCCCCTGGTTTTTGTTTTGGTTGTTTCTTACTGTTAGGGATTTTCTGTATTGCAATTTGATGGATGCATTATCATTTTAATCATCATTTGAATTTTCACACTTGCATTGATTTAGAAATCTTGAAATCTTAATTTACTCATGCATTGTTTTAAATCTTGTAAACCTTATAGTTCATGCATGTTTTGGTTTTAAACTTGGATGCATCTACTTTGAAACATAATTTTTTATAAATCAAGCTAGCCTATGTTTTTAAAGTTTCAAATCATATTTGGCTTTTTATGTTTCATGATTTTAAAACACTTATTGGTTTAAATCATGTTTCCATGCTTGGTTTAATGGCCCAAAAATCACCTAAAAAAAATACTTTGAAATGTGCAAAAATTGGGATTTTGGTCACACTGTCGGTTAGCCTGTCGGTCAGGTGTCGGCTAACTTACCATGGACCGAACCTCTTTCGGTCAGCTGTCGGTCCTAAATCCAGAAATGAGTTCCGTGATTTCTGGGAACGTCGGTCAGGTGTCAACTAGCCGAACCCTACATGTCGGCTGACCGACACCTGTTCAACGGTCTCCAGTTCAAAAAATGTGACCGTTGGGGAGATGACCGTTAGGATGTCGACTAGCCGAACCCTGAATGTCGGCTAACCGACAAGTAGCCGTTGGCCCACTTTTCTATAAAAGAAAGTTCATTCCAAAACCATTTTTGATGATTGAAGAGGCCATTCGTAAGGTGTTTTGAGGCCATATCAAGGGGAATGAACTAAAGAAGGCTAAAGGGTCATTAGGAAAGCTAAAGCTTGGAATCAATAGTTAAATCATCTAAGTAAGCTTGTTTTTCCTAATCATATATTTTCATTATTTTTTTAAATTATTGGTAAATCTTTTCTAGCATGTTAAACTATGATTTGTTGTGTCCTTAACATGTATATGTTTTGAATTGATTTATTGTTTTGGATGCATTACATTGATTCAAACCAAGTAGTATTCAAATTGGTATATCTATGTGAATCATGTTTTGAAAACATCTTTGAAATTATATGTAACATGATTTCTATACTTGGTTGAATCTTTGGTTGTTGTTTTTTTTCATCATAAGAAAATCACTTTCAAATCTATCTTATGTTTTGGATTCAACGACTTCACAAATCACATGTATTTGATTTTAAAGTTTTACAACTTGCTTAGGATTGATAGGTATATCATTTTCAAGTTGATTTTTAATTACATGTGATTTGCCCCTTAAATTTCAATCAAATCTATTTGTGTGTTTTACACTTTCAAATGCTTTAGCATACATATGTTGAGCTATATTGTTAAGTTGATTGAAATCCTTATGCATTTCATGTTTTGCTCTTTGAATTTCACAACTTGTTTGTAATAAATAGGTATATCTTTTACAAGTTGTTTTTAACATGTGATTAGCATTCTTTCCTCAATCATAAATGTTTTTATGAGCTAAAACTTTTAAAAGCCTTTGACATACATTTATGAGCTTTTATTTTCAAATTGATTGAGGACATCATACATACATATTATGCATTCATCTTTACATTCATATTGTGTGTGTGTGAATTAGGTTTTCACTTTCATATCCGCCTAATTAAGAGGCATTATATTGAGCTAAAAATGTATCTCCATTAAGTGTATTCTAGACACTACTTAGAGAGAGAACCAGCATTTTGGTTGCATAGGCTATTGCTTAGCATTGAAAAGCATCTTGTAAAGGTCATTGCTTAGCCTTGAAAAGCATAATGTAAAGGTTATTGCATAGTCTATGGAAAAACATACATAGTGGAAATCTGGTGGGGTGTAGGAACACAAGCCGGTAGTGGATGTAGGCATTGAGGCCGAACCACTATAAATCTTTGTATTATGGTGTGTGCTTTTTGATGATTCTTTTTATTAGCTTCTACACTTTAGTTCTATATCATCACTTGTGACTAGTTATTTTAAAGAAGTTAAAATTTATTATATTTGTTCACTAAGTTGTAGCTCACCCTATTCACCCCCCCCCCCCCCCCCCCCTCCTCTAGGGTAAGAATCTCAGACTTACACTTCCCGTACTAGAGACGGGCATATTTGTGGGATTCATGACCCGCTGAACGTGATGATTTTTTTAATGGCTCCATAAGGGTGACATGTGACGTTTGTTTTCCAAAGTTACAGATAAATTTGAAGTTAATATGCTGGCGAATCCAACCTATTCTCTTTTCTATGTTCTCATCTTACCATGCCATTTCCATGGGAGGCATCAAATCACTACTGTTTTTAGATTTTAAAAGACAAGGCCTTCTGTGGAAACTGTAAAGGCAAATAGCCTTAAAATTGCTTTAAAGAAAAATAAATATATTTGTGTTTTTCCATTGCAGGACTGGGCATCAGAAATTCAGTGATTATTAAACAGTGTGGTTTGATCATTGGATAGTTGCAATGTCATTTTATTCTTGCATCACTTTATTGTATTTATGCATAAGTATTGCATTACAACATAATCACGCAAAAGATGATTTATACATGCTGTTGTCGCCGCCGTGGTAGCATGTTATCAGTTGGTTGCAGTGTGGCTATCCTTAGAAGAGGAACGACCTAGAAAACAACGACGTGTTTCATATTTGTCGGGTGAAGAGTGGGTAAAGGAGCTATTATCCAGTGACGGGCCTCAGTGTCATGAGAACTTGCGTATGGCTCCCGACTGTTTTATGAAATTACGCGATACACTTATGCAACGAGGATTACTTGAAAACACACGAGCAATGACCATGGATGAGTAGTTAGTAATGTTTCTCCATACATTGACCCATAATGTTACTAACAGGGTCATTGCCAATCGGTTTAACCATTTAGGTGCCACTGTTAGTTGATATTCATAAAGTATTGAATGCAATCTGCAAGGTCTATCCGGATTATGTTCGACTTCCAGATAATTCCCCAACTCCATTGCAAATTAGGACAAATACTATATTCTATTCATATTTTAAGGTTAGTTCATTTAATAGTTTTTTTTCTTTTTTTATACCTAAGTATGAATAAAAAGCAGAGCAATTTTTTTATTATACATAACTTGTTTGTGATATCAATAGGACTGCATAGGTGCAATAGATGGTACACAAGTGCCCGCTCATGTACCATTTTCGTTGCAAGCTAAATATCGAAATAGGCATGGCCAGCTATTGCAAAATTATCTTATGGCATGCAGATTTGACATGTTATTTCACTATGTTCTTGCAGGATGGGAAGGATCTGCAACAGATGCTACTGTGCTTTTCTCTGCATTGAACAGAGGTGATAGGCTAGAAGTGCGAGATGGTAATGAAACTTTATAAAAAAATATATTTAATTTGTTGCACTCCTCATTACATACCACCATAGAAAGAGTGTTTGGAGTTGTTAAGAATCGCTTTTCGATTTCACATATGCCACACGGTTATTCATTGATCATCCAGCGAGATATTGTCATTGCTTCTACTGTTATCCACAACCACATAGTTATGCATAATGTTGGAGACCAAATGCTTGAAACAATTTACATGGCTACAACATCTAGAGCTGATCCTCACTTGATAAGGAGCAGAAACTCAGAAACAGTCCCAAGTTCTAATGGAGAAAGTTGGCAAGCATTTCGGGACTCAATAGCTGAGCAAATGTGGTATGATTATGAGCAGCACCAAGAAGAAAGTGACCAATGATAAAGGCAGCAAGAAAGATATCTTTTTGTAAAGGGTTGGATCATAAAGGGTTGTTATTTTTTGTATTGTTTTATGATGTCAAGAGGTCCTATAACAGTCAATGTGTAGTTATTTTTTGTATTGTTTATATGTTTATGAAAATGTATAGTTATGGTTGCATATTTTATAGTTGCTAATCAGAATGATAACTTTCTTTCATCAAATCTTCATGGTTTTTTATGACATATACACTGGCAGTATTTAGTTCATTTTTATGAGTTAAACAATTACCTATGATCACAGGGCATGTTTGCCATTTTACTTTTAAAATAAAGTGGAGTGAAGTAAAATAAAAAGTATGAATAAAATATGTAGTGGGTTATGATGGTATTTTATTTTTAGTTGTTTGGGATGTCATATTGTTGACTTTATATATGGAAAATGGAGTTTTTTTGTCTTTTAGTTAATAAATATAGTTGCTTTTTGACTTTTTGTTGGAAAAAATTGGAGGGAATTTTGGTAAAAAGTGATTTTGATTTGATATGTAAGATGACTTAACTTGACTTGACTTTACTCGTAAAATTACCAAACGTGTTAGGGTTGCAGAGAAAAGATAATTTCAAATGGAATCCAAGAGCGGAGAGGGTTTCAATGGACATGCTTCTAGAAATGAAACTTGCGGGAAAAACATTTGAGAAAAACTTCAATAATGCTTGTTGGGAGGAAGCTATAACAAAGGTAAAAGAAAAAACTGGATTGGAACCCACTGCAAGCAATGCTAAGAATAAGTTCAAAAATTGGCGGACACGATATAGAGAAGTGAAACAACTTCTTAGCATGTCTGGTTTCGGATGGGACGATACCCTCAAGATGGTAATAGCTGACAACAATGTTTGGGACAACTTGGAGCAAGTAAATTTAGCATATAAGTTGTATTTGATTACAATATTTTCTTCGTGTGTTTTATATTCAATGAATTACATTCTCAGTAAATGAAATTGATACAGGCAAAGAGCAAGTTGGTGAAGTACAGACCATCGCAGTAAAGTTCTATGAGGAGATCCATGATCTCATCGCTGATGATATTGACGAAGGTGAAATAGCCGTTACTAGAATTGAAAGGAGCCAGATAAATGCTACAGAAACGGAGATGGACGAAGAAACCATGAATGAGAGTCTTGGGAACTAGCCACATGGATTGGATGATATGGATGAGCCTAATCTGCCTCAGCCTAGTGTAAATTCACCAAGGCGTACAACCATCCCATCAAGACAAACTAGCACAAGCAGGACCAGCAAGAAGAATAAGTCCAAGACGAGCGATGAAGTAAAAGAAACATTGGATAGGGTTGCAAATGTTGTTTATGCTCTTGTGGACCAAATGAATCCGCATGAAATTCCAAAGATTACAGCAGCTGTTACTTCTCTTGCAAGTATACCACGACATATGAAAATGGTAGTAATTAACTTCCTTGTTCGTGATCACATAACTGCAGTAACATTCATGAGTTTGGATGATGACATGAAGTTGGAATGGTTGGACTTAAACTTTAATCCAAGTTCATCTAGTTGAGATCCTATGAATTTCGTTAAGACGTGAAAAGAAGTTTGCATTTTGATGAAAATGGATGGTAGTATGTTTTGATGATTAGGAATGAATTACTACTTATTTTGTTGTGATGGATGGATCTTGGAAAACTATTTACTTTTGGATTATTGTAATTACCACATTATGTTGTGTGGATGGATATGAAGACCTTTAGTACCTATGCATGGATGGATGCAGGCTACTTTTGGATGAACAAATTACTACTTGTTTTGTTATGATGGATGGATGCAAGCTTGATATGGTTCTATGTGTATTTATGATCCATATTATGTTTGGCAGGTTTAACGTGGATATATATTATGCTTGGCAGGTTTGATGCGGTTCTATGTGTTTTTTTCTATCTTAAGTGACAGACCATTGTGATTCCATATTACATGATCAATTGTTTCCAAGAGAGTTGTTTCCAAAAAACTTAGCACCCAAAAACAAAGTGATTGTCATTGTGTTTGCTGCTCCAAAACGCCTTGCGCCAGAAGTTGAGCTTCAAGGTCCTCCTGCATAGGCTGTTGCACAAGTTCCTGGGAATAAAGTTATGTAATAAGAATGGGTAAGTCATATTTAAACAATATTTCCAAAGGGGGCCATTTTTGATAGAGTGTCTGACACTTTGTTTGCTGGTCTGCGGACAATATCCGCCCTCCATCTTGGAATGTGATCCATATTTTTGAAATGGTACATATTTGACTCCAAAAAGCATCCACTGAGATAGAATTTCAGCAAGTGTTTAATTCTCAACATGATAATATGCAAAAGCAGACTAATTTTGACAACTATTTTGCATATCATACAGCAAGCCCATGTTACTATCAAATTATGTAGTTTTGAGCAACATTCAATCGACGCATAGGATTCGGTGTTTGGTTGTTGGCAATCCAGGAATGGGACCCACTCTTTGGCTTAGGGACGCGTGATTAGTTTTTGCCTGGTTATGGTTTGCATAGATTATGTTTTTTTTTTCTTTTTTTGCTTCTTGAATTGTGAAAGTGGGCCCAACATTGAGTCCTACATCTTATCATTAGTATTAAACACATTTGCTTATTGAGATAAAACAGGGAATTCAAAAATAACAGAATTCAGCAGCATTTCAGAATTCCAGCATTTAAAAATCCCAGCTGCCAAACATGAATTCCATAAATTCTAAAAAAGAAACAGGCACTTACACTATCACTTTCCATTTACTCACTTTTTGACCAATTTACCCTAAAAAAAAACCCAAAATCATTCTTATCTTGTTTCTAACTATCTAATAAAGTAAACAAAACAAACGCCTCCAATATGGAAAGAGATGTAACCAAGAAACTACCCTATGGCGTACTTCATGACACGCCATATCCATCAAACAATATGAGAGATAGAAATGTTCTTGGATGAGAGAGATAAAATCCTGAGCATGCAATAGGATAATTGAGGAAAAATCACATCCAAAAATTTTAAAGAAGGGCCACAAATTTAAATGGTCCCATGACTATGAACATGCTTTTGATTCAAGCAAATGGTGGCTTTATCTTGGACTAGTTTCAGATTCTTATGATTGTCAAATCGTGGGGAAACCACGAGTATAAAGGGTATGGATTGGTCATGGATGGACCACATGTAAAGTGGTATAAAATAATTTATATCAACTAGGTTGGTCCTATATTTTCTGTCTATACATTTTTATAACGACTAAGGGAAAGGTCTAGCACTATGACGTGTTCAATGTTATGTTCGTTGACCCACGAACTTCAGGTCATCCTAACAGGTGGGCCGCACTTTATAAATTTGATCTTCAATTGTGCAAGACAAACATGTGGCCCACCTTATAAACAGTTACCACCAAACTAATAGGATATGAGAGTTGCAACCAAAGGCGGATCCGGATTTTCATTTAGGTGGAACTAAACTTTTGCTAGAATTTTTTAACATCAACGATAACAAAAGAAAAAAATATATTCCATCGTTTAGGATGATGGCATTTCATCATTCATATCATTCTTTAGAGTCGGAGACGGTGGATTGGTAGTTGATTATTTTTTGTAATATTTTTCCATATATGATTTAAAGATAAGGTCAATTACATCAAAATCCTCGCCAACCACTAATAATCACCATTTATAACATAGGTTAAAGACATGATTTTAAAAAATTTCTTCCTTTTACAAGGAATCCTACTACTACTAACACCCGATTTGTAAATAAACCTCTAAGCCACAACACCCAAATCGCGAATCCTCAAGAAATTAGCACACAATTTGACAAGCAAACTACAATAATAATAAAGAAACTCTAAAGAAGTAATACACATTATCATGTAAAAATTAGTACCTCGTTATTATTTCCTTAAGCTCCAAACAGTTCCTTAATCATATGAATCCAAATGAGAGCACATGTATTTATAATTTATAGATGAACATTATCAACATAATCATAAACATCATATTACGGGCCAAGAATAAAGTTTTCAAAATGAAAAAAAGAGAAGATAAAATAAGTAGTTAAAGCTTAAACATAGATCAAGACAATTAGAGAAGACTTGCTCATCTCCCCTTAAACCTCAATGGTGAATCGGATCACTAGCAGTATACAGTGAAAGAGAAATGATATTAGAGAAAAGTTCATCGGTCAAACGGTGATGAGACCATCTCATCAGATTGATTGTTCAAATGTTGGAGCCGATTAGAAGATGAATGGTTAAGTTCATCTCCTATCATATTATCAATCAGTTTAGGGGGTGTTTGGAAACCATATATTTCTAAAGATTTTGCTAGATTATATCCTAGTTTAGAATATAATCTACTCACCTAAAAACTAGGTGTTTGGATAACTTAGAATGCATTCTACAATATCTCACTTTCTTACAAAAACCTTCATGTTATAATATTCAACTATATGTTGTATAAAATAATATTTCATTAAGACAACTAACCAAAACAAGGGTTTGACCCACTGCATTTTTTTTAAATATTGATGGTTTCTATAGGAATCCTATAATTAATCAATATTAGATGAGCAATTTAGCGTTTATAAATTTTATGGGTCCCATAGCCCTATCATTATCACATAATTTCTTTATTGATTACTAATTTTAGGTGGGTCCTACAAATATCACATTAGGTAATTTCTACCACGATTACCAACATTATCTGAGTCCCGTACTACCAACTTTAGATGGGTCTCATACTAATTACCAATATTGGATTGTATGACTAATTACTAGTTTGCCATCATTAAATGAGTCTTTGTTTAATGGCCCCCTCTTGATTACTATAATTAGCTTGGTTAATGTAATTATTAACATCAAATGGGTCTTACATTTATTTCTCATAGATGGATTCCTCAATGATGTTCAACACTCATAAGGTTTTCCGTTATAATCACCTTTGGATGTATTGCATTATGGTTATTAATATTTGGTGGACCCACATTGATTAAATAATATTGCTAGTGGTTTTTAACATTTAGTCTAATGGTTTTCTAATTAAATGGGGCCTACTATGGTTACTAATATTAAATCATTCTAGTGTGACTACTAGTTAGTGGGTTCCCACTGGGTTAATCATCCCTGTTTTTCTATTCATTTATTGTTTCGATGCATCATCTCGTGAAAATGTTATAAATAGCCAAACACTGGAAAGATATATTGAAATTTGTAGAATTGCCAAACACCGTAAATGACATAATATTATAACATGATACTATTTTATTATTTGATAATGAAATTTTACAATATTCAAATTTGATCATATTATATTCTACCTTTATCCAAACACCCCCTTAATTAGTTTTAATTTGCTTTTAATGTGTATGGGTGAGGCTAGAGGTGTTCAAAATTAACCGTGACCGACCCAACCTGACCCGACCCGTGGGTCAATGGGTGGGTCACTCCACCTAGATTTTTGATACTCGACCCGACCCGACCCGTGACCTCGGTATGGGTTAACGGGTCTCACGGGTCGGGTTACGGGGTGACCCGTGAACCCGTTTTTCTTTTTTTTAAATAATTAAATCATATATAATAATAATATAGCAAATGGAGTAGAGTGATTGAGTTGGATTTTACCTGTGGGGAGAAGAAAATTATCTCATTTAAATGGTCAATAGATTCCTTGCCACCAATAATATTGGATTTTACCTGTGGGGAGAAGAAAATTGTCTCATTTAAACGGTCAATAGATTCCTTGCCACCAATCATAGTCTTGTAGATATATTTTAAAAACCTCCAAAATTGCAATTATGCATCAGTGTTCTTTTGTAGTATGACTTGGACAATGGTATTGAATTTCAACACAATAATAGCAAGAAGAGTCATGGAAGTAATGCTAATGCTATAGCATTGGATATGATGGCCGTAGCATGAGAAACACCAGATTCAACCTGTGTGGGCCACATTTGTTTCATCTAAGTCACTTATATTATACACCCCATTTATATATGGATAAGGGATTGAGCTTTACTCACAGTGGAGAATGACACATACTGAATAAGGGCCTGTTTGGTGAATCTAATCTATTTGAGATTAGATTTGTTCTGAATGGATCTATTTGTAATAGATATTTTAAATTAGATGTAGCTAAAAAAAACTTGTTTTTAGTAAGCATAAAAAATAAGAGCTTATAATAGGGGCATCTTTTTCATTTTATAGGAACAAAATTGCATATTGCACCTATAGATATAAATCTAGCAGTATGGATCACTCTAACAGTCTAACTGAATTGAAATTTAAAACCCTACTTATTCATAAATGAAGCAAAGACTGTGTTCATGTATGATACTGATCCAAGCACTAAAAATCATTTATCACCCTAAATTTATTTACAAAGACGGTCACAGCCTCCCAGGTACTTATTCTCATTCCAAAAGATGCATTTCTTTTATTTGTCAATTTAACTGATTATAGTGATATCTTGCATGACACCAAGTTGGGATAGATAACTGGTCAACCCAAATTTATCAACCATATTCTGGAATTATGGATAATCGACAATGGACTCTGTGCATGAAGTTGAGTCAATTGGTGAGTCATGCTTAATGACGGTGCTGTTGGGTTTTTTTTTTTTTTTTTCCTTTCTATTAAATAGACTCATTCTTATTAAGAACCAAAGAAAAATTAACACAGACCACCAAACCATTTCAGGTCTTCTACATGAAAAAAAGAAAGAAAAAAAATGAACCCGACCCGTGACCCGATTGACCTGACTGACCCGTGACCCGACCAACCCGTGACCCAAATGGGTCGGGTTCGGGTGGGATTTCACCCCATTAAAAATTGTCGGGTTGGGTCGAGTTTGACCCGAAACCCGCGGGTTTCGACCCGCGAACACCCCTAGGTGAGGCAGTTCTGACAAAAAGAAAATCAAGATACAAGTGGATTATAAGAATGATCCCACAATCTTTGTTTGGGTAGTCGTCAAATGGAGATTTTGGTATTGCTATAAATATCAATCAATTCTTCCTAATATTCAACCCTGTGGCAACTCCTGCATATCCGTAACCATGCTACTGGTTTTGTTCATTTCAGTTTCAGTCAACCAACCAACATCTGTCTTCTGATTTCCTTCTCTCCTTGAAGCCAAAACCCCACTCTACCCCCACTTACATCTAAATTACAACCCCAAAAATCGCATCTCCTTATCTCATTTACCCAAATCAAATAAAATCAAATAAAAAATCACAACTAAAAGAAGAAACAAAAGCATAAATGTGATCGAGTCAACAATCAAATCACCAAGTCCAACCAAAGACGAAAGGGCGACTGAGACGATATCTCTACACTTTGATTTCCCTAATCCCCTCCATTTATTAGAAGAAAAAAAGACAGAGAGAGAACATATTCTTCTCAATCACCCTTTTCTTATTTTTAATAGAACAGAGGGCACTGGAATCATCACTTCAAAAGAAAAAAGAAAACTAAAACATAAACCCTAATGTGCAAAGGAGGAAAATAAGAGAGGAAACTATACAAACCCTAGCCATAGAGGGAGAAGGCGAGAGAGGTGACAGAGAGAGTTACCTGAAGCTCAAAGAGATCCATGCTGCGTGGTGCGTGCACTCGAAGGAAGAAGAGTAGGGCGGAAGCGGGAAGGTCGAAACTCGAAAGAGGAAGAGAATTTTGGGTTTTTTTTGTTTTGCCCTTTTGACATGGGGCGAGGATTTTTTCTGATGTGGGGCGTGGGCCAAGGCCCAGTACTATTTGAAGAGGATTTTCAAATATGACCTGGGGCGGTGAAAACGTGGGTCCGCCTCTGGTTGCAACCTAATCGTTTAAAGAGTCTTTCAAGTGATATGTGTGGAAAGGTCAATCTTGATCATGGATTTTCCATGCCCGATGACCGATAAAATCCTAATCCATGATTAGAAGTTTCCATCCCTTGTGGTCTCTAATTTCAATTTTTTCAGGTGGGCCCGCATAGAGTTAGCCCCAAAAGGTATATATATGAAAATATTCAAGTGCATCTATCCCTCTCCATAGGGTGATGGATACTTCCCTTTTTAGAAAGTTTCAAATACGATGCATAGGAATACTCCCCATATATATATATTTATATGCTCCCCTAATATGTGGGATTGAAATTTTTTTTTTTTTTTTTTTTTGGGGGGGGGGGGGGGGGGGGGGGTGGGGGCATTTATTTTGCCTTCTCCCTCTTTGCCCGACCTGATCGACCTTCTAAAAAAACTCCAAATCGACTCTTCTCCCTCTCTCGTCTGGATAGTCTGATCAACTCTTCTCTCTCTCGTCTGCATCTCTAACGAAGAAGATCCAGAAAAATCTACAACCCCTCCTCTCTCGACTAACTCTATCTGCGAAGAAGATCCAGAAATCCTCTCCACTGCGCATCGCCTCCTCTCTCCCTCTCTTGAAGTCGATTTACCTCCTCTTCTCTGCTGCGAATAACCTCCTCTCTCGACCTCGACCTCTCTGCAACGCTGCACAACGCATCCCCTCTCTCCCTCTCTACGAAGTTGGGGAGTCCCATCCGCGCCTAGGCCACACCCATCAGCGCAGCCCCATCTCCGCCTAGGCCATGTTGGGCTTAGTAGGTCCAGACCAAGTAGGTTCATGGTCATGGGTATTATGGTAATTGTACCGGGACTTTCTTATTGACTAAGATAGGGTTTCTTAGGGGGGTAATAAAGAGAACATTATATATATGATGTAATGTGTAACCCATGAGATACAGATAGACATACAGAAGAATAAACCTAAAGGAGAGTCGAGTTTTCTTTCCCGTGGATGTAGGCAAGATTGCCGAACCACGTAATTCTCTTGTGTGTGATTGTTTGTCTTGTGTGGTTTATTGTCCGTTTGATCGCATTAATTCACGTTTCCGCATACACGCGCACAACAAGTGGTATCAGAGCCCAGGCCCAGACTTAGCCCGGAGAATCCTCAGATTGCCAAACAAAAGGTGGTGGGCCCAGTGATGCGCAGGAAAAGCGCAGTACTCACGATTGGTGGATCCGTGGTGAAGCTCTTGAGTTGGCTCTTCTCGATGGAGCGGACGGATGGATGATCGTTTGAGGGTAGGCCCGGTAAAAATATCCAAAGAGATATTGTCCTTTGTTTGAGGGGAGGATTGTTGGGGATGTGCAACCAAAGTCCCACATCGGCTAGAATTGGGAAAGATCATGGGCATATAAGTTGGACTAAGTACTCCATTGGTATGAGGCCTTTTGGGTAGAACCCAAGGACAAATCCATGAGGGCTTAGGCCCAAAGTGGACAATATCATATCAATGTGGAGTTTGTGGTGGTCCAATCTGGGTCAGTTCCGCCTGACCCATGAAGCAGGAAGCCCGTTCCAGCAGCTGCTGACGTCAGCGCCACGTCAGCGAACAGTACAGTCAGCAGGATTTGACCAAGATCGACGGCAGAAACTTGTTTCGTCGATATCTTGATCATCCGAAGTCAGATCAGAGATCCGTTTGTGCCTACAGACTCGTTGCAAGCAGATCTACATAACTGTGGAAGAAGATTGGCATTTTGACGGTCAACAAGAAAGTTTGACTAATTAGAGCGCAGAAAACTATTTTTGCGATATCGGAGCCATCCAGAGTCGGATTTCATATCCGTTTCTTCCAGCGTGCTCGTGGTGACGAGATCTACAAATTGGTGCAGAAATTGAGGTTAGTGACAGTTGTTTATATTTTTCTTAATTATTAAATTGAGATGGAGAACAACACTGTGAACACTACCATGATCAAACTCAACCATACCAATTGGTTGCTTTGGAAACCTAAGATGGATGATATACTCTATTGCAAAGACCTCTATGATCCCATTGAGGGGGATAATGCCCGACCAAAAGAAATGTCTGATCCAGATTGGAAAAAGATGCATAAGAAGACCATTGGTCACTTCAGACAATGGGTGGATAACAGCATATTTCATCACGTGTCTAATGAAACCAATGCGAGAATCCTTTGGATGAAGTTAGAAGAAAGATATGAGAAGAAAACCGCCGTAAACAAAACTTTTCTGATTAGAAAGCTTGTGAACATGAAATTCAAAGAGGGTGGTAAAATTGAAGATCACATAAATGATTTTTAATGCATTGTGAATGAGCTGGCTACAATGAAGATGGTCCTTGATGATAAGATGCAAGCTTTATTTCTTCTAAGTTTTTTGCCAGATACATGGGAGACATTAGTTGTTTCCGTGAGCAATTCTACTCCAGATGGTGTGTTATCAATGAGTCAGGTTACTAACAGCTTGTTAAATGAAGAAACAAGAAGGAAAACTGCAGGGACAGATAATGCACATGCCTTTGTTACTGAGAATAGAGGGAGGAGTAAGAGTAGGGGACCAAAGGGGGGTCGTGGCAAGTCCAGAGGTGGCAAGGAATCACAGACTAAGAAAAAGTCTGAAAAATGCTTTCATTGTGGCAAGGAGGGTCACATAAAAAAGAATTGATTTGCCTTGAAGAAAAAGAAAGAAACCAACAAAGAGCAGAAGAATGACACTAACACTACTGATACTTTGGATAATGAAGTAGTGATTCTGACTAGTGAAGTTGAAGAGTGTTTGAGTGTTGCAAATGATCAGGTTGAGTGGGTTGTTGACACAGCAACATCCTACCATGCTACTCCTTCTAAGGAGATGTTCACGACGTACAAAGCAGGGGATTTTGACACTGTGAAGATGGGCAACACAAGTCATTCGAATATTGTTGGGATCGGTGATGTCTGCATTCAAACCGGTATTGGTTGCACAATGACGCTGAAAGATGTGCGACATATTCCTGATCTGCGGTTGAATCTGATTTTCGGGACTTCATTGGACCGTGCAGGTTATGAAAGTTACTTCAGAAATGGCAGGTGGAAACTCACTAAAGGGTCTCTTATTTTTGCGAGAGGGAAGGCGTGTAATACGCTGTACAAGACACATGTGAAGCTATGCAAATGTGTGTTGAATGCTATTGAAGACAGATCCTCTCCAAATCTGTGGCACAAGAGACTTGGACATATGAGTGAGAAAGGACTGCAGTTATTGGCAAAGAAAGATTTGATTAATTACTCCAAAGGTACATCCCTTGACCCTTGTGATTATTGTTTGTTTGGTAAACAACATAGGGTTTCTTTCTCTAAAACATCAACGATAAAATCTAATGTGTTGGATTTGGTATATTCTGATGTTTGTGGTCCCATGGAGGTGAAGTCATTGGGTGGCAATAAGCTTTTTGTCACATTTATTGATGATGCATCCAGGAAAGTCTGGGTTTATGCGTTGAAATCGAAGGATCAGGTGTTCCAAGTATTTCAGCAGTTTCATGTCATGGTTGAAAGAGAAACATGAAAGCTCTTGAAATGTCTCCGCACAGATAATAGTGGTGAGTACACATCCAACCAGTTTAAAGGCTATTGCTCAAAGCATGGTATTCGACATGAAAGAATAGTTCCTGGTACTCCACAGCACAATGGTGTAGCCGAGAGAATGAACCACACTATTCTTAAAAGGATGAGATGCATGATTAGAATGGCACAGCTACCCAAGCCATTTTGGGGTGAAGCTATTCTGACTGTCGTTTACCTGATTAACAGGTCTCCCTCAGTTCCTTTGGATTTTGATCTTCCGGAGAGAGTATGGACAGGTAAAGATGTTTCTTATTCTCATTTGAAGGTATTTGGGTGCAAGGCTTTTGCACATGTACCAAAGGAGCAGCATTCAAAGTTGGATGATAAGGCAGTGTATTGCATTTTTCTTGGCTATGGTGGAGCCGAGCTTGGCTACAAAGTTATGGAATCCAGAGAAGAGAAAAATTATCAGAAGTAGGGATGTGGTGTTTCATGAAAACCAATTCTTTGGAGATATTGAAAAGACTGAAAAGTCTAATGAAGTTGTTGATGGAGTGGTTGATCTCACACCGACTCCTTCTCCAGTGCAGGCTACAGGTGGAGAAGGTGGACAAAACGATTTAGATCGTGATGAGGCGCAGGGGTTGCCAGATGAACAGGGTGTTGAACAGGGGGAGCAGTCTCCTCAGTCAGAAACCACGGAACCTCAGGCTAGGAGGCTTACTCGAGAGCGTCAATCATCAACAAGATATCCTGAAGCAGATTATATTTTGCTTACTGATGAGGGGGAGCTAGAGAGCTACCCAGAAGCAAAAACTCATGAAGATAAAGATGAGTGGATGGAGGCTATGCAGGATGAAATGAGTTTTTTGAAAAAGAACAATACTTATGAGCTGGTGGAACTCCCAAAAGGCAAGAAGGTTCTGAAGAACAAATGGGTGTTCAAGCTGAAGAGAGATGACAGTGGAAAACTGATAAAGCACAAAGCACGGCTAGTGGTTAAAGGCTTTGCGCAGACGAAGGGTCTTGACTTCGATGAAATCTTCTCTCCAGTTGTGAAGATGACTTCTATCAGAGTTATCTTGGGTCTAGTTGCCAGCATGGACCTTGAACTTGAACAGATGGATGTGAAGACTGCATTTCTTCACGGTGATCTGAAAGAAGAGATCTACATGACTAGCCGGAGGGGTTTGAGGTAGAAGGAAAAGAACAGTTGGTTTGCAAGTTGAAAAAGAGTCTCTACGGGCTGAAACAAGCGCCGAGACAATGGTACAAGAAGTTTGATTCATTCATGGTGAGTCATGGGTACCGGAGGACAGCTGCAGATCACTGCGTTTATGTCCGTAAATTTGGTAATGGCAAATTTATCATCCTTCTTTTATATGTAGATGATATGTTGATAGTTGGACAGGATAGCAGATTGAAAAGGGACATGTCAAAAACTTTTGACATGAAAGACTTGGGTCCCGCACGACAGATTTTGGGAATGCAAATACGTCGTGACAGGAATGCCAAGAAGCTGTGGTTGTCACAAGAGAAATATGTTGAACGGGTGCTAGCGAGATTCAACATGGTAGATGCTAAGCCAGTTAGCATGCCTTTAGCCAGTCACTTCAAGCTCAGTAAGAGATTATGTCCTACTACAGATGAAGAAAAGGAACGGATGATGTCTGTTCCATACTCCTCAGCAGTTGGGAGTCTTATGTATGCCATAGTGTGTACACGGCCAGACATTGCTCATGCAGTGGGTGTAGTGAGTAGATTTCTTTCTAACCCTGGGAAAGAGCATTGGGAAGCAGTGAAGTGGATCTTCAGATATTTAAGAGGTACATCAGATTTTTGCTTGTGTTTCGGAGGCTTAAAACCAGTACTTGAAGGCTTTACAGATGCTGATTTTGCAGGCGATCTTGATCGTCGGTTGTCTACTTCTGGGTACTTATTTACTTTTGCAGGGGGAGCTATTTCCTGGCAGTCTAAGTTGCAGAAGTGTACAGCATTGTCTACAACCGAAGCAGAATACATAGCTGCTAATGAAGCAGGGAAGGAGATAATTTGGTTGAGGAATTTCTTTAAAAAATTGGATTTGAAGCAAGGGGAGTATGTAGTCTACTGTGATAGTCAGAGTACTATGGATCTTAGCAAGAATGCTACATACCATGCCCGCACAAAGCACGTTGATGTGAGATATCATTGGATTCGTGAGGTCATCGACAAGAATCTCATGAAGCTGGAAAAGATTCAGACTGACAAAAATCCCTCCGACATGATGACTAACGTCGTGTCTAAGGGAAAGTTGGAGCTGTGTTCAGAGTTGGCAGGACTGGACTCCTATTAAGGGGTTCAAAGGCGTCTTCCCCATAGTCTGGAGGGGGAGATTGTTGGGCTTAGTAGGTCCAGACCAAGTAGGTTCATGGTCATGGGTATTATGGTAATTGTACCGGAACTTTCTTATTGACTAAGATAGGGTTTCTTAGGGGGGTAAGAAAGAGAACATTATATATATGATGTAATGTGTAACCCATGAGATACAGACAGATAGACAGAAGAGAGAACCTAAAGGAGAGTCGATTTTTCTTTCCCGTGGACGTAGGCAAGATTGCCGAACCACGTAATTATCTTGTGTGTGATTGTTTGTCTTGTGTGGTTTATTGTCCGTTCAATCGCATTAATTCACGTTTCCGCATACACGCGCACAACAGGCCATACCCATCTACACAGCACCATCAAATGGGTTGTGCATTTCCGTATTCTCCTCTCTCACATCGTCCCCCTCTCCACTTGCCTAGCTGAAAAAAAAAAAAAAAAAACTGCGGCCCAGCCCATCAGATATCTGCGCAGACGATTGGTTCAGTCAACTGCACTTGTTTTTGCCAATTGCAGATTCAGGATTGTGTCTTCACTTCTGCTAGCTCCCCTTCTCTTCTTCCCATTTTTGAGGAGTGATCAGGTGCGATGAATCCCAACCCCCACAGCCACGCCTATCCATTTGAGGCTGTTTCTTTGCCTACTTCTAACTTTTTTATGAGATGAATACTATGGATTTTAGCTTATTGTCATTGATTCTGTGATGGTTCTTGCTTGTGAACTTCATTCTTCTCTTTTAATTGCATAGATTTTCTCCTTTCGTATAGTTAGTCCCTTAAAATTTATTTTTTTTAACCAATTCCTCTATTCTGAAATGGGTGATTTTTAATGTTTTTCATGCTTTGTGATCTTTGTTTCCTCTTCATTTCTGAAATGGTTTTTTTCTGATATGTATGCAATTTTTTTGTGTAGATTACATGAACGTTCTCTCTCTAACTTCTCTTTTGGATTTTTTTCATTGATTATATGAATTCGGTATGTTTTATATCCATGAGTACCTGTAACACCCAAGTATCATTTTTTTTCCCTCTTTCATATAATATTAAACAGAAGAAATTGGAAAAAAGTCATTGGTTTTTGCAGTCTCTTATTTGAGGGAGATTCTCTTATTTTGATTGATTATAAGGAAATGGTAATTTTATGGGAATCATTTTATTTCTAATTTTGATCAAATTCTTAGCTATTTTATTCACTTTATTCATATAAAATATACAACCGAGAGATATGCAGGAGAGTTCAACTAAATAACAAAGAAGTAGAGGATAAGACTAAATGGGTAGTAGTGCTTTTTCTTAACCAAACAGAACATGTAAACTAGTCCTAATCCTTAACAGGCTGTTTTAGATGCAAATAAAGCAACAAAACTCATTATAGAACTGGTGAGGATCATGGTTTTAATAACTTAGCTTTGGACATAGTTATCAACATTGTTTTGAGACAGTTATGTATGGCTCATATAGCTTTGGAAATTGATTTTTTCTCCCAACTGTTGCATCAGCCATATTCTCTTTTTGTAATCTGCTGTAAGTAGGGCTGTATTCAGATTTATAATTGTGGATTCAGTGAGCATGTTTATGTGGTCATAGAATTTGATGTATTCATTTCGGACTCGTAAGTTTTTATTCAGGCACTTTGTTTCACATGCAGCTCCCCGTGGCCCACTTTGCTTCTACTTGTTGACAACGCAGACTTGCAGAAATCCCATTTTCAATTTTAAAAACTCCCCAAATGGTTCAAATTACCTTGTATAGGATCACATTTTGGGCCCAACACATTTTGTTTTGTTTGTTCAAAGAAGGATATATGGCTGGCCCTTAAGACAGTTTATACAAATATTGAATGAATGTAGAGATTTTGAGACAGTTTATGAATATTGAATGAATGTAGAGATTTTGACACAGTTCATGAATATGGAATGCAAAAATCCGGGCTCCATAGCACGGAATGGAGAGACAAGCTCTGGTTCTTGGAGTTTGTGAAACATTTGCTTTGAGATGCCATCATTCTATATGAATGAACACACAACAGCCCTTCTACATGGCCTGACGGGGGTGGCCTGACTCCCATTTGCACCCTAGGATCTCATTTCAAAATGAGATCCTAGGTTGCAGATGGGGGTCAGGCCACCCCCATCAGGCCATTTAGACTTTTTCACACAAAAACAGACATCAACATTGCTAGTATTCAATTTAATAATACATAACCTGAGATGGAACGACATGAATGTGTTCAATTCCTTTTTATTAAACACCACAACTGCCCAATGCTCAGAGGCAAAAAAAAAAAAAAGTCAGAGAGAACCATAAAGTAAATTAACAAAAAGTTCTATTTACAGAACCGTTCTATACACCAAAAGCTAGTTATCCCGTGAATACTTTCAAGACTCCCTCTTTTGCTCTCCATGTCTACTACTTCTCATAACCACTCTTCATCATTAACTTCAATCCAAATATGTCTTGGCTTCATTAAATCTCTTTCACTAATAAGCTCCCTCAGACCAGCTGCATCATCCTAACAACCTCCTCCGGCAAATACATTTGATAATAATATGTAAGTGGGACAATGTGTTGTGCAGCGTAATAAGGAGCTTAATAAGGAAATTAGATGAGAATTAAAAGAATAGAAGAAAGAAAAGGAATTTTGTCACTTGTTTCCTCTTGTTTTCAGCTTCTGTTTTCAAATAAAAACTCACAAAAAAGAACAAATAAGATGCAATTCATTATTAGGATTTCATATTAAAGTTCCAACCTGGCAATGCAATCGAAGGAAAGACTCAGCCCATGCAAGATCTTGGCAATACATCAGTTCATCCTCAATCCATCAATATTATATCCAATCCTATGGATACCATAACAAGATAACAAAGCTATTTCAAATTCCATTTCTCATCCATCTCTGTCCCATTTCGACAAAAAAACCCAAGTTAGAAAATAGTGAAAAGAAAAACTCTGCCTATGCCCTCAGCAACACAAATCATAAAAGATAAGCATTCTAAGTTTAAATTTAAGTTTTATAACAAATAGAGAACCAGATAAAATTCATTCTAGGTACAAAGCCCAGGTAATCAGGTTCTTCATTATGAAGATAGAATTCCCAAACTGATGTCACAGAGAGAGGGGAATGTCCATTTAATCCATAGAAAACCCATATAACCAGGGAAAAAAAAAATCTTACCTGAGTCAAGTCGTTTCTTCTTCCCTCATTTCTTCTTCCTTTTTTCCCATCACTTCTTCCTTCTCTTTCTTTCTCTATTTTGCAACTCTAGGACAGTCATGGGAGAGAGACAAAAGAAAGATAGGGGTGGGCGGTGGGGGTTTGGGTGAGTTGGGATTCATTACACCTGATCACTCCTCTAAAATGAAAAGAAGAGCAGGGGAGCCAGCAGAAGTGAAGACCCAATCCCGAATCTGCAATTGGCAAAAATAGTCGCAGTCGACTGAACCAATCGTCTGCACATATCTCTGATGGGGCTGGGCCGCTGTATTTTTTTTTTGTTTTGTGGGGGGGGGGGGGCGCTGGGCAAGTGGAGAGGGGAACGATGGACGGTGCAATGGAAGAGAGGGAGAGAACAGATCGAGAGAGGGAGAGAGGAGAATATGGAAATGCATAACCCATTTGATGGGGCTGCGCAGATGGGTCTTGCGCAGGCGGAGATGGGCTTGCGCTGATGGGTCTGGCCTAGGCGTGGATGTGATTCCCCAGCTTCGCAGAGAGGGAGAGAGGGGATGCGTTTCACAGCTTCACAGAGAGGTCGAGGTCGAGAGAGGAGGTTATTCGCAACAGAGAAGAGGGAAATCGACTTCAAGAGAAGGAGAGAGAGGAGGCGATGCGCCGTAGAGAGGGTTTCTGGATCTTCTTCGCAGATAGAGTCAGTCGGGAGATGAGGGGTTGCAGATTTTTCTGGATCTTCTTCGTTAGAGATGCAGATAAGAGATAGAAGAGTTGATCCGGCTATCCAGACGAGAGAGGGAGAAGAGTTGATTTGGGTTTTTTTAGATCAAAAAGTCTACATGGACTAACTCATGGAGTTAATCCATGGACTAACCCCATGGTTCCCATATGGGAACCATGGGGTTAGTCCATGGTTCTGTCCATGAGTTAGTCCATGTAGCAGTACGCTTTTTAGAAGGTCGATTAGGTCAGGCAAAGAGAGAAATGACAAAAAAATGGCGCCGCCGTCCAAAATTTCAATCCCATTTGGTCAACACGTGAAGAACCGCACGTTTCAACTGATGGGCAGGGGATCCCCTCCCAATGTATATAGGGAAGGGCTCTCTAAGCTACAGGTTAGGGGAGTAATAAGCTGAAGCGTGCCACTTGAACGCCTGGAGTCCAAATAAAACTTAAAACATCTTTTTTTACACACCCTTCACCTCCCTCATTTTTTGTCCTACCTAAACCCCATCTCCTCTGCTCTGCATTTCTCCTCCCTTATTTTCGTTGGGAAGGACTCTCTTGATTTCTTTGGAACCCTCTTGAGCTCTCTGTTGCAAAGGATCCTCGCCTCAGCCCTTCTCCCTACACCTAATCGCCCATCTTGATCAGAGATCTGCAGCAACTCCCCCCCATTTTTCTACATCTGAGCCCAACCCCATTCTCGTTTACAGATTTGTGCCCAACCCCATTTTTCTGCAACCCGCCCCCCAGCCCCAACCCCCCATTTTTCTGCATTTGCGGCCAGCTCCATTCCCGTTCACAAATCTGTGCCCAGCCTATGCTCAAACAGGATGATTATCTTGTCATCCATAAGGTTTCTAGGTGCTTTTTTTCTTCTATTGCTGGCGATGTGGGCAAGAAATGGAATGCCATAGAACATACTGGCGAATTATCTCTGAAAGCAAATACAAGAGAATGAACTTATACATTTCTCAATATTAGACGACAAAGACCTACGATATTTCAAGTTGTCATCGCTGTTGATGGTTTATGGGATGACTTGTTCCTTCCTTCTCATCATATTGAACTCCTTCTGCAACATTGAGAAAGTGGATCAAGGCTGAATGTGTAGAAACTGGTTTTTTCTATTTGCTGATGAAGGCATATAAATTCAAGTAAATTACAGGCTTATAATAGTTGTCACAACGATTGAGTTAAAAAGACTAGCTTTCTGTGTTATTTTCCTCGCAAAATGTAAGCCCATGAGGTAGTCCAACCCACGTGGTGGATTGCTTCACTAAACATTAGTGCATACTGGAAAAAACAAGGCATCACATAGAGTCTATGCTAAAAAATAACCTTGGCTCAATGATCATGATCATCTAATTTGTTGCCCAGATTTTTCATTTTTCTCACGCCCAATTGCATTTTGTGTCTAAATTGCCTCCGATTCATTCTCAACTTACTACACTTCAGTTTGCAGCAAAAATGAAATGTTTGAATAATATTGAAATACTCATTACAGTCTGTAGGATAATGTAGATCGGAAAAGAGACAGGTTTGAACTTTGACTAGTTCATATAGACGACGGCACCCACATCACTTGTCATGGAAATCCTTTCCCACTTAAAACGAGAATATATGGGGATGGGCGCAGATGTAGAAAAATGGGGAGGGGGGGGGGGGGGCGGGTTTTGCCGCAGATCTCTGATTGGGATGGGCAATTAGGCGCAGAGAAGGGCTGAGGCGAGGATCCTTCGCAGTAGAGAGCTCGAGAGGGTTCTTCACATTAGAGAAATCGAGAGGCTCCTTTGCAGCGAAGATGAGGGAGGGGAAACGCAGAGGAGATGGGGTTTAGGTTGGACGGAAAATGAGGGAGGGGAAGGGTGTGTCGAAAAAGACGTTTTAAGTTTCATTTGGGCGCCACACATGCAAATGGCACGCTTCAGCTTATACTCCCCTAAGCTGCAGCTTAGGGGAGCCCCTCCCATATATATATATATATATATGGAAGTGGCTCTCCTGAGCTCCAACTAAGATTATCATCAGCCGCAGCATGCGGTTCGCTCATGTCCATTGGAATGAGAAAAGCAAAATGAAAATCAGGATGGGCCATCAGTTTTTCATCTCCCGCTTTCATTTCCCCCCTTTCATCTCCCTCTTTCGTCGAGCGCTCTCTATTGTCCTCTTCTCTCTCTCTCTCGATTAGCTCTATTTCTCTCTCTATTGTTCTCTTCTCCCTCTCTCGATTAGCTCTCTTTCTCTCTCTCTACTGCTTTCCCCCCTCTCTACTATTCTCGCTATCTCGATTTTCTTGGAGATCTAATCGAGGTCTCTCTACTATTCTCCTTATCTCGATTAGCTCTCTCTCTCTCTCTCTCTCTCTCTCTCTCTCTCTCTCTCTCGTCTATGATGGGCTTGCTTATTCGCTCGGGGGATTCCCGGGGTCAGCAGACGTGAGAGTCCGTGGGGTCCTACCCTTTCGTGATCGGAGACAAAACGAACATCAACATTTTGTGTATGGGTATGACAGATTTTGTACTCTACTTGGAATTGACAAGTGGTGGTCCGTAGATCCACCTTCACAAGTAGAAAAGGAAATCAACTTTTTTTCTAGTTTTTCATTACACATATATTTAAGAAAAGGGACATGGTTTGTTTTGAATGCCATGAAAGGCGATGTTTGCCGTAATATGTGATTTTTTGTCGTAAAAGGCGATTTTTCCCGTGAAAAGCGATTTACAATTCTTATAAAAAAGGAAAGACAAGATTTTTTGTTTCTTTTATGTCTCTTTAAAAAATACAAACAACAATAAAAAGTAAGAAAATGGGATCTAACTTCTCAGGAGATTATGGGGACTCATTCAGATTGACGGTCGCAAGTCATGTGTGGACTTTCGCCATCATCCTTCAGATGAGAACAGATGATGCTTTTGATTTGCTTGGCTCAGCTTAAATTAGAGGATAAAGATCAAGAGGAGGTCCTATACCCAATAAAAAACAGACAGGCTAAAAAGTAACGTCTAAGCCATGGAGACAGAAGCAGAAGGCCTTCGGAGGGACTTTAGTCACCTTATAGCGGCGGTTGGTGCAGGACTTCTTCAACAGAGGAGAGTTTGTTGTCATAGCAACGTTGCAGAGTTTTTCTCTAGGATTTGCATGGTGCGTCTTCGATTCGATGGTTGGATCCCTTTCTTCTTGGTATGGCCTCCTTTTATATGCCTATGATGGCCATGAGGAGGGTTTATGAGCTTTTAACGCATTAAAGCTCCATGATTAGAGGAGTTACAAGTTTTTAATTTGTATTTTTGTAACTCCTTTTTCTTGGCTTTTGATTGACCATTGGAGAATAAATGACTGTTAATTGCATTTAAGCTCTATGATGGGAGGAGTTTCATGGTTTAATATCATAATTGCATTTGACTTGTAACTCCCGTTTCTTGGCTTCTAATTGGGCCGTCCAAAATAATGAGTAAATGACCACATTAACTTATCATAAAATGGGTCATTAACTGTACTAAGTGGTTGCCAAGGCATTTGAAGAGTCACGGGCCGCGCTACATCTTTTGGAATTCTTCTTGCGATGTGGGAGGTTTGATTGCGATGGGTCTTCATGCCGATTGATGTTGGATGATCAGGTAATCGCAAACACTAATTGCTACCAATGGGCCGATACCATTTTTCCTATTGATTTCTTGATCGGTTGGGCATAAAGTGTGCTTTTTTGGTCGGCCGGTTGGCGATTTTCAAGCGTCCGATGACGATCCCATGATTTTGACGGCGGATCCATGATGTTAACGAAGATCGATGGATTCCGTGCCCCGAAAATCATTTTTTTGGAAAACTATAGGGCCCAAACATCTTGAAACGCGAAAGGGACCCAAAAATGGTTTTTTGGAGAAAATCCGGCGACCATGCACCCATGGGTCATTATCCCTTTCGGTCGTTGGTTTTCGGTCGTTTTCCAATTTTTTCCAATTATTTCTTCTTCGGTATTTTTCCTTAACATTTTTGTGCATGTTTTGGCCTAATTTCCCTGTAGAACACTTGACGAGAAGCCTTGCATATTAGAGCGTATAGTTTCCAACTTTCCAAGAAAGTCGAAGACTTTATCGCGTTGAGTTCTCGATTTGCCATCAGAAACCGAAACTAGGTCAAACGATGTCTGAATGACCTGAAGTTTGACGTGAATCCTCTTGAGCAATAAATAAGACCAACCATAGGCTTTTGTTTAAGTTTTAAAGCTGTGTGGGGTCCTGTCGCCAGTAGACTTTATTTTATCGCGAGGAAGATGCTGCACTTTGATGTACGGTTAATCGATGTTCGATTGACCTGAAATTGGACAGTGAGCCTATTGGAGTCATTTTAAGATGAACCATTAGCTCCAATTTGGAAATCAAGGTCCTGAGGGGCTCTGCTACAGGGATGCCTGATTTAGATTCTAGGAGTCAAAGTCTGGTCAGATGTTGTCGAAGTGACCTGAAACTTGACATGTAGCCCTTTGTAAGTATTTTGAAGTCACCCATATGCTATGTTTGATGAGTGATGGCCTCATTGGTTCTCGCCGCCAAGAGGCTTGATTTTACTGCTTGAGGGTTGATATAGGGTCAAACGTTGTCGGTTAGACCTGAAACTTGACATTGAGCCTTTTGAAAGTATTTTGAGACCATCCATAGGCCCTGATCGAATATATGATGTTTTCGACGCTATTGTCCCTGGGAGAGCTGACTTTGGTGTGGATGTTTCCTTTTTGGGCCAAACGATATCGGAATGGCTTGGAATTTGATGTAGAGCCTTCTAATGGCAATTTGAGGGCAATTGTGTGCTTTGTTTTGTGAACCGAGGTCTCCAGCTTTACCGTCGCCGGAGGCTCCTGTTCAGCTGCTGATGGCGAATTCCGCAAGTATACGGTTGTCTCAAGTAATATAGACTATGGAAGTCCGAATATCGTTCTCACGAGGATCGTTATAAGGAAAATAGCTATGATCAATGAAAAGGAGTATCAACTCAAATATAGCTAACAAATGCAAATGGAGATAACAAAAACAATGGAAACACGAAACAAGATAATAACAGTGGAAATAAAAAAAATGCAAACTAAAAGAAAACAAGAAACTAGATAACAAAGAGATGTTTGTAAAATTAGAAAAAGAAACTCAAGTGAGAACAAACTAAGAATAAGATTAGTCCAGTCCTTCATAAAGGATTTAGACTAGCCGGATCTTTTCGAACCATGATGCTGGGCATTGTAACAGTAAGTCTTTGAACCTTTTCATGTACTCATACATGGTTTCTCCCTCCAGTTGGTGGAAGTTGTTCAGGGTATGTCTAATGAATGCCGTTTTCTATTTTGAATAAATTTTTTTATAAAAGGACTTGACTAGTCCCTCCCATGTGTTTATGGAATTAGCCTGTAGGGCGTAAAGCCATGCTTTCGCCTTCTCCTTCAACGAGAATGGGAAAAACCTAAGCTTGATGGCTTCTTCAGACATATGGTTATACTTCATGGTCCCATAAATTTCCTCAAACTCTCTCACATGCTGATTAGGGTTCTCATTTTCCACCCCTCAAAAAATTGGCAACATCTGGATTAAGCCGAATTTCAGCTCAAATGAGGCATTTGTGGTGGGTATGACGATGCATGAGGGTTGGGTACATGTACTCCCCAAGAGTATTGGGTTGGGGGTGTGGGTTTCCATCAGCCATTTCCTCAATGGCAATGGGGTCCGCGAAATTCTCAACAGGGATATCAAATAAATCGAAGCTCTCTAAACGAGCTTGCACACATAACCAATTGTGCATAAACTACCGCTCAATTCCGAAAGTGATGTTCCGCTCAAGTGATGATGAACGATGATTAATGCTTAAACACAAACAAGCAAAACAAAATGATTTGAAAAACAAACCAAACTATGCTTAACTAAGGCTAGCTAAGATTAGACTAGACAACTCCTAACTGTGAAGAGTACACCTAGGCCTCCAATCCGGTCCTATGAAACGTAGTCGGCCAGGCAAGCCCCCAGGGGATTGGTGGGATCACGATGCGCGTGGCAAAGGTTCCGCTTAAATACCAAACTCCTAGAACATATGAACAGTTTCCCTTAAGGGACAAGGCTATTCTAGGCACCGATTTCCGTCAAGGAGTGCAAATGGTACAACCTTTGATGGTCTTCTCCTAATGAGCTCGTATCCTATGGTCACGTTTCTACTCAAATTTTATTAAAGGCTAAGGATTCCTAAGTAGTGAGGAAAATGAGTTCCTATGAGCAAGGAAATGGTGATGAAATCCAATCCTTATCTTGTCGGGGGTGTGATTGCCCTTACTAAGTGTGTGCTTTCCCAATTACTTTGTGTACTTGAAAATGATTAAGCACTACAAAGCAATTAAACAATCAAACAACCAACAAAACTGACCCACCAACGGGGGATGCGTGGGTGTATCGAAATAATCATATCCTAAACTAAATTGGTGGAAGATCAGTTGAAGTCGACCCAAGCCACCGACACCAATTTCGGTGTACGAACTTGGGGGGCCGAGACGGTATCGTCCAACCATCCTCATTCCTTAATTATTACAATGCTTTGAAAAATTAAATGAACTTTAAAAATTCTTACAAACTTGAAATGAATCCTAATACAAGATTTTCTAAGAAAGCAAATTAAATTCCTAAGTTAGAGTTCTTTGGTTGCTCTTTTCCTCTTTCCTTGCTCCAACTGCGGAATCCCTGGAAATACAAGCAAGTAAAATGTGTAGAATCCGCAATGAAACTAAAAGAAAGAATAAAAATGCAACTAAGCTATATGAGAGTTGAAAATCCTTAAAATCAAGGATTCCTATGTACGCCGATCTCCGGCAACGGCGCCAATAACTTGATGGCGAATTCCGCAAGCATACGGTTGTCTCAAGTAATACAGACTATGAAAGTCCGAATATCGTTCCCACGATGATTGATACAAGGAAAATAGCAATGATCAATGAAAAGGAGTATCAATTCAAATATAGCTAACAAATGCAAATGGAGATAACAAAAACAATGGAAACACAAAAAAAGATAATAACAATGGAAATAAAAAAAATACAAACTAAAAGAAAACAAGACACTAGATAACAAAGAGATGTTAGTAAAAATAGAAAAAAAAAACTCAAGTGAGAACAAACCAAGAACAAGATTAGTATAATAACAAAAGCAAAATGACAAGGCTAATACAAGAACGATGGAGCAATGTTAGATAGATCAAGTGAGTGAGTGTGTGAAAACAAGAAGTGAAAGATCAAGATTAAAAAAAAAAAAAAACATCTATGGAAATGAACTAATAACAAGTGAGTAAGATAGGGAATGAATGGATGGATCGAAATGAAAATAAGTGTGCTAAAATAGTGTAAAATCAAAGAGGGAATAAAAACAAACACATAGAGAGTAAGAACAAATAAGCTAATGGATATGATGGTGTGGATAGAGAAATGGAGTGTGAGAATTAAAATAAGTGAATAAGTGTGTGGGAATGTGTATAGAATCTAATTAAAATAAGTAAAATAAGCAACAAGCAATACTAAATGATAGATTGAACAATCTAGAATCCACTAAGTTACACTAATCCAACACTTTTGCTCTTCTCTTTTCCCAAACAAATACTGAAATCTAATGACAAATCAATGCTTAGATTTAGAAAATATAACTTTAAAGCTCTAAGATCGAAATTAATAATCTAATAGCTAAGATTTTCTTCCCTTCATAAAAGAAAAGATTCCTAATGACTATCTATCAAAAGTAAGCATAAACCATCAAAAGATATTAACTCCTAAGCATGATTTATCAAACCTAAGCATAGATAGTAAAAAGAATGTTAAGATAGAAAATAAGCATGGAAGGTGGCACGTTACAATGAAGAAAAATCTATTCTAGCATATTAAGCACATAAACAAATGGAATTAAGAGCATAAGCAAAAAAGAATAGCATTAACTTAGCTTCATCTAGAAGATCCAATCAAAGGGATTAGCCACACATTGGAGAAGATAAAGCTTTCATTCCAAATATTAAATTTTTACAAGGCTTTCCTCACTTTCTCTCTACAATTGCTCTCAATTACATGAAAAGCTTAAGTAAAGAGGAGGAGGCTCTCCTTGCTTATGTGTTTGATGCCTAGAGCTCCCTTCCTTATATAAAAATATTTGCCTTGCTCTCTTTTGATTTCTTTCCGATGTGGGACTTCATAAGAATGGAAATATGAACATATTAATGTCATTCCCTAGTTAGAAGATAGTCCCCAGATTGATGTGCGATTTTGACCCCCAAAACGTTCGAATTGAGAAAAATGTCATGAAATATGATTTGTAAATCTTAGAACAAGCTTTTCAATGCTTCTGAGATCACCTCAATCGGACACTCGAGTAAAAATATATGGTCAAAATACCAACCCAGGTCTTTCATTTTTCTTCTTATTGATGGCCTAACTTTGTCATTTCTTCATCCAATTGCCTTCCAAACTTATCCTTACTCTCTTTAACTCTTAAATTTCAACTTTAATCTTCAATTAACACCTACAAAGAGAGATTAACATAATTGAGAGTATTTTTTAACATATTTTGTATGGAAGCCATTGGAAATCATATAAATGCATACAAATGGCAATCTTTAATGGAAAGATATGAGTAAAGCATGATGGGGATGAAATTTATGATTTTTATGCTAGAAATAGTTTTTTTTTTAGTTCTTTTATCTTTGAAAACTCATAGAATAATGCTATGAAAGTATATCTTTTGTGAACTAATCAGCTGCCGGAAAAGTGAAGTTAGGCCAAGTAATGTTGAAATGGCCCGAAACTTCGTGTGTACTCTTCTTATGGATGTTTTGAAGGATCTTGCAGTTTTTGTTTGATTATGAAAAGATCTGATGCTTGAAGTAGCATTACCTGTTTGTGGTAGGAAGCGGCTTCAAGTAGCTTTTTGGTGTTGAAAGTATTCGAAAAGGCAAAGTGACATTTTTTTGTGTCAACGGTCTCTCCCACTGCAGTGCTGCCTCACGACGTCTCTGCGCTACAATCTCCCCCCGGATATGGAAAATGGGTTTCTTTGACAAGAAGGTCGGACCATCGCTGTGTCTCGAAGGTCTCTCTCGCTACAGTCCAGCCCTTCGTCAGCAACTCTTCCATAGGTCGGAGCGATCCACAGGTCAGACCATCGCTGGAATTTATTTTGGATTTTTGGCTTTTGTTGATGTTGTCATGATATAGGGGTGTTTTCTTTTCATACTCCTTTTTTTGTAACTGGACTAATGACAGACTGATGACCTACTCCTTTGGTTGTTAACGTGGGAAATGAAGTGCTTCTGGTTGTCTCAAATTCTTATTTTGTTTACATTTACTGATCATAGAAAACAATATGTATTAATTCAATATCAAACACTGTGTATTAATTATGTATCCACTTGCTGATCCTCTAAACTTGTTCTAGACATTTCTCTTTGCTTGAGGTAGATAATTATGTAGCTCCATGTTTCCAATCAGATGGTTTGGCCAGTTCTGACTATACAAGCAACTTGTGGAACTTTTCAGTCATATGCAAAACAAGTTTATCAAGTAATCTATCTAAGCATAATTTTGAATTTGTGATCCTGGCCATTTATTTGGGTGGCCATTATCGATAGGGATACATAAAAAAAAATGTTGATTGGAATGCATAAAAGTTTATTACAGCAATTTATTTTGTATTTATGATACCCTCACTAGAAATCCAATAAGGATAACTGAAAATGGTATTTTTTTGTAGTTAATATAAATCAAAAGAACACCCTCACAAATGTCGTCAGCATCATCTCCAGTATGAAACTTAACTTGGGCTCCAAAGTGCCCATGTGGGTATGGGTATATGATTTTAAAGACATCTCGTACAGCCCATATTCCAGGACGAAGATTTTGAAAATGTTCAGATTTAAAAGTAAGTGTCTAAACTTTCCAACTCCTTAAACTAATATGTATTTTCACTCAAATATTAATTTTATATTTGCTATGAATTTGTGAGTAGGGAGAAAGAGGTTGCAGGTTGCTTATTTGGATAGGTGAGGTCACGACTGAACTAGCATCGGGCCGAAGTATCGGACGTGTGCAAGTCCAAAGTAGAGAAGATGAAACGAGAATGTCACTTGAAGAGATGAAGCAAGAGATTAAGCATGAAATCAGACTTTTGAGAGAAAGTGTAGAAGCTCAGAAACAACACCCCAATTATTGCAGCTTTATATTGATGATGTTTTTAGTATTTGCTGCATATGCATGGGGATCGAACTTTGCAACATGAGGATGGCTATCTCTATTAGGTTTCTGTTTTCTTTTTCGAATGGAGATGTCCAGATGCACAAGCGTATTATCTTTTATATAACCATTTACAAGTGGGTACAAGGATCATGACTATTTTGATAAACTGTGAAATGGGTTGTCTCATGATATACAACAATATGTATTAATTATGTATCCACTTGCTGATCCTCTAATCTTGTTTTGGACATTTCTCTTTGGTTGAGGTAGATGATTATGTTGCTCCATGTTTCTAATCAGATGGTTTGGCCAGTTCTGACTATACAAGCAATTTGTGGAACTTTTTAGTCTCAATGATCTCCCACGCATGGTCATCTTTTGCCTTCGCCACTTCTCTACTGAACCACAAAGATCAATTGCTGCTGTCATAAGAAAGAAACTGAAATGCATTTATGTTTGCATCGCTGGTGAAACTTTTGTTTTTGTTGGGATGAGGGGGGGGGGGGGGGGTGCAAGAATTGGTAAGTGTCATTATCATTTTGCATTAGGTACAACCAAAAAACTAGAACTGCATAATGTCAAACTTAGTATTTCCAACCATTTTAGCTCCAGTGCAATGTGTTCAGGTAATGCCTGAAAAGTCTCATAATGAGCTTTCCGCGCAAGTTTGTTCCATGGATCACACGGTGTATTGTTATGGACTCTATAACAGGGTTTTGTGAAGGCAAGATGACCTCTATAACCATTTTTACTCTGCTTTATAACAAAGATGTATTGCATCATCAATTCATGGTGATTTTGATGCTCTTAATTTCTACTACCCACTCAGCATAACATATTAGATGGATTTTGGAAAAATCTGGAGATATCTGCTCTGGATACAATTGGAGCAAAGCTATATGTTCTAAGCAAATTGTCCTGTACATTTCTCTTTGCAGTGCATATGAGGCCATGGTCGGTTTGTTCGGATCAAGGAAAGAGGGTTCCTATGAGGCCTATTAATATCAACAAACCGACCAGATCAATGGATTCAGCAAGTCTAGAATCAAGCTCAGCAAAAAAAAAAAAAAAAAAAAAAAAAAAAGAACAAACCCTCATAGGAACCAAATCAATGGATTCAGCAAGTCCAGAATTAAGCTAAAAAAAAAAAAAAAAAACTCCGACCTTCAACAAGATCTCAAACAGAATACTGTCACTGAGAGAACAACAACCACCCTCTTGTCTTAACCACCCAAAAATGTCCCAGTTCTAAACATGAATCAGACTGAAAAAAAAATTCACAGAAAGGTACTGGGGAAAACAAGATATTTAAACTAAGAACTTCTGACACACCTGACTTCTAATAAAATTCTATAAAAACAAAGAAACCCATACCTTCACGAAAGCTGTGAAGAAGCAAGGAAGCCCGTCACCCAGAAAGCAGAAACGAAAAATCACATGAGACTAACCTTCAATTCCAAGCAAGTTCTTAACAATTTTTTTTTTAACAAACAAAAAGGAGGCCATGGTCAGTTTGTTCATTTTGCAATGCATATGAGGCCTGTTATACACGATCAATGAAATCATCTGATTATTGGGGCTCAATAGAAGCTGAAAAAACTACACTTTAGATGGATGGTGTTGAAAGTCCGGGATCCGAACCCTAGAGGGGGGGGGGGGGGGGGTTGAATAAGGTGAGTTTCTAATTAGTGACCAATTTTGCCAAATTATAAACTTCTTTAAAATCAGTTAGTCACAAGTGATGATATAGAACTAAAGTGCGGAAGGTAACAAAAACAATCATCACAAAGCATTCACCATAACACAATGATTTGTAGTTGTTCGGCCTCAATGCCTTCATCCACTACCGGCTTGTGATCTACACCCCACCGGATTTATACTATCTATACTTTTCAATAGGCTAAGCAATAACCTTTACACAATACTTTTTTTTAGGCTTAGCAATAACCTACAAACTATGCTTTCTAGGCTAAGCAATAACCTCTTGGGTTTTCAGGTTCACTCCTAACCTTTACACTTATGCTTTTCTAAGATTAAGCAATAACCTTTGCAACCAAAAGGTTTTCCCTCTAATTAGTATTTGGAGTACACTTGAAGAGATGCAATTTAAGCGCAAATATACAAAGCCTCTTAATTAGGCGGATATGAAAGTGTAAATCTAACTCAACACATACACTACATGAATGCAAATATAAATGCTATATGTGTATGCATGAGAAACTTCAATCAAGTTTAACAAAGATAGCTCAATGAATATAAGCTGAAAGCTTTTGAAAGTTTAAATCACAAATGTTTTGATTGAAGTGAAAATGCTAATCACATGTTTTTTAAATAAACAACTTGTAAAGATATGATTCAAGTAATGCAAGTTGTATTGAAATTCCAAATCTAAAACAAGTGATGGATGAGCATAGTAGTTTACAAAAAAGATTAGTTTACCTATGTGTTCATGGAATGAAAACAACTAGCTAGAGATCCAACCAAGTACGGGACTCATGCTATGAGAGAAATTAAAGATTTAACAAAGCATGAAACCATTCATATGAAAGTTAAAACAAACTTGGTTTGAATCTAAATGAAAAATCCAAGACAACAAAACAATTCAAAGTGAAATACATGTAATGGATTCATCAAATCATAGTTAGCATGCTAAAATAGATTTTTCAAATGTTTAAACAAAACTTGTCAACATATGATAAGGAAAACTAAGCTCACTTAGATGATTTTCTCATGATTCCAAGCTTTAGCTTCCCTTTATGACCCCCTTGCCTCCCTTAGCTCATTCCCTTTTGTTTGGCCTCAAAACACCTCAAGGAGTATCCCTTAGATCCTCAAATTTGGCTAAAGAATGAACTTCATTTTATATAAAAAATTGTTCAACGGCTCTATTGTCGGTCAACCGACATTTGGGGTTCGGTCAACCGAACTCAACGGTCATATATCAACGGTCATAAAAATTCAAAATTTGCTGACCAAACTTTCTCTTGTCGGTTAACCGAATCGAAAGTCCGTCGACCTAGAGCTGGCCGACAACTGACCGACATTTGTTCGAACTTCCCAGATTTGACATTTTTCACATTCTGGAATTGGAACCGAAGTGGGTTCGGTCAACCGACATCTTGAGTTCGGTTGACCGACGACTGTAACAAAATACTGTAGCACCAAAAAAGTTTTGCCTTCTTAAAAGATTAAGTAAAAAGCTACTCCAAAGTATTTTGCTAGTGAGAGTTCTGGGCCATATAAATCATGCTTACACTTATGTTTAAATCAATCTAAAAGTGATTTCCAAAACATGAACCTATCAATGCCTATGATGATTTAAAAATCTAGATCCAAAGACTTGCATGATTCAAAATTCTTCTTTTCAAAACTTAATGTACCCAAGTTTAAAACCCAAAACATGCATGTGAAAATCAGGATTTCAAGTTTTTCAAAATTAATGCTCATGTGAAAATTTGAATGATGCTAAAATGATAATGCATCTATCAAATTGCAAAATACAAAATCCCTAACAGGTGTGAATGGAGACATTTCTTATTAACCCCCCTGTAAGTTAGCAGCAACATCTGCATATCATGGACAGAGTTGTGCACCAAAAGCATTGCACAAAGAGCCCCTTAAATAGAGCCCTTGTAAGAAATAAATTACAATTGTAAGTCATTACATTTCTTCAAAAGAGCTTTCTATACTTTCTCTACTTCCATAGTTAGAATCCACTGCTAAGCTTGGATCAGCATTAACTAACCTGAGATATTTTGTTATAAGTAATAGTTTTATATGCAACATGGGAGATAACAAGAGATCTTACAATTTCTTGTTTATCTGTTCAACAAGACCGAACAATTTCATTTGTCATGTGATACACCGTGCTTGTTGCAACCCTTACAAAGATGCCCATTTGTTGGCTTTTCCTTCGATGATTTAAGTCTCTTCTCGTGTCCTTTAGTCACAAAATGCGATGGCTTATGATATTCAACCAAATTACTATCCATAAGCATTGGTTAGCACCGGCAGATCCACCCGATTCAACGTCATCTACAAACGCAACTTTTGTAACACCCTTCGTCTATCGCTTCAAAATAAAATGCTCGGGTAAAAGTAATATAGAACCTCTCCTCAAGATAGATAAAACATGACAAGAAGGGATGCCTTCAAGTTCAAACTTGTTATAAGAACAATATGCATGCATCTCGTCTTTTTTTCATAAAACCTCTCTTTAAATGTCCTTTTCATCACGATAGTTTTTCACAACGAACTTACAGCTCACATCATCCGCGTAAACAATAGTTTCGCCAAGTGACATGGTGGTGAATAACTCATCTTGAAACTTATAAAACAAGTTTTGTGTGTATACTTTAGCCATTTTCTTCTCCATTGGTGAACATGTCTTCATTTTAGGCCTCCCATTGCTATTCTCAAAATCCTCTTTCTTCTCAAGATACCTTAAACGCTAAACTCCGGCGTCAAAACACAATAAAAAATCAAGTAGAGAATTCTTGTACTCTACGTACTACTTCACAAATGTATTCATGCTTTCACTTCTTTGAGTAGTCGACATGCCACCAAAGAAGTTTTTCTTTATATATGCCAGAACCCACATATGACGAATCTTAAATATATCATCCAACCAATCATTCTCCATAAGCTTATTGTCTATTATGATCTGATTCCAAAAACTCTCAAATTGAGTAGAAGTGTCAGAGTTATGAACACAATTTTTTTATCTTATGTATTAAACCCTCATTATGAATATGAGCCCATCCTAAATTCGTAGGCAACTTATCTAAAATGTGCCATAGGCAATACCAATGAACACTGTTTGGCATGACATTCTTTATGGCTTTTGTCATAGCCAGATCTTAATCTATTATAATTCCCTTTGGTGGACTAAATTGTTGGGAGGATAACGCAAAGAACCCTAGATAATACGTACAGATTAAATGCAGAAATAATGATGATTAAAGATCATACATGCGAGATCTCTTTGATTTGATCTCGGTATCATAGCAACTCGAAAATCTCAAAATCTTCTATTGTATTCCTCTATGCTTGAATCCGCACCAAGGAGTGGGCCTCTTCTGCGAATTATCTCTACTCTCAAAAATGAGATTTTTCTTGTGTGTTTAACATAGAGAGCAATAACGCATATTTATAGGAAACAATAGGGACCCTAAGAAGTAAATAAGGGATAGTCTTTCAATGGAAGCAGGAAACCCTAATTCGACCCAAATTAGAATCCTTGTTCTATAAATTATAATTCAGTCCACTAGAGAATTATAATTGGACTCCTATCCTTTATTCTCAACATAATATTTCAAACTTTTTGTTATTAAATGCTTATTAATCTCCCCACATTAAGATTTCAGATATCCATCGATTAAATAATTACTAACTTCTATATTTAATCGATATCTTTCTAATTCCTTGACACCTTACACTGAACTTATTTGATATGTCGGACACAAAGTCCACCTACAAGGTTTGACAGTATCAAAAGTTAAAAGCTTCATCAAGGGGATATCATCAATCTCTATAACGGGACGTGGATTCCATCAGTAAACTAATATGCACCATACACGTAGTGTAGTCATCCAATTTACTGAGATTATTGACCCATAAAATATCTCACTCCTTTTTAAATCAAAATGTTAATCACTGAATGTATGTGTCTATTATTTATATCGGGATTAAGAGCACGAGCACTCATAATAACCATTTGGATGTTAATCGTCTTATATAGTCAGTATAAAGATAATAAACCCAAAAGCGGTCATGTTCAATACACACAAAGTGTACTAACATAATGAGTTGAAACTATACCGTTTCTCGCAGCCAAGACAAGCCTGCTGAAACATCATGCTACAATCGTACCGATGGTGTGTCCAAATCCATCTACATTGTGAACAACAACTTATATTCTATAAGAACTGACAAATAAGTCTTCCGTGTATAAGCTGAACTCTACACACCAACTTGTCTACTTTATAGAATAAAAGGCACACTCATGCATAATACTGAACAATGCAATCATTTGCCCATACAAGTTCTCATAAAGGTGAAAGACCAAAATATACTAATAAATAAATTAGTGAAAGACAAATACATAAAAGTATGCTTTTAGTATAAATTTCCAACAATCTCCCACTTAGACTCAAAGTCATGTTGACATGTATTTCAACCTCATGCCTTCCATATGACTATCAAAACTCTTTGCTAGTAAGCTCTTTCTAAAAGGATCTGCCAGGTTGTCTGCCGATGCAATTTTGGTCACAATTATGTCACCCCTCTATACGACTTCTCGTATGAGATGATACTTACGCTGGATGTGTTTACTCTTCTTATGCATCCTGGATTCCTTACATTAGTAGCCGCTCCGGTATTATCACAATAAAGTATTATAGGCGATCTTACCGATTGTACCACTTCTAGATCCATCAAGAAGTTTCTGAGCCAAACTGCCTCCTTGGCTGCTTCAGAAGCTGCCACATATTCGACTTCCATGGTAGAGTCAGCAGTACATGATTGCTTGACACTCCTCCAACTTATAGCTCCACCTCTCAAGGTAAATATAAATCCTGATGTTGACTTTTGGGCATCATTATCTGACTAGAAGTCCAAGTCTATGTATCCAATGGGTATCAAACTCTCGGCCTGGTAAATAAGCATATAATTTCTAGTCCTCTTAAGGTACTTAAGTATATGCTTTACCGCAGTCCAATGTTCTTTCCCTGGATTAGACCAGCATCCTCTAACCATGCTAACGGCAAAATAAATATCAGGTCTAGTACATAGCATTGCATACATGAGGCTTCCCACCGCCGAAACATAAGGTACTTCCTTCATTTTTTCTATCTCATCAGGTGTCTTAGGACACTGATCCTTGGATAAAGTAATTCCGTGCCTGAAAGGAAGAAATCCTTTCTTGGAATCTAGCATGCTAATGCGCGCAAGAATCGTATCAATATAAACCGCTTGAGATAAGCCCAACATTCTTTGTTTCTGATCTCGCAAGAGCTTGATCCTTAGAATATGACTAGCTTCTCCTAAGTCCTTCATATCGAACTGACTGCTCAACCATACTTTGACCGAAGACAATGCCCCGACATCGTTTCCAATGAGTAGGATGTCATCTACATAAAGTATTAAGAAAGTCACCACACTGTCGTTGCACCTTTTATACACACAGGGTTCATCAGGGTTCTGCTCAAAACCATAAGAGGTAATGGCTTGATCAAAATGAATGGTCCAAGATTTAGATGCCTGCTTAAGTCCATAAATGGACTTCTTAAGCTTGCACAACATGTGCTCACGGCCATCAGCTACGAATCCATCTGGTTGTACCATATAGATACATTCATCAAGATTTCCATTAAGGAAAGCTGTCTTGACATTCATTTGCCAAATTTCTTAATCAAAATGAGCCGCAATGGATAAAAGGATTCGGATGGATTTCATCATGGCTACTGGCGAGAAGGTCTCCTCATAATCGATTCCTTCTTTCTGAGTAAACCCTTTCGCAACAAGCCTAGCTTTGAAGGTTTCAACCTTTCCATCCACCCCTCTTTTCTTCTTGTAGACCCACTTACAACCGATAGGTTTTATCCCCTCTTGTGGTTCAACAAGATCCCAAACTTGATTAGAGTACATAGACTCCATTTCTGTTTTCATAGGTTGTTGCCATTGATCTGCATCTTTGTCTTGGAGTGCATCATTATAGTTACAGGCTTCGGTATCTAGCTCTTCAGGGACTCTGTCGAATGACTCTCCCAAGAACGTATACCTTTCGGGTTGACGAATAACCCTCCCACTATGACGAGGCACTTCCTGTTTCTGTGTATGAGTAGGATCAAGTTGCGCTAAAACTAATCCTAGTGTACCATCATCGACATGCTGATCCGGCTCGTCACTCAGCATGTTATTGTTTTCACCTGGAGTATCATCCGCGTGGGACTCGGCAACGTGAGATGTCTCTTCCTGTGCTACTGGAATAGTTTGGGTAGGTCTGTCTCCCCTCAATTCCTCTAGAACAATTCTGCTTTTGGGTTTGTGGTCCATTACATAGTCCTCTTCTAAGAATCGAGCATTGGTGCTAACAATGATCTTTCGATCTTTAGGATTATAAAATAAATCACCTTTTGTTCCTCTGGGATATGCAACGAAAATGCAAACTTCCATTCTTGGTTCCAACTTATATGTGTTCCCTTTTAGCACATGTGCAGGACTACCCCAAATCAAAACATGCTTTAAACTGGATTTGCGCCCAGTCCATAGTTTTGTGGGTGTAGTAGGTACTGACTTAGATGAAACTAAGTTTAGAATATATGCAAACGTTTCTAGAGCATGCCCCCATAAAGAATTGGGTAAATCCGAATAACTCATCATTAACCTTACCATATCCATAAGAGTCGTATTCATTCTTTCTGCTACACCATTTTGTTGAGGTGTACTTGGTGCAGACAACTGGGATGTAATCCCCTCTTGTGCTAAGTAATCCCTAAATTCTCCAAAGAGGTACTCACCACCACGATTAGATTGTAGTATCCTGATACTATTACTTAAACGCTTGTCCGTTTCCGCCCTATACTCATTGAGTTTCTCAAAGCATTCGGACTTACGTTGCATTAAGTAAATGTACCCATACCTTGAGTAGTCATCAATAAAAGTAACGAAGTACTCAAAGCCACTTCTTGCCTGGACATTCATGGGTCCACACAAATTAGAGTGAACCAATTCAAATGGTTCTTTGGCCCTATAGCCTTTTGCCGAAAAGGGACGCTTGGTCATTTTTCCTTCTAAACAAGATTCGCAGACTGGAAGTGCCTCCACTTCCAATGAATTTAATGGTCCATTTGCAACTAGTCTAGAAATCCGTTGTAGATTTATATGACCCATGCGTAAATGCCAAAGATACATTTGGTTCAATTGCGAAGGTTCATTTCTCGTACATGGTAGGGTAATTGTGTCATTTGATTCATTTAGTTGCAGCTTAGGAGAGATAGGATCAACAATATAAAGATCATCCACCAATGAACCAGAATAGATAAAACATTTATTATACTTAATAACCACAAATTTATTAAAATAAAGGGAATATATATCTTTAACCAACTTGGAAACAGAAATTAAATTCCTCCTAATGGAGGGAACATAAAGACAATCTTTTAATATTAATGTCCTATCTCTACTAAAACGTAGATAAACATCTCGTACTGCAACTGTTGCCACTCTCGTGGCATCACCCATAAGCAAATAAATCTCCCAATCACTTAGCTGCCTGGTTTCCTGGAACCTCTACAAAGAATTGCAAACATGATTAGTGGCTCCCGTATCTACACACTAGGTACCAGTAGATATAACCGCCAAATATAATTCAACAACCAGTGAATAAAATTTACCTTTATTGACAAAAGTCGGACATTGCTTTCTTCAGTGCCCTGCTTGCTTGCAATGAAAACAATTGCCCTTAGGTTTTTTCACTCATCCCTGTGTTCTGTTGCTCCCTTGAGGAACTGTTTGACGATTCTGACCTTTTTTCTGTTTCTTCTTATCTTTCAGCTTAGAAACAGAATATTTTTCAGCAATGTTAACAGAAGGTGGCTTTTTCAAAAGGCCCTCAGCAGCTTGAAGTTCCTTGAGTAATTTTGCTAAAGAAAAATTGAGTTTGTTCATAATGTAATTCATACGAAAATTCTCAAAGGAGTCAGTCAACGATTGGAGAATGATATCGATCTGGGTCTCCCCATCAATTTCAGCTCCAAGGACCTATAGTTCATTGAGGTGTCCCATCATTTTTAGAACATGATCCCTCACGTAGGTACCTTCAGCCATCTTAGTGTTAAACAATTCTTTCATAGCAACCTGTCTAGCTGCCCGATCCTGATCACCAAACATCTCCTTGAGACTGTACATGATGTCATAGGCAGTAGGACAATGCTGATGTTGCAAAACATTTGACATATATGCCAACATGTAATATCGCGCCATCTCATCAGGCTTGTTCCAGTTTTGGTATGCCTGGACGGTCACCTCATCGGTAGAACCATCCTCAGGTTTCTCTGGGCACACCACAGTGAGCACATATTTGTACTCTTCAGCAGTTAGCACAATATCCAAATTTCTCTTCCAGCCAATGTAATTTGCTCCAGTGAGTTTGTGTTCTTTGAGAATAATAGTAAGTGGATTGAAAACACCCATCTTAAATCCTGAGAATTACATAATCATTAAATTATAATGGGCAAAATAAAACTTTGGATTCAAATAAAGGATAATGGCTCCCTCTGTCAATTAGTAAAAGAATCCGACAATAATCTAAACACCAATGCATAGTATGCCTTGATGTGAGGACTTCTACCATACTTATTTTATTCAGATAGGACTTAACCTATTAGTTTTACTATCTAGGCAACAAACCGTGCCAAGTAAAACCAAACAGCTGCCTTGCTTTGGTCCTATAAATAATAGAAGTGGATCAAATGGAGAGCATACTGTTATTTATAGCTAAGTATATACCATCATTTAATTTAAGGTCCATTATACTATTTGGTCCCTTCAGATGGAGAAGTGACCTATACTAATAATTACCCTAAATCATCCATATAGGAGTTTGTACTGGAGATTCCATAATTAACTCATTCGATGAGGAGGGAGACTTCAATGTCAACACATAAATTGATTACATCTACCAAACAATGATGGAGACCGTGGGAACTAAAAAGTTTTCCTCTCCCACTTAGTTATTTAACAATGAGGGTTCTTTGTAAAATAATTCAATTAAGACCAGTTTGAAATCTAGAAGAAATAGGTAACCATATATTTACTTCTAAACCATTCCAAACATAATTAAACATGTTTAATATCATACCTAGCAAGTTATGATAATAATAGACATGCAAGCACAAAAGATATAGACAACCATTAAAAGAGTCCTAGCTATCATGGTCAAGTAGGATTCTCTTATCTTCATGATTGCAACTTCTTTAAAACATGCGCTTCGCAAAGGAGGTCGGGGGGTATCCCCCGGCGGGGATCGAGCTGCCCGGTCAGCTCGCGGGGACCCAGGGGGCAGCGCCCCCGGATGAAATTTTTTTTTATGAAGTTCTTCATTCGAAATCGAATTTTTTCCTTCAGAATGCCTTCATAACCTTTACCCCTCCTTAAGAAATTAAATTACATTGAATCTTAAGCCTCCTGACAAACGGAGTTCACATGCTATCTCAATATAATTACATCACCATGAAAAATTACATTGAATCCTAAGCCTCCTGACAAACAGAGTTCACATGCTATCTCAATATAATCTCAATATAATCACATCACCATAAAAATTATAAAATACATAAAACAGTAACCACGAATTAGATTCATGGGATCCATTCACGTAACATACAACTATGGTGACCATGATAGCCAGATCAATCGCTACAAAACAGAGATTAGATAGTTCGCTGTAAAATAAAGGTTAATTGCAGCAAAGACAAATCACATTTTTTACAACAACCTATAATCTTACTATGTGATCTTCAATCCATACGTAGTATCAAGATTGGCTCTGATACCACTTTTGGGAGGCTAACGCCAAGAACCCTAGATAATGCATATAGATTAAATGCGGAAATAATGATGATCAAAGATCATACCTGCGAGATCTCTCTGATTTGGTCTCGGTATCACAGCAACTCGAAAATCTCAAGATCTTCTATTGTATTCCTCTATGCTCAAATCCGAACCAAGGAGTAGGCCTCTTCTGCAAATTCTCTCTACTCTCAAAAATGAGATTTCTCTTGTATGTTTAACCTAGAGAGCAATAGTGCATATTTATAGGCTACAATAGGGACCCTAAGAATTAAATAAGGGATAGGCTTCTAATGGAAGCGGGAAACCCTAATTCGACCCAAATTAGAATCCTTGTTCCATAAATTATAATTCATTCAGTCCACTAGAGAATTATAATTGCACTCCTATCCTTTATTCTCAAAATAATATTTCGAGCTTCTTGTTATTAAATGCTTATGAATCTCCCCACGTTAAGATTTTAGATATCCATCGATTAAATATTTACTGACTTCTATATTTAATCAATATCTTTATAATTCCTTAAAACCTTACGCTGAACTTATTTGATATGTCGGACACAAAGTCCACCTACAGGGTTTGACAATATCAAAACTTAAAAGCTTCATCAAGGGGACATCATCAATCCCTATAATCAAATGTGGATTCCGTCAGTAAACTAATATGCACCATACACGTAGTGTAGTCATCCAATTTACTGAGATTATTGACCCATAAAATATCTCACTCCTTTGTAAATCAAAATGTTAAACACTGATTGTATGTGTCTATTATTTATATTGGGATTAAGAGCACAAGCACTCATAATAACCATTTGGATGTTAATCGTCTTATATAGTCAGTATAAAGACAATAAGACCAAAAATGGTCTTATTCAATACACACAAAGCGTACTAGCGTAATGAATTGAAACTATACCATTTCCCGTAGCCAAGACAAGCCTGCTGAAACATCATGCTACAATCGCACCGATGGTGTGTCCAAATCCATCTAGATTGTGAATAACTTATATTCTATAAGAACCGACAAACAAGTCTTCCATGTATAAGCTGAACTCTACAAACTAACTTGTCTACTTTATAGATAAAAGACACATTCATGCATAATACTAAACAATGCAACCATTTGCCCATACAAATTCTCATAAAGATGAAAGACCAAAATGTACTAATAAATATATCAGTTAAAGACAAATACATAAAAATATGCTTTTAGTATAAATTTCCAACATAAATGACATGGCTTCAAGCCATGCATTAAGCAATCACTCAAATGATTACGTTTTATCATTCAGTAAAAACCCACGTCCAAATAAAGTTGTTTGCCCATGGTGATTACAACCTACAAATGCGCCAAAAATAAGTTCATAATAATTTTTCTTATAGGTTGTTGTATTGAATGTCACCACATCACCAAACACTTTGTAAGCCGAACGAAATTCTCCGTTTGCCCAAAAAACATGTGTTATCTTTTTATCTGCATCTTGCCCAATGGTTTATGTGAAACCATTTCCCATTTCTTTGCAGTTTTCAAAAAGTTGAGATAGCAATTGTTCATCTAGCCCCCTTTTCTTTTGCTTTTCATCCCTACGGTGATTCTTGGCATCCACATCTGTAAATCCAATTTTGTCTAGTCCCCTAGATTGTGATGCAAACACTTGCATTTCTTATTTGCTTCAGACGTTTGCTGAATCATATGTATTTATAATTTGTCGCTTTGATTCTGGCACTTCACGATGTGATCTCAGCATAAATCTCTTACTAGGAGTGGCGGGGGCATGAGAGTGTTGAGCAACAAACTTGGATACCGTATAACCACCTGAATTTTGTATTTTCACAAGCAACTGAGCCTTACAATCGAAACTTGTTTCCATTCGACATCTTTGAACAACTTCCTTATCAATCTAGTGTTTCTCAACTATTTTACCCTGCTTTGAATAGACAAATAGCTTCCATACAACCTCCCCATCTTTACCTCTATTACTAGATTCTTTTCTTATACTAAATTCAGCCAATTTTCCATAAGCATTGTAAAAGTAATTATATGCCTCATATAAACTCTCAAAATGCATGCTCAATTTTGGTGTCAAGTTTTCATCTGCATCCGGATAGTGGACAACTGATGATGATGAGGAGGTCAGATCCATATGCAATCTGGATCACAAATAATTAAAATTGGTCATAACAGACCCAAAGAAAGCATGTGATGGGCTTTGTTTTTTTTCTTCTTTCTTTTTTTTCATCAAAATATTCATGAAGCTACCCAGTTTTCTAAAACTCATTCGTCAAGGTTTCTACTGGGCAGCAATATGACTGACATAATACAAACACAAGCATTTCATTAATTCCTAAACAAATGAGGTGATGAGGTTGACCTCTATAATGCTTTGGCTAAACAATTCACATGTCAAATACCATCACAACCAACACAATTCACATCTTTAATACCATCACGCCCAAAGCAATTCACATGCTAAATACCATCATATTATGAAAATAGAGTGATGCAGCAGAGGGCTAAGCCATTTCACCTATAATGCAATTCATGTGTATTCTACGCCAAACAAACAGACCCATAGCAGTTTTAAAGAGCATCATGCATATATTAATAAATAAATCACCTTACTCCATTTTGAAAGACGAACCAAAATCACCAATTCATCATACCATTATTAAAAAAGGGAAAATTGCAAATGTAAGCCAAAAAAAGAGGATGCACTATAGATGATAACAAATGGATTTGCATGACTTGATGTCAGTTTACGCAGACAATGTAAACAAAGAAAGAGTTTGAGACAACCAGAAGCACTTGATTGTTTGTAAATTGTAAAAGAGATGATCAGCAAAAGTATCTATGATCATTAAATGTAAACAAAATAAGAATTTGAGACAACCACAAGCACTTCATTTCCCACATTCACAACCAGAGGAGTAGGTCGTCAGTCTATCGTCAGTCTAGTTGCAAAAAAAAAAAAAGAGTATGAAAACAAAACACCCCCATATCATGACAACGTGAACAAAATCCAAAAACCCTAAATAAATTTCAGTGATGGTCCGACTTGTGGAAGAGTTGCTGACAAAGGGGCTGGCCGACGAGGGGGCTGGGCTATAGCGAGAGAGACCTCCGTGACATAGCGATGGTCCGACCTTCTTGTAAAAGAAACCCCATTTCCGGATCAGGAGATTGTAGCGCAGAGACGTCGTGAGGTAGCGCTACAGTGGGAGAGACGACACGAGAGGGAGAGCAGGAGAGAGAGAGAGAGTCGCGAGAGGGAGAGCAGTAGCGAGGGAGAGAGAGAGAGAGAGACCTCGATTAGGTCTCCAAGCTAATCGAGACAACGAGAACAGTAGAGAGAGGGAGAGCAGCAACGAGAGAGAGAGAGAGAGAGAGAGAGAGAGAGAGAGAGAGAGAGAGCTAACCGAGAGAGGGAGAAGAGAGCTGTAGAGAGAGAGAGAAGAGAAAGAGAGAGCGGTCGACAAGAGCGGGAGAGATTAGAAAACCTTTCTTGGGTCTTCCGAATATGAAAGGGGGGTAATGAAAGCGGGAGATGAAAAACTTATGGCCCATCCTAATTTTCGTTTTGCTTTCCTCATTCCAATAGACACGAGCGAACCGCACGCTGCAACTGATGGTAATCTTAGCTGCAGCTCAGGAGAGTCACTCCCTATATATATATAATCATGTGTGGATGCTAAAATCATATGTGGCAAGATGTGGGCCCACATATCTTTCACCATACTAGGCAACACCTTGATGAGGTCTCTCTCCCAATACAGAGTAGTTAAGTAGGTCAAAAATAAAAAGGAAAAACATTATAACAGAAGTAGCAGCGTCGGTACATTCAAGCTGTTAGTAAAAACCCATAATAAAGGAGCCTTTTTTAGGTTTTATAAAAATGTAGGGGCTTTTTTGTAAAAAACTCAAAAATACCCTCAAATCTAAAAATTGTGTTGATGGGGCTCCGGCTGACTGGCCTGACCCATGAGCGCCCGTACTCATGGCCCTAACCACCAAATACTCCAGCAAATGCAGATATAGGTAGACACTCCCTGCAAATAAAAAAAGCTTTTGAGGTGAGGACACAAAATGAACTGAGTGGGCCCAATGTTATCTCTCACCGGGACTGAAGTCCTTAATTTGATATATTATTAAGGAGATCACTATCCGCTATCTCTAGACTCATGCTAATTCCGATATCTCTAGACTCGGGATCCTATCTCTAGACAAGGCCTTGAGAATTATATAGGCAGATCAAAAAACACATAAGGCCTCAGCTCGTTTTCATTCAAAAAAATTAAAATAGTATCGCTTATGTTAACACGGGTCACTTCAGATTTGGCCACCATAGATTGATGATGGGTGAAGTACTTTAGTCAAAATGAATCCCTTGTAAATCATGACAAATATTACTGTCAGCCTAACCTCAATTTGAATGAAATTTGTCCCAGTGCCAATACCAAGGATGTGAGTTTTGAGAACAGGTGCTTACCTCACCGGTAAGTGGCGACAGTTCTCATCTAGCCGATCAAAGTTTGAATCTTGGACACGTCACCTCTTCTCACTTATGTGGGCTTTCTTTCCGCTTGTACGGGCTCCCTTTTCACTTGTTTGGGTCTTCTTCCAGCTTATGTGGGCCGTCTTCTTGTATTTTTGCGGGTTCTCTCTTTGTTCACAGCCCCTTGGCCGGTCAGAAAAACAAAACAAAAAAGAAGGATGTGGATTTTGAGCTAATACTTTTACAAGGGTGGCCTTAGAAAATCTGAGTTTTTACGGAAACGGGCTTTTAAATCTTGGCATTGTCCAGTAGCATGACTTTTAATCGGCCCAAACCACGTCTAGTCGAAACTTGTTCTCATGGCACGCAGGCTCCTGTCGAAGATCATTTCAATGGTTAAAGTGCTCAATGTTAAGTCATCCGTGCACAACGGATAACGTAAATATACCTTATTTTCAGGTAATGTAATATAAGTGTAACATGCCATATTAGATGCTCGTTGAGACTCAGGCACTGAAAGGTGTCACTTCTTGCCACAGTGCTCGGATTGTCCCTACTAATAGAGTACTTGTCCGAGTGTACTCAGACGGAGAATACGGTGCTGGTATACTTGGTCGGCATGTCAGATATTGGAAAATGAATACTCATGCATCGATGAAGCCTGGGCGGAGTTGTCCATGCATGGAAGACCAAGGGCTGCCCCTGGATTGATAGATTAAGTTGGTTTAGGATTAGGATAGTTTACAATTTAATCCCATGCAGGAAAGCAAAACAAAATAAAAATAAAACCAACTCTACCTCAGCTTGGAAGTACTATACCCGGAGAATGAGGGGTCGCCCAGGACTGATCCCTATGAATGCTCTCTCCTTGTGGTTGGGCACCCTCTCCCATGTGTGTATTCACTACAAGGAGATGCACTTTTTGTGACGAAAATTTTCGTCGCCAAAAGTTAACATTTCGTCGGTAAAAGTCTTTACCGACGAAATTTTTTTCGTCGCCTAGAAGTCGGTAAAACTCCGTCAGCAAAACATTTTATCGACGAAACTATTTTTTGTCGGCAAAAATTAAACTTTTACCGACGATTATCTTAATTTTACCGACGTTTTTTTTCGTTGGCAAAATAATTTAAATTTTTTTTATTTTTAATTTTTACTTTTGCCGACGTTTTTATTTCGTCGGCCAAAATAATTTCAATTTTTTTATTTTTTATTTTATATATTACCGACGTTTATATTTCGTCGGCAAAAATAATTTCATTTTTTTTAAATTTTTATTTTTTATATTGCCGACGTTTTTATTTCGTCGGCAAAAATAATTTCATTTTTTTTTAATTTTTATTTTTCTTTTGCCGACGTTTTTTTTCCGTCGCCAAAATATTTTAATTTTTTTTTCTTTTTAATTTTTGCCGACGTTCTCATTTCGTCGCCAAAAGTATGTTTAAATTTTTTTTATTTTTTGCCGACGTTTTCATTTCGTCGCCAAATATTTTTTCATTTTTTTAAGATTTATTTTTAATTATTCCCGACGTTTTTTTTCGTCGCAAAAAGTAGATTAATTTTTTCTTTTTACTTTTTGCCGACGTTTTTCTTTCGTCGCCAAAAATCATTTTATTTTTTTAAATTTTTCTTTTTTATTTTTCCCGACGTTCTTATTTCGTCGGCAAAATCATTTTAAAATTATTTAATTTTAAATATTACTTTTGCCGACGTTTTAAAAACGTCGGCAAAGGTCCTTTTTTTAAAAAAATAATATATTTATTTTTACATTAATATTTTCCAGTAAAACCTGTAAACCTGTTTATACACCTGTATAAAAAAATAAACCTATTCATACACCTATATTCAACATAATAAAATACAATGAAACAAAAGTTACTAAATAAACAAACAACCATCTCCATTTTTCACTAAATCATTCGTCTCATTAAAGAAATATTACAATCATTAATGATACAGTCTAATATAAAAGTCCAATATACAAATAAACCGAAAAAAAGTCCAACACCCCCAGAAGTCTGCAACCGACCCCAAAGCGTCCATCAATCTGCAATGACAGAAACAACATTAAACTCTTTGCAATGAATTAAGTTATAAATGAAACATAAACATGTATATATATAAATTCAAGGATGTGTCATGGAAAATCATCTTTATTGGATGTCGTAAACATCCATATCCAGCCATCCATTAAATGAATGCAAACCATCCATTGAATGAACGCTAAGATGCCAATGGATAGTCATGTCTAGTATTGCCTGATGCAGATAAGTTTTTATAAATGAATCATCCACAATCTCACCATTCAGTTTTCTAGAGCTACTAGGCTTCACTAAAATGCCCAGTGTACTACAGGTCTCATCTAGATCTTGTATGGAACACTGAGGGCCCCACCCAAGATTTAGGCATGTAGACCATTTTAAGGGCAGAGTAAATAATAAAGTGCTAGTCTGATGGACATGAATTTCCAAGAATACTCAAGGAGAGAGAACAGCCAGGCCATAGGCTAGTTTCATAACATATCGAACTATCATCACTGAGATAAAAACATCATTCTTGCAATATGTGTAGACAATAGCGAATGGGAATTTCAGAAGTATGGTCACTAGAACGTTCAAGGAATGGAAACTTCTGCATCCAGATGTGCTTTGATGTTTGGAATTAAATGATCTGCAGTGTTCATGTCTAGCGGAGAGAAATTGTTCTTCTGTTTGATTTATTAGACTATCTGAATTTGGCACTCGTCAGGCTCTGCCTTTGTCATATGCATATGTTTAAAGTTTATGCCTAGAAGTTTGAGACTATCAGAACTAGCAGAAATTCTGCATGTTTCAACCTGTTACCCATGTAAATGTGGGAAAGCTGTACATGTTAGGCTGCATTCACTGACACTACACTAGACCTATATGGTTGCTGCAATTACAATTGGGATGGGTTATGCAAAATCCAATCCAGCTAGCATCTGATTTCTTTGAATGCAACTAGTGGTGTCTTAAACACAGATGTTCTTAACGTAAACGCCCCATTCAAATAGATGGTCAGGAATGAAATAGTTGCTTGTAGATGAAATTCATTAGAAGAGATGGATTTTCCAGTTCCTACTCTAGATGATTTACAGAGCCCTACATCTGGAATGGTCCATGCAAGGGCCTGAATGTGCCCAACCTGAAGCTGATGCGGACCATACAATGAGCGTGCACTTAAACTGAAGTACATGCTGAAATGAGGAAGCAACTGGGTCTGCATTAAGGCCTCAATGGCATTCTCATTTGTGTTGGGCTGAAACTTTAAATGTGGTGTTAGTTGGAAGGCTAAAAATATATTTGGGCCATTTTCCAAACTGATGTAATCGTAGGCTCGTGCCGGTTTCGGAATTTTCCCGCGGCCGTTTCCCGTTTCGGACCCCCGGCGGGCCGTTTTCGAGCCTAAGTGTTGGAAATTAGCGTGTTTCGGTCGTAATTCTCTAACCGGGAGCCCTATTTGAGAACCGTCAGTTCCTACAGGTCTGTCTACCCTCGAGCGAAGTGCCCGTGCCGGTTTCGGAATTTTCCCGCGTCCGTTTCCCGTTCCGGACCCCCGGCGGGCCGTTTTCGACCCTAAGTGTTGGAAATTAGCGTGTTTCGGTCGTAATTCTCTAACCGGGAGCCCTATTTGAGAACCGTCGGCTCCTACAAGTCACTCTGCCCTCGAGCGAAGTGCTCGTGCCGGTTTCGGAATTTTCCCGCGGCCGTTTCCCGTTCCGGACCCCTGGCGGGCCGTTTTCGAGCCTAAGTGTTGGAAATTAGCGTGTTTCGGTCGTAATTCTCTAACCGGGAGCCCTATTTGAGAACCGTCAGTTCCTACAGGTCTGTCTACCCTCGAGCGAAGTGCCCGTGCCGGTTTCGGAATTTTCCCGCGGCCGTTTCCCGTTCCGGACCCCCGGCGGGCCGTTTTCGAGCCTAAGCGTTGGAAATTAGCGTGTTTCGGTCGTAATTCTCTAACCGGGAGCCCTATTTGAGAACCGTCGGCTCCTACAAGTCACTCTGCCCTCGAGCGAAGTGCTCGTGCCGGTTTCGGAATTTTCCCGCGGCCGTTTCCCGTTCCGGACCCCCGGCGGGCCGTTTTCGAGCCTAAGTGTTGGAAATTAGCGTGTTTCGGTCGTAATTCTCTAACCGGGAGCCCTATTTGAGAACCGTCTGTTCCTACAAGTCTGTCTACCCTCGAGCGAAGTGCCCGTGCCGGTTTCGGAATTTTCCCGCGGCCGTTTCCCGTTCCGGACCCCCGGCGGGCCGTTTTCGAGCCTAAGTGTTGGAAATTAGCGTGTTTCGGTCGTAATTCTCTAACCGAGAGCCCTATTTGAGAACCGTCAGTTCCTACAGGTCTGTCTACCCTCGAGCGAAGTGCCCGTGCCGGTTTCGGAATTTTCCCGCGGCCGTTTCCCGTTCCGGACCCCCGGCGGGCCGTTTTCGAGCCTAAGTGTTGGAAATTAGCGTGTTTCGGTCGTAATTCTCTAACCGGGAGCCCTATTTGAGAACCGTCGGCTCCTACAAGTCACTCTGCCCTCGAGCGAAGTGCTCGTGCCGGTTTCGGAATTTTCCCGCTGCCGTTTCCCGTTCCGGACCCCCGGCGGGCCGTTTTCGAGCCTAAGTGTTGGAAATTAGCGTGTTTCGGTCGTAATTCTCTAACCGGGAGCCCTATTTGAGAACCGTCAGTTCCTACAGGTCTGTCTACCCTCGCCCGTTGTGCCTGAGGTATCTTTTTAAAACCCAAATGATGCATATCCAAGCCCCCTATTCTTACATTTTTTGGAGTTCACAAGTGCTCTCAAAACAGATATAACATAAACCCCAAAAAGAATTCATGTACTTTATGAATTTTTAACATAAAAGAAATATAGTGAAAAAAACAATAAAAAATAGCCCCTTATTAGTGGCTTTAATTCACCCATAGCAGCTTCTTTGAATCCATTTAGAATAAGTTCACATAGCATTTGACGTAAATCAGCTGATGCGCTTTTTGAAGGTAACAGATACACCCAACATAGCATTTTGGGCGCTGCCAATGACTGAAATCTGTCGGCCAACAAGACATGATGAATGAAACAGGTCTGGATGGGGAAATGGTTGCTCAATGAAACAGGTCTGTCAGCTAATAGGCCATGATACTCCTTCAAGTTTCAACCTTTTATTTTATACCAAAAAAGTTTCAATCTTTTCTGAAAAAACTGACATTGGCTAATGAACAAAAAAGCAAACCTGAAATGGGTGAGCTGGTAGTTGCCATCCATGACTTCTCACCATTTCTGCAGTTGAGCACAATACAAAATTGTAAGACATCATGCATGAGGGTATATGATATGGGATTTGGTGTATGGAATTGAAGGGTCGGAGTACATGAATTTGAGAACAGCCCATATGATATATGGCATATGGCTAGTTGGATTTTAAAGCACATCTATTCATGATCACACCTAAATTTGAAACAGAGATGACAAGCACGTTGTCAATATAGGTTGTAGGTACAGGAATCAAAAGAGTATGTATTCAAATACTAAAAACTATTACAAAAATTCTCAAACCAGGTTAGAACAGAGGAACGTAAGCTACTAATTCGCACAATGATTTCAGATGTCATGAAATATCTAGTTCTTTTAAAACCATTTTTACACTTCACACAGAGAACCCAATAGCCATTGTTATGACAAGCTATTCCTATCTTTCAAAGAAACAGGTTCCTGATATGGTACAAACCACATTTCCATCGAAACAGAAATGAGCCCCAGTTGACGCATCTTGCCAACAGAAACTTTTTCAGATTCCATGCTAGTTTCCACTAATCATCTAAACATGAAAGCATTCAATCCAGCTCTGAGCTACGTGCTGTAACATTATTGCAACACCCTTCCTTTCAACCAATCATAGCACAAACCCAATACAGAAAAACCAAGACAAATGGAGAAAACCCAATGAAAGGAACAACAAATCTTAAAACAAAACAAGAAAAATAGAAGACAGAGAACAAATATCCAGAGAGTACTACAAAACTTTCCAACTTTAATAGCCAGGGTGTCAGAAGAGAGGCCTCCTGGCTCGTGTCCTGGTGCGCACTACTCTTGCAAGATGTACAGTCTGACACCCTGCTTAAGAGCCTTGCTACTTGATTTTACTCCACAATTTATGCTGCAATTCTTATGATTAATAGATTTACACAAAAGAAATGGATATTTGTCATATCCCATTACTTACAGAGGAATAATACACTGAACCATCAGATGTATGCAGTATCCTTTCCCTTTGAATTTGTGGCACATGGTTCAATGATCTGGAAACATTGATCTTATTGGAATCACTATGATGGATCATCAACAAAGCCTTATCCCAACATCGATCATATCCAAACTTATCACTATGGAAGAAGAAAACCCTAACCTTTCAGTCTATGGCCTTAAAAAGCAAAACATGAGAATGTAAGGCTCATCTAACCTGCTTTATCTTTTTGGCATGGACTATCCACTACCGTGGGGTTTTATATCAAAGGTCTTCGTCTCTTACCCATGGCCCTATAATATATACATACTCAAGGCCTGAACATAATGGTGCATAACCATTGGTTAAGATTAAAAACAACTCCCTTTGTCATAAAATATATACAATGTGTTAATTCTGATAATGTGGATAATATATTGCAGCCTGCAGATAAATAAACAGCAGAATATAACATGGTACTGAATTTTAAACTCAGTAAGAAAGTTATTGTTTTGATTTCTGACAGCTAATTCCATATCGTAGTTCAGATACAAACAGTCAAGTAAGCCCGAGTACATTTAACTTCAGGAAGAATCTCTTTGGGAAGCCAGAGGTAGTGTATGCTCACCATAATGCATGTTAGGTGGTCAACTTGCCTGTTATCTTCATCATAGTTTTATGTAGTAAAAAGTGCTCATATACAGACAGGTGAGAAAAGTCTCATTTTGGAGCAGCCTTCTTATTAAGGTAGATTGTTTGATCAAATCTACACCCCTGAATTGCAGCTGGCCTGAATATGGATATCACTCAGCTAAAGAGTGATATTCTCTGTTGCATGTACCCTTCTTCCTCACGTTGTGATCCCAAAATTTATCTTGCTCAAAGATCACTTCATTCTAGCATCATGACTCTCCTGAGCCATATTCAGGCTAGTCGTAATTCATTGGTTGTTTTAGTTAGAACATAGAAGAATGCCCCCAAAGTGCAAACTTTGCTCACATGACATGTATCAAAGCTTATGGATTTCTCTATTCTATATTATTGTGTGTTATTTTTTTTTCTTTTTGCATGTTTGCCACAGTTTTTATATAGTTCTACTATTTGTACTTGTATTGGACCTAGTCAAGGGCATGATGCCAATGTGATGATTATTCAGTGGGACCCACCAAGTAGACTCCCTGACCCAAAACTCTTGTATGCCCACTTATCAGGTGGGCCTCACAGGTACTTCAATTGTGGGATTGCCCTATAAGGAAATGACATTAATAAAGGAATCACAAATACAGTCAGGAGGATTTGTTTTACCTATGGGCGTAGATGAGCACCCCCAACACCCAGCGTCGCATCATGATCTCCAATAGCCGTGCTATCACCAGCCGAAGATGTCCCTCTCGTGATATCCAATAAGCCGGTCGGATCCATCCCTGCTGCAGATGCCAACCGTTGAACGAGGGCCTCAAGTGCTCCATACCTCTTGTCCTGCTCAGCCTGCCTCCTAGCATTCTCAGCCTGCATCTCAGCATGCATCCTAGCCTGCTCAGCCTGCAACCTAGCCTGCTCAGCTACTTGCTCCCGCAATGTGATCAGCTCAGACTGTGATGCCCGAGACTGTGTGGAGGATGGAGAGGATCCCGTAAATATGCCATATCCTTTTAAGTATCCTGACCGTTGAAGGCCTTGCTTCTACGCCATTGGTGGTTTAGTTCCAAGTATTTACGATGGCCAATGTAACCAATCTTATCTTTCAACTTCACCCCTAACGAGCTGTCGTTACATGAGGGGCAAGCGTTATAACCCTTTGTGCTCCAACCAGACAAGTTACCATATGCAGGAAAGTCATTTATTGTCCACATCACAGCAGCATGCATTTGAAAGATTTCCTTAGTGGAGGCATCATAAGTAGCTACACCATGATCCCACAACTCCTTCAACTCATCAACCAAGGGCCTCAGATATACATCGATATCATTTCCCGGTGAGTTTGGTCCTGGAATGAGTAATGACATCATCAAGAATGGCTCCTTCATGCACATCCATGGTGGCAAATTATAAGGCACAAGTATGACAGGCCACATGCTATACGAGGTGCTCATGTTACCGAAAGGATTGAATCCATCGGTGGCTAACCCCAGTCTCACATTACGTGTCTCTTGGGCAAACTCTGGAAATTTCATATCAAATTCTTTCCACTCCACTGAATCAGCCGGATGCCGCGCTATCCCATCATCAACCCGCTTATCACTATGCCATCTCATCTCCGTGGCTGTCTTACTTGACATATACAATCTGCGTAACCTCGGTAATAATGGGAAGTAACGGAGCACCTTATGAGGGATCTTCTTTCGCTTGCCATCATTGACCTTGTACCTAGGCTCTTCGCATTCTGGACATTTATCCAATTGAGCATTCTCCTTCCAATATAGCACACAATTGTGTTTGCAAGCATCTATGTTCTTGTATCCCATGCCCAATTCACGCAATAATTTCTTCGCCTCATAAACCGATGCTGGCACCACATGACCTTCAGGTAAAAAGTCCTTAAAAATTTGCAAAACCTTGTCGAATGACTTATTGCTGCACCCACTTTCTACCTTCACATGCAATATCTTGATGATAAACGATAACAAAGTATCCGAAGTTTTGCATCCTGGGTACAGGCCACGCTGAGAAGCCTTCAACAAATTTTCAAAATCATGCACATCATCCCTCTCTTGAGTATCTTCATCCAAATAGGTTCCCCTACGATGGTCCTCTAGCAACTCATCATATTCATCATGATTATCTTCTGTTTCAGCCTCGCTCTCATCCGAATCATCGGGTTGAACTATGGGTTCCCCGTGATATATCCACTGCATGTATGAGACCATCATTCCGTGAATGTGCAAATGCTTTCTCACTGTATCATAGTCCTGCATCAGATGGTTACAGCAATCATTACATGGGCACCTAATCAACACCGCACCCCCCGAATTCGACTTTGCAAAATCAATAAATGAGATCACCCCATCTATGTACTCCGCATCAAATCAGTTCTGATAACGTAATATCCAACTCCTGTCCATATCTGACCAAATCACAAGTAAATAGCAATTAGATATTGAGCTATTATATGCATGTTTTGGGATTGCAAGAATTCTCAAACTTTTCTCCCATGTTTCGTTTCACAAATGCTCAAGTATAACGAGCTTCTTTATGCACCAATTGCGATTGCAATCACTGAAACCTCTTTCATTTACAAATTTGTAGTATTACTGCTTCACTACTCCTTTCTTTTTGTGTTTTTTTCCTCGCAAAATTCAACAGAAATGCTGGCAGAGATGTCAAGGAGAGAGAAGGAAGCGAAAATTATGCCAGACCCCGACATCGATATCTTCATGAAGGTGACCGACTGTTTCTCAGAATCTGAATCATTGATGCGGATATTGGTCCCCTTTTATACTTGAGTTCCATTCAATTCTGTTTAATGTGTGCAATGTCTATAAGTATTAATTATTTATGAAAACACCCTCTATGTGAGTATTATGAACAACACCCCATTCTCATTGGAGGTTTATTTTTACATTTATTCTGTATCCACAGGCAGCAGCATTACAAGGGAAAGAGGCCAATGTAGTTACAGATTATATACTGAAGGTACATGGCATGAGAAATGGAGTATCTTTCTAGCTTTCCTTGTTTTTTTTTTGGGTACAAGGGTAACAAAACATAATCTGTGAGTACATAGGCTAGGGTGATCAATTAAAAATTCACAAGCTATTAATTGAATGTCTTTTTATTGACTGGATTTTGTTGATTATGATTTGGATCAAACGTTGTCTTTTTCACCATGGTAGGAATGGGTTGGTGTCAGTGGCTATTTTTCTCCAGTTGGGTTATTGGGATTAAACTGATTATTGAGTGTGTTTTTTAAGAAGGTTCTGATTCCGAGTCAAGGCCAATGTAGTTTTCCATGGTGAGTGTAATGGATGAAATCATGAAGAATTCAGGGAATTGCAGCCTCAACTAAAGATTACAGATAGTAACCTATGCATGTTGCATACTAGTACTAAGATGATTTAACTTTTATCAATGCATTACTGTTTTTAGTTAAGCAGACAATATAATTAGTGAGAGGCAAAAAATTATCTCAAGTAATCTACACAAATCATAATATGGCGCTGGCTGCATAGAGGGATTCACTTAACACTCATAGTGGATGGATGAGTGGGAGGAACAGTCTGTCAAGCCTGTAGAACATCCAACACATAAAAATCCTTTTGGGAATTTCAACAAACAACTGCCATTTTCATACACATGAAATTATTGACCTTTTCATCAATGCTAGAAAAAAGGAAGAAGAGAGAGAACGGAATAGAAAGAGAGGATAGGGGGAAGGGAGGGGTGTACCTGTGAAGATGAAGATTAACCGGCCGTCCCTGGGCTGCTGCTGCGATCGTCGATTGCCTGTTGCTGCTGTGATCCTTTACCGATGTTGCTGTGATCGTCCCTAACCGGTCTGGAGAGAGTGATAGAGTGAGAGAGTGAGAGAGAGAAAAGAGAGAGCGAGAGACAGAGGGAACAGAGGGAAAGAGAGAGAGACCGAGTGAGAGACCGAGAGAGCAAGAGAGAGAGACCGAGTGAGAGAGAGAGTGAAAAGAGAGAGCGAGAGACAGAGGGAATAGAGGGAAAGAGAGAGAGACCGAGTGAGAGAGGGAGCAGATCTGATCAGAGACCGAGAGTGAGAGACCGGGAGAGCAAGAGAGAGAGAGACCGAGTGAGAGAGAGAGACAGTGAGAGAGAGAGTGAAAAGAGAGAGCGAGAGACAGAGGGAACAGAGGGAAATAGAGAGAGACCGAGTGAGAGAGGAAGCAGATCTGAGAGATCGAGAGTGAGAGACCGAGATTGCAAGAGAGAGAGACCGAGTGAGAGAGAGAGAAATGGGAGAGAGACCGAGACAGCCTTGATGTCGAGCGAGAAGCCGAGAAACGGGAGAGAGACCGAGTGCAGCGAGAGAGACAGCAGAACAGTGTGAGTAGCAGGGGAAAGAGAGAGAAGAAAAGAGGGAAAAAAAGGGAAAAGAGGACATTTGGCGGGAGAGGGGAAAAAAACCGTGGTGGCCGAATTTTATCTCTATTTTTTGTTGTAAAATGATTTTTCATTGGTAAAAATTATTTTAGATTTTTTTTTTCAAATTAAGTGAAAAAAATATAAAAACCTTTAAATGTCGGTAATAAATTTTCTGACTCTAATTTTTGACGACAAAGATAAAATTATAGGTAAAGGACTCAGACTTCTAATTTTCCTAGAAATAGAGTTCAACATTACAGATGTTTTACAAAAAACGCCGCTAATCGTTCATTTTACCAACGTCGTATAATCAGTCGATAATAGTCTCTGATAGTTTTACCGAGATAAAATAAAAAATAAAAAAGATTTTCAAACACTTAGGCTCGATAACGTCTAATCGGGGGTCCAAAACGAGCAACCTCCCCTAGTTAAAAATTGAAAATCGACGCGAGCACTTCGATCAGGGACAAGTAAATTGACGGAACTGATGGTTCATAAAAATGGCTCCCGATTAGGGAACTTATAGTCACTAAAAGATTTTCCAGGTGGAGGTGCGGAGGCGAGGGGAGACATGGGAGGAAGAACAAGAGAGGAAGGGAGGGAGACAGAGAGATGGGAACGAGAGAGAGAGAATAGAGAAGAAAGAGAGAGGAGAGGGAAAATGATGCGCGATGTGTGCGAAGGGCACGAAGAGGGAGGGGTTTACTAACGTCATAAAATTTGTTGATAATATAATTCGTCAATAATAGTCTTTGATATTTATTTTCCTTAAAAATGATGTTAATAATAAAAAGAGGGGTTTCGGTGGCAGGAGAGGGAAAAAATTTGGTAAAAACTTACCGACGATTATTTTCGTCTCAAAAAATAAATTTTTCGTCAATAAATTTTTTTTTATTTTTTTAATTGAAAACAAGTAAAAATGACTACCAACCTTTACTGATGTTTTATATTAAACATCGGTGATAAATTTTTCGACTCTAATTTTCATCTCCTTCTCCATTCTTTTCTTTCCATTCTCTTTCTTACTCTTTTACTCTCCATCACAACCACCCACTACACTGCCATTACCACCCGGCTTGCATAGCCACTGCACTAACCTTGCACCACCTTCGGAGATAAAATTATAATGGTAGAATTTAAGTTCATCATACGACTTCAACTTCGGAGATAGAAATATAATGGTAGAATTTAAGTTCATCATACGACTTCAAATTCGATGTTTATTTAAAATAAAAGAAGTAGGGCAAATGTACAAGCTTCACAGTCACGTGTGGACCAAAACTCTGTCCTATATTTAACCAAATTCAGATTGAATTGTTTGAGAGTCGGTTTCTTTCCTTTCATATATTTCATTTAGAATTTAAAAACAGATGACATGGGAGGTACACCTAAAAACTGAGGAGATGATGCATCTTCTGGAGTTACCTGCTTATATTTCTTGTAGATTCGCTTGGTTTACTATGTTCTTGGATTCATCATTAATCGACATGGCATTGCACATCTCAGCACGGTACTCATCATAATGAGGCTCCCATTTCTCAAACAAACGGCTATGATACCAAAAGTCAACCATTGGATCATTATAGATTGTGATGTATTGATGAAAACGTACAGACCATTTGATCATCATTTATGGAATTTTGTACGTCCTGTTTTCGCAATCCAAATTTTTAGTCCTCTTCAAAAGGTCATTTATAGTTATAGGTCCCAACCCCAAATGTTGATTCAATATGGATCATGAAATATATTTGAAATAAATATCAATCGTTGGATTAATGCAAGGTTACTACAGTGCATTCACGAGTTGAGACATGCAGTCCGTTTTTTCTATATTTTCGAACAATCTGGATCTCTAATGCAAGATATGGACCATAGACCCCCTTTATATGGCAAGTAACATTTACTGGATCAAATTCCAACGATTGATCCTTCATATCTTGTGAGATATTGACAAAAATGACCAAATGGTTAATGGTTCAATTTTAATTTTTGTAGGCCACTTTTTCCCGATCTAAACCTAAAATCCTCTTTAGGAGGTCAACAATGATTATTTGGTCAAATCTTATCGCTTGATTCATCATGGAATATATAATTATTTTGTTTTTGTCGATAAAATGAATATAAAAATAAATAAAAAATAATAAACAGATTTACCGATGTTTAATTTTGTCGGTAAAAGTAAAAAATAAAAATTTAAAAAGATATTTACCGACGTGTTTATTTTCGTTGGTAACATGATCGTAAAAATAAATAAAAATTAATAAACATATTTACCGACGTTTAATTTCGTTGCTAAAGGTAAAAAATAAAATTTTAAAAAGATATTTAACGACGTTTTTATTTTCGTTGATACAATTAATATAAAAATTAATAAACAAATTTACCGACGTTTGTATTTTCGTATGTAAAATTAATATAAAAATAAATAAATATCCATAAACATATTTACCGAAGTTTAATTTCGTCGGTAAAATTAAAAAAGAAAATTAAAAGCATATTTATCGACGTTTTATTTCGTCGGTAAAATTTAAAAAATAAACCATTTTTTTTTTAATTTAAGAATCGCCTTTGCCGACGTTTTACTAAAAAACGTCGGTAAAGGGTATACTTTTGGCCACGTTTTTTAAAAACGTCGGTAAAAGTCTGTACTTTTGCCGACGTTATTAAAAACGTCGGTAAATGGTATACTTTTGGCCACGTTTTTTAGGAAACGTCGGTAAAAGTCTTTACTTTTGCCGACGTTTTTTAAAAACGTCGGTAAAGGTCTACCCTTTACCGACGAATTTTAAAAACGTCGGCAAAAGTATACCCTTTACCGACGAATTTTGAAAACGTCGGCAAAAGTGTACCCTTTACCGACGAATTTTAAAAACGTCAGCAAAAGTGTACCCTTTACCGACGAATTTTAAAAACGTGGCTAAAAAATGTGGCTAAAAGTGCATCTCCTTGTAGTGATTTTTCTCTCCTCTCCTATGCAAGTGTTCGCTCCCCACCTATACAGGTGCTATCATAGGTCTCCGCCCTCATGGCTAGGGTAAAAAAAAAGGTCCACTGGCAAGGGTTGCTCATGGGCCTAATCAAACAGGGCACGATCAAGCCACTTTGGGCCAGATTAGGCCATAGGTTTTCTTGCTCAGCTTGGGCCTAGATCTAAAATTGGGGCCCATTGGCCAGGCCTGTTTCATGTGATAGAAAGCTTGAAGTCTGGCTTGCACTGACCCAACAGGAGATATAGTTTCGTGGAATTATCAAAAAACATTAATCTTATCGCAAAATGCCCAAATTTCTATATTGGTAAATTCTTATTCTTAATTTAACTTGTACCAGACATGAATAATATATTTTTTCTTTTTCTTTGTTTTAGTTTCATTTGTATTTAATATTGTTTTCTATTTGAATTTACACCTCTATGTCATGTTTTATTGTTAGGATTGATCAGGATTTAATCCGGTTGAGCCTAATGGGTAGGCTCGAGCCTGACGTAACAAGAACTTATGGCTTGTGTCAGGCTTGGATGGATATGGGCCTAGTTTTTTGCAAAGTTGGGTTGGGCTTGGATTTGCCTTAGCCTCCTTGACCCGGCCATAAATGTCCCACCAGCTCTCTCCACGGGTTCGCAAACGAACTTAAAGAGTCGAAGACACTGAACTAAAACAACGTTAACAGTCCAAGATCTAAAGAGGTCCTGCCCCAAGACTCTGCTCAGGACCCTAGTCAGCTAGATAGTCTCACAAAGTTTGTACAACTCATCCAATTAGCAGGGAGGAAAAAAAAACGAGTTCATGCCAAAGCAGCTTCACTGGCTGTTCCATTGATCATCTAGCTACTGAAGCTCTTCCATGACAAAACATGAACAGGACCGTCAACGGGTTGGATTTGAGCCAGACTCAAATGGGCTCGGGTCTTGTTCAGACAAGGATTTCATGGTTCAAATGTGAATCTGAGTCATAAAGGACTCCTTGATATTAATCTAAGTCCGTGGATAAAGGTTATGGGAAGTCCAATGATGCCCGATAAAGGATGGATCTCAATAGCGGTCTGGGTCTGATAATTCTATGCACCAATCAAATATTTTGGAGAACAGTCACTTCACCGATAAGTGGCGGCCGTTTTCACCTTTTCACACCTGTGTGGAGTTTCTTCCCGCTTGTATGGGATTCTTTTCCACTTGTGTGGGTCGTCTTTCGTGTGTCTGCGGGCTCTCTCTTAGGTACAAGCCCCCTTGCCTAGATTAAAAAAAAGAAAGCCAAATACTCCGATGTAGATAGACTGAAAGCTCAATAAAACCTCTCATAAAGAAAATGGGTATGTCAGGAAGAGAGTTGCAATGAGGAAAATAAATCACTTGGGTTGATCTTTTTTTTTTGTTGTGGTTACTGTCCTTTGTTGTTTTTCCTTTTCTGTTTAATGAAAAGTCGCTTCTAACAAGGAAGAAAGAAACAGCTAACAAACCAAAGTATATGAAGCTGAGGATGGAACTGATTTTTCTTGGAATATGATCAATTCCGGATTGATGGATTAAAGAATGGCAATGGATCCCGGGCTTGGACAGGATTTTTAGGCCAATGGGCCAGGGCCAGGGCTGTTAGACGTAAGTGGTCCCATGATCACATGTCTAATAGTTGAAGGGCCCCACTCCAAGTCAACTAATTAGCTTTCCCTTTTAGTTTTGATTTAATTAAATCTTTCTTGGATTCAATTTGGGAAAGCCCAATCAATCAAGATTCTTAGTTGACTAATTATTGAGGAAACTAAAGAAACTTATTGCTAATTGATTTCTTTGATGGGAAGAAATCTCTTGGGTTATTTTAAAAAGGGTTTTCCAGTCCTCTCTCTTAACTCACGTAAATTGCAAAGTACCCATTAACTCTCACGCATCTTGGAGTGAGTGACAATATAAAAAGGAGAAAACCCAAAAACTGATGATCTCGCAGCGGAGAAGGCTTTAGATCAATCCATACCGAAGGCTTTAGATCAATCCATACCGCTCATTGTCAAGATCATGGCTCAAGATACGCTTTTAGTATTTTTAGATTATCCATTGTTAATGCATAAATCAAAATCCATAAGTTTGATTTGTATTGCAAACCATATAAGATCTAACAATTGGTAACAGAGCTATAGGTTTTGATTTATGCATTCAACAATCTCTAAGTGGGAAGATAATCTTTTGTTATGATTCTAATTAAAAGGGATCTTCGATCATGAATAATCAATTAACTATTTTTTTTATGATGGTTGTCTGATCGACTTTACTTTGTGCGTATTTGATTCAATTGATATTTGCATATTTCAAGTTTTATGCACATCTCGTTTTATTTAAATTGGTTCCATGTAATTCGATTATTCAATAATAGTTTAGTGGTCGTCGGTTCACGTTATGGATCCAAAGAATATGAGTGCACACATAACCATGTGATTCTCTGGATTAGTGTTGCAAGTTATTTACGATGAGTGTCAAAGGCCTCATAGTTGGTGTGAGTGCACTTTGTATACACTCAACACTCGTGTGATGCGTGAATGTGTAACGTGGACATGTAACCTTACTGGCTACTGCCTCTTGCTGCAAGTGGCAGGAGTGTTACCATGAAATCTGGGCAAAGAAAGTGATGAGTGGGATATGGGTCTTCGGTGTTTTCACCCTATTATGCAGCATCCGGGCCGGATACAAGTATCATTGACTCGGCCCTTGACCCCACTCCACTTTAGGAATTTCAATGGGTATGTGTACAAATCCTGCTACTGTTTCGGGTTCTAACTAGGCCAGGTTACGTAATTTTATGTGTACATCTAAAGTTTGGTAGGGCTTCAAAATATTTCAGCCCCCTCATTTTTTTTTCTCTTACCCGATCAGAATATGTCATGTGATAGATAAGAACACACTGCTTGTTGTTGAAAGCGCGCATCACCCAGGTTGACCAAATCAACCAGTTTCATCCATTAAAAAAAATCATTATGATTTCTATTTCATTAATGCATCAGATTTACAATCCATTTTCGCATGTGTGTGTTAGTTTTATGCTCTCAATACCAGCATATGATGTAATAAATTGATTCATTTCTTTATTAATCAATATATTCATGCTTTCCATTTCATAAGATGAATGGTGTTTAATTATATACTTGCACATAACCAATACGAATGATATAATGGTTCATGAGATGAACAGAAGTCCATAAGTATACTGGATATAATACATGTGTATGGATGAGATCCACATACGGGAGACATGTATAATAAATCTTATACTTGAATATCACATCTCATACTGACAAGGTTGCAGCATTTTGATCACTATGCGATAGTGTGATTTATCTCGATCATCAGAATGAAAGACTCTGGATCATAGTGCTGGTACATTAGATGTATTGAAGGACCATGAAAAGCACCTTATTAACACTGTCTTTACCTTAAGGTCTGCTCTCATAATTCTCTAGCAGTAAGCTCTCAATCCTGAGACATTAATGAACTCAAGTTTCTATCTATTCAGTTGCTTTGAGTCACCAATGAGTGAGGCCAATTGTAGGTCAAAACCTCGGTGATTTGGATATATGGTAGTAGAGCTGTGAGAACATTCAATGGTCAAGATGGAATCTATCTCTAATATCCCCTTGTGCCAATTAATGGATTTAATCATTGGTAAGTGTACACCCATTCCGATTAAGAGTTAATTGGAAAGGTACCTTTGATCATTATAATTAATTAGGGCTCAAGGACAATAAGATATGGATCTATTTTGAAAGACAAGTCCAATTGATCCATGGATATTGATGGAGGGGCCTACTTGTGGTAATAGGGAAGTTTAGGGTCTTCTATGTAATTTTCTAAGACTGGAGTTCAATTGCATTTATATAGTGGAGTTATTTGTAATTAACTGTGGGCCCGGATTGCACATGAGATGTGGGGTTGTGTGTCCCAGTTGGAGCTAGCTTTTTAAGGAATCCCTAGTGGTCCTCACGCTAGCCCAATCATCAGACGGATACTAATTCTAGTTGAACTCTAAAAGGAAAGTTACTATTTCTATTTGAAGTGAGACTTCTAATAGTGGTAATAGTATGTTTTTAATTATTAATGGAAGTCATGAGACTTCTATTGTAATTAAGAAAGAGAAGAAGGTTACTAATTAATTTGGAAGTGAGACTTATAATTAAATTAGTAAGAGTAGTTTGGAAAAGCTATAAATAGAGAACCAAAGGGGGCTTGGACGTCCACCTTGGAATTCACGCCCAGCCCCCTTTGTGCAAGTGTTGCACATCTCTTCACTCCCTCTTCTAGTTCCTTTAAGTTCCTAGTTGTCTTCTCTTGAATATCCCACCCATCTTTTTGAGAAAGTGATTCTGATTCGGGTCATAGCGTGAAAGGCCATTGGATTTTGGAGAAATCTATTTAATTCGCGAAAGAGTTCGTCATCAAAGAAAGTAGCAAATTCTCCATTAGAGCACAACTGAGCTCCAAAGGTATAATCTATTTCCTTGTATGATATAGATCTTTGTTGCATATTTGTTACTGATTTTCTATCTCCTAGATAGATTGTATTACTGATATTGATAGATGAGATTGAGGGTTTGCATCTTGGACAGATTGGTAGCCTTCTGGATAGTTGACCCCTGCATCAAGTGTGTCAAAAGTTTTTGAAACCTATCCTAGAGGCCCACCTAATTCCCATCAGTGTGTTCATTAAAGCTAGATCTATCCAGTGGTAAGATCTAATCACTCATCCAACAATTTGTTAACTATGGCATAATTAGACAGTGATTTTGAATCACGATCTGCTTGGATGGACTATTGTACACTTATGATAATGTTAGTTCCTTTTATCATATTTGACTAAACTCGCTTATATATATATATCTACAACAATTTGCACTTTTACCGGCGTTTTTTGCTGGCGCAATCATTAAACGCCGGGAAAAGTATACCCTTTCCCGGCGAAAAAGCTTTTTTCGCCGGGAAAAATTAGGTTTTTCCCGGCGATAAATTTTTGCCGGCAAAGGTTCCATTTTTTCCGGCTATTTGCCTTTTTCGCCGGCAAAGGTCAATGTTTTCCAGTCGTTGTTTTATTTTTGCCGACAAACATCATTATTTTTTCGGCATTCTGTTTTCTTCGCCGGCAAAGGTCTGAAAATTTCACCCGCCGTCTGCGCCAAATGATCGCGCCTTTTTTTTTCTCAATATGTTTTTTTCCAAAACCCCTTGTTCGGCCAACTATTTTCCCTTCGTAATTCTCAATCGGCAACCATCTCGCCTACATCCCTCTCTTGCCCTCCCAGCTCGCCTCCATCCCTCATCTCTCTCACCCATCGCTCTCTTGCCCTCCCAGCTTGCCTCCATCCCTCATCGAAGATCGAGACGATGGACGAAGGGACGTCGGAGACAGAGCCGTCGAGGACGAAGATCCGGGGGCCGAGGACGCGCAGGCGGAGCCGATGGAGGGGAAGGGTGGGGGAGGGAGGGGGTGGAGCCCCTTAGGTTTTGGGGCGCGTGGGTCGATGAGGAGCCAGTGCGCCGGTTCTCTCCCTCCCTCCCTCTCCCTCTCTCTCGCTCTATTTCTCTCTCTCTCTCTCCCTCCCTCCCTCTCCCTCTCACTCTGCACTGTGCCCTCGTGCGCGCCGACGACGACTATGCCTCCGAGACCGACGGCGAGGCCGCCTCCAAAACCTTAAACCTTGCCTCTCGCCCATGAATTATGCTCTCTCAATCGACCTTGGCACCAGCGATCACCACCGGCAGTTGCCTCTTCGTCTCCTCTCCCCGACCTGCATCTCCTCACCACCGGTACCAATCCCCAACTTCTCGTCTTGTTTTCAATTTTAACCGTTATTTATGATGATTTTTTTTTGACTTGTTACATTGGAATCTTGTATTTCTTTGGGGTTTGATTTTGGTCCCTCCCTCCCTCCTTTTCTCTCTGTGTTGGCTTGGATTTGGATGAGTTGTGGGCTTGGATTTATTTGGTTCAGGCTAAAAGTGTGGAATGGATAAGGTGAGTAGTGGGATGGTGGGTTTGCAGTGACAGGAATGGAGAATGTGGTTGTTTTTTGGGTGTCAACTTTTCAGGTTGGGTTTGGTTATGGCTTGGATGGTTTGGGTTGGTTGGGTGATGTGTTGTGTCGATGTGGAGGCAGATGATGGGGTTTCTGTGTGTAAGGCTCATTCGATTAGGATGGACTCTGGGTCTTATATGTTGACAAGATCAAGTTTCTCATGAGCTAGTTATATAAGCTGAATTGTCCTATGTATCCATTTTTGCTTGTTTTTTTGTTAAGTTTTGTGTTGTTTGCATGAACTGGAAAAGAAATGGGCTTTTGATCTTGTATGTTGACAAGATCAAGTTTAATGCTACGGGATTGTCTAATGTTATTCCAGCGTAGTGAACATATTAGAGTGATTTTGCTTTTCATGTTTCGACATTTAAATTGCAAATGGAAGGACTAAATTTAGGTTCCTTTGAATGTTAGCAAAGCTGTATCGTAGTTAAGAAAAAATTACTAGGATTGATACTATTCTGTGATGTAAAAAAACATACTAGAATCTAAAGAGTGGTGTTTTATTTATTTCTTTCTTTCTTTCTTTTACTCATTGAGTGGGCTCTGAGTTGGAAGTTAAAAAAGCACCGGCACAGTTAACTAGCAGGGCTTATTGGGCCTTGAGAATAGAGAGAATTCTTGACCTTAATGAGTTGGTAATTCTTATCATAGATGTTGGCATGTGTTTCATCATAATCTAAACGCTTGAACAAACACTCACATGTTTTCCTTTGTTAGTTCATTTCTAATCAATCTTATTTTTTAGGAGATCCAAGTATAACTCTTTTAGCCTACCTAGATTGATGACGATGGCGGCGATGATGATGATGATAAAATGGGTTTGACTGGTTAAATGATATGAAACCATTAAACCACTTGTTTGATGTTGTGCATGAAGGGAGAAATGCCAAGTAATTAAAGTCATTGGTACATTAATGAAAAAAGAGAAGGAGGTTCTACATGAAAATTAAAAGTGTTAGAAAAAAAAAGGCATCAATCAATCTTTGGAACACATTTTTCATTCTGGTTTGTTTTTAGCTTGGATAAGACTGGGGAAATCCTTTGCCATGTAAATTACCCTGAAGTAGGTCCTGTTGAATTATAAGGCCATGAAGGAGAAGTTACTACTGTAGATTGGTATGTATTTAGTAGAAAGATAGTCAACCAATGCATTCTATGTTTTCATGAACTTCATTTTTTTTCTCTCTGAACGCCTTGCAGTTTGGGAGTTGGAGATAGTACCATTCCTTTTAATAAATGAAGTGCAGTCAACTTGGGTGAGTTTTCAAACCTCAATGCCAAGGGAGAATCCCTAAAACATCTTTCTTTCTTTAGAAAAAAATCGAAAGAAAATAATATTATTCTTAGGTAGTTTTTTTCCCTTGGGAATATTTTTGCTTTGGATATAATGTTTCCTTTTTGTTTTCTGGGCCTGTTGTTCATGGCTTTTGCTCTATTTTGGTTTTGTCCCTTTTAATCTTTTTAGGGGCTTTTGATGATGAATCAACACTTGCACATGCATATAACCCGGCAACTCTTAAGTACTGGGGACAGGACACTTTCATCATATTTCTTGTAAGATTTTTTTCATGAGCTCTTTTTTAACTTGAGTTCTGTTGGTTTTAAGTGAAATAAGGATAAGATTACTGGGAGATTTGGTTTCTTAAATGATATGTTAAAATAGGCATCTACATTTCAGGAAGAGATCAAAGAAATGGAAGGACAATAAAAAGAATAATATATTGAAGATAAGGTACATATGACTACTACTTTTGTACCAAGAAGTACTTTGGATCCTAAAGCCCCTAGGTGGTCTTCAATGCCATGAAGTATAGGGACCCGGGGGGAACCAGCACAATTGTTTCTTTTCACATTTGCAGGTTACATATGTATACATGGCATGTCAATTCATCATGTAGTGTCTGGTTTTACACAACCCCTAGAGACTAAATTCATTGACTAAATTCATCATGTCATTGTTACAGGGCCTGAAGTCTATATCACTAAATGATACCAAGGTGCTTGCTAGAACCATCAATATAGCTTATCCAATTTTTTTCTCAACTGTTTGGATGATTTCCAAGAGATGATGACTAAAAAGAAGGTGAAGGGCCTTCGATGAAGAAATGAAGCTGTAGAGTTAAGATGGTGGTGATTTTTAGAGGCATCTGCTACCACGGTTGTATAGCATGTCAATTCTTTGGACTTGGGCTGGGCACGGCCCGTGGGGGTGCCCCTAGAGCCAGATTGGCAGTGTACAAGGTGTGCTGGAGTGACAACCTGATCACACGGTGCACAGAAGCTGATATACTGATGGCCTACGATGACGCCATCTCTGATGGGGTCCACGTGATCTCGGCCTCCATTGGGTTGACCCCACCACTGATGTCCTTCTTCTCGTCCAGTTCTGATATTGGATCATTCCACGCCGTACAGATGGGTGTATCTGTGATCTTCTCTGCTGGGAATGATGGGCCTGATCCATCTACGGTCCAAAATGTTGCGCCGTGGGGCACGTGTGGCTGGATCGACGGTTGATCGCATGTTTCCAACTCAGATCCTGCTGGGAAATAACATCTCTATGATGGTACTCTGCTTTTTTCATTTTTTTTCTTTCTTTCTGTTTTATGGTACTCTGTTTCTTTCACTGATTCAATTTGAAGTTTAGCATGACCATTGGTATAAGGAATTGTAATGGAGGGGAGTCTGGGCCAAGGGAAATCTGAATTTTGAATAGGCCCAAATTCAAGGTCCAACCAGGTATCATGTTTGACCTAGCCAGAATGACAAGAGCATATGAAATCTATGCTCTGGAATGTGGAGGGCTCATTTGGTTGCATGGATTTGATTCATTTGAATTCCTATGAAGTATGAATTCATGGTAAAATAGGTTCAATAGGTGAGGAGTGAAGAAGGAGGATATTAGATGTGGCCTGACTTTGCAATAATTTAATTTACTAGTGGGATCGCTAGGTGATGTTTTCTACCAAAAATGAGATTATTTGATGGTTATTATTGAGTTTTCACCTTTGCTTTTCTAATTTTAGTCAAATTATTAGAAATCCATTTGTTAGAAGAATTCATTTCCATGCAAACAAATGGGCCCAGGATTTGTCTATAAAGATGGCTTCCAAGGGCGAATGAATGATCTTCCATGGTTCCATGTTAATATTCTCTGTGGTTTGAAGTGAAAGTATTTTCTGGACTTTTGTGGAAATCAAAGTCAAACCCAAGAGGTGAAAAACCATTTTCTTCAATTTTGTTCAAGAGGCAGAAACAAATTTCACCTCGAAATTTGTTTTTGCTGCACCGATCGAGCAGGAAAAACCACAAACTGTAAAATAGAAAATATTCACTTTTTTTTTTCTACTGGGAACATGAAATCACTGTAGAAATAAAATGGGATGAAAACTGTTGATCACAAAAATTTTGAACCTGATCTATACGGTATTTCATCTTGATCAAGCTATGACATTAGAATGACATTATAATTACTTGATAAATAAATTTTAGAAATTGAGTAAACCTAAAATATAGTTAAGAAGTCCTACAAAAATTTAAAGTTTCAAAAATAATATTTTTTTTAAAAATATAAAAATAAAACTAATAATTATATAAAATACTAGCTGGATTTAATTATAAAAATTGTCATAACTTATTCTTCAATTTTACTCATTGGTTGGTTCTTAAAATATTGATTGGTCAGTTCTTGAAACATTTGATGGAATGATACAATAGACAGATAAACTTGATATACTAGACTAAGCATCCCAAGATTTGATTATTTGGTACTTAGGTTTGGACTCTTTGGTATAGAGGTTGCCAGGGTGCTTGATGGTGGTCTTGTACCAGGTGCATTGTTTTCTTCTAAATACTCTTTTTTTTTTTAATTTTAAGTTGTTGAACTGATAATCATTTTATAGTTTGTAAGCTCCATTAGAATTAGTGTGATGCAATGAATTGTTCGTGCTCAAATTCTAGATCCAAAGAGATATTTCTACATTCGAACTCCATTCCCTATAGCCTACATGTGAACTCCATTTCTTTCTTGTTTTATGTTAATCATATTTGTTTCATCTTATGCATGCTTTCCTTAATACTTTCCCTGTAGTCTGTAACTGCTCATATATCTTATCAAAGTTTGATTTAGAAATTTCTTTATGATTTTGATGTGGCACATATGTTCATTTCTGAAATATTGTTCCATGCAGTTAATATGCGACCATGTAATAATAGATCCCTATATGCAAAATTATCTGGCCGGTTAAGAAGTGAAGAAGATGAGGTAAATTCGAATTTGGAATTTGGCATTTCATCTTGCATTCCTTTTCTGTTCTCCAATGAGACCCATTTACTGTTTTTTTTTTCAACAATTTCTTTGTAATATCTACTCTTGTCTTTTCCATCTAAAGTTCAAGATATTGAATAATGTTCTATATGTGGTTTCTGCCTATTCTTCTCATAGCTGTCTTTTCCTCACAGCGTCAGAATAATTGAATTTGGCGCTTTTGGAGATGGGGTTACTCTCAATACATAAGCCTTCCAGGATGCAATCTTTTAGACGGTCAAGGTAGTGTTTGGTGGGATTGGTTTACAAACCACAATCTGAACTACACTCGACCACATCTTGTTGAGTTGATGCACTCAACTGGGGTAGTTATTGTAAACATAACTTTCCTAAACTCACCATTTTGGGCCATCCATCCTATACTTGAAGGTTTGTTCATCTTCCTTGTTCATTAATTAGGATATTGAAACGTAACAGAAATGCATCCATGTAAATGATACATGGGAGATCTCATAAATTTTTCGCAAATGGAACTAATTGTTAGGTTGGAGCTTTGAGAGTAGGAGCAGAGGAATCCTACCACTGTGTGCGAGCAGGTATCTCATCCGAATCTTAATTCCTCTGTTTGAAAGGGATATTGTTTCTTTTGATTGTAGATGGAAATTATTTGAAGGGATTGAATAAAATAAATTTGCATAAGCAGTATTTTCCAAATTTAAGTCTGTTGCTATCTAGTTGTTTTTTTATTAAGTTTTAACTATGTATTGAAGCTTATTGCATCTATTAACTAAAGATCATTATGTTTTCGAATGGCCACTGACACTCCATGGCAATAGGAGATACGTCCCTCTGTCATGTTATATTGCCTCTTTTATTGCTCTAATCTCACAAAAAAAAAAAAAAAGAAACTGTTGTAAGTCAGTTCTGCTGGAGGTGTTTCGCTAAGTGAAATTCTACCATTATAATTCTATCTCCGAAGTTGAAGTTGTATGATGAACTTAATGAAAATGATGTAAGTAGGTTTCCCATCTTAGGGGTTAATTCTATAAAGGGAGAGTGAAATTGCCATCTCACAAGGGGCGAAAGTAGTATATAAATTAAGTACGAATATTTTGAGTGAAATTGCAATCTCACAGGTGGTGTAGGGTGAGTGCAGGTGGTGCAGGCTGACTACAGTGGCTATGCAAGCCGGGTGGTGATGGCAGTGCAGTGGGTGGTTGTGAGGGAGAGTAAGAGAGGAGGAGAAAGAGAAGGGAAAGAAAAGAATGGAGAAGGAGATGGTGATGGCGTCTGCGTGGGGGTGCAGCAGTGACAGGTGGCAGGGGGAGGAAGAAAGGAAGGAGAGAAGTGGGGGAAGGAAGAAAGAAAAAGAAAGGGAGAGGGAGATGCACAGGCGTGGGTGCTGGGGAGGAGAAGGAGAGAAGGAAAGAAGAGAAGGGGGAAAGAAATAAAGAAGTGGAGGAGGCAGTGGCTGTGTGCAGGGGAGGCGGTGCAGGGTGTGTGCAATAATGATTGGTTAATAGTGAGAATGATTTTTGAATAAAAGTCATTGATGATTATGCCATAATGATTGGTACACACTAAGAATGATTTTTGAATAAAAGTCATTCTTCCAAGTAGTAATGATAATAATGATGTTGATGATGACGACGATTGAATCTCAAGGTTTTGCTAGGTGTAATTTGCTCAATCCGTAAAATGGACACATTATAAAATGCATTTATGTAATACATGTGCAACATTGCTTGTATTTACCATTGAATCTACATTCCTTCTATTTCAGGTTGTGCATTTGCATCACTGACGATGTAATTGAAGGTGTGCCCATTACTCTTGCTATCTGGGTGCATTTCTTCTCCTTTAATTTGTTCACTACGATGAAACTTATTGCCTCTGTGAGTGTGTTATTTATTTATTTTGGATCTGTAGGAAGTCATTGTTCAAAAGTTATCCTTGGTTTTTCAGTGGTGCTTTCAATAATATGCTTCATCGTGAAGTTTTTTACCATACAATTCTCGTCAACGTCAACCCTTAAACATGATTTACCCAGTGAGTTATACAGAGACACACATATACAGCATGTAATATGGTCACCAAAACCCGACTCCAACCCCAAACCTGAACCCAAGTTGAAAATAGTTTTTTCAAACCGAATCAAACCAGTCCCACATCCCCATCAGCTGTTGAATCAAAGCAGGATTTGGTTGTGGTTGCCCCTAATTCAACTGTATTTTATGAAGTTGAGCCTGTTTCCTTTGTGAAGGTTAGTATGAAAACATGATTTCATTGTTGGCATTATCATATGCAACAAAAACTCATTCAATCTAGCTGGCTTTGTGAATTCTACTTCTTCGTCCAACACCGACTTGTTCTTACTAATTCCACAATCAATAGTCTAGGTCTTTATTGATTTTCCCTTTCTTCAATGTACCCCTTTTATCATGAAGGTTGAAAGGGATTTTGCCTTTTACTAAAGCTGAAGCTTACTTGTCCATATTCAAGCCAAGATCAAGTTCAGCTAAGCTCAGCTCTGCTTAAGTTCCATTGGCCTGTTAAATTTTAATCCAAGGGTAAGCCATGTTAAACTTGACTTAGATCAACTCATTTATAACCGTACTAATTGAAAGTTATAATATAATGGATCATGAATTATATAGCTTGGTGAATATGCCTACCCCCATGAGAAACAAAAACTGCATAATGAAAATTCTGTTATTGTGCCATTTCTGCCCCCATTTCATTTAAATCCGAATGCGTACTTCATGTTTATTGGATTGCTTTTGGATTTGGATAGGTTCCACAGATTGAGAAGATAGTGTTGATTGTGGGATGGGAGATGCTTCACAGAATTCCAAGGGTTTAGAAGCAGCAATCAAGAATTTGTCACTTATTAGTGGTCAGAGGCCTGTGAAGACGAAGGCAAGACAAGCCATTGCTAGTTTCAAGCCGAGGGAGGGACAAACTGTCGGCATCAAGGTTACACTTAAGAGGAAACGTGAGGTTCCTTGTTGGTTTGATTTTGGTATTATTCATATTTTGTTTGGAGTCCTTCATGTGTTCCTTGGATTTATTTAATATTGCAATTGGGGGTTCACATTTGGATATGGATCCATTTGCAATGCTTTTATTCTATGGGCCACGGATGGATGGCTTCAATTAACACTTAATTATCATATATTTTTAGCCATCCATTTTTTTGTCAACATATTTGTTTAAACTCATCGGAAAAAATACAAGACCCTACATTCATCTTGATTAATATTCACCGACCTTAGATGGTACACAATAACCAATTATGTTGTCAATACACTTGTTATCATTGGCTAGTTACACAACCATAAAACACAAAAAATAGAGAAAGCAACTGAGACACATGTCACACACATCACATTATCACAATGAGTTGTGCACTTGTGAAGATTAAACAATACATGCAACTCACACATCACAGTATCACAATGAATTGTGCACTTGAGAAGATTAAACAATACATGCAACAGATGGCAGGCAATAGTGAGAAATTAATTTTATTGTGATAATGTGAATCACAGTATTGCCTCAAGTTCGGTAAAACCAGAGACCTGAGATTCAAGATGCATATTGCTTCCACACCTCTGCACACTTTCATAGCCCAAGTATGGTGTTTATGTGCCTAGAGCTCCCAAATTGACCACTGGAATTGAAGTGCGGGATGAGAACTACATATTTCTAACACTTTGCTTACTTTTGAAAATTGCATCATTTTATCTATGAACATTTGCGGGATGAGAATAGGTATTCAGTGAGTAAAGGTGCTCCCAAGAACCTGAAACATGTAGAACGCACTTGAATGATAGTAAACAAAACTCCTGGTGAGCATATGTTGGGATCATGGGTTGCATTCTTCTGAATGATGAAGATATTAAATCATATGTTGCATTTTAGGCTTGTTGACCGGGGCGGACCCAGGATTTCATCTCGGGAGGGGCCAAAACTTGAATAAGTTTTTATTTCACCAATTATTATAACTATCATATTTTTAAGTTTTCTTTCGACATAGTTGTAAGTTCAAGCATGAAAAATATATTACGATTCAAGACTAAATTTTACATGAAAATTAAAACCAACATATATTCAACATTAACAAAATATAAGCAAAGAAAGTCATAAAATAATTGTTTTTTAGTACATTTCAACTCAATCATCTATCAAAATGGAACTCGACGTTCTTTCAAATTTCGAAAATCGTCTATGATTGATTCTGTGCTAAGCTTCTCAGCAATTTCTTTTTCAATGTACACAATCAAAGAGTCAGAGAGAAAATCATCCTCCATTTTGCCGCGAAGCCTAGTTTTGACAATACTCATGGCTGAAAATGATCGTTCAGTAGTTGCAGTAGAAACTGGAAGAGTAAGCACAAGTTCAATGACTCTAAAAACAAGTTGGTAGACTGTTGATCTTCTAGTCTTTACCAACCATTGACACAGATCAGAAATAGTGTCTGAATGTCGAACTACATTATACTCATAATGGTGAAGTTGCATTCTCAATTGCATTTTTTCATTTTCTGTGAAGTCTTGAGGATAAAAATTGTCTACCAACTTGCAAATATCATCGCTTCTAAAAGATTCAGGTGCATTTCGAGGATCCAAAGCTGAGCTAAGAGTAAGCAACTCTACTGCATGCTCACTAAACCGAAGATTTAATTCTTGTAATTGAGAATCAATCGCAGCATAAAAAATCTCTATTCGATAATGATGCTCAATTGTAAACTCATCTTGTTGATGGCGGGCTCGACCTCGTCTCGCAACATAACGAGCATTCATATCCGGGACATCTATATTGCGTGCCTCACAAAATGATTTCACCTTGGTAAGTAAAGTATCCCACCTAACATTTCTCAATTCTTGGATAAGTGCTTTAGTAGATGAAACAAGATGCATGCATTTAAAATGTCTTGAGATTGACATTGCAAAGCTTGACAAAGTAATTCAGTGATCTCCATGATTTCTTTCATAAGATGCAAGATGAAGACAAATTCAAATGAAGTCATTGCCTCGTAAGCTGCGTCCGCATCTCCTCGTTGAGAAAAACTAGTTCCGTCCTCAATGATGTTAATTAGAACTGTACATGTTGGACTAAACATCTTTATCAAGCTAGAAACTGATTTCAAGTGAGAACTCCAACGAGTATCTCCTGCCCGTTGTAAAGAACCAATCTGATTAAGTCCTCTCCCACTCTCGAGCTCATCAATGGCAATCAAATGTGCAATCTCAGCAGCTTGAGCAACTTTTAACTCATCGTTACGCTTGCATGAAGCACCAACAATATTGACAATAGAAGTCAATTTAGTAAAAAATTGATAAATTGGATTAACTTCTTTTGATGCTGCAACTAATGTCAATAGGAATCTCACTGCCTCCATTGTTGATTGGTCCAATAGTGTTGCTAGTTGATTCTAACTGGCGTCTTCAACATGACCATGGCCTTTATGCAGTCAATGTACTGCCAATGTGTTCTCCTTTGTGGAAGAGGAGGACAAGAGCTAGGAACCAACAAAAAGTTGAGAATTTCTCCATTGGCAGATAATGCATGCAGGTGCAGGTAGAAGAAAAGCATGATGAGAACATTCATCCAAACAGCCCCAGCACTAGCATGTTTATCCAGTACCCTATTAAATTTTACTTCAATCAGATTATTTTCATTGTTGGGTTAGGCAATCCTGATTTAATTATTTTTTTTTAAATGCTTCAAATCAAGTAAGCCAAAATCTTTAACATCATCAAACAGACTAATCTATAGATGTCACTTTGAATATACAGATTGGATGAATTAATTAAGGTGGCCACCCATATTACGTCAGGAGATTGAATTTCCAAGAGACAGTGCCTTTTCTTTTTTTAATAATGTTTGACCTAAGTTCAAAAATTTTGCGCTGGCCTTTGGGTTGTCATAGCCCATGTCTGTCCCAGTAGGCTATTGCCTATTGGATATTCATCAAATCAAAACTAAAAGCCATATTCGAACAAAACAAATAGACAATGGAAACCATCAAACCAAGAAAGAAATCCAAAAGGAGATGTGAAAAGGGAGTAAGGGAGATATTTACCTGAGATGCAGAAAGCTTCCTCTGGGCAATATTTATTTGAAGAGGAGAGGGAGTCCACAAAATGACAAGGCAGCAAGGCACAATATCTTCTTCTATACTTCTTCTTGGGATGGGGCTGGAAAGGTGCTTTGGAAGGATTAGGGATGCAAAGGTTTTGAGAAAGGGAAATAGAGAAAGTCAAAACTCAAAAGTGAAAGGGACTAGGGTATAAAGGACGTTGGAAAGGGGTTGGGGGGGGGGCAAGGGGTGGGATGGACAAAACCTAGGTGGGGCCCATTTTATTGACTTAAAAGGATTTTCCAAGGCCCCCCCCAGGCCCTTTAGTAGTTCCGCCACTGCTTGTTGATCAATTGGTCAGGTAACAAAAGCATCCAAATGTCCAAAAATGAGTGTTTGAAATTGCGCGTGCAGGGGGGCTTGACTAGCACAGGAAAAAACATTAAAAAATTAATTTTTTTTATAGAATATAAATGTTGCGCCGGCAAAAAAATTTTAAAAAATTATATTAATGTTTTGCCGGCACAAAAAAGCGTTGGCAAAATTTTTTAAAATTTTATTATTGACCTTTTCCCGGCGAAAAATAACGCCGGCAATTCATAGCTTTTTCCCGGCGCTACCTTACTTTGCCGGAAAAAGGTTTTAGTGGTATAGTTTTCCCGGCGAATTGCCGGCGCAAGAGAAATCGCCGGGAAAGGTTTTTCCCGGCGATTTAGTGACCTTTGCCGGCGCTTTTTTGGTGCCGGCAAAAGTGAAAATTCTTGTAGTATATCAACAATTTATAGGCCCATATCAGTTTGGTACTCAATGTTATTGATTATGCTGTGATTGTTACATTTGTTTGTTATAATTTTATGTGCATTTATTATTCCAATTTTTCTTTAGTGGGTTTTGATCATTTATTATCTAGATTGGATATATATTTATATGTCACCTTTACTGTTAAGTGTTTACTTTGAGTCATTTGTTAAGATCCTACCATTTTGTTTAAATACATTCATAGTGTCCATTAATATTTGGGAACCATAACAAATAAGAAGATATTTATACTAACTGCTGTTTATTTCTTGGACCTAACAAACTATTATGAGATTAGAAAGCATATGGATCAATTTTGGAGATATAATGGCCCAATATCTTATTTTCAACCACTAGTGACATAATAACCAATCTTAATTAGACCCTTTTACGAATGCTATTAATTCAATTGAAACTCATAGGTTTAAGTAGTGCGGTAGTCACGAAAGTGGCCCAATTATAAAAATTTACAGGTATCAATTGAAATTTAAGACCCTTAACACTATTTCTTGTGTAAAGATAATAACATTAGACTTGCGATCCTAAATTATGAGAGTGAGGATCGGCCCAATGGTATGATCGCCACTCAAATAATTATAAGACCAGAATAGGGTAATTTGATGTATGTACCGAATTGGAATTGGTTCATATACCTAAAGGCATAAAGCCTAGCGAATTGCGTTCATACTATCTCATTAGCCCTATGGATGGATAGGATTCCTCCATGAGTGATCCTATTGCATGTTGTAGTCTCAACCCAAAGGAGGGACTACAATGATGAACTGAATCACTCACCAGATATGCTTCATTCATGCAACGAATCATTCTGGATTAGTGTTTAGCGTGAACTCAAAGCATTAAAGTAATTGAGTATTTTTCCCTTTATATTTCAACATTGACTCCCGCTGCCTTGAATGGACATCTCTCGAGCATACCGGTGTTGAATGACTCGAATTTTACAGATTGGAAAGATGAACTTTTATTAACCTTGGGTTGCTTAAACTTGGACACTGCCATAATGAACCCAAACCCGATGATCTTACTGAAAATAGCCCTCAAGCTGCGAGAGCATCTTATGAAAAATGGATCAAGGCCAATCGTCTAAGTCTAATGATGATAAAAAGATCCATAGCTAAAAATATCTGTGGTTCTATCCAGGATAATAAAAATGCAAAGGCGTATCTCGAATCTGTGGAGCAGCAGTTTCAAGCGTCTGATAAGGCTTTGGCAGCAACTTTGATTGCCAAATTATCTTCAATGAAATATGTTGGGTCCAGCGGTATTAGGGAACATATCATGGAGATAAGGGATATAGCGGCTCAACTCAATTCTCTAGAAATGACAATTTTTGAAAATTACATAGTTCAATTTATTTTGAACTCCTTGCCCCCTCAATTTGGGCCTTTCAAAATTTCATATAATACTCTTAAGGAGAAATGGACTACGAATGAGTTGGTCTCAATGTGTGTCCAAGAAGAAGGCAGACTTAGGCAGGAAGGGCAGTTACACAAAGTAAATTTCATCTCCAACACCCATTCGAACAAGAAACTATTAATATCCCAAGGGCAAGAAAGGTCTGAAAAAGAAAGGCAAGAAACCTATTTCGACTGATCAAGTCAGGAAGAAAGGTACTGAACCAAGGTGCTTCTTTTGCCGTAAAAAAGGACATCTGAAGAAAGACTGCTTGAAGAGATAGAAATGATTTGAATCTAGATGTATAAATAATTCTTTTGTTTGTTATGAAATAAATCTTTTAGATGTTCATTCAAATACTTGGTGGATTGATTCTGGTGCCACTGTTCATGTGGCAAATTTCATGCAAGGCTTTCACTCAAGCCGGAGTCCAAGTAATGAACAAAGAAAAAATTTGATGGGCAACCGGCTGGAGGCTGATGTGAAAGTTGTGGGGACTTGCAGACTGATTCTTGATTCCGGATTCTAGTTGGACCTAAATATCACCTTTTATGTTCCTACAATAAGTAAGAAATTTAATTTCTTTATCTAAAATTGATTTGGAAGGTTATACCTTCTCTTTTGGACAAAGTACTTTGAGTATTTATAAGAATAAAGTTTTAATTGGTGGTGGTATTTTATGTGATGGTCTTTATAAATTGAATCTGGATCCATGTTTTGCTAGTTCCTTACTTACCTTGCATGAGAATAATGTTATGAATGTTGGCGGTAATAGAGGAATAGTGAACGAGAAATCCTCAATTTTGTGGCATAAAAGGCTAGGACACATCTCCCAAGAGAGATTAAAAAAATTAGTAAATGATGGGGTATTACGAGCCCTAGATTTCATTGATTTTGGTGTCTATACAGACTACATAAATGGCAAGCAGACCAAACATGTTAATAAAAATAAAGCCACAAGACGTTTAGAACCACTTGAATTAATCCATATAGATATTTGTGGTGATTTTCCTATGCCATGTTATAGTGGTAAAAAATACTTTATCACCTTTATTAATGATTTCAGTAGATATGGATATATCTACCTGTTATATGAGAAATCAGAATCTTTGAAAGCCTTTGAAATTTATAATGCTGAAGTTGAAAAACAATTAGACAGAAAAATAAAGGATGTGAGATCTGATAGGGGTGGAGAGTATTATGGGAGGTATGATGAATCGGGTCAAAATCCTGGCCCATTTACTAAATTCCTGGAAAGTCATGGCATTCGTGCTGAATATACATTGCCTGGCACCTCTCATCAAAATGGTGTGGCTGAAAGACGTAGTAGAACGCTTATGGAAATGGTATGAAGTATGTTAAGTAATTCTAAATTACCTGACTCTATGTGGGGAGAAGCCTTAAAAACTGCTGTATATATCCTAAACTGTGTACCCACTAAGGCTGTTCCTAAAAATCTTTACGAGTTATGGACAGATAAGAAGCCAAGTTTAGGACATCTGCATGTTTGGGGCTGCCCAGCGGAAGCTAGAATTTATAACCCACAAGAGAGGAAATTGGACCCTAGGACTATCAGTGGCTATTTTATTTGTAAGATCCCGACCCCAACCCTTTTTGTTTAGCATTGTTTTAATCGTGGTTTAACTTTTTAAGCGAGATTTGATTTAGTTTGACCGCGTATTTGAGTTTGACCGGATTTTTCCTTGCCTTGGAGATTTTGAAGACCGTTGACTTTAGTTTGACCCGGTCCTTAGGATCTGTATTTTTATGGGAAATTACTTCGGATTTCTAAAAATTCGGGATTTGGTGTATTTCAACTTATTTTATGAAGTTTAACAACTTTCATGTTTTGATCATTTTGGTTTGATGCTCAAAAATCACGTTTTTCGAGGAAAAAGGGCAAAAATGGCATTTTCACTAAATCTGTCCATGAATTTCGAAAATTTCAGAATTTGGGGAAAATATACTTTTTGGAAAGTAGAAATTTCGACGATCGTTTTTCTCTTCTTCGTCGTTTTCATCCGGGGCCCGCTTATACCACTTTTAGCTTGATGAAGACCGGGGCCCACAAGACCCATTCTATAAGAGGGGAACCCCTCTCTTCTTCTCTTCATTCGATCCCAGCAACTTTTCTTGGCTAGGGTTTTTCTCTTCTCCCTTCTCTCTCTCTCTCATCTGGAACTCTCACTTGGTGGGGTATTCTTAGAGGATTGATCTCCTCAATCTCTTCCTCCCTCTTCAAGCTTCCTAGGGACACCATTTTTGAGATATTTGAGCTAGGAGAAGCCCTCCATCCAAGCCTCTCTTCTTTGTTAGGACTCCTCAAGGTTAGCAATGGTTCTCTTTTCTTTTCATCTTTGTTTTCCTCCTCATTTGGAGTGTTTTAATCCCATTTGTTATGGGTTTTCATGGAATTTCGGAAATGGATTTGTTTTCTAGGGTTTTCCATGAGCTATTTGGGGGTTTTATGATTTTGGGAGCTTGAGGCCATTAGAGGACTTCCATAGAGTGTCTTCATCTTCTCTTGACTCAAGGCAAGTAGAATTTTCAACTAATATGATGTTTTCATGAGTCTCATTTGGTTTCATGGCTTTTTCCTCATTTTGTTCTAACTCTTTTATGATTTTTGGATTCACATTGAATGGATGAACTAATGTATATTGATTTCCATTTGTGCTATTTTCTTATGATGTGTTGGGAGTTTGGTTTCATTTTAGCCACTTGATAAATTGGTTTCTTTGTATCAATGGTGTTGTGTTCTAAGTATGGGAGAAAAACTTTGATTTAAAAAGTATTGTGTTTGGGCTAATTAGAATGATTTATGGATGGCTTTGATGAGTTTGGAAGGTTAAGGAAGGGCCCAACAAATTATGGTAATTAGCATGAAAGAAAGGAATCAAAGGAATCAAGAAAAAAATCAGAAAAATGCAAAGAAGTGGAGAACTTGCACAGCCGGGCTGGACTGGGCAGGCCCAGTCCGCTCGAGCGACCCACTGGGCCGCTCGAGCGACCCAGCTACTGTCTGGGTCCGCTCGAGCGGACCTGGTTCGCTCGAGCGAGGCCCAGCTTAGCCTGGGGGTTGGTTTGGGCCCGAGTGTGGATCATTTTGTGGGCTGGATTGTTGGGGCTTCCTTGGGCTTGATTAAAATCAGTTTTTGGGCCGTTTAAAAATCTGTTTATGGGCCTGATTCAAATCAGTTTTTGGGTCGTTTTTAAGTTCAGTTGTGGGCTGTTTTGAGACTGTTTTGTGGGCCTGTTCAAGGCCAGTTTTGGGTGGTTTTGAAAACTGTTTATCGGGCCTTTCAGAGTTTGGTTTTGGGCTGCCTTAAGAATCAGTTTTTGTGGGCTTGATTAAGGTTCAGTTTGGGTCGTTTTAAATTCTGTTTGTGGGCCTGGTTCAGGTTTAGTTTTGGGTTTGTTTTAAGAACTTGTTTCTTGTCCATTAAAAGATTTGTTTTGGGCTGTCTTTAAAGTTGGTTTTGTGGGCCAATAAATGTTTAGTTTTGGGGCGGTTTTAGAGTATGTTTGTGGGCCATTTAAGTTGGTTTTAGGGCTGTTTTGAAATCTGTTAGTGGGCCTGTGTTAATGAGATTTGAGATTATTTGTGATACTCGGAAATTTGTGAAATGGGAATGATGTGAGAATGAGTGTAGGTGAAATTACCCGGGAACCGTTCGGGTCTTAATGCGCACTTTATCATTTAAATATTATGGATTTTCATTGGCATCAAACGCACTTTTTATTAATTAATGTTTAAAGGTTAAATGTGCATTGAGATGGTTCCTTGGTAGGTCATTAGGTCATTCTCCACTATCCATTCCATTTCAAGTCAGATCATGTATTTGTATTTGTATTTCGTATTTGCATTCTTTGGTGAACTAATTCAAATAGCATCGATGATTTGTTATAAAATCATGTGGCTTTCCACGTTCGAAAGGATTGACCGTATGATTTTATACAAATCACCTTGATGCGTATTTGAACGGTTTACCCGAGTTATTCGTATGTTTTCTCCGATTCGATTTGAAAAGAGATTTGGAGTATGTTTGTCACATTCGGGATTTCTTCGATGAGACCATTATTTGTTAAGATTAGTATTTTGAAAACAAACCCCGAGGCAAGACTGGGGCCAGAGCTATGTGGTGCGAGCCCCTGAGCCAAAGGGATTAGTACTCTGTTAGATTTGTATCCGTTCGAGTTTTGAAAACTAAAGGCACCACTAGGCTTAGGTCACCTTGTCGGACTGATCATCCGGCTTGGGATCTTTACTTTGTTTGCCAGCTGCAGCTTGGATTCTGTTTGTACCGACCATGGCAACGGTAATTATCTGCCGGTCCCATTTGTATGGCTACGGTTCGGATACTTTTGATTTGCCGGTCCCATTTTTATGGCTACGGTTCTGATCCTTTGTTTGGTACCACGTTTAGTGGCTACGCTTTGTTTGCTCTTATTACTTCGGTGATAGGAGGATTTAGCTATTTGTGGTCGCCTAGGTTTTATCTGCATATTACTTTAGTTTATGATTCTTGTCGGTTATGCTTTTTATGCTTTGATTTGTTTAATGTTTACGACATCGACCTTTATCGTATTGTTTCTACTCTTCAGTTTTTAAATATATTTCTAATTATTAAATGCCTTACTTAGGTGGTTATCTTTTCGAGACATTTATGCTTTAGAGATTGCTCGTTTATTCGTCTTGATATTTCTGTTTGGACTTTCGATCATTTAGCATGCTTTATTGTCATTATTGTTTAGACTCGTTATTCGGTTTTCGATGATTTCGTCTGGTTTTATATATGTTCTTTTGTTCATATTATTTGTTTATTTGCTTGCCAGACCGTCGTGTCTGACCCTTTTGTTTGGTGCCAGTTCTTCTCTTTTCGGTTTGTAGGTGTTTGATCAGAGGAGGCGGTGGGACCGCTGGTCTGACGTGAGAGGCTGTCCGTTGATATCACTTAGATGTCAAGTTTGGCACCGGAGTTCGTATCTAACTTTGGGGTAGTATTTCTGTTTAGTTGGATATTGTTGTATGGCTTTATCAGCCTTTTTCTTTTGGGTTTGTAATTAAGACACTTGTTAATTGTAATTCGAATATGGGGAATAATAGATTTGTTACTACCAGCTCAGTGTGTTGTGATTTATGATTTATGCCAGTCTGTTTATGATGGCTTTATGACATTGGTTGCGTACGACACGGAACCCGATGGCCACGGATTCCGAGTCGTAACACCTTGGTTAGCTTCCGCGAAAAATACACTCTGATTATGTTGGGATGTGATTATCCTCATTCACGCGGATCTTGGGAACTATACAAAAAGTTTTAAATTATTCCAAAATTTCGCACCCCGAGATCGGTTCGCTGCAGGTCCCGGTTTCGGGGCGTGACAGGTTTGGTATCAGAGCTGGTTAGTTTCTAGGAAATAAAATACTCTAGAGACATTAAGACGTGTGGTGAGGACTCGTTAGATTGTGTCGATTTGTTTTCCCGTGTCTTTGTTTCGTTGGATTTGAGTCGGCTTTTCTTTTAGTTCGGGAGATTTTGCTTGTCTTTTCTTTTAGTTCGTGTTGTTAGGAGATTTGGATGGCCAAATTTCCTCCTTAAGGGTGGAGAGTTTGAAATCTCCATACTCTTGTCTAGTGTCTTTTATCTTTGCTTGTGTCGGAGACTGAGAACCTCGTGGAGTTAGTATGTTGTTTTCGGAGAAACATCAGCAGACCTTCAACCTTCAGCGTCTTCATTGTGGTTAGTAAGAGAAGACATGTGCAGTTGCCAGTCAAAGTAGAACTCGAGCAGTAGTTGAAGATCCCCTTTCAGTTAATCGGAGATCGTCATGCAATGCACCAAGGTAAGTGAAGGTGGATTTTGGGCGAACTCAGACTATCTTTCCGAGATGAAGGACTGCAAAAGGATGGTTTTGGTTGAGAATTTTGGTGACTTGTAGCTTAGCCGGTGTAGTTGATTCAGCAAGGGAGTATCTCGGTGGTTTGAATGTTCATTTCTTAGTTAAAAATGATTTTCTTGGTGTTTTCATCTTTGGTATGTTTTCATTAACATCTATGATTTATCCTTGCAGAGTTTAAAAATGGATTTATGTTTCTTCTTTGAGGCTTATTTTGAATTAAAAACTATGTTACTATACTCTTTTCATGAGTCACATGATTTTGTTTTCAAGATTGGTCTTTAAAAGCATGTAACTCAAAATTGTGTTTCTTTCTCAAAGAGTAGTGTGAGATTCCTATTTCATTGAATTGTTTTCTTTGGCTAAGTAAAATGAAATTTCTTAAAGGTTTTTGTGTTTAGATTTTATGTAGATTTCCTACAATTGTCTTAACGCTCAACTTTGTTTAGATTTTCGCAAGATTTTTATAAACAAATGAGTTAGTTTTCAATAAGATTTAGTGTTTAATTAACACTCAGATTTTGACAAAGTTTAATGTATAGTCATACTATATGAATTTGATTTATTTTTGAAGATCCTAATTCGAAATTGTTGAGTATTTCAAGGATTTGTTGGGTTGTGAAAATATGAATTTCAAAATGAATAATGTTGTTTCATGTTCAAAACTTTGGAAAACCTCATTTATTAAGTTTTATTTGATGATTTGGAAGTTTAGTCGCTACTATGTTTTAAAATGATAAAAATTAGCTAAGTAATTATTTTCGTCAATATGTTTCAAATTGTAAGATTTGTTTTTGCATTGATTGGAGTGAGCGATATTAGCCTATGGTTGGAGTTTGGAGGTGTATGGATTGAAGGGTGGATGGATGTCAGGATGTGTGCTAGTTCAGTTGAAGACAAAGTTGGGTCTACGAGAGGATCAACATCATTCAAGACATGGATTGAAAGTTTCAGATGTCGATGGTAGAAGACTTGAAGAATGAGATCTGAAGAGGCAAACGTCAAGAGCACCGTGTACAGTTTGTAGGATTTAAGGCACATGATTCCAAAGCCGATAGAAAGAGACAGAATTTGCAGTTCTTGGACTGACAGTGACTGACGAGTTAAGTAGAAGAAATGATTCAGTGCAGGAACGACAGATGACACCAAGGGTACTTAGAAGAATGGCTGAACACCAGTTTGGTCAGAGAAGTTGTTTTCAAGCAGATATGGAAGCAGTGTGAAGCCTTCAACCGAATCAGAGTGTGGTTGACCGTGCATCTCAACGTCAGGTTTGGTCAGAGGTTGTCTCTCAGTCGCCGAGGTCTAGCATAGGGTGTCAGTGTTTTCGTTTGTCTTTTTGGGTTTTCGATTTCGATTTGGTTTAAGCCATTTGGAGGACCAAATGGATTCTAAGGGGGGGAGGATGTAAGATCCCGACCCCAACCCTTTTTGTTTAGCATTGTTTTAATCGTGGTTTAACTTTTTAAGCGAGATTTGATTTAGTTTGACCGCGTATTTGAGTTTGACCGGATTTTTCCTTGCCTTGGAGATTTTGAAGACCGTTGACTTTAGTTTGACCCGGTCCTTAGGATCTGTATTTTTATGGGAAATTACTTCGGATTTCTAAAAATTCGGGATTTGGTGTATTTCAACTTATTTTATGAAGTTTAACAACTTTCATGTTTTGATCATTTTGGTTTGATGCTCAAAAATCACGTTTTTCGAGGAAAAAGGGCAAAAATGGCATTTTCACTAAATCTGTCCATGAATTTCGAAAATTTCAGAATTTGGGGAAAATATACTTTTTGGAAAGTAGAAATTTCGACGATCGTTTTTCTCTTCTTCGTCGTTTTCATCCGGGGCCCGCTTATACCACTTTTAGCTTGATGAAGACCGGGGCCCACAAGACCCATTCTATAAGAGGGGAACCCCTCTCTTCTTCTCTTCATTCGATCCCAGCAACTTTTCTTGGCTAGGGTTTTTCTCTTCTCCCTTCTCTCTCTCTCTCATCTGGAACTCTCACTTGGTGGGGTATTCTTAGAGGATTGATCTCCTCAATCTCTTCCTCCCTCTTCAATCTTCCTAGGGACACCATTTTTGAGATATTTGAGCTAGGAGAAGCCCTCCATCCAAGCCTCTCTTCTTTGTTAGGACTCCTCAAGGTTAGCAATGGTTCTCTTTTCTTTTCATCTTTGTTTTCCTCCTCATTTGGAGTGTTTTAATCCCATTTGTTATGGGTTTTCATGGAATTTCGGAAATGGATTTGTTTTCTAGGGTTTTCCATGAGCTATTTGGGGGTTTTATGATTTTGGGAGCTTGAGGCCATTAGAGGACTTCCATAGAGTGTCTTCATCTTCTCTTGACTCAAGGCAAGTAGAATTTTCAACTAATATGATGTTTTCATGAGTCTCATTTGGTTTCATGGCTTTTTCCTCATTTTGTTCTAACTCTTTTATGATTTTTGGATTCACATTGAATGGATGAACTAATGTATATTGATTTCCATTTGTGCTATTTTCTTATGATGTGTTGGGAGTTTGGTTTCATTTTAGCCACTTGATAAATTGGTTTCTTTGTATCAATGGTGTTGTGTTCTAAGTATGGGAGAAAAACTTTGATTTAAAAAGTATTGTGTTTGGGCTAATTAGAATGATTTATGGATGGCTTTGATGAGTTTGGAAGGTTAAGGAAGGGCCCAACAAATCATGGTAATTAGCATGAAAGAAAGGAATCAAAGGAATCAAGAAAAAAATCAGAAAAATGCAAAGAAGTGGAGAACTTGCACAGCCGGGCTGGACTGGGCAGGCCCAGTCCGCTCGAGCGACCCACTGGGTCGCTCGAGCGGACCAGGCACTGCCTGGCCCTCGCTCGAGCGACCCACTGGGCCGCTCGAGCGACCCAGCTACTGTCTGGGTCCGCTCGAGCGGACCTGGTTCGCTCGAGCGAGGCCCAGCTTAGCCTGGGGGTTGGTTTGGGCCCGAGTGTGGATCATTTTGTGGGCTGGATTGTTGGGGCTTCCTTGGGCTTGATTAAAAATCAGTTTTTGGGCCGTTTAAAAATCTGTTTATGGGCCTGATTCAAATCAGTTTTTGGGTCGTTTTTAAGTTCAGTTGTGGGCTGTTTTGAGACTGTTTTGTGGGCCTGTTCAAGGCCAGTTTTGGGTGGTTTTGAAAACTGTTTATCGGGCCTTTCAGAGTTTGGTTTTGGGCTGCCTTAAGAATCAGTTTTTGTGGGCTTGATTAAGGTTCAGTTTGGGTCGTTTTAAATTCTGTTTGTGGGCCTGGTTCAGGTTTAGTTTTGGGTTTGTTTTAAGAACTTGTTTCTTGTCCATTAAAAGATTTGTTTTGGGCTGTCTTTAAAGTTGGTTTTGTGGGCCAATAAATGTTTAGTTTTGGGGCGGTTTTAGAGTATGTTTGTGGGCCATTTAAGTTGGTTTTAGGGCTGTTTTGAAATCTGTTAGTGGGCCTGTGTTAATGAGATTTGAGATTATTTGTGATACTCGGAAATTTGTGAAATGGGAATGATGTGAGAATGAGTGTAGGTGAAATTACCCGGGAACCGTTCGGGTCTTAATGCGCACTTTATCATTTAAATATTATGGATTTTCATTGGCATCAAACGCACTTTTTATTAATTAATGTTTAAAGGTTAAATGTGCATTGAGATGGTTCCTTGGTAGGTCATTAGGTCATTCTCCACTATCCATTCCATTTCAAGTCAGATCATGTATTTGTATTTGTATTTCGTATTTGCATTCTTTGGTGAACTAATTCAAATAGCATCGATGATTTGTTATAAAATCATGTGGCTTTCCACGTTCGAAAGGATTGACCGTATGATTTTATACAAATCACCTTGATGCGTATTTGAACGGTTTACCCGAGTTATTCGTATGTTTTCTCCGATTCGATTTGAAAAGAGATTTGGAGTATGTTTGTCACATTCGGGATTTCTTCGATGAGACCATTATTTGTTAAGATTAGTATTTTGAAAACAAACCCCGAGGCAAGACGGGGCCAGAGCTATGTGGTGCGAGCCCCTGAGCCAAAGGGATTAGTACTCTGTTAGATTTGTATCCGTTCGAGTTTTGAAAACTAAAGGCACCACTAGGCTTAGGTCACCTTGTCGGACTGATCATCCGGCTTGGGATCTTTACTTTGTTTGCCAGCTGCAGCTTGGATTCTGTTTGTACCGACCATGGCAACGGTAATTATCTGCCGGTCCCATTTGTATGGCTACGGTTCGGATACTTTTGATTTGCCGGTCCCATTTTTATGGCTACGGTTCTGATCCTTTGTTTGGTACCACGTTTAGTGGCTACGCTTTGTTTGCTCTTATTACTTCGGTGATAGGAGGATTTAGCTATTTGTGGTCGCCTAGGTTTTATCTGCATATTACTTTAGTTTATGATTCTTGTCGGTTATGCTTTTTATGCTTTGATTTGTTTAATGTTTACGACATCGACCTTTATCGTATTGTTTCTACTCTTCAGTTTTTAAATATATTTCTAATTATTAAATGCCTTACTTAGGTGGTTATCTTTTCGAGACATTTATGCTTTAGAGATTGCTCGTTTATTCGTCTTGATATTTCTGTTTGGACTTTCGATCATTTAGCATGCTTTATTGTCATTATTGTTTAGACTCGTTATTCGGTTTTCGATGATTTCGTCTGGTTTTATATATGTTCTTTTGTTCATATTATTTGTTTATTTGCTTGCCAGACCGTCGTGTCTGACCCTTTTGTTTGGTGCCAGTTCTTCTCTTTTCTGTTTGTAGGTGTTTGATCAGAGGAGGCGGTGGGACCGCTGGTCTGACGTGAGAGGCTGTCCGTTGATATCACTTAGATGTCAAGTTTGGCACCGGAGTTCGTATCTAACTTTGGGGTAGTATTTCTATTTAGTTGGATATTGTTGTATGGCTTTATCAGCCTTTTTCTTTTGGGTTTGTAATTAAGACACTTGTTAATTGTAATTCGAATATGGGGAATAATAGATTTGTTACTACCAGCTCAGTGTGTTGTGATTTATGATTTATGCCAGTCTGTTTATGATGGCTTTATGACATTGGTTGCGTACGACACGGAACCCGATGGCCACGGATTCCGAGTCGTAACACCTTGGTTAGCTTCCGCGAAAAATACACTCTGATTATGTTGGGATGTGATTATCCTCATTCACGCGGATCTTGGGAACTATACAAAAAGTTTTAAATTATTCCAAAATTTCGCACCCCGAGATCGGTTCGCTGCAGGTCCCGGTTTCGGGGCGTGACATTATTGGATATCCCGAAAGGTCCAAAGGTTTAGATTTTACTGTCCTACTCATCCTACTAAAATTGTTGAAACCGAAAATGCCAGATTTATAGAAAATGATGACATTAATGAGAGCAATGCACCACGAAATGTGGTATTTGAAGAACATCGAATACCTATTCATGTGCCGATTGAAACGGTTAGAGTTGGTATTCCAAATGACTTCATTTAGAACGATATGATGGAAATACAACCTATCATACCAGATGCCCTACTAGATGAGAATGTCACTCATTATGATATGATTGAAGATATTATTCATCCGAATCAAAATTTAGCGGAACCAGAAGCTTTAGGAAGATCTCAAAGATCTAAGAGGTTTGCTATATTGGAGAACTATATTGTTTATCTTCAAAAATCTGATTTTGACATAGCCATTAAAGGAGATGATTCGAATAAATGGATTGATGCCATGCAAGAAGAGTTAAAGTCCATGTCAATAAATAAAGTCTGGGATCTCGTTGAATTGCCTCAAGGGTCTGCGACTATAGGATGTAAATGGATCTTTAAGACCAAGCGAGACTCAAAAGGCAAAATCGAACGATTTAAGGCCAGACTTGTAGCTAAGGGATTTACTCAAAGGCAAAATATTGATTATAAAGAGACCTTTTCACCAGTTTCTTCGAAGGACTCTTTCGAATCATAATGGTATTAGTAGCTCATTTTAATTTAGAGTCACATCAAATGGATGTGAAAACAACGTTCTTAAATGGGAATTTATCTGAAGAGGTATATATGAAACAACCAGAAGGATTTGATGAAGAAGGCAAAGAAAAACTAGTTTGTTGATTAAAGAAATCTATATATCGGCTTAAACAAGCTTCAAGGCAATGGTATATTAAGTTCAATGATACCATTACCTCATTCGGGTTTAAGGAAAATATTGTTGATTAACGTATATTCTTGAAGAACAGTAGGAGCAAGTTCATTATTTTAGTCCTATATATTGATGACATTCTACTTGCTAGTAGTGATCTTGGCCTACTACATGAAACAAAAGAAAACCTCACACAGAACTTTGAAATGAAAGATATGGGTGAAGCATCATTTGTGCTTGGAATCAAGATTATTAGAAACAAATCTCGAGGACTAATAGGACTTTCACAAAAGGCTTATATCAATAGAGTTCTTGAAAGATTCAATATGGAGAACTGTTCTGGAGGGAAAGCGCCTATATTCAAAGGTGATCAATTATCTAAGGATCAGTGTCCCAGAAATGACATCGAGGGAAGATAGAAGTATGACATTCCTCATGCTTCAGCAGTAGGAAGTCTTCTATATGCACATACTTGTACACGTTCATACATTAGTTTTGCAGTAGGCATGCTAGGAAGGTATCAATCTAACCCTGGCATGACACATTGGAAGGCAGCAAAGAAAGTCATGAGATATTTACAAGGGACTAAAGAACATATGCCCACTTATAGAAAATCTGATCACTTGGAAGTGATTGTATATTCAGATTCAGATTTTGCTGGGTGTCTCGACATGAGAAAATCTACATCAGGATATGTTTTTCTCCTTGCTGGTGGGGCCATTTCATGGAAAATCGTCAAACAAACAACCACCGCTTCTTCTACATTTGAAGCTGAATTTGTGGCATGTTTTGAGGCCACTACTCAAGCTATATGGCTGCGGAATTTCATTTCAGGGCTTCAGATTATGGATTCTATTTCTAAGCCACTGAAAATTTATTGTGATAACACCTCAGGCATTCGCTTCTCTAACAACGACAAGAGTTCCAGCACTGCAAGACATTTTTTGATAAAATATCTTATCATTAAAGAGAAAGTTCGAGATCATCTAGTGTCTATAGAGCAAATTAGTACAAGGCTCATGATAGCAGATCCTTTGACCAAAGCATTACCTGCAGAGGCTTATAATGATCAAGTTACAGAAATGGGCCTCATTGTATTACCTTAATATATTTGGTTGAAATGGATAATGCTAGTTTCTTAGACACCTTTTTTCATTGATCTATTTTCATTAATGATGATTCCATTTTCTTGCTTAATTTTGTGCACATTTAGTGAATTATTGAAAAGCAAGATTAATTTAATTTGGGCCAACAAATAGGAATTTTAGATTTATCCTATTTTCCTCAATTTATGACTTGATTAAATGAAATTATTAATGTTGTGATACATGGAAGGAAAATCATATTGCATTATTGATGTTTGACCGCCATGATCTACATTGATGGTTTCATTTGTATATAAGACTTTAGTCTAAATTAACAAGACTAAATGGGTTCTTTTCTTTCAAATGAGTGGCCACTCGTCGGGATTTTAAAATCTGTTGAATCCAAGTTGAGTCATTTTATAAAACATAGTTTTCAAAATAAAAATCAAAATCAAAAGGTGGATTGCATATTGGTGGTTATCATGACCAGGTGGGAGATCACATGTGTGTGGTCATTAAGACCAAGTGGGAGATTGTTAGACGTAAGTGGTCCCACGACCACATGTCTAATAGTTGAACGGCAACACTCAAAGTCAACTAATTAGCTTTCCCCTTTAGTTTTGATTTAATTAAGTCTTTCTTGGATTCAGTTTGGGAAAGCCCAATCAATCAAGATTCTTGGTTGATTAATCATTGAGGAAACTAAGGAAACTTATTGCTAATTGATTTCTTTGATGGGAAGAAATCTCTCTTGGTATATTTTAGAGGCAAAATTAGCGAAAGGTCCCTATAAGTCAATGTTTCCAGCCTTAAGTCCAAGGAAAAACTTTTTAAGGCCTATGGTCCACTCAGCTAGACTTTTTCCAGCCTTAGGTCCCTGCATCCACATAAACTCATTTTTTAGGACTAAATTGCCCTTTCAACCGTTTTAAGAATGAAATTTTGAAATTTAAAATTTTAAAATTTATATTCTTCCTCGTTGGGCTTGGGCAATCCTGGCGCATTGTTATTCCTTGTAGAAAAGAAAGATCGAAGAAGAAGGGTTCCGGAATCAGTTCGTTGCAGAGAACTGATCCAGGGTCGCAGAAGATCAGTCTCTTGGTGGGCCACACAGATTGAAGAATCAGAGGAGGAGCTGGAAACGGATCCAGCGCTTGCAAAGTTGCGTTGCGTTGTTTTATTCTCTGAAACCGAATGAGGAAGAAGAGGTGATAGGGTACTGTTTTCCGGACGTCGCCGAAGAAGATCTAGTGATCTGATCTCGCCGAAGCCAAAGGTAATCCAACAGAGAAAGCTTTCTGGTTCATCGCAGAAGACGGCCCAGATCCCTACTGATCGATCTCTTCCCTAGTTATAGAAGATTGCCGGAAAAGAAACGATGCCGCTGCTCTTTGTTGGACTGCAATAATCTCACCGGAGAAGCGTTGTGCGTGGCCAGAGTGGAAGAAGACAGTAGGAAGGGGGACATTTGGGTTGTGTCTTCTCTGTTTGCAGACCGACGAGCCACCATCCCGCTGATGCCGTGCCATCACCGGAATCGAGGAACGAGTCCTGCTGCCGTGCCATCGCCGTCCCGCTGCAACTACACCACCTTCCGAGATGAAGTCTCGTCTTTGATCTGTTTGGGCAAATCTGAATCCTCTGTTTCTGGATCACAGCAAATGGGGATCACTTACGAGCGGTCGGCGACAACCTTCCAGTTTTGCTCTGATGTCTGCAACACTACCTGAACTGAACACTCCTATGGCCCACCTATGATCTGGTTCGATCTCTGTCTCCTATCTTCTGTTGCGATGGTGACTGGATCTGCAGTTCAGACTCTTTGTTTTCTTCAAATACATCCTCTGTGCTCTGAGATCCCGTGGCCAATAATCTGAAGCGCTCCGAGATCCGAGATTGATTCGAAGATGCGGGGCACGAAATCTTCGTCTCGGGATAAAAGGGAAGGTAGATCGATCTCGCAAGGATTCCGGATTGCAGACAGAATAGAGGATCTGTGTTCGTCGTTTTTGGCTCTATTTTTTGCTTTTGTCAAATTCCGTGGAGGACTGACATCTCCCCGGTGATCGTTTTTTGCTCTGTTTATCTCTTTTGTCAAATTTATCTGAATTTTTTTCAAATTGATCCGAGTTTTTGTCAAATTTATCTGAGTGTTGTTCAAATTTATCTGTTTTCTATCATATTTATTTGTGTTTTTGGTAAATTTATCTGAGTTTTGCTCAAATTTATGTGTTTTTGTCAAATTTATCTGAGTGTTGTTTAAATTTTATCTGTTTTCTGTCATATTTATTTCTTTTTTTGGTAAATTTATCTGATTTTTGTTCAAATTTATCTGAGTTTTTTTCAAATTTATCCGAGTGTTGTTCAAATTTATCTGTTTTCTGTCATACTTCTTTGTGTTTTTCGTAAATTTATCTGAATTTTTTCTAAAATTTATCTGAGTTTTTTTAGCAAATTTAGTTACGTTTTTTGAAATCTATATGCGTTTTTTTTAAGTTTATTTGCGTCTTTTAAAATTTATTTGTATCTTTTCAAATTTATTGCGTTTTTTTGAAATTATTGCATTTTTAAAATTTATTTTCGTTATTTTAAATTTATTTGTATTTTTTGAAATTTTATTTGGATCTTTTGAGATTTATTTGAGTCTTTTGAAATTTATTTATATTTTATGAAAATTATTTGGATATTTTGAAACTTATTTGCATCTTTTTAAGTTTATTTGCGTTATTTGATTATATATTGCCTTTTTTTAAACTTATTGCATTTTTCGAAATTATTTAATTTTTTAAATATTTTCGTTATTTTGAATTTTATTTGTGTGTTTTTAGAATTTATTTGAAAATCTTGGGAGTCCATTAATCGTGGGCAATTAAATGTTAGTTGGCCATTATTAATGGGACATCCCACCAATCATGGGTTATGATTTAGATAAAGGGTAAAATAGACATTTCAGGTATGAGAAAGTGTGGGAGGGACCTTTGCCTCTATGACTTTTTTTTTTGTGGATCTAAGGCCATAAAGTGACATGTTCAGGGACCTGTCGCCGAATGCCCCTATTTTAAAAAAGGGTTTTCCGGTCCTCTCTCTTAACTCACGTAAATTGAAAAGTACCCATTAACTCTCATGCATCTTGGAGTGAGTGACAAGGGAGAAAGAAGAAAACCCAAAAGCTATTGATCTCGCAGCGGATAAGGCTTTACATCAATCCATACCGCTCATTGTCAAGATAATGGCTCAAGGTACGCTTTTAGTATTTTTAGATTATCCAATCTTAATGCATAGATCAAGATCCATATGTTTGATTTGTATTGCAAACCATATTAGATCTAACAAGGGCAAGGTGAAAAGGGGCAAGTTAAAAAAAAAGTAAGCCCATATAATAGAAGGGCTGGATTTGGGCTTTTTACACCAAAAGCCCATTATATTGCACAGCTCTGACCCGTCTATAACTCTACTATATTATGCGTGGGCAATGTTCCCGCGCATACACTTATCACCAGAGGGAGCTTGGTGGGGCCATATGAAAACTCCATTGATGAGGTTTTTTTTTTCTTTTTTTCGTGTGTTCTTCAATTTTTAGGTATTTTTAGATGATGGTGTTCATTTGAGTGGTTCAAATTTTTCAGCATGTGAGCTCGATCCGCTGTCCAGATTTTCTTATTTCACTCACAGGAAGCTGAAATGAGACAGAGAGAACCGAGTTTTTCATGAGCAATGTTAAGAGATTATTTTAAGTACTTCTGTAAAAGTGTTTTTCTTTCATAAGCCTTTTTATAAATATAATAAGAAAGATTGATACTTCAAATAAAAAAATCTATTCGGTACAAGAGACTCTAGTTACCAAAGTTTTTCAATATTCTCACCTCCAAAATATTCATGAAAAAAAAGCCATTTATGTTAACAAGGGTTGAAGGATAAGGATAAAATTGATGTATGGTCAGTTAATCAAGTGTTCCTAAATTAGATATAAGAAATTCCTCATTTTTTCTTTCATTTTTTAAGTTCGTACTTGAGTCCCAAATGCATGAAATAGATGCACTAAAATGTAATATTTTGCTAATTTGATGAAAAGAAGAACCGTTGAACAACCTGGGGTATATTTTAGTGTTCAAACCTATACAACATTGCTCATCTATTATGAATTCTATGCCCTTTTATTGATCGTTGCACAAGTTTTTTTTTAGCTATCGTAGGTTTCCATCCCTTTCGGCTGGACTAATCCCTCCGGGCACAGAGAAAAGCTGAGTAAACTCCCCTGTGGCCCCAATGTGGTAGTGCAATTTGAAACCTATAACCTTCGGGTGCAAAGTGTGGTCATAAGCCAACTGAGCTACCCTTGGGGTAGTTTTTCATCAATACCATTAGCTTGAAGTTTCTTAACTAAATAAAGGACACAATGTAAATACTTGCTTGTCTTTATCCTCAAGTTGTGGTGCTATTTCCATGCTACAGAGATAAGCTATGTATGGCCAAGACGAGTGGGATGAGTTGGGTTGCTTCCTTGTTCTCTTTTTTTTTTTTTTTTTTTGCTATCGGAGGGTTCTCAACCCTTTGGACTGTGGACTAATCCCTCCGGGCCCAGAGGGAAGCCGGGTAAACACCCATGTGGCCCCAATGTGGTAGCACTAGTGGACTCAATATTCGATTCCTGGAGAAGGGGGAACCGGGAGTCAATACCAAGACCTCTAGCTCCAAAAGAAGGGAGACCGTAGTCCTGACCACTTTAGAACCAGCTACTTTGTTTTGGAGTAATGACCAGAACGATTGACTTCAAGTCAACCTAACTTTATTACCGAGTCTTTCAAGTCATGTGCCTGAGTCCTTCATCTGTCTCCTTCAATGGAGAACTTTGGCCAGGACATCTTTTGAAGATCTCCTGTGCAGCTGATGTAGGGATCACCTCTATGTTAAAAATCCGGTTGACTATTCCATTGGTAAATGAGATAGGTCGGTTTAATTCGGTTAACTTTTTGACTTTATCCTCTCATCATCAAGAGCTTAGTAGGAGGATAAAGAGATTTAGCCTTGTGCCTTCTATGTTGGCATCGTTGGATTTAGAAACTATAGCTCAAATGTGATTTCGGTTAGCTGCTTTCTTTTTAGAAGGCTAGCTAACTTTGCTTGGTACCCGGGCTGTGGGTTTTTTTGTATATGGGGTATGCCCTATTTGAGAGATTTTTAATCTATCTTTTGTAATTTATTTGGGTTTTATTGAAAAGAAAGACACACTTATCTTAAAAAAAAATGGAGAACTTTGGCATTTGTACTATGCTACTTGGTTGATGGCCAAGTGCGGACGGATTTATGTTTCCTTTAATTGAACCAAAATTACTTGTTGGGTTAATCATTTTACTCTACCCCTCTAAATTCTCATTTTGATCAATACTTTATTTGATTCATTTCTATCCTACTTGATAAGGAAGGACTCAAGTCAGATGTAGCCCAAAGCACCTAAATGCTTATAGGTACCCCATCATGTGGATTACATCTTGAGGATTCAGAAACTTGCATCTCGAGCAAACCAAAGACTCCCAAGTTTTTCAAGGAATTCAAGATATGGAGATAAACAAGGGGTTTTTCAAATAAACAAGAAACTAATGAGGTAAAGTTGAATTTTACCAAAAAAAAAAAAAAGGTAAAGTTGAAAATTTCATAAAGAAAAGAAAACATTTAAAAAAAAGGATGGAGATTTTAGGATATGGACGTCCATCCCTAGGGTTTTCTCAACTTAGAGACATCCATACCATTAGAGATTTTTTTTTTCTCTATACATACTCTCTTACTCTTTTGAAAATATTCCCAATTATTCTTTCAATAGAATAGAAAATATTTGAGCCTAATTTTTTTTCTAAAGATTTTGTGAGTGATTTTTCACTCTACCTCTCTCATCAACTTTATTATCATTTTCTTCAATGAACTAATAATCTCAATTTCATTAACAGATTGCCCATCGTTTACATAATTAATCATTAATCATAGTTCACAATCGTAATAAAATCAATTGTCGTCATTTTTATTATTAATTAAAAAGACATCCAAGATTGTGAAGTTATGAAAAAAAAATTAATTACATTGAAAGTGGAGAACTCACAAATTGAGATAAAATGGATGCTGTTTTGACGATGATAACACGAAAATGCAGATGATATTATTTGTTGTCAAAATGTTATATGGGATGTGGGACATGATCAAAGGGCAAAGAATGAAAACTCATCCTCATACATTTGAGCTTAGTGTGCTAATCACATAAAGACGAGGAAGAGATGCACATCCCATGTATAGAGATGCACATCCCATGTATTCTTATCTTAAATTATAAAGTAGGAAGAATGGACTAACTAGTCTAGCCAAAGAGTCATGGACTACTATGAAATCAAAGAGCTGTGGTTCAACTTCAATCACGAAAGGGACAAGGCTTAGATAATCCCATCTGTATTAAACAAAGTAGTAGAATGGTATGTGACAGGTAGGATACAGTTGTTCAACGACAAAGGAAGACTTTCACTCTGGACCAAGTCTAGTTTTAAATGGTAGGTTTCGATATTTTCAATGCTTCCAAGCAAAGATGTACACATGGACGCCATTCTGGTCACTAGGCCGAAGACAAGGACGCCTTCTTGTCACTAGGCCCAAGACAAGATACTTGGAAACCATTGGCTAAGTCTTCTAACTTCTAAGTCTGAGGCCACCCCCACCCCACTTGTGCCTGGCATTTTGTCAGTTGTGAGTGGGTAAGGATAAAGGACGCTAGTCAAGAAAATAGGGATAATATAGAAAAAGTGAACGTGATTTTTACTTTAATGAATGGTAATTTGAATATTTAAAAAAAAAATTTAGAGAAAAAGCTGCCTAAAATATCTATAAATAGACGTATTTTCTTAATTGAGTACTTTCAATAAAACTTAGGGACTAATTTGAAAAGATTTGAAACTTGTGTCTTTTTTTGAAATAAGATAAAAACTTAACCCCTTATTTGAAATTTTCCCATTAACTTTTAAAATGATGGTATAACCAAAAGGGGGTTTTTTTTTTTTTCTTTTTTTCTATTGGAGGACTCAAACAAGTCTGGTGCAAAATTTCCGATCCCCCTGATCCAAGGACAAGGACGCAAAAACCTTGATCAAAGTTGTTACATAATTCTATATCATCGATAATTATCTTCATATTCTAAGTTTAAAAAGAGATTTTATCCCAAAGTGATTGCACATGCAGGCCCATAGACCTGACGACAGGCCCACTTGGGGTTTATCGTACTACTACCCAATGTAATACCCAGTCAGGGTTTTCGTTTAGGTGGTGCGGTATATGGTCAAGTGAAGAAGTTAAATAATTTAAAATCTAAGTCTTTTAAGAGCTTATCTAAGGTGTTTCTCGAATCGCACTCGGGTGCTGACACTTGAGTCTGCCCCTGATTATGTCAATCACATTATTAGTCATGTTCCCAATCCTACAATGAGATCACCTTCTATTGAAGTAAAAATAAAAACTGTGTTATTCGAGATGTGAAATTCATATATATTGATCCACTATAGAGTTCCACACATCCCACTAATGGGAAGCGTGTAGGAGACCATTCGGGATGCCAACGACTTCAATGCAGAACAAACAAAGGTGCCCACTATAGAGTTCCACACATCCCACTAATGGGAAGCGTGTAGGAGACCATTCGGGATGCCAACGACTTCAATGCAGAACAAACAAAGGTTGTAAAGGTATTTATAAAAATAATAAACGTATAAATAAAAAATGTTGACTGGTATATTTCTCTTCTATTTTCCTTTTTTCCCCTTGAGTGGTTCTCATTTGTTGCGCTCTTCCTCTCAATGGAATCCTCGTCCTCCCCAATTTCTTTCTTTCTTTTTATTATTTGGCATTTCTTTTCTTTTGTTTCTATTTTCTGAGATTCTTATTGTTTTCTTCCATTAATTTCCCTGAAATTTTATCATAACATTAGAGAAGTTCGGGCGAAGCTCATGGATCAATAAATATTATGTAAGAAAAAACTGATACTGTGATTTTCCTAAAATCATAAATTACAAACTAAGATTGAAGATTTTTTATTTTCGTTTACACTATATTAGAGATTATTTGTTTAAGTCGTTTTTTAAACATATCATATCACAAAGCAAGCCCTATTACAATAAGATTTTCATGAAAAAGGTTTTTTAATAACGTTTGGGAGTAAATTTATAGTAATCATTGAAAGCCAAAAATGAAAAGATAAAATAGAGTTTATATCTATAGGGACAATGATTTTAGTCGCCATATAATCATGATATTTATGAACAAATGGACCCTTAATTTGGGCTTCTCTTTCTTGTATTCTACTCTCTCTCTCTCTCTTTCTGGAATTTTCATGAGTTCTAAAACTTTGGCTATTTTAATTTTAAGACATTCCGTTTTCTATAATTATTTTGACTGAAGAACAAAATAATTGTCACTAAGAGGTAATTCAGGCTATATATATATATATATATATAAATGCATCTACCCTGATTTATGTGTGAAATTTGAATGAACCGTTTGGCAGGGGCGGACCTAGGGGGCTGGCAGGGGCCCTAGCCCCCTGTACATCTAAAATCCTCTCAAATATGTGCTTTGGCCACTCCTTCATGTGGCCATCCATTAAGTTTAGGGATATTTTATACATGATTTTGACTTTTAGAAAAACGAAATAAAAATATTACTGATTTTGGAGAAAACTTAAAATGAAAAAATAAAAGAAAAAAGAAAGAAAATGATAACAAATAAGGAATGTTTGATGGAGATTGGGGAAGAGACTTTTCAATTTTTATTCTAACATATTTACACTTGCAACAAATCTTATGATTCAAGAAAGGAATAGGAGATAACACATCTTCTTGTTGGAGATTTTGAAAGGAGATGTAGAGGCTTGCAGAGATTTTGAGGTATGAATAAAAACGAACGGCGAACTCACTTTCTCTTTTATAAATCTTTTTTAAATTACTTAGATTTACTAATTTCACTATATGTCATTATGTATTTTCAATCTTTGTCGCTCATATTGAAATCTAATCCGCTTAAAATCAATGTCTATTTGAGTTCTATTATTTCATAAATTCTTAACTTAATCGGAGTTTTATCCATCGTGGATAAAGAAATATGATTGCATTTTTTATTTTAATCATTATTATCCATATCAAAAAAATCCAACTGAAGAAATTTATTTTGGGGATAAAAACTATTGCATTTTATGTCGCATATGTTATAGTAATGATTTAAATTTGACTTATTTTTCATTTATTGTAAGTAATAATAATTTTATAATTTTTTTATATTTTTAATTTCTGAATTTTTATAGGGGTGTTGATCATGGTTAAATCATCAACCATTGATTCATTTTTAGGAGGAAAAATGTAGAAAAAATCAATTTCTTACTAATTATTTAATTATATATATTGAAAAAAATTACAAAAAAAGTCAATACCGAAACAATAATTGAAGAGTCCAATTTAATAAAAGAACGTCAGAACAACTTCAATGATTTGATTATTACGTATTTCATTACTAAAATTTTTAATTTTATTTAAAGTTGTTTTTTTTTCCTTTGGCACCTCAAGTTATATTCCTGATTCCGCCACTGCTGTTGGAATTACGTTAATGACACATTGATGTTGTTTGGTTCGTCATATTGCAATCATCTAGTTGTTGTTGTCAAAGAAAGTTGATTTGCATGGAACAAAAACGAAAAAACAAATCTCTCAATCTCTTTCACCAGGCAAGTACAGATGGGTGTATGCAGCAGAATATTCGAATACCAAGCAAGACGTACTTTGTTAAATCCATTAAAAGGGTGTTTATAATTAATCGCCCACACAATCACTAACAGCTGTTATGCCTGCTACCTAAAAAAACAAAAAAGAACCCAGCTGTTATGCCAGCTGCTTAAAGTCATAGTCGGTTTTCTTTTATCTACTTCAGACTGCCCAAACAAGAGAAGAATTGGATGTTGGGAAATAAACAAAACGCATTATCCAAATAAACCCACTCTCAAAAAAGATTTAGTGATCGAGCCTAAATTGAGTTGTCTTGGCCAAGTTGTGGACAGTCATCCAGTTGACATGGGATCAAGCTGTCATCTCAGCTGGAATAGAATTTGAGTCGACTCAGCCAAGTTACATGCCATAATGAATGAAAGAAACTGTATAGCAATTAATTAGGGGTGTCCATGTGCTTGGCTGAGGTATATCCAGGTTTGGTTCGACTTTAGAAACATAGGCCAGGGTCTGGCCCACGCCCGAAATGGGCTGTAAAGGCCAAGCCTGAGCCCCCCATTTAGTGAAAGCCAATTTATGGTGAAGAAGATCTAAGGTAATTACTTATAGGTCCATTACTTGGACCACAAGTCATTACCTTTCCCTAATTGTGGTCATTATAGGAATCCCGTTTTCATAGGATATATACTATCTTTTACTTAAATACGGTTTCCTAATGAGATATATTCCATAATATTCTCTACCTTGATGGACGGTTGATATTAAAACTAATGGAATCCTAATTGGAAATTCGGTCCTCTCTCCACCTATAAATTAGAGTCTTTCCTCCATCACAAAGACTCACTCATGAAATTCAATACATTAAGGTTTATAGGCAAGGAGAGAGAAATTGAAATTATTCCCCAAAACTCTACTTGGTCGGATCTCACCATCAATCAACAACAGCATCAGACAGCAGAATCGAAAAGCTCTCTGCATCAGGATGTCTGGAGGTAATATTTAATCTATCTAAGATTAAATCCTACATGTGATTATCATGATGTTCTCGATCTTAGGGTTCGTGTTAATAATAGACTAACAGAAGATAGATGAAAAAATTACGCAGATGAAGCAAGTATGATAATCTCACAACTATTTATATTTCAGAAATTTATATATATATATCATGATTCCAAAGTAGAAATAAATTTAAGTAATCGATCAATCTTATACATTAAAACATGTTTATAAAAAACAGGAATGGAGGAGTAAAAAACAACCTCAAATGACCGACCTTTACCACCAAGAAATTATTGAGATAAAGATGACAGTAAGGTAGAAGTGACTATTTAATTCTATATATTCTAACACTCATTGCAGATTTAAAATGATTAATGAACAACTTTAGTATATAAATCTTTATTATGCTTTGATAACATGCCATTTAATTATTGTTGGTGTTTACTCATCTATATTAAAACAATATGCAGAAAAGAGGGAAAGCTAGATGTTGTGCATACATGACTTGAAAACAATTCAACAATAAAAAGAAAGAAAAGAAAACTATTCAACAAAGGAGGCTCACAACATGAATACAACCGTTCAAACTCTTCATTTACATGTTTTTAACTATCAATATAGAGTTGACTCGATGTTAATGACTTATTTATTCTTGGAGAATTATGGTTGTACTAGACATAAACTACTATGTACTTCTTTTATTATAACATATAAATTTATTGAGTATTGCAAATCTTGGATGATTAACAAAACTTATATATATGCATATGTTTAAATGATCATTACAAGCTCAATTTGAATTCTTATTTAGTGTACAAAACATATAACAAAGACATCCTCCAATTTCTGAAGCATATTCATTGCGTTAAAATATTATTGTCCTCTGCTCACACATCCATGTCTCAACAGGAACAAACTACAAAGGGTCATAATTTTAATAGTTTATATTTACAAGATCCATATAAAATTTTTATAATTGGGTACCTACGATCTTCAAAAAAAGCATGACAGGAAATTCAATGGAAACAAAACTCTAACAAGGTACAAATAGTGGGACTCAAAACGTTTGCAACCATATGCACACATTAGTTAAAACTCTATTATTACAGAATAAGACATATTAATGCAGGAAAAAAACAAGATCCACATGAAATCCATTGGGATTCATTGAGGATTTGGAAAATTGCTAATAGTATTTATGGGCTTTTGACTATATTAAATTTGTACGGGTTAAACCGTGCTTCCCTATTCCAAATTAATCATGCATCGATCATGCATAAATTCATAACAGTTGCATTTAATTGAGAAATTTCAGCCACAAATCAGGCTATCCATTCCGTCATGATCATTGAGCTTATTGAAATGAACAAACAAAAAATTGCATTTAACTCAATGACGTCAAGATTTATATTAAATCAGTAGGGTTAAATCATTCATCCCACGGGTCTTTCTGCTAGTTTAGCATTAAATTGTGTAACTTTAACGTTGGGACAATTTGTTTATTTATTTATTTACCACAAACTATTGAAAGGACAAGTGCCCATGCAAACAGTTGAAAGATGTTTCATATCATCACAACCGCAAGATCTCAGGAATCAGGATCAAGTCAAACCGGCCGACCTTAAAATGATAATCGACAAAATTTAGGTTATCTTAGCTTGCCATGTGCTGGTTCAATGCTTCAAGCCCAGACAAAGAAGAAGACTCACATGTAAATTAGCTAAAAACTTCTCATATATAAACGCTACAAGTCTCCTTATATGAGTTCTACTTCTCTTTCTATAAAAAAAAATAGACCTCCAAAAGAAGTACTATCCTCACATGGCAAATGCTTATACAAAGTGAGATGTGGGGCATCATTTCCCAATAAAAAAAGTGAGATGTGTGGCATGCATGCCAGCACTGAAAGTCCTCTAGCTTCCCAAGAAAATTTTCATATATTAGTCGATACTAAAAATCAACTTCATAGACAAAAAAGTCTATTCAATTTAAGACAATAATTAATGAAAAATATTCATGTGCATCTATCCCTCACCACATTATAGTGAGGGACAATATAGTGGGGCCACTTTATGATTCATTAAAATCGTCCACACAAATGGAACCCCCTAAACTACAATGGATCAATTGGGTTTTCATTAATCCGATTGGATTTGACCGTTGGATTGAGAGTCACAATTTTCCTTTAATATAAAGTCATCAAATTTGTGGGTCGCGGATGAAGGGGTTAGAGACTTGGGATTGACTTCAAACTTAATATATGATCTCATCTCATATGACTCTTTCCATCCCCCATCCCCCCCCGAAACGAAACCCAAAACCCAAAGTCTCATAATCGTGGGCCCCATTGAGTTTGTCCCTGAGGGAAGGATGCACATAAACATTGCTCATAATTAATTATGAGACACTATCAATTTTATATCTATCTTTACATATCCATTTCAAAGCCTTAGATCAAACGGTAGCATTCTAATTTTCATAAATAGCTAATTTATAACCACTCAGCGTTTCTAATATTGGACGTCTCTCTCAAACCAACCTGTAGCATGTGGAAGTATGAAGTGATCAGTAGAGCACATTTCCAAAATGGAATGATAATTTACTCATGCTCTGTCAACTCTTGACCCTTAAAAGACACGTGACCAATGGATCCATCTCAAAAATGGAAAATCAGATGGTGAGAATGGTCGGATCACATTTGTGTTGTGAAGTCCTTCAAATAAAAACAGAAAGTACCAAACATGTGAAGAAAAGATGAAAAGGAAAGGAAATAGTCATTGGCATTTTTGAAGACTTCAATTTGTTCCGGTCTATACGAATAGTGAGGTAATTTGTTCTCACCTTCTTCTTTCGAGTACAGATGAGATGGGCCAAGCAAAAGTCATTCCTAGGGAAGGTTCTTGGAAGGTGAACGAATAAGAATCAAGGGTCGTTTTTCCAGCATTGAACATTTCTGTTTGGAAATGGATAACTTTATACTTTTTTAAGGTTTTGTCTAATTCTTGAGCACAAAGTGGAAGATACTCAGTCGTCCGTCGGCTTTAATGTTATCGAGATAATGGATTTTCCATGCAGGCACCTAGTGGGACCCATTCTCACAATAAAATAGTTGATTGAAGGGGCACACCATCAATGGTTGCCCACTCTTTTACATCTAACCTTGGATCCGGTTTAGAGTCTATCGATGGGTGACTTGATGAGAATAAGATTTTGGGCCCTTGTTTTTAGTGGGTTTTAAATTTTCAAAGAATAAAAGGGCTTGTTTGGTATTTCTATTTTTCTTTTTTGATAGACCTATTAAAATAGAGCAATTAAAAAAAGAATAATAATAAAAAAAAAGCTAAAATAAAAAAGAGTGTTTGGTAATGCAAGGATCTATATATGTTAATAAATAGACTTTTTTTATATCAATGGTTAAAAGTTTTTCATAAATCTCTCGAAGATCCACAAGGTATCAACCTTGAAAATTGATCCCATGACCGTGTTCAGCTTTCCAAAGAGATCTAACAATTTGGATCTTGTGTTTGGGGCCCACATAATCTAGAAAATACTATCAAATGACTCGCTTTTTTCTCATATCTTAAAATTGGTGATGATCCAACGACTAAAATTTGGTTTTATAGTTGGGCTTGGTCTTACGAGAAATTTTAACGGTGTAGATCGTGATTTACTATCCCATAAATAATAATAAAAAATAGAAAATATTATTGCTCATTGACAAATCTAAAATTGAACATGATACATCAATGGTTGATATTATTTTGTAAATATCTCGAGATCCATAAGGTAACAAACCTTGAATATACACCACATAGCAGTTTTTAAACTTACAAAGACATCTAACGATTTGGATCTTGTATTTGGGACCTATAGATTTCAGAAAATTGCATTCAATGGCTCACATGTTTTTACACATATCTCGAGATTGGTGATGATTCAACGGTTGAAATTTAGTTTCATAGCCGTGTTTAAACCTGTGAACATTTCCAACAGTTTGGATCTTGATTTATTCTTAGATTTTGAAAAGGAGAACGTAAAAAAATCGGACTTGCAGTTATTAGGCGAGATTCACTGTTCACCACCTCTTTTTTTTTTCCCTCTACTTCCTTCATGCATCCAATGGTCGGATGTGGGAAAAATAAGCTTTGCCACTACTTTTCTACACTATTTAGAGGGTGAAACACGGCCAAACACTTATATTCTCAAAACCTCAACCCGTTTTAGAGATTTAAAGAAATAGAGGCAAAAAATAGTGATGTCAAACAAGGGCTAAGCACACCTCTAGTAATCTCTTTAGAGATTTAAAGATGAAGATTCAATAGGGGCCATCAGTTTCTCTCTCTCTCTCTCTCTATCTCTCAATTGTTAACCACCATAACCTTAACATGAAAATTCTTATAAAAGTGATGATCTCGTCAATGTCTCCACCTTGGTTCGTTCCTTTGCTTAGACTTCTTTAATTAAATCCTTGTAGGGAAACCCTTAGCAAACACCGCGGAAATGATGGTTTGAAATTAAGTTACAGTAATATTCAAATGAGAACTAGTTCTCACATGTTATATGAGAACTTTTTTATAGGGCTCAATTATGGGCCCCATTTGGGGATGAGACCAGAGGGATGGAAAGATCTATGTGAGACTACCCCAAGTATCAAGTTTGACTCCAAACCCATGCCCCTAACCCCTTCATCCGTGGCCCAAAAGTTTTAAGGCTTCATATTCAAAAAAATATTCAACCCTCGATCCAACGGTTTAGTCCATTCGGATGTGTGCCAATCCTTGGGATTAGTGACTATCAAGGGGTTCTCTATTGATTGCTAGGTTTGGATGAATTGCTTGTTGAGCCCCGCAAAAAAGTTCTCATATAATAGGTGAGAACTAGTTCTCACTTGAATATTTCCCATTAAGTTATACATGCTCTCGACTAAACTCAAATTTCGCTCTAAATTAAAAAAAATCTCAACCCAAACTTGGGATATCACTATGTCACCTACAGAATTCATAGTTGTAGCGTAGCATACCTTCTATTCTACAATGCAGGAAGGTCCCATTTTGGCAAGTCTTTTTTTTTTTTTTTTGCCTATTTGATTTAGGATCAATCAGTTTTGCAAAAAGTTGGTTCGGTTTGATTTGTTTGAAATAAGATTATTTCAATTAGACCCTTTCATAAATAGATTGTTTAATATGTTACATTCAATTAGAATAAGTACGTAGACTTGTCATATTGTAAAAGCTAAATCGTCGTAGGGTTTGACGTCATATGATAAAGAAGATGAACGGCTTGGTTAATTATTAGGAGCCCACAAAAGTGTAAAAAAATGTGGCTCAAGGGATTTGAAACCGCAACTTATACCACGCGAAAGCTCCATTGCATGTGTATAGGTGTCTTTTTCTCATTTACATATATAATCATTTACCACCTCCATAGGTATATAAATGATATTTTGAAAATGGCATCGTTTACACACCATACTTCCTCCTCATTTATGCATGTGCTGCATCAATGTGCATTATTTACATAGGCATATGAGTACAAACAAATGGCACCGTAGACGTTTATGTCTATTTAAAAAGGCTACATTTTGTTATTTTTTAAAAAAGAGAGAAAAGGTCTTAAAAGTTGACTCAATCAGACATTCATAATTAAAAACTTTGCCAAACAATTTAAAATGCTCAAAAGAAGATTTATAAATATTTGGCTTCGAAAATCTTTGCATCTTTTTCAAAACTAACAAAAGGTTCACAAATGGATATTAGTGCCTAAAGTAATCATATAACTTTTATTAATTCTTTTTGACAAGTTTGGACGTATAGACTGACTTTATTATAAGTTTGTCTATATTATTTTTTTACTATATGCTAAGGTTTCTTCTTGTATCTTTTGGTGAAACAAAATTTCATTAAAAAGGAACCAGAACCAAGACACAAAACACAGACTACCAACACCCGAAAAAGACCCATCAAAAGAGCTACAATTAGCAACATCCTCCTAAGAACATTCATGCCCTTTCCTGGATTATATCTTGGTTACATGAGGAACAAAACTTAGCCAATGAGTGAGCTGCATGGTTCAAGATTCTAGGAATATAAGAAACCTCGATATGATTAAAACTCAAAATTAGATTCTTGATATGAGCAATAATTGGGTTAATTGTCCAATAAAGAATGACATAAAGAGCTTGAACTTCTTCTTTAGCATTTAAGAACACCAGGATTTGTGCAAAGCCCTTCTCCCTCCCTTTCTTTAAATTAAGCTGCGAGAACCGCCATCGTTTCTACCTCATTTGCCAAGGCGACTTTCGAACCAATCCAACCAGGTGAATGACAACAATGCCTAAGCTTTCTCATTTAGTGCCTTAAAGGCAACATTATGAGAATATCACCACCTCCTCCTAGGATCTGATCACAGTGGGGATTTCCTCTTCCTCAAAACTTTTCTTAATCGTTAAGCAAGGCCTGTTGATATTATGTATCCGGGCTTTTACTTAAAGGATTATATTTGTGGGATTCATGATCTGTTTGCCCTTAGAATATTAAGGTTTCCTATGTAACTATTACTAGCGGTAACCCGTGCCGTTGGCACGATAAAAAAATTATCGTAAATTAAATTATTTAGATTTGGAGTTTACGATTTATTTTTCGGGTTTTTTATAAGGGTTTACTTATAGGATTTAGTTTTATTAGAATTTCTGGTTTAGGTTAATTCTTTTTTTTTTTTGTTTAGTATATATGATTTAACTTTTATAATTTAAGAGTATATATATGATTTAACTTTTATAATTTAAGAGTTTACACTTCAAATTTCAAAAAAATTTAATTTTTTAATGTTCTTAACTTTTAATTTTTTTTAACACTCTGGCCAACCAAACCGGACCCGGCTCCCCTGCTTTTCTTTTCTGTTATTTTTTTTCTATTTTTCTCTCCAACCATCTATTGATAAGAACAGTGAGATAAATAGTGAAATGGGGTCCACAAAAAAGTGTGATGGATGCCCCCCAACCTATCATGCCCTTAGATCAATGGCATAAACTTGTGCTTTTGATGGGGATGGTAAAATCTAATAATTATTTTCAACTTTTAGTTCATTTCTTGTAAAGTGACACGTAGGATAAATATCACTTCAAACACTGTCCAGAAATATAATAGTAACCAAAAAATTAAACGTCTCCTTTTAAAGGGTCTAATTGAATCAGCATACTTTACGAAGATAAGAATAGTGTTTTAAAACTCTGCCAGGCTCCAAGTCGTCTCGGACAAGAGTAGTACTATTTTTAAGACCTTTATTTTCAGTCGACAAAGTGGGGTTTGTTGGTAGGTCATCATCCATTAATGTGACAGGTTGGCTCAAAACAAGTTGGCCCGTCAAAGACCAAGTATACGCGCAAAGACTGAGTCCCTTCGATGATTGGTAGGTTCAGAAATTGTAACCCAACTCCAAGATAAAAAGACTTGACCCACTGACTATCAGTTGGCTGAGTCCGTGCACGCTCACTTAATTTAGGCCCCTTGACAAATTAGATATTTGGGGCCCACTTGGTTGAGGTCTCTTTCACTAATTAGCTATCTGGGCATCAATAGGGGTTGCTCACTTGGCCTAAGGTACGTGTTTGCTCCTGACCACTTTGTTGGGGGATATCAAGAGCTGGAAACAGCTTCCAGCAAGGAGAAACCACCTCCTGGGTTTAATGAAGTGCTCAAAAAGGCTTAGACACCTTGTTAGAAAAAAAAAAAAATTTTAAAAAGCTATCCGGGGCCTAAGTACTTAAATATTTGGGGCCCAATTAGTTTAGGTTCCTCGACTAATTAGATAGTCGGAGCCCACTTTCATACAGCAACTGTGGAATATGAAATGAAAGTTCAGCACGTATTCTCTCTTGACCATTTCTTACGTGGGTGTGAGTCCAGCTCAAGCACCATTGCTTTTGCAGCTGGGGGTCCCTGGAAACGTATGCGCGTCGCGCGCTGCACCTACTTGGAATGTGGAACAAAGTAGGATTGACTAAAACTTGGAAACGTTGTAATATATACACTTTGCAGTTTCCACCACCATGTATGAGGACTATAGATATATATATCTATTATCTATAGAGAGTAGTACTCGGACACTAAGCAAGTATATTACATCATTATCATCGTCCCCATCGTTAAAAAAGATAAAAATTAAGGCCCAACGGACCTCTTGACTAAGTAATGATGCGCGTGGGGGCTCCTCACACCTGCCATCTTCGACCAAATCATCCATATTTCTCAGCGTTGCTGCGTACATGGTTGACAATAATCACGCCCTTGCGTAACGGTCTTGTCCCCTTTTCCTATCAGTTTTAGCTTTAGAAGATTTTTAGTAGTTGTTGCTCTTAGTTTATAATCAATTAGGTCTCGATCTAAAGAGTTGAGTATGAAGTAATTATTTTTAGGGGCATTCGGCGACAGGTCCCTCAATATTTCACTTTATGGCCCTAGATCCACAATTTTTTTCCATAGTGTGGTAGGTCCTTTTTTCAAATTTGCAGACCTAAAATGTCCAAGTTACTCTTTCTTTAAATCATATCCCAAAATTAGTGGGATATGCCATTAATAATTGTCAACTACCATTTAATTGACAACGATTAATGAAATCTAATTAATGAGACTTTCAAATAAATTCTAAAAAAACACAAATAAATGTTAAAAAATATAAATAAATCTCAAAAGAACACAAATAAATTAAAAAATACAATAATTTCAAAAGAATGCAGATAAATTTAAAAAGACGCAAATATACTTCAAAGGATCCAAATAAATTTCAAAAGATGCAAATAAATTTCAAAATATCCAAATAAAATCAATAAATTTCAAAAGACACAAATAAATTTCAAAAGACGTAAATAAAATCCTTATTTACAAATAAACTTAAAAAAATGAAAATACATTTGCCAAAACTAAGATAATCAAATTTTCTAAATTTCTGAAAAATCTGCCAAAAACTCATGTATTTTTGCCAAAACTCATGTATTTTTGCCAAAACTCAGTTAAATTTATGTAAAAAACGTAAATAAATTTGAAAAGATGCAAATAAAAATAAAAAGCACAACTAGATTTAAAAAATTTTTAATTTTCCAAAAAACTCAGACAGATTTTCCAAAAACTCAGATAGATTATAAAAAAAGACTCAGATAAATTTACACAAAATACGGATAAATTTTGCTAAACTAATATAAATTTCACCAGAACTCAGATAAATTTGATAAAAAATCAGATAAATTTTATAAAGATTTAGATAAATTTGACAAAAATTCAGATAAATTTTACCAAAACTCAGATAAATTTTACCAAAACTCGGATAAATTTAATCAAAACTAAGATAATTTTCATAAAAACTCTGATAAATTTGCGAAAACCTCAGATAAATTTATAAAAAACAAGAGAGATTTGCCAAAATCTCAGATTCACGCGACACGAACCCCTTACTTGGTCGTCTTCTTCCTTCTTCTAGTTTTGGAATCAAAACTAAAACTAGAGAGCAGTAGGATACAAAAGACCATGGCCTTATCCCTCTTTCGATCTTCTTCTTCCTCAGTGAAGGCACAGCGGCAGCGACGATTGAGACCAGCGGATCCTCGTTCTCCGGCGACGAATGCAGTAGACCGACGAGGTCCAGCCAAAAAACCAACTCGTCTTTTGAAATGGGTCAGGTAGAACTGACCTGTAACCAACCTGGAATTACTGTAGAGCCTAGGCCCATCTTCTTTTTCTTCTCCTGTTCTGGTTCTGCAACAAGAACTAAAAGACACTGCTGCCAGTAGTGGTCTTCTTCCTCTCTGGTCAAGGCACGACGGCAGCAGTAGTGGTCTTCTTCCTTTTCCGTCGACGCGCAGTGGCAGCGGCCACTGCGTCTCCATCGATGTTCCGTTACAGGTTCTGTAATCAGGACTTCTTCTTCTTCAGTTCCGTTACAGGTTCTGTAACCATGTCTTGCCCCGGACGTCCTCTGCCTTCTTTCTTTAGCGACGGCGTAGCACCGGCGACGTCGGCGGCCTCTCCTCAACATCGTTTTGAACTTGATCAGATCTCAGCCATTGAGATCTCCTTCTTCGATTCAGGCAGGCGATGGAAACCTCAAGAACCCGATTTTCTGAGCCCTTTTTTATGTTTGCGATGGCCCACCAGAGATCGATCAGGGAAATCCCCATCACGCACAGTGGCAGGGGCCACTGCGTCTCCATCGATGTTCCGTTACAGGTTCTGTAACCAGGTCTTCTTCTTCTTCAGTTCCGTTACAGGTTCTGTAACCAGGTCTTGCAGAGCCCGGACGTCCTCTGCCTTCTTTCTTTAGCGAAGGCATAGCATTGGCGACGTCGGCGGCCTCTCCTCAACATCGTTTTGAACTTGATCAGATCTTAGCCATTGAGATCTCCTTCTCCGATTTAGGCAGGCGATGGAAACCTCAAGAACCTGGTTTTCTGAGCCTTTTTTTATGTTTGCGATGGCCCACCAGAGATCGATCAGAAAAATCCCAATCAACAGAGTCCAGACCTTCCTTCTCCGGATCGGGTAGCGTGTCAGGGGCAAAAACCCATCAGCAAGAGGGAGATGGGAGCGAGAGTCTTCTTCTTGAAGGTTTCTACTCGAGAGGGGACAAAAGCTTGAGAAGATTTCTGTCTGCGATGGCAGTTCGTCGTTTGAAGGGGATTGAAAAGATTTCTGCCCTTTGATTGCAAGAACAGAGAACCTGATTTGTATGGTCCTGCTGAGATCAAACGATCTTCCTCTGCACGATCTGGAAAACCCCGCTAATACAAATTTGAAATTTAAAATTTCAAAATTTTATTTCTAAAATGATTGAAAGGGTAAATTAGTCATGATGATTGTATCTAGGGACCTCTCGCTGCAATAAGTCTAGCTGAGTGGACCATAGGCCTTAATAAGTTTTTTCTTGGACTGGAGGCTGGATACATTCACTTATAGGGACCTTTCGCTAATTTTTCCTTGTTTTTATCAATGGGGTCTAAGTCCAATGGGTTCGAGTCTGAATACTCAAGATGCTTGAGTGTATAAAGTATTTTATTTATAATGATTTAAACTCGACTAAATTTGAGTTAGAGGTCCTGGTATCGAATTTCGATTCTCCCCTCTTCATGAATCGAAAGTTTAGTCAACTAGTGCTACTACCTGAGGGCTAGTTTTACCCGGCTTCTATATATATATCTAGAGGGATTAGTTCAACTCAAAGAATTAATAACTCTCCATTAACAAAAGAAAGAGATAAAAAAAAAAAAAAATACTCAACTAAATTTGATCCATTTACATCCCAAAGATGGATGCTGATGCATGTCAATGACAACGGTGGAGAGTGACAAGGGTAAGTGCCAAACCCCCGGCTCTGGAAACCGCGTTAAGAACATAGTTCAAGCAGCGGGTCATCGAGTGTGGGTTAGTCGGAACATGGGCCCACTTGTTTTCCACAAAGTATAACGTTGTGGAGCAAACAATTTTGCTACTTCTCTGGCTGGCGGTGGAATACATCGACACAAGTGAATCCAATCCAAAAAAAATGGGCCCCATCTTTTGAGACCATGCCATGCGAATCATTCTTATCAAACGGTCCACAATGTATTTTGATTCTTTTTGATGAATTTTATTATAAGCGGCTGGCTATTTTCTTCTCCACCAAATATCCAACGATCGATCTTATTTTAATGGCTAGGATCATTTGATAAACGTGATTTTTATATTAAATTGTATTTGTACTATGGTTCACGTCCCAAAGACCAATTCTAAGGTTTTCAAGTTAGAAATATCACTCATATTGAATCGGCAAACCTTAAAAACTAAAAACTAAAGACATAAAATCTTTCATAAATTTCTACATAATATCGACCGAGTCAACTGAGCCTTTACAAAGTCTTGACTGAGTCAACCGTTTTCACCAAATTAACAATACTCTACGTGGACTTGTAGGAGTGGAAGTCCTAGTTTTCCTCACCGGACCATTCTATTTTTTCCACTTGGAACCAAAAAAAAAAAAAAAAAAAAAACAAAAACTCGACTGAGTTCTCCACCTTGCCCTAGATTCTAGTGTGGATAAGTGCTCACAACAAACCCTTCTTCTCTCTAACAAAACATACACACGCGAAAATTTTTTTTTTTTTCCTTGTGAAAGACTAACATGGAAACCCTAACTCACCATCTTATTAAAAAAATCAAGCTGTTTGGCTATTTCCAATGCTAGTTTGGCTATTTCCAATGCTAGGAAAACCTCTTTCCCCGACCCCTCAAGGGCCTCAACCCTAGTAAATGCCAATAATATCCAATACAATATTTTTCCAAGGGGTAGAAAACAAATCAAAACGGCTCCTTGTTAATTTCATATTCCTTGGATTTTTTCCTTACAACGTTAAAATACACGGTTTCCTGAGCATATATAAAGGGAGAGAGGGGTTGCGAAGAAGGAATCAAAACACCAACTGCCATCCATCCATCCATTACAGAGAAGCAGAGGACCACCACCATCTTTTCTCTATTCTCTATATTTAGGGGACTTGTTTGGGTGGTCTAAAAAAGGGTATTGCAATCTATTTGTATTGCGTTTTGGCCCTTTTGGTCGGAACTTTTCCGAGTGAGAATATCCGGCAAACCCCAGAAGAGCAGGAGATCGGGGGGTTTTGGGACTCTGCAGCGGGTTCTCTTGAGGTGGGGCGACGACCCGTTTGTTGGGTTTGGTGTCTGATCTGATTTTACTGTTAGGAGATCGCTGCCGGGAAAAGGGGTTGCGGGGAATCGTAGAAAGGAGAGACTTTTCCCCTCTTTTTATCGTTTTGGGATTCTGGGGTTCTTGCCTTTTTTATTATTATGATGCAGGAAGGTGGGTATTATTGCTCCAAGAAGACGGATGATATATGCGAAGACGTCTGTGGGCAGGTATTTTCACTCTCTCTCTCTCTCTCTCTCTCTCTCTCTATTCATATAAGGATCTGTTCTTTGATTTTTTTTATATGCTTGTTTCGGTTTATGGTCGATTGATGGTGTATTATTGTTGGGTTTTAATTACTTTGTGGAGCTGTGATTCTTCTCTTCTGGAACGGGAACAGGGTAATGTGTTAATGAGGATTTTTAAATTTATGATTTGGGTATTTGAATTTTTCAAAACCCAAATCGAATTGGAATTGGGAGAAAAGTATTTATGCAAATACATGGAATTAATGACCTGTGTCTTTTTATTTATTTATTTTTGTGGAAGATGTGGGGTTGAATCAACTTTTTAAGTTTTTAGGTTTTGAGGGGTTGAGTGTTCTACTTTTGGAGATGAGAGATATTTCTCCGTTTTTTTTTTTTGCCCTTTTTTGTATGGTGATTGGGGTTGGTTGAATTCAATTGTTTGTTTAAGATGGATGAGGCAATCATTCAACATTTTGCTCTTTATTTATGCCATGTAATTAAATTTTCCTTGTTTTCTAATTTTAGGAATCAACAAAAGGGGCGTTGAGCATGTCGAGATTACGGTGTATTCTCAGAGGGTTGGATTTTAAATCATATGTCCTTCTGTTTATCATCGTTCCCATGTGCATTCTAGGTATTTATATACATGGGCAGAAGATAACATATTTTTTAAGACCAATCTGGGAATCTCCTCCTAAACCATTCATTGAGATTCCTCACTATTACCATGAGAATGTGTCGATGGAGAACCTTTGCAAACTTCATGGATGGGGAATCAGAGAAAGTCCAAGGCGCGTGTTCGATGCAGTGTTGTTCAGTAATGAGGTGGACATTCTTTCCATCCGCTGGAATGAGCTCTACCCTTATATCACACAGTTTGTTCTCCTTGAGTCGAATTCGACATTCACCGGATTGCCAAAGCCTCTGGTTTTCGCTACCAATCGAGATAAGTTCAAATTCGTCAAGTCCCGTTTGACTTATGGAACTATCGGAGGAAGGTTTAAGAAAGGAGAAAACCCATTTGTCGAAGAGGCTTACCAACGCGTGGCACTCGATCAGCTTCTAAGAATTGCTGGTATAACTGATGATGACTTGCTGATCATGTCTGATGTTGATGAGATCCCAAGCAGGCATACCATCAATCTGTTGAGGTGGTGTGATGAAACCCCTGCTGTCCTTCATCTTCGCCTCCGTAACTATTTATACTCTTTTGAGTTTCTTTTGGACAATAAGAGCTGGAGAGCTTCAGTCCATAGGTATCAGACTGGCAAGACGAGGTATGCACATTATCGCCAAACAGACTACATCTTATCTGATTCAGGGTGGCATTGCAGCTTTTGTTTCCGTCGTATCAGCGAGTTCATATTCAAGATGAAAGCCTATAGTCACAATGACCGGGTGAGGTTTTCCCATTACCTCAACCCGTCGAGGATCCAGGATGTCATTTGCCGAGGTGCGGACTTATTTGATATGCTGCCGGAGGAGTATACTTTCAAGGAAATCATTGGCAAATTAGGACCGATACCTCATTCATATTCAGCAGTTCACCTACCAGGGCATCTTCTTCAAAATGCAGACAAGTACAAATATCTCTTGCCTGGGAACTGTAAGAGGGAGCGTGGCTAAGCTTTGCCAGCGGCAGCGGGTGTTGAAGCTTCTGTGTAGTAGTCGGTACTTTTGTGAAACTCCGACATGAGGGTGTGAGCTCATCTGGAAACTACTAACTTGGTGTTTTTAGTCATTCATTTGAGGAAATTGGTTAGGAACATATGAGTTCTTGGGTTTATAAGGCCGAGTTCTTTCTGACATGTATCTCCAGTGTTAAATTTTATACAAAGAACTCTTGTTGGGGACTGCTGCTTCTGTTGAAAGTTTTGTAAATCTCTTATTGGTATGACATAGTCCCCTTGCCCCATTCAATACAGATTGAGTGATGTTCCCGAGCTTTATGTGCTGGGAATTTTGTTTTCTTTGAGACTAATTTATTCATATCTTTTTTACACGTAGTTTTCATCTCTTGATTCCTTGGTTGTACTATCTGATTGTTTTCTCTTTGTTTGATATGATGCTGCTTATATTTGTTTGATCAGTATCTGTGCTTGCCACTCTGTATGATGGGGTTTATACTATCAGTCAGTTTTTTATTTTTACTTTGTTGATGGCTGAGAATGGGATTGGGGCAGGGTTTACCATACTAACCGGCTCAAGCAATACTGGAACTTGTACAATGCTATCGCTCTTTATCCAAAGCAACTGCTTCTCTAGTGGGAGGTACCTAGCCAGAGTGCTATGCATCCTGTTAGCAGAACTGGTTTAAATTGAATTGATGTACTTATTATCACTGTTTCCAACATGTAGAACAATAATTCCTGACATATCTGTTTCTGCTTAAGTAACTACTGGTGATCTATTTGTGGTTTCGAATCTTTGCCGAGAGATCTCTGCGCTTCTACATGCTCTGTTCTGTTGTGCATGTGCATGTGCATGTGTCACATTATTATTTAACCAAATAAAAGCCTTAGATTTTTCTATCACCAATCCATAAACTGATTAAAGATAGAATGTTAGACATATCAATATAAGAAGAGAAACCATACTCAGAGAGAAATAAATTAACACATGGTATTAGAAAATTAATATATGGCCAAAACTGGTAAGGTTTGGAAGAAGAAGAAGAACAAAGATAACGCACATTTGAAATAAGCGGTCAGGAAAAATACAACTCAGCTGTAGTTGAACAAATTTTAAGGAACCAGGAACTGTAACTGGAGATTGGAGAAGCTGAGCATATGTTTTGAGATTGGAAAAGCCAATCACTGCCCCCATCTCCCTCTTTTCCTCTTTTGTTCTCCTTCTCAGCCATATGAACACCTGGGTAGCCACTTCCTAGGCACACTCAGGCACTTAGGCTATCACCACTGCCTAAGGGTTAAGCGAGGCACCCATCCCTTTGATGCCTGCAGTGCAACGATCACTTAGCTCCTGGTTGCACTTTTGATTGCACTGCTTGCAAGGAGAATACATAAAGATTGGAGAAGCTGAACATATGTTTTGAGATTGGAAAAGCCAATCACTGCCCCCATCTCCCTCTTTTCCTCTTTTGTTCTCCTTCTCAGCCATATGAACACCTGGGTAGCCACTTCCTAGGCACACTCAGGCACTTAGGCTATCACCACTGCCTAAGGGTTAAGCGAGGCACCCACCCCTTTGATGCCTGCAGTGCACCGATCACTTAGCTCCTGGTTGCACTTTTGATTGCACTGCTTGCAAGGAGAATCCATACTTATCGGTGCTGGTAGTGTATTCTTATTGTGCATTTGGGGAATCTTTTGGAGAGTCTTATTTCTGACTGAGGCCAGGATCAATTTGATATTTGTATTGCCAGTAGCCACTGAGCTCAAGGTCCATTTTTGTTTATTAAAAAGGACATGATAATGTAAAGTCAGCAAACTGATGAAGATCCATGTCAAAAAGAATGTCCTCTCTGGTCCCTGGCTAAAGAAAATGAGGGTTGATTAGAGTGAAGCAAACAAGATTGTGATTTTCTTCCGAGGAAACGGTACAAAAAAAATTTGTCTGTATTTTTTAGTAGTTTATTGGGACTGAATGGAACGAAGTCACTCGATTATTGCCTAGGTACAGATATTTTTTAGTAGTTTATTTGGACTGAATGGAAAGAAATCACTCGATTATTGCCGAGGTACAGATACAGGGAGAGACACCACTTTGCGTTTTCTGATATCCATAATATACATGCACATATTCAATTTGTAACATGCAATTTTTTATTTTTTTTTGGTAAAGATTGTAACATGCTATCTGATTATAATACTTTGATGACTTCTACTGGAAAAAGATACTATGCTTGTACTACTATACGTTTTTTTCTTAAGAACTATTTTTATTCTTTAGAGTGTTCCTCCATTCAATGATAGCACTATTATTTGCATTCCTTGTCGAGCCCTGCTACATGGCCCGATGGGGAGCCCGGGCTGTGGCACGGCTCCCCATGAGAGCCGTTGGATCCCAGACGCAACTGGGATCCAACGGCTCTCATGGGGAGCCGTGCCACAGCCCGGGCTCCCCATCAGGCCATTTAAATTTTCTCTTCCTTGTCAAACCTTACTATGTTGAAAAGTAAGAAATTATAGACATACAAAATAAAAAATTTAAAATATCAACGAAATTATAGAACTTATTGTAAATATTAATATGGAGAATATTCTTCTGTGCGCAGTTCACATGAGAACCATGCATAGGAGACATATAGGTGGGGCCTGCCTCTGATACTGTGCGCAAGAGACCATTTTCCATATTAATATTCTGTTTGAACTATCATACAAGTATCTAGCATCAGTATCATGCCTGTTGGTTTTGTCATTTGGCTTATGTGTGTGCGCTGTTATTGGTCGTGGTGTGTCATGTGTGTGTTTATTGCATGGACTTGAATCTTTGTTTCTGGGCTTTAAACTGTCCGTCTTCTGGTTTAAGGCTTCTTCCTTTTCCAAAGTGGTTTCAGAGTAATTTCATTATAATGGGGGACCTTGTTAATCATCTTGTTGGTATGTAAGTTCAACAGTTCTTTGTTATGAGTTTAGAGACTACTAAGAGATGATAGTATCGAGTTTGATTCATTGGTGACATTCCAAGATCTTGTAATAGTCAGCACTCTAACTTGCAATTTTAAGTATTAGTAATTGGAACCCCACCAATTATTATTATTATTATTTGGAACAAAGAAACATCATTATTTACCCCAGTTCTTTCTTTTCCTAAACCTTTTTTTCTTGTGAGTCCTAAGCTCCGGAGCCTTTCATAGAAAGTGATTTCAGAATAAATTCAATATAATGAGGGACACCTTGTTAACAATCTTGTTGGTAGATAAGTTCAACATCCTTTGTTGAATATGGGAATTTAGGGCCTACTAAGAGATGACAGTATTGAGTTTGGCGTTCTGGATTATAGTTTTGTTTGACGTTGATGGTGCTGCGTGTCCTGTAACCTTACCCTTTCTGTAGTTGGGTATTATTGCCCCTCGCATTTTGTTATGCATTGGCTCGGGATATTAGATCGGAATAGAGAAACTGAATTCATTTAGCCGACTCGAACATTGTTGGGACAAGGCTTTTGATGATGATGATACATATATTTTGAATCTTTTGCTTGTAAACTGTCACTTGAACATTAAGAGACGATCTCTGTGTAGGAGTTTGTTGCCTGTAATGACATATCAGTAATTTTATTAAAAGCTTGTTGTAGGAATATATTTCATTCTATTGCTTCTATACCTTTGAAATTATGATGTTTGGATGCTCTACATGCCTAGACCCTTGTTGGACTGATTATGCACTGACACTTCTACAATACAAGTTTAGTATATTCTTTTGTATTTAAATCCATTATTTCATATAGTTTTACTTGTTTTCATCTTAATATACAAAATGTTAGAAAGGAATGGAAGCAATGATAATTGCATTAGGTTGGAAATGATCAAAAGAAAACTATAGAATAAACATTACCTGTATTCATGTCATGGATTTCCAAATGTGTGCAGTCATATCCTTTATCCCTATATCTTATATCTGTGCCTGTTTCCATATCTATATCCAGGCATCATAGCCTAAAATAGTATTCTGGAGTTTGTTCTCATTTCCAAGGCATCATAGCTTATCATATATATGATATGTATCTCCTCTGTTTCTGGGTAGGGCTTCCTAATCGCTGGTAGCGTTCAAGCCCTGTTTTGTTTCAAAAATTTATCTGAAGGATTTTCTTCTTACAATGCCATGATGAATTTAGGAAATCATTTTTTGGGGAAAAGAATTACAAAATCATTCAAATCGAGTTTAGCACACGATGATCATGATAATGTTGCAGTGCCATTGCTGCAAAAGCCCAAGAGAAAATGAGAGAAGGATTTTTTTTTTTAATAAACTCTTTATACTCCTGATGATAGAAGTCCACTCAGTTTAATCTAATTCTAAAATCTCTTTTAAACTCTGTTTTTGTACTATAAAAATTTTCAAATTTTCTCTTATAAAAACCCAATAAAATTTGTACCACAAGGTTGTGGGGGTGAGTCATGTTAAAAATGAAAAAGAGAAGAAACTCTCTCAATATGTATTGGCATGAGTTTGCAAAAAACAAAGGAAGATTGAAAATATTTGAAGCAATGCCTGATAAATCAAGAAGCATGGAAAATCTCTGAAGTTGTAAAGTTTAGAGATTAACTGTCACATTTTGCGTGTATACATCCTGACACTGCTATAAGATGTTCTTTACAACTGATTATGATTTTCACTAGTATTACAGAAGAAGTTTTGCTTGTTTTATACCTACAGTTAACTGCAAATCATAATCTTACACCATTACGCCATTATTTTATCTTTTATTAATTTTCTTAGGTTGCAAACTAAAATATTAAAATCTTCAAATAAAAATGGCTTTTTCATAAGCAATTCATTGGTTTGGCACCCTCCTTCCCTAGGTTCCTCTTCCTGCATAAGTAAAGCAGGTTTCTCTTTCCATGACTAGGGCTTGAGGTCTCTCGTGGTCCCCAGCCCCCTTGGCTGGTTAAAAAAAAAAAAAAAAGAACTGATCAAAGATGATGATGCATCTCACATGTCTAATTCCAAAAATGTTGTATGCCTTTGTCACTTATTGTGGTGCCTACTTTGATGCATGACAAACAAGGAAGAGGGGGTGAATAGGCCAGCATGGGTCAAGGGTCATCTGGATATAAGTCCATCCAAATTATTCTAGTCCTTGATTTTAGTTCCGTGAAGTTTAATGACTATATATCATCCAAATTTGTTGTGATAAACCCAATGGGGTTAGATTTTTTGTGTCAAGGGTTACTTATCTCCGTTACAGTGTCAAATTAGGACTATTGCGAGTTCAAATGGGGTAGATTTTTTGTATAGGGATGGATTGATCACAGCAAAATCAGTAAAAGAGGTATTTTAGAGCCCCAAAGTGGGTTTAGGCCAATACGATCGATCAATCGGTCATGTATTATTATTATTATTTTTTTGCTATCGGAGGGTTCCCAACCCTTTGGGCTGAACTAATCCCTCCTGACCCAAAGGGAAGCCCGGATATACACCCCTGTGGCCCCTAGGTGGTAGCACTAGTGGGACTCAACCTTCGATTCTTGTCGAAGGGGGAACCGGGGGTCGATACCAAGACCTCTAGCTCCGGAAGAGGGAGAAACCGTGGTCCTAACCACTCGGCCAACCCCTTGGGATAGATGAATCGGTCATGTAGGTGATATGCGATACATGTATTGAACCGGTTGGGTGCATCAGCCCCCTGAAAAACTAGGATGTTTGGGCCAATGCTGATCGAAACGGTCAATTTTTATAGCCATGTGATGTGACCCACTGACCCAACAATATATGTTGAATGACGCTGATGATGACCATGAGTATATAATGGGCATTCGTCCCTCCATTGGATTTTTAGATTAAGGCAACATTTTGCAGTTTGACCAATCCATGGTGGATTCCACGGGATGAAATCTTTGGACCAAGCTCACTTATTTATCAGGCCAACAAATATGTCTGCTTCAGCCCCACAATCCAAAATACAAGCAGGCTGGACCCAGTCCAGGTCTGGCTCACAACCTTCTTGTTTCGTGTGAAGGGAATTTAGGGTGGCAATGGGTTGACTCGTTTCCAATTTGAGTTGGGTTGGTCGTTGAGGGCAATGTGCATTCCCATCCTAATCTGAACTGTTTATTACTTGGGTTGAAGTCTCCTTTTTTATTTGGGTGCAATTACGTTGGTCGAATATCATGTACAGGCTATAAACCCAAACCCGAAATTACCAGGTAGAATTCAGGTAGGACTGCTCAGGAATTCCCACCCACTCATATGGTGACTGAATTCCATTCTACATTTACATTGAAAGGGCAACATTTCCTCAATTCATCAAGTATCTCAACTGGAAACATAAACAAAGTGCCACTGGTAATATTTTCATTATAATACATTCAATTATAGTCTTGACCATATACACCAACCAACACATTACAATACATATTACTACCTTAATAGATTCAAGTTAACCACAATTATTTAATACCAACCATGTGCTAAGAAGCTTACCAGTCATGAGCTCTAAAGATTTTTATATTCTTCCATCATGATTCCATGTAATGACGACTTGCATTTGCTTGTGCATTAACCCCACATTTGAAATAACTCTGTCCAAGAGCCTGCACATGCAGGAACAGAACCTTGCACAGGCTGGAAACGTGGCATATCTAGGGCTTGAACAGGCCCGGCCTTGGGCATGGGCTTGAGTCGTCCAATCCCGTCCTGAATATTGGGCGTGCTTGCCGGGGGTTGTCCAATTTCGACCCTAAATTGAATGGGGCCTACGTCAAATCCTGTCTCATGCGGGCCAACGCCAGATCAGGGCTTAGCATGATCTTCAATATAAGCTAAACATTTGCTAATTTTTACTCTGTTTTGCTACAATGCTATCGCACAAATAAATTATATTTTTTCCTCAATGCTAGTGCACAACTAAAACTTTGTCCAACAAAAAACTTTGTAGATATGAAGCATGTATTTTATATTTTTGACTGGATAATCTTGGACAGAGTTTAAAAAATAAGTATATTACAGATGAGCATGCATACAAAATTAGACAGCTGGAAAAAAACGCCACTAATCTAACAATTTGAAAGGTATATATCATCAATAATCAACTGATTGAAAATAAATAAATCTCTGTATAAAGAATGAATCAATACAAGGCGTAGAAAAGCATAATGCAATAAATTGTCCATCCATGATATGAAATTTGTCCGTAGTAATCAATACACACTAACAAACTGTGAAAAACATTGGCAGTTCACATCAGCAAACTAGTTTGCTGGGTCTGGATCTGGTCGAGGTGTTCAAACTTCAATGATCAATTAGATAGTAAGACGCACAATATGGTCTAGCTTCATTTTCCCTGTGGACGGGACGGGCCGGGCCGGGCTAGGCTTGTTCTATCCATTCCCAGTCCCATTTTGACCGGGCATTAAAATCATTGCCCAAGCGTGGCCCGCTGGTTTCATTTTTTTTTTAAAGCCCTGTTGATGCGATCCTCAACAGACACGCTTTTTGAGACCCAGCAAACAATATTGGAATACTTGCCCAAGAAAGCTAAAATCAGAATTTTAATAGAACACCACAACCCGACGTTTATAAATGAAACGCGAATTGAAGGTATAAAGATAACAAACCCCAACCCAATGATTATAAATGAATCATGAACCGAAGGTATAAAATTTGAACGCCACAAGGAAGAATCCTTGATAAGTTCACAAGTTCACCGAAGAACTAATAAAAGAAACAAACTTCACCCTTTTTTTTATTATGATTCAATGATCCTTTACTACAATGAGTGCTGGCTATTTATAGCCTTTTTTTTTTTCAACCCTACACGCCCATACAATAAATTTAAGGGGCATTTGGGGACAGGTCTCTGAACATTTGATTTTATGGCCTTAGATCCACACTCTCTTTTCATAGAGTGGTGGTCGGTCATTTTTCCAAATTTGAAGATCTAAAATGCCCAAGTTGCCCTTTGTTTAAAAGCTCTTATCTATTTAAAGATAAATCATATCCCATGATTAGTGGGATATGCCATTAATAATGGCCAGCTACTATTTAATTTGCCACGATTAATGAAAATCCCATTAATGAGATTTTGAAATAAATTTTAAAAAAATATAAATAAAATTCAAAAGATGCAAATAAATTTCAAAATAACGCAACTAAATTTCAAAAAAGCAAATAAATTTCAAAGGAATGCAAATAAATTTAAAAAGACGAAAATAAAATTCAAACAATTCAAATAAACTTCAAAACACGCAAATAAATTTGAAAAGTCGCAAATACATTTTAAAATACACAAATAAAATTAAAAAAACACAAATCTAATTCAAAAAATGCAAATACATTTGCCAAACAACATAGAAAGATTTGTTTAGACACTCAATTAAAAATTTAAAAACTGAGATAAATTTGTTAGAAACTCAAATAAAGATAAATTTGCCAAAAACTCAGATAAATTTTCAGAAACTCAGATAAAGATAAATTTGCCAGAAACTCAGATAAATTTGCTAGAAATTCAGATAAATTTGCTAGAAAATTTGATAAATTTGAGAAAAACTCAGATAAATTTCTTAGAAACTATGATAAATTTTCTAAACTAAGATAAATTTGAGAAAAACTTAGATAAATTTCTTAGAGACTCTGATAAATTTGAGAAAAAACTCAGATAAATTTCTTAGAAACTCTGATAAATTTCTAAACTTAGATAAATTTTCGTAACTAGCCGTGGATCACCTGCTGTTATGTGCTAGGCTTCTGCTAATGGGTCAGATTCACGCGACCCATTCCAAGACCGGAACCGACCCTTGCTACAGTTCCCAACTGTAGCATTTGTTTTACGTGAAACAGATCAAATGCCCAAGCATTCAAAGACCACCTGATATGGTGATCGGGACTGCACCATATGAATGAAGCTTCTCTAAGACGTGCATTGCTATCTTTCCAGCTCCACTTACAACACATCTGCACATTGAAAAATGAAAAGATATTTGAAAAAAAGAAGAAAAAGACACATGGATTCCATCCTCTCGTCCCCAACTTGCCCACATCCTCATCTCTGCTGGCCTTGCAAGTGACCCTCTTCCCGAAAGCCGGCATCTCTATTGGCATCTGCCTCCACTACGTGTTTGCCGACGGACGAAGCCTTACCCACTTCATGAAATCATGGTCGTCCATAAATAAAACCAGAGACTTGTCTTCATCGCACACTCCATGCCCAGCCATCAGGACTAAAATTTAAACAATCGTGGCCCATGTTGAAAATGAGGGGGAGAATCAAAGATTTAAAATTTTGAAATTCAAATTTTTATGCTTAAAAGGTTAAAAGGGCAAATCAAATTATGAAAATGTCTGATGTGGCGTATGTAGGGATGATGTGGCGTATGTAGGGATCTCTCACCAAGCTATTTACAGCTGTATGGACTATAGGCCATAGAGGAAAATTTGTTGGATTGGAGGCCTTACAAGACCAATACATCGCTAATTTACCCTAAAATGAAGCTAACTTGGTTCTAAAAAGACTAAAATTAAGGGCCTAGAATTAGCACTAATTGTGTCTGACATTAACAGCCAATAATAGACTAAATTAGATAAGGAAATCTCGCATAAGGAAAGTTTGAAATGGAAAAGTCAATCAACCAATTTAATTGGAATGGATCAGCCAATTAAATAGGCAAGTCAAAACAGCCAATTAATTGGTCTGATTTTTGAAAGTAATCAGCCACTTTTCCCTTCTAATTCCTCGCCAATAATCAGAGAAATTACGCCCAATTAAGCATGATCAGTCCCATCAGTAGCTTGGTTTGAATTTATTACACCTTCATCTTCCTTTGGGCCAAACTTGGAATGCCCCGTTGTAGAATCAGCCCAAATATCATGAATCAGCCCATTAAGTGCTTCTTTGATCTTCTTGGATCTTGCTGTAGTAATAGGCCCAACTGGACATGTAATGGATCCTTTAATGGTGCTTGTTGATTCTCATCACCTGTACTTTCGGGCTTGGGACATCTAGGTAAAAACTACTGGAAAATATTCACTCTTCCAAGTCATGCCACCACTAGCACTAGAGTGAGGGATTGATTCTGGTTTTTTCTGTGAAGGGGAGGTTCCTCACTAGTCACTGCTGAGCAACCAATGGATTGGCATGAATAATTACTTTAGAAATTGATGCGAGGATTCAAGAGTTCTCCAAAACAGTCTAAACCACTCAAATATGTATTTGCTTCTTTCCTTTTTCTTTCTTCCTTTTATTATTATTATTATTATTATTATTATTATTATTATTATTATTATTATTTTTTTTTTTTTGTAAAAACATGTGTTTGAGTGTGTTTGAAGTTGACAACAAGAGGTTGCTCCGTTCGTAACCCTGCACACCACCTTTCTACCTAAGGATCGAACTGTGGGTATGCCATTCTTCCCACTTGTGTGAGCTTTTTCTTCTCACTTGTGCGGTCTCTCTGGGGTACCACCCCTGGAGGTTAATAAATCTGATAAAAAAAAAAAGATTTTGAAGTTTAAAAGAACTCAAATAGACCTTTTCTTACACTTGCCAAAGAGAACTTAGGACTTCTAATGATTTAGAATCCTACTCTTCATCTTCTTCTCAAACATGGAGGACTCAAAGAACCAGCTGATCTAGAGCCTGTGGCTGGTGATCCACAGCCACAGGTGGTCTTGCCAAAAGAATTTCACCCACATGTTCACTCTTATTGCGTCATTTTTCCTACTACCAACTGGCGTGTCTGTTCAGAATAAGAGTTAATTACATCCAGAGCTGAAATTTATATGTCCTGCTTGCCCACGACAGGTGACTATTGACTAGGGTCATAAAAAATCCTCCCTATTTTTGCAGAGTCCTGCCGCCTCTTTGGGAATAAAAATCCTCCCTATTTTTGCAGAGTCCTGCCGCCTCTTTGGGAACAAGAAACCAAAAATAAAATAAATATAAATTTTAAATAATTGTAGTAGCAAAAATTCATGAAACTTGAATTAAACTTCAGAAAATGAAATTATCGAAAATTAAAATTTTTCATATTTATTTTATTAAAAGAAAGTCTTAAAAAAATCCCATGTGTGTGTGAGAAAGATCTTCATGGCCCAGGCGGCGCCAAGCCGGAGCCCATTGAAGCCCGGTCCCTTATTTTAACTTCTTCAAATCATCGCTTAATCCAGCCCACAGTTCTAAAAAGTCAGGGCCAGGCCCAAGTCATCTGCAAAATCCATACACCCTATTGTCTTAACTATGTCAGGCAGATGAGTCCAAGAACCAGCCCATTTGACAATTAGGCCCACAAATAAGGCCCGTGTGTAGCCCACAGACTTAAAAATAGATGCTGAATATAGCCTGAAGCAAGCCCAAGCCCATGAGGAATGAGCACCCCTCCGCGTGAAAGACAGGAGAGAGCTGAATGAAAAAAAAAAAAAAAAACTCCTATGGGGATCTCAATGCGTGGTTTGGTCCTGCTAGCGCGGTTATGTGGCTTGTCATTGGCAATACACCCACAGCCTTCTGACCCAATCTTTAAACCTGTAACGCAGGCCGAGTGGCTTGTCGTATGCTTTCTGCAGTTCAATTCTTGATAGGATTTTTGTTTATTGCCAATTTCATGGGTTGGACAAAACTCTGGGTCTTTAAGTTGTATTTTTTAATTTAGAAAATAACTCTGAAGATAGAAAATGGGAAGGACTCTAAGAAGATATTTGAAAGGATTAGAAGAAAAAGGCTAGAAGAAGACTGTGCCATGGAGTTGCATTTTACAAACACATGAGGTCTACCATATCATGATGACATCACATGATAGACTTTTCATGCCATCACACGTGGTGTATCTTACCTTCTTTCATGGTGACATTTCAAAGTCAAGAATATAGTAAACAAAAGGAGGAATTCTTACTTGAAGACTTTTTGTGCTGCATGTCATCATATGGAAAGTGAATATTTGAGCCTTAGAGTATTCTTGCAAAGCCAACGAAACAGGGAAAGAATACCAACAGCTGCCTGACAGAATTGAAAGAAGACTGACACAGAACAGCATTCGCTCGACCTGTGGTTTGGTCGCTCGAGCGAATGAAGACAGTATGTCATTCGCTCGAGCGCACATTTAATTCGCTCGAGCGATCAAGGCGCAGGGAGTCCGGAAAAAGTGGAAATTACTTTTCTAATTGTGCTAAAACTGCTGGTTTTAATCCTAATCAAATTAGGGAACATTAAGTGTCACGCCCCCGGACCGAGGACCCGTTAAACAAGACCTAAATCCGGGGTCGTGGCGCGACGAGCAAGAAAATTCCACCCGTACACGCTTGTTTCCCATAGGTTTCCACGGTAACGATCCTCGAAATTCGATCCATCAATGAATAATAATAACATTCACATGAATAAGTTACGCGGAAGCATTGTAGCAAACGAACGCTCAAGACAAGTATCAAAATGAGAAACATTCCATAGATAGGCCCCAAAGTTAGTTTCAAGTTTAATACAAATTCAAGTTAGTCAATAATTACAATTTTCCCCAAATAAGCCAACAATGGCTACAATCAAGTTCCCAAAAATAGAATCTATCCCAAAATGTGATCGAAGCTCTGAAATCAACCCGACGTCTAAGCGACTGATGGCGATTTCCGCAAGTATACGGTTGTCTCAAGTAATATAGACTATGGAAGTCCGAATATCGTTCCCACAAGGATTGTTACAAGGAAACTAACAATGATCAATGAAAAGGAGTATCAACTCAAATATAGCTAACAATGGAAACAAAAAAATATATATATATAACAAGGAAAATAAAAAAAAATGCAAACTAAAAGAAAACAAGAACTAGATAACAAAAAGATGTTAGTAAAAATAGAAAAAGTCAAGTGAGAACAAGCTAAGTAACAAGTTAGTAACAAAGTTAATGACAAAAAAAAAAAAAAAACAAGGTTAATACAAGAACAATGAAGAAATGTTAGATAGATCAAATGAATAAGTGTGTGAAAATAACAAGTGAAAGATAGAAAATGAGTGGATAGAGAAAAAGAAATATGCTAAAGTAGTGTAAAATCAAATGTATAATTAATGGTGTGAATAGAGAAATAGAGTGTGAGAATCAAAACAAGTGAATAAGTGTGTGAGAAAGTGAATAGAAATAAACTAAAGTAAATAAAACAAGAAACAAGCAATGCTAATGGATGATTGAATCATCTAGAATCCACTAAGTGACACTAATCCAACACTAATGCTCTTCTTTTTTTCCAAAAAAGATTACTCAAATCTAATTACAAATCAATGCTTAGATTTGGAAAATATAACTTTAAAAGCTCTAAGATAAAAATTAACAATCTAATAGCTAAGATTTTCTTCCCTTCATAAAAGAATAGATTCCTAATGACTATCTATCAAAAGTAAGCATAAACCATCAAAAGATATTAACTCCTAAGCATGATTTATCAAACCTAAGCATAGATAGTAAAAAGAATGCTAATATAGAAACTAAGCATGGAAGGTTGCACAATGCAATGAAGAAAAATCTACTCTAACATATTAAGAACATAAACAAGGGAATTAAAATAAAGAGCATAAGCAAAAGGAATAGGATCAACTTAGCTTCACCTAGAAGATCCAATCAAAGGGATTAGCCACCCATTGGAGAAGATAAAGCTTTCAATTCCATTCCAAATCTTTAATTTTTACAAGGCTTTCCTCACTTTCTCTCTACAATTGCTCTCAATTACATGAAAAGCTTAAGTAAAGAGGAAGGGGCTCTCCTTGCTTCTGTGTTTAATGCCTAGAGCTCTCTTCCTTATATAGAAACATTTGCATTGCTCTCTTTTGATTTCTTTCCGATGTGGGACTAGACAAGAATGAAAATATGAACATATGAATGTCATTCTCGAGTTAGAAAACAGTTCCCAGATTGATGTGCGATTTCGACCCCCGAAACGTCTGAATTAGGAAAAATGTCGTGAAATATGATTTGTAGATCTTAGAACAAGCTTTCCAATGCTTCTGAGATCACCTCAATCGGACACCCGAGTAAAAAGATATGGTCAAAATACCAACCCAGGTCTTTCATTTTTCTTCTTATTGTTGGCCTAACTTTGTCATCTCTTTATCCAATTGTCTTCCAAACTTATCCTTACTCTCTTTAACTCTTGAATCTCAACTTTAATCTTCAAATTAATCTTCAATTAACACCTACAAAGAGAAATTAACATAATTGAGAGTATTTTTTAACATATTTTCTATGGAAGCCATTGGAACTCATATGCATACAAATGACCATCTATAATGGAAAGATATGAGCAAAGCATGATGGGGAGGAAATTTATGACTTTTACGCTAAAAATATTATTTTGAGTTCTTTTATCTTTGAAAACTCATAAAATAATGCTATGAAAGTGTATCTTTTGTGAACTCATCACACCCCCAAACCTACATTTTGCTAATCCCGAGCAAAATAAAAGAAAACTAACTAAATGCAGAAAACGATAAAAAAAATCCTAACTCACTTTCGCAGGAATCGCGGCTGCACTTAGCTCGTGCAACAAGCCATTTAAACCCCTAAGTTTCCCTTAGTGGACGAGTTTTGTCTCATGAGGGTTTTCAGCGAATAAATCCCACAAAATTCTTTTTATTTATATCCTCGGGTTTTTAGCAAGCTAATAAAAATGAGAGAAAGTTTTGAACACTATCCAATTGCTAAAAATCTTTCAATGATGCTCAAGTCCCGGACTAGTGTATTTGAGTGAGTTTAGCCAACACTTGTGCGGTTTTGGGTTCTGAGAAAACACAACTTTGATCACCTTCTAAATCCATTCGTTTTGACTCAAGCCTCACAGTCATACTCTCGAAAATAAAATCGCTTAGATTTTCTAACTTATCACTCTATATGTGAGTATTGGCAAGGCAAAAGGACTAACATATCTTTTGAGAACAAAGAATTTTTAAAGAATTTATCTCATGGAAAGAACAACCATTTAACTGACGGTGAAAATGCTCACTCAACTTCTCACTTGTTGAACATCCTAACTTTTCCTGAAATCCAATAGGTCTTTTATTGGTTGTAATGGCTTAGGGGAAAGGGTTTGGTAAAAATATGGAAAATGAGGTTTTAGGGTTTCTGAGAAGGTAAAGTCTTAAGTTTTCTTTGAAGGATTTTTTTTTATTCCTCTTCACCCTTTTTTTTTTGTTCTTTGTTTTCTTGTCTTCCCATGAATTTCAACTTTCCTTTCTTTTTTTTTTTTTCTTTCCCCCTGTTTCTTTTTTTTTTTTTTCTGAGAAGACTTTTTCCTTGGATAGATCATGTGAAGTATCATCAATGCACACTTCCTTCTTTCTTCATCTTTTCCTTACACTTCTCAAAAACAATGGGTTGAAGGCTTTTCATTTGGGTGGAGAGGCTTTGGGAATTTTAAGGAAAAATGCATAAAGGATAAAGGTTCAAAAAGAGTTACTAGGGAAATATTTTTATAGGTAGGTTTTTAATGGCTATGGGGTTTTAATTTTAGATTGCCTATCTTCACTTTACCAGGTCTAGAAAGGTGTTCACAAGCTACAAGTCAAGGTTAGTTCGCAATTTTGATGACACCCTCAATGGTTGGAAAAATAGGCACTAATGAGATAAAAGATATGTGCCGAAAACTACGAGTTTGAGTAGCTCTTCATTCTACTCGGAACTAGCGCAGAAGAGTCCTTACCTTGGAGGACTAGAAAGGCTCTACACTCAATTGGTTTAGTCTCTACTAGTGATTTGTCAGGGTCACTCAAATGTGCCCACTCTTCACTTAGACTACACTTCATGTGGCTAAATGTGCAAAAAAATTTCCAAGACTTGATTTTGTGACACTCTTTTTAGGATTTGGATAGTATACTAAACTAAGATATCGAAACTTATTAACAAGCTAAAATCCCATGGAAATTTTTGGATTTTTTTTTTTGAGAAAAGAAAAAGAAATTGAAAAATCTTTTTTAATCTAAATATTTACAGGCAAATACATGTGTACAATGCAGTGCAACACCCCCAAACCTAAACCGAACATTGTCCTCAATGATATGCAATGTAAAATGTGAAATGATAAATGGACAAGGGAAAAAAAATTGGAACGCCTTACCATGGGTTGATGCAAAAAATGATTATTGAGTTGCCTACCAACCAGCTCTAAATTTCACGTTGTTAGTGACCCTGAAAATTACTCATGCAATATACACAGGGTCCTGAAGAAGGGTTTCTTCGACATCCTTGCCCTTAAGCTCCAGAAAAGGTTTCAACCTCTGGCCATTGACTTGAAAAACATCCCCATTCTTGGGGTTCTCAATCTCAACTGCCCCATGAAAATAGACAGTGCGCACGATGAAGGGTCCAGTCCAACGGGATCTCAGTTTTCCTGGAAAGAGATGCATGCGAGAATTATACAGAAGAACTTTCATGCCTGGTACAAAGGATTTCCTCAAAATAGATAGATCGTGGTTTTTCTTCATCCGATCCTTATAAATCTTGGCATTCTCATAGGCGTCATTTCTAAGTTCCTCCAGCTCATTGAGATGCAACTTGCGTAGGTTACCGGCTTTAGCTAAATCAAAATTGAACATTTTGATGGCCCAGTAAGCACTATGCTCCAATTCTACCGGCAGATGACATGCTTTCCCAAAGACCATTCGATATGGAGACATTCCGATCGGGGTCTTATAGGCAGTCCGATAAGCCCATACAGCATCTGTCAATCTTGAAGACCAGTCTTTTCGGGTAGGACTGACTGTCTTTTCCAAAATTTGCTTTATTTGCCTATTGGACACTTCCACCTGTCCGCTAGTCTGTGGGTGATACGGAGTAGCAACCTTATGAGTGATAGAATATTTTTTCATCAGATTCTCGAAGGTGCTATTATAAAAATGACTCCCACCATCACTGATAATCGCCCTGGGGGTACCAAATCTAGAAAAGATGTTTTCTTTAATAAATTTGATAACCACGTGACGATCATTCTTTCTAGTTGGAATCGCCTCTATCCATTTGGAGACATAATCTACAGCAAGCAAAATGTATAAGTTGCCGAAGGAACTCGGAAATGGACCCATGAAGTCTATGCCCCAAACATCAAAAATTTCCACAATAAGCATCGGATTTAAAGGCATCATGTTCCTCCGCGTAACTCTGCCTAATTTCTGGCAACGCTCACAGTGCAAACAAAACATGTGACAATCTTTGAAAAGAGTGGGCCAGTAAAATCCGCATTGCAACACCTTTGCAGCGGTTTTCCTAGAACTAAAATGCCCACCACATGCATGGTCATGGCAGAAGGATATCACACTTAAAAAGTCCTCTTCCGGAATGCATCTCCTAATGATCTGGTCTGGACAATACTTGAACAGGTATGGGTCATCAAAGAAGAAATGCTTAACCTCAGACAAAAACTTAGACCTATCCTGTTTGGACTAGTGATCAGGCATCTGTCCAGTGACCAGGTAGTTAACGAGATCCGCAAACCAAGGGAAATGGGAGACATTCAACAACTGTTCATCCGGGAAACTCTCACTCAATGGGATGCTCTCATGCTCGAGGTCAGTAGGTAATCGGGAGAGATGGTCAGCTACAACATTTTCAGAACCTTTCTTGTCCCGAATCTCAAGGTCAAACTCTTGTAGCAACAGAATCCACCTAATCAAACGGGCTTTCGCATCTTTTTTCATCAACAGGTACCTAAGGGCCGAATGATCGGTGTAAACTATGACCTTAGACCCAATCAGGTAGGGTCTAAACTTCTCCAGGGCAAAGACGACAGCTAACAGCTCTTTCTCTGTGGTTGTGTAATTCAGCTGAGCGTCATTCAAGGTCCTACTGGCATAATATATGACATGGGGCGATTTGTTCACTCTCTGTCCTAACATAGCCCCAATAGCATGGTCAGAAGCGTCACACATGAGTTCGAAGGGAATTGTCCAATCAGGTGGCTTTATTATCGGAGTAGAGGTCAACTCCTTTTTCAATTGTTCAAATGCTTGTAGACAAGGTTCATTGAAGACAAAAGGCACATCCTTAGATAACAGATTGCACAAAGGTGCAACTATCTTGCTAAAATTCTTAATGAACCGTCTATAAAAACCTGCATGGCCCAAGAAGGATCTGATGTTCTTCACCATTTTTGGCGTTGGCAGGTTGGAAATGAGATCAATTTTGGCCTTGTCGACCTCGATGCCATTCTCAGAAATAACATGGCCCAGGACAATTCCTCTTTTCACCATGAAATGACACTTCTCCCAATTCAAAACAAGATTCTTCTCTTGACATCTCATTAAAACAATGTTCAGGTGATGCAAACATTCTTGAAAACTACTCCCATGGATCGAAAAATCGTCCATAAACACCTCTAAGAATCGCTCGACCATGTCCGAAAATATGCTCATCATACACCGTTGAAATGTCGCAGGTGCATTGCACAACCCAAAAGGCATGCGTCGGTAGGCGAATGTACCGAAAGGACATGTGAAAGTTGTCTTGTCCTGGTCCTCGGGTGCTATGGGTATCTGATTATAGCCTGAGTATCCATCAAGGAAACAATAAAAGGCATGACCGGCTTGTCTCTCAAGCATCTGGTCCATCAATGGGAGGGGAAAATGGTCTTTACGGGTGGCCAAGTTTAACTTTCTATAGTCAATGCACACTCGCTAGCCCGTCTGGGTCCTTGTGGGCACTAACTCGTTTCCCTCATTCTTCACAACAGTTATCCCGGACTTTTTTGGCACAACATGGACTGGGCTCACCCATGAGCTGTCCGAATAGGGTAAATGATACCTGAATCCAGTAGTTTCAGAACCTCCACTCTTACGACATCCTTCATTGATGGATTAAGACGCCTCTGTGGTTCTCTGGAAGTTTTTGCATTTTCTTCCAAATGGATCCGATGTTGAACCACAGATGGGCTTATTCCTTTTATATCAGCAATTGTCCAGCCTATAGCCTCTTTGTGATTCTTCAGGATCTCAATCAATTGTTGTTCCTGGACTTTTTCCAAGTCCGAGGCTATAATGACAGGGAGAGTATCAGCTGGGCCCAAAAACACATACTTGAGGGTGTCAGGTAGTGGTTTTAGGTCGAGCTTGGGCGGTTCTTCAATTGATGGAACAGGTGGGGCAGCCGATGGAGTCAAGATCTCTGGCTTGGGTTGCCATTGACTCCTCTCAAAAGCAGGGGCAGAATCCAGTAACGCATTTACTTCTTTAATGTTATTCTCAACATCAATGTTACCTCCAAAATGTGCAAGACAGGCCTCTAGTGGGTCCTCACAAACTAACTGTGATCCTACACTCTCAATAAGCTCCTCTAGGTAACTCACCTCACAAATTTCATAATCACTCTCATCTCTGGGTTGCTTGCCAACGTTGAAAATGTTTATCTGGACTGTCATATTCCCAAATGATAGGTGCATCACACCATTTCGACAATTAATCAGGGCATTGGAAGTGGCAAGGAATGGTCTCCCTAAAATTACCGGGATCTTCATGACATTTCTGATTGGTGGTTGTATATCAAGGACTACAAAGTCCACCGGGAAAACAAACTCACCTACCTTGATCAAAACATCCTCAACAACACCTTTGGGGTACCTAACTGAAGCATCAGCTAGTTGTAAGGTCACCTTGGTCGGTTTCAGCTCCCCCAAACCTAACTCCTCGTATATTGAATACGGGAGCAGGTTGACACTCGCACCCAAGTCCAACAAAGCCTGTTCTATGTGATGATCCCCTATTTGACAAGAAATTGTAGGACACCCAGGGTCCTTGTATTTGATTGGGGTTGAAGTGGTAATGATGGAACTGCATTGCTAGGCAAGAAAGGCTTTTTTCGGTACATTGGTTGTCCTCTTGAATGTGCATAAATCTTTGAGGACTTTGGCATAAGTCGGGATCTGTTGGATGGCTTCTAACAGTGGGATGTTAATTATCACTTGCTTGAACACTTCAAGGATCTTATCCAACTGGACATTATTTTTCATTTGACCTAGCCTCTGAGGGTATGGGGCCTTGGGAATAAAGGATCTAGGAGGGGGCTCACTTGGTGAGGCAACTCCTACTGGTTTCTCAGGTTCCTTTGTAGGCTCTGGGTCCTTCTTTTGTTCCTCAGGTTCTTCTTCCAAAACTACATGCTCCCTCCTCACTTGGGTCCGTTCAGATTGCCTAGGGTCCTCTTCTGGTGTGTCAGCCTCCCTTGAGGCCATTCTACGGGTGGTAACTGCATGCACTGCATTGACCTGCTCATAGACTTTGCCCTTGTCATCATGGACAACAAATTGGCCAGTTGAAGTTTGGCCTTTGGGGTTGGCTTCGGGCTGACTTGGAAAGGTACCCTTGTCTCTTTGAGCTATTGACATAGCCAACTGACTGACAGTGTATTCCAGCTTGGCAATGGACTGGGTATTGGCATTCAAATTCTGAGTAGTGCTTTGCTGGAATTGGAGGGTATTTTGGGCTAACATTTTCATTGTGTCCTCTAGAGAACTTATCTGCTGATTCTGGGGATTAAGATTCTGATAACCTTGGACCATGGGTGGTCCCTGTGACACTTGGGGTACTTGAGGCTTTTGGTATCCCGAAGGTGGCATATGCTGGGCCATTGGCTGAGAAGGGTTTCCTTGGTGTTGTCCTTTGGTCCATGAAAAATTAGGATTATCCTTCCAACCAGGATTGTATGTATTCGAATACGGATCATACCTCGGCCGCTCATATCTAGTATTCTGGTAAAGTGCACTCACCTCCTCCATACTCTCACTCTGACTTTGACCATAGAATGCTCTACATTGGGATCCAGGATGGGTAAAGTCTCCACAATTGGTGCACGGTGGGGCAGTAGGGTCACTAACTGCTTGGCTCATTTTTTAATGATTCGAGGGTCTTTGGGGTGGTCTGCTGACAAGTCTGGTTCATTTCAAGGGCTTCTAATCTCCTTGTCAGCGTGGCCAATTTGGCCTCAGCCTCGAATTTGGGTTCCACTCTATGCATGCCCCTTTTTTCTGCAACAATGGGTCTTTTGCGATCCTCTCTGATAGGTTCCCATTGGAGAGTGTTCTCAGCGACCTCCTCAAGGTATGTCCAAGCTTGGTCAGCTGTCTTTTGAGTGAAAACTCCGTTGCAGAAAGACTCCACCATGGTCTTGGTGGGATAGTCCAGTCCTTCATAAAGGATTTGGACTAGCCGGATCTTTTCGAATCCGTGATGCGGGCATTGTAACAGTAAGTCTTTGAACCTTTCCATGTACTCATACATGGTTTCTCCCTCCAGTTGGTGGAAGCTGTTCAGGGTATGTCTAATGAAGGCCGTTTTTTGTTTTGAATAAAACTTTTTATAAAAGGCCTCGACTAGTCCCTCCCATGTGTTTATGGAATTAGCCTGTAGGGCGTAAAGCCATGCTTCCGCCTTCTCCTTCAGCGAGAATGGGAACAACCTAAGCTTAAGGGCTTCTTCAGACATATGGTTATACTTCATGGTCCCACAGATTTCCTCAAACTCTCTCACATGATTGTTAGATATCGCGATCACTGAGAGGGGGGGGGGGGGTGAATCAGTGATTCCTTAAAAACAGGTCCAATTTAACAACAAAAGCAAATCAAATCATACAAGGACACCAGATTTAACGTGGTTCACCGAAAGGCTACGTCCACGGTTCAAAGACTGTCCGAACACCAATCCGGGACAGATCTGAATCTATTTAGTCGCACCAACGACAAATAGCACCAACCCTTAGTTTCAGATAGCACCAACTATCTAGGAAGCACCTACTCCCTTTAGTTTCAGATAGCACCAACTATCTAGGAAGCACCGACTCCCTTTACAATTTATCTGCACCAACAGATAGGATCACCAAACCCCAGACACCAAGCACCAACTTGATGTTCTACAGAATAAAAGTAGAAACCTTTTTCTACAGCCCTTCCCCTCTACAATCTCTCTCTCTCAATCCCTTACAAATTGAAAATTAAAGCATAAATAGAGAGACACTTATCTTATGGACGAAACACCATCTTCAAGAGCACATCCTCGTCCACACTTGCTGTAGAAATTTGTAACAAGACTGCACACAGCAACAGCACTCTCTTCTCTCCAAATTCTCTCTCTTTTCTTCTCTTTTCTTCTCTTCTTTCTTGTCTTGTTAAAAACGAGCCAAACATGCCTTTATATAGGTTATGGTAACCCTTAAGAGTGTTCAAAATAGGCTACAATTCGTTTAGAAAGAGTCCCAAACGAAATAGATGAGAATCCTGAATTTTCGTGCACAACTTCTAATTTCTGCGCAACTCTGGTTCCCGTGCTCGGTCGACATCATGCCTTGCTCGGTCGACATCATACACTGCGCGGTCGACATCCTGGGGTGCCCGGTCGACCTGCGACACACTGTGTCACGAAAATAACTGGGAGCTAACTGAAACTTTTTCTGCAGGTCTCTCTTGCTCGGTCGACCTCATGGGGTGCCCGGTCGACCGCACACTCTGCTTCAGGAATTCTGAATTCCTGAATTGTTTCAACTCTGATTTCTCTTTTAAGCTCTATCAACACCAACCTATTAACATCATGCTTGTGACATTGTGTTGACAATAATTCCAACTCAAAACAATGCTTGAGATACTAATCACTTCAATTCTTTATAAAGCTTCTCAAGTCATCTCAAATTCCAACAATGCTGATATGGGTTCTCATTTTCCACCCCTCGGAAAATTGGTAACATTTGGATTAAGTCGGATTTCAGCTCAAATGAGGCATTCGTGGTGGGTATGACGATGCATGAGGGCTGGGTAGATCGGGTTGGGTACATGTACTCCCTAAGAGTCATGGGTTGGGGGTGTGGGTTTCCGTCAGCCATTTCCTCAATGGCAATGGGGTCCGCAAAATTCTCAACAGGGATATCGAATAAATTGAAGCTCTCTAAACGACCCTGCACACGTAACCAATTGTGCATAAACTACCGCTCAACTATGAAAGTGATGGTTCGCTCAAGTGATGATGAACGAGGATTAATGCTTAAACACAAACAAGCAAGCAAAATGATTTTGAAAAACAAACCTAATTATGCTTAACTAAGGCTACCTAAGATTAGACTAGACAGCTCCTAACTGTGAAGAGTACACCTAGGCCTCCAATCCGGTCCTATGAAACGTAGTCGGCCAGGCAAGCCCCCAGGGGATTGGTGGGATCACGATGCGCGTGGCAAAGGTTCCGCTTAAATACCAAACTCCTAGAACAGATGAACTGTCTCCCTTAAGGGACAAGGCTATTCTAGGCACCGATTTCCGTCAAGGAGCGCAAATGGTACAACCTTTGATGGTCTTCTCCTAATGAGCTCGTGTCCTACGGTCACGTTTCTACTCAAATTTTATTTAAGGCTAAGGATTCCTAAGTAGTGAGGAAAATGAGTTCCTATGGGCAAGGAAATGGTGATGAAATCCAATCCTTATCTTGTTGGGGGTATGATTACCTTTACTAAGTGTGTGCTTTCCCAATTACTTTGTGTGTTTGAAAATGATTAAGCACTACAAAGTAATTAAACAATCAAACAACCAATAAAATTTAACCCACTAACGGGGGATGCGTGGGTGTATCGAAATACGCACCTCCCAAACTAAATTGGGGGGAGTTCGGTTGAAGTCGACCCAAGCCACCGACACCAATTTCGGTGTACGAACTTGGGGGGCCGCGACGGTATCGTCCAACCGTCCTCCTTCCTTAATTATTACAATGCTTTGAAAAATTAAATGAACTTTAAAAATTATTACAAACTTGAAATGAATCCTAATACAAGATTTTCTAAGAAAGCAAATTAAATTCCTAAGTTAGAGTTCTTTGGTTGCTCTTTTCCTCTTTCCTTGCTCCAACCGCGGAATCCCTGAAAATACAAACAAGTAAAATGTGTAGAATCCGCAATGAAAACTAAAAGAAAGAATAAAAATGCAACTAAGCTATATGAGAGTTGAAAATCCTTAAAATGAAGGATTCCTATGTACTTCAATTCCCGGCAGCGGCGCCAAAAACTTGATGGCGATTTCTGCAAGTATACGGTTGTCTCAAGTAATATAGACTATGGAAGTCCGAATATCGTTCCCACAAGGATTGTTACAAGGAAACTAACAATGATCAATGAAAAGGAGTATCAACTCAAATATAGCTAACAATGGAAACAAAAAAATATATATATATATAACAAGGAAAATAAAAAAAATGCAAACTAAAAGAAAACAAGAACTAGATAACAAAAAGATGTTAGTAAAAATAGAAAAAGTCAAGTGAGAACAAGCTAAGTAACAAGTTAGTAACAAAGTTAATGACAAAAAAAAAAAAAATAACAAGGTTAATACAAGAACAATGAAGAAATGTTAGATAGATCAAATGAATAAGTGTGTGAAAATAACAAGTGAAAGATAGAAAATGAGTGGATAGAGAAAAAGAAATATGCTAAAGTAGTGTAAAATCGAATGTATAATTAATGGTGTGAATAGAGAAATGGAGTGTGAGAATCAAAACAAGTGAATAAGTGTGTGAGAAAGTGAATAGAATCAAACTAAAGTAAATAAAACAAGAAACAAGCAATGCTAATGGATGATTGAATCATCTAGAATCCACTAAGTGACACTAATCCAACACTAATGCTCTTCTTTTTTTCCAAAAAAGATTACTCAAATCTAATTACAAATCAATGCTTAGATTTGGAAAATATAACTTTAAAAGCTCTAAGATAAAAATTAACAATCTAATAGCTAAGATTTTCTTCCCTTCATAAAAGAATAGATTCCTAATGACTATCTATCAAAAGTAAGCATAAACCATCAAAAGATATTAACTCCTAAGCATGATTTATCAAACCTAAGCATAGATAGTAAAAAGAATGCTAATATAGAAACTAAGCATGGAAGGTTGCACAATGCAATGAAGAAAAATCTACTCTAACATATTAAGAACATAAACAAGGGAATTAAAATAAAGAGCATAAGCAAAAGGAATAGGATCAACTTAGCTTCACCTAGAAGATCTAATCAAAGGGATTAGCCACCCATTGGAGAAGATAAAGCTTTCAATTCCATTCCAAATCTTTAATTTTTACAAGGCTTTCCTCACTTTCTCTCTACAATTGCTCTCAATTACATGAAAAGCTTAAGTAAAGAGGAAGGGGCTCTCCTTGCTTCTGTGTTTAATGCCTAGAGCTCTCTTCCTTATATAGAAACATTTGCATTGCTCTCTTTTGATTTCTTTCCGATGTGGGACTAGACAAGAATGAAAATATGAACATATGAATGTCATTCTCGAGTTAGAAAACAGTTCCCAGATTGATGCGCGATTTTGACCCCCGAAACGTCTGAATTAGGAAAAATGTCATGAAATATGATTTGTAGATCTTAGAACAAGCTTTCCAATGCTTCTGAGATCACCTCAATCGGACACCCGAGTAAAAAGCTATGGTCAAAATACCAACCCAGGTCTTTTATTTTTCTTCTTATTGTTGGCCTAACTTTGTCATTTCTTCATCCAATTGCCTTCCAAACTTATCTTTACTCTCTTTAACTCTTGAATCTCAACTTTAATCTTCAAATTAATCTTCAATTAACACCTACAAAGAGAAATTAACATAATTGAGAGTATTTTTTAACATATTTTCTATGGAAGCCATTGGAACTCATATGCATACAAATGACCATCTATAATGGAAAGATATGAGCAAAGCATGATGGGGAGGAAATTTATGATTTTTATGCTAAAAATATTATTTTGAGTTCTTTTATCTTTGAAAACTCATAAAATAATGCTATGAAAGTGTATCTTTTGTGAACTCATCAGCGACATCATCAGGCTGCCACTCACGTTCCACAAGAACTACTGGGTCCGCCTCGAAGTGTGCCTCATGGGCGAGGGGCTCAATATCTGGCACCAAACAAAAAGGGTCAGACACAATGGTTTGGCAAGCAAATATAACATATAATAGGATGATAGAAAGAATGAAATGAGAACTACGATTAAAATCCTAAATAACAGAAACGACAAGATAAAAGATCAACTTCTTAAATGTTAACGAATCCAAGACCGTAATAAGTTGAAATAACAAGAACCATAAAATGAAACATCAAACGAATAAAACATTGGCAACCCACGTATAGCTATATTCTCCTGTTACCGAAGTAACAAGAGCAGACAGAAACCGTAGCCACTAATTGTGGACCGGAACGAACGAGGTCGTTATCAAACAGAATCGTAGCCACTACACGTGAGACCAGATACAAAATCATTGCCATGGTCGCACTACATCAAAAACGTGAGAAAACGACATTATTGGACGTCTAATTGCCTCAACCACTTATCTCGTTATTTTTTACCACGTTTCACTTAAAAGACAACAGATGTATACCGTAGTTTTGATAGTTGAGACCTAAAACCCACCCAAACGATCGAAAGTCTTCCCACTTCTTTTTTGGCACTCCTGCCTACTATATATTCTTTGTTTCCCTCTCCCTCTCTCTACTCTGCCTTACTTCCTTCTCCCGCGCTTGCTCATTTGACTCCAAACCAGCACAAACCAGATCCTCTCTCTGCCCTCTGTCTCTAGTCACCTGCGGTTCTCTGGTCTCGTGCGGTCTCCATCAGCGAGCACTCTCTTTGTCATTGCAGTCTCTCTTTATCTGTCCGGTACTCTCTATCTCTCTTTCCTTTTGTTTTTTTTTTCATATCTTCATCTTTTGTTTGTGGACATGGCCAGAGATTACTATGCTTCACACGATTAATTGATTTTGAAGCCCTTGAAATGGTGGAAGAATCGTCTGAAGGCCTAAGTCCCGTAGACCCAAACATTTTTTCCCCATTGAAATCCTCTGAAGAATCCAATCTCAAACAACAATTCCATGTTTGCAGGGTTTTATTCGCTTTTTTTTTTTTTTTTTTTTTTGGGGGGGGGGGGGGGGAGGGGGGGGGGGGGGGGGGGTTGTTTTGATATGTGGTGCCTTGATTTGTAATATTAATGATTAAATCTTTCAATTTTTTTTCTCAGTTTAGGGTTTCAAATCATAGCTGGTCGTGGTTTGTGATTTGGAGTGATGGCGAGTTGTAGTTGGGATTGAGCACTTGGCCGAACCCTTTTTTAAGGGTTTAATTTTGGTTACATGCTTTCTCTGTTTGATGATTCCATGTTATTTTCTTATGATATTGCAGAAATTGAGTTTAATCGTAAATAATGGGATACATGAATCCATGTATGATGATTGTTTTTCACTTGCCTATGATAAATTTTTCATGTAATCAAATTTGTGAGGACAGCCTTTGGGCAAAACTCCAGTTAGAAGTGATTGCATATTCATCTCGAGACCCATTCATTGTTGAAATATTTTTGTTCAACCCTTTGATGAATACATTGAGAATTGCTTTATTTGATTTATGTATGCTGATATCAAGAAGTCCGTGACTGAATTGAATCTAGGACACCAAGCACTAGCTGGATGAGGAGTTAGATTTAAAACACCCATATCTGGTAGCTAGTTGGGTTTAAACCCATAACTTATTATAGACTAGGTTCAAGACTCTTAACTGGAAAAGGATTTGAGTTAAGCAACATGTAAGAAACAAAGAAATTATAGATTATCAAGCAATTAACATTAAAAAAAAAAGAAGATTATCAAGCAATGTGAGTTGGATTAATAAACAGTATGCAACAGATATCCCCAAAATCTGGCCTTTAGCTCTAGCTCCTCTTGCGCACCATATATGTATGTATATGTTGGGTTTTTTTTCTTCTCCATTTTAAGTTATGCATCAAGTTCTTTTTAAACAATATATATATATATATATTGGGGCATTATATGTATGTATATCAGTATATGATGCCACTGTTTTTTCCCCTTCCTTTACTACAATTCCAAGTTGAACTTGAAGTGTTTGATTAAAAGTCCAATAGAGATCAATTATGGAATTCTATAAGGTTATTCTTATTCTGGTTATTTTGCTATATATGGTGGTTCTTATTGCTATGAATGGTTATAAAAGCTTGTACAATAATGGGTTGATTAGGTTAAATTATAAATTATTAAAAATAAATCCTATGCACCACTACACATTTACAATGAGTTATTCTTCTTAACAACATCTGTCACTTGAGTTTGTAGGTGGGCTTTTATAGAATTCCATGAGGACTTGCCTCAAGGGATCCAAATCCATTTTGGAAGCTTTGAAAACAAGTTTGATATCCAAACAACTCAATTAATTGTCCCAGTCCCTTTATTCCTCTAAAATGTAAAATCCCTTATAATTGGAGGATGCAATAGCTTTTAGAAGAACATGTATCAAATGAGTTTTTCAATTTTGTTGGGCCACATTTAGAGCCCGTTTGTCCGCATGGAATTCAATTGGTAAAATTAGTTGCAACAATGGATTATTAAAATGGTGAGAGGATGAAGGATGTAAAGTAGGGATGTGGATAGGACCTAACTTTCCTATTATTTGATTCTTCATTAAAAGTGAAATTGTTTGATGGTTATTCCTTCAACCTTAGTCACTTTCAGGAATAAATTTATCAGAACTTCTACGATGTTCCCGTTGTACTGATCATCGGTCCTTATGGGCCCACCTGGGAATTGGACTAGAAAGGATTGAAAGATGTAAACCCCCTACCCCCACTTTACCCCACCCACTCAGTGAAATCAGCTAACAACTTTTTGAGGGCTTGTTGAACACTTGTAATTTTCCCCCTTTCTCTTTCAATGCAATTACCCTTAAAGCAATAAAAAAAAGGACAGATGTCATGACTCTTTGAATTGTGATAAGGTCTTTTACTCTTCCTTTTAAGCTTTTACAGATGTCCTTAGTTTTTAGTTTATCTATATTAAATGTGGGAGAGTTGATACTTCCATGAACTATTTGAAGTGATGGAGAAAAACATGTTTGTGTGATTTATGCTGAATATGCACGGCCAAGAACTCCACCATCACCAATAAAAAAAAAAAAGAACTCTGCAGTCGCCATTGCATTAGAATCTGCTTGATTGGATTATATGATTTAGATGTTAGTAATTAAAACATTGCTTCTTTTATCATGTGTAAGGAAGAAACTCTGGGATTTGAGGCCATTATGAGTTCAGCTGGTTGGTGTTATGCATTTTTTTTTATTGCCAGATAGATTGAACTTTGAACGTAAAAGTTTTATAGATTGAGCTTTGAACGTAAAAGTTTTCCAAGTATATATGTATCAGCATATACATCTACCTGAGTTGTGTCATTCCCTAGCTACAGAATTATTGATAGCATGAGCATCCATCGATAATGCCAGTGCCACTTAGCCAATATCAGGTCTATGGTTGATTGTTTATATTAATGGAAAGTGCTGAGTTATTTGTTATTTTATTTGCATCTAAAACAATGCAGGAGCAACTAGAAATGAGGATTTTCCATTTTTTACTTTCTGGATATTAAGAAGAAAAACTCCTTATACAATAACCAAAACTTATAAAGATATCAATTCATACATCAGGCCAGTCTGAGTAGGGTTGGTTGCTAATGGGCCAGATCATGTTTTGGCCCGGCCCAGCCAAGCCAAATCTTGATCAATCCTTTTCATTTATTCAAGGACTACAATTTTAGATGCTAAAATGTATTTGGCATGCATTCCGTTCGTTTATTCAATGTGTAACAAGCTAAAATGTATTTGGCATGCATTCCGTTCATTTATGGTGATTTATATTTTATCTTTAGGTGACAGTGATTACCACGCCAATTTGATTGAACCAGTACAATCATATCTTGTGTAGGCATATCAGCCATGTCAGAAAACTCACAATTTAGTAATACTTAATACTCCTTAGTTCATTTTCTCAAATTTTCTTATCATATAATCGCAGCATCCAAATTTTGAGCTTGAAGATGTAATGGTTTTCCAAGTTCATTTTCTTTTCTGATTGAGTCCAAGATACTTGTATAAGTTGAACTTCTGTTCTACCTTTTTAATGCACCTTACACTCTATGATTTTAATATTTCAGAACATGTCCCTAAATAAGGAATGGATGAAAGCACCAAGAAATTCTTTTAAATACTTAGAAGGGTTTGAATCATTCATTGAGTTCATAAGAGCTAATAAAGATGAATTAGGGGATGATGATTGGTATTGTTGCCCCTGTGTCAAATGTCACAATTTGATAAGAGAGAAAAAGACCTTAGGAGAAATTCATACGTATTTAATTTGCGATGGTATAGATAAGACTTACACAACATGGATCCACCATGGAGAACTCCATTCCCGAAGTCATGTAAACATAGGAGCAGGTACTAATAATGAAGATTCATTCCCAAGAATGGTTGATATGGTGAATGACGTATTTGGACGTGCTCGTAATGAGGATGATCCTGAATCTCATGTAGGGGGTAGTACGTCTATATGCCCCGATGAAGCTAATGATCAAAGTTTTGTTGAAGGACAAGAGGATTCACCAGAGAATATTCGGTACAAGAAGCTAATGGAGGATGCAGTAAAACCATTATATCCTTCATGCTGAGTTGAACACACGAAGCTGTCGGTGACGGTTGATTTGTTGAGCATGAAGGCTAGACATCAATGGTCTACTAAGAGTTTCATAGAGTTGTTGGAACTGATCAAAGATATTCTACCAAGCGAGAACACATTGCCAGAGAAAACATACACTGCTAAGAAGAGTAATATACCGTCCTCATTCGATAAATGGTTAAACGTGCCCGATATAATGGAGAAAGTGTGGGACATAGTAACTGTGAGTAATTGTGAATTTGGTTCAAGTAGTTTTCATAAATTATTTATGTCTTTTTGGTTGATTTATCTTGCTAAATAATCTACTTTGCAGAGTAAATATGAAATCCCAATCGATAATAAAGAGTGGGTACTTATGAAGGCAAATGAGTGTTGGAGGAATCGGAAGTCAAAACTGAAGCGTTACATATATTCTAAATATCACACAGACGCGGATAGGAAAAAGAATGTACCTAAATTTATTAAGGAGGATTGGGAGAGTTTTATCGACATGTGCTCGAGATATGCGGCACAAGAAAAGAGTAAGCTGGGGAAGGCCACTAGGCAAGCTATGAGGTGCCCACACACCTCAGGTAGGAAGGGGCAAGCGAGGGTTGCTGATGAACTGGTAATCACAATTTATGAATTTCCCTATTTTTTAATATTTATCTAATTTTTTTATGTAATCGGGATGTTTGCTTCTAAAATTTTTCAGCGGCGAAAAAATCCTGACAAGGAGATCACGCGTACGGATGTCTGGCTTGAAACTCATACAAAGAAGGATGGTTCTGCTTCCTGCGAAGAAACGGTAACAAAAACCTAATTCCAATTTACTGCATTGGCACTAAGTTTAGTTAGGGGATTATCACATTTACAAGTCACCAATTTGATTTGTTTTTAAGATATATAAGAATTCTCATTCTTAAATTCATTATGTAAGTACTATGTGATGTGATGATATGGATTGTTGATGTTGGAGTTTTGAGGGGCATTGGAGTTATATATATGAAGTGTTTTAAGTACTATGTGATGTGGTGATATGGATTGTTGATATTGGAGGTTTGAGGGCCATTGGAGTTATATATAAGAAGTGTTTCATTAATAGGTAATACATTTGTGCACCCAAGATATTTTCCGGAGTCCGAAATACAAGGGAGACTCTGTCGAAATCTTTCTAAAGTTATGACTTCTATTTTTCTAAAGTTATATCTTCCTCATCCATCTTTCAGACCTAATTCCAATTTACTGCATTGGCACTAAGTTTAGTTAGGGGATTATCACATTTCCAAGTCACCAATTTTTGATTTGTTTTTAAGATATATAAGAATTCTCATTCTTAAATTCATTATGTAAGTACTATGTGATGTGATGATATGGATTGTTGATATTAGAGTTTTGAGGGGCATTGGAGTTATATATATGAAGTGTTTTAAGTACTATGTGATGTGGTGATATGGATTGTTGATATTGGAGTTTTGAGGGGCATTGGAGTTATATATAAGAAGTGTTTTATTAACAGGTAATACATTTGTGCACCCAAGATATTTTTCGGGGCCCGAAATACAGGGGAGACTCTGTCAAAATTTTTCTAAAGTTATGACTTCTATTTTTCTGAAGTTATATCTTCCTCATCCATCTTTCAGAGAAAATTGTAGCGATAATCCCACATGGGTGAAGGCATTGACCACCTTTAACCTTTAACCAAATAATGTCAGTCCCAACTAAAATGATGCCATGGTTTTAAAACTCAGTTTCAGACTTGTTCATGCACCATTTCCATTTTTTTTTGTTCATGCACCATTTTCTTACAAAGCAGACTTGTTCATAGTTTAAAACCTTATTATGTTTTTCATTTTACAGGAAAGAGTTCGCATAATACATGAGAATAACCCTTCCTTTGCACAAGTACATTTGGACCAAGACCCGGTGGCACGGGTATGTGGTCGTGATACTCGTGGACACGTGAAGGGTATGGGTTCAGGAATTTCTAAGTATGCCATTTCGCTTTCGGCTCCTTATAAGAGAGCATTAGAGCGGGAGAAGAAGTCGAATGTCACCCTTCATACTGAGGTGGAACAGCTGAAAGAGCATAAGAGCATATGAGGGAAATGCAACAAATTCTTGCATCTCGTGGTGGGGGACATACTCGATTTTCGAGTAATCATGGGAGTTCATCTCAGGTACTTTATTTATTTTATATTAATAATATATTCCCTAACATAATTAAATATCCTATTGATGAATTACTCACTTTTCTTAATATATAATATATGCAGGTAAGGTAAGATTCCTCACGTCAGGAGGCACAATCCGACCAAGCAACCACTGATCAATCAAGTTCACCTTTGCTAAAATGGTTGCATTTGACAAAAAATACATGTGTCGCATATGGAAGACACTCAAATGAGTCTGCTGAAGAATCAAGTTGGAAAAGGATCATTTTAGATGAGATCGTTGATGGGAATGTTCACTTGATAAACGGACAAGGCAAGATGGAAGATCTCACACCAGGCGATGCTATAGATTGGCCTGAATTTAGGATCATCTCCATTTAACATTTTCAATTTAATATTTTGAGACACTAAATTTAGTGATGGATGGTTACATTGTTAATTATGTTAATATTTTAGTTGATAGATGATTGATTATTGTATGATTGTTTGAAATAATGTTGGATGTTTTATTATTATATACCAGTTTGGGTTGGATGTTTTGGAAGAACCATTTAATTTATTGTTAAGGAAGATTGATTTAGTTTATTCTTATTGGTATAAAACAGGTGCATTTTTTTTAAATATTTTTTTTAAAATAAAAATAAAAAACCTTGGCCATTGGCATTTTTTTTTTTTAAGTTAGAACAACCACGGTTTTGTGTGTGGTTTTATTTTATTGTTATCCACATGTAATGGCTGTGGTCATTTTTAAATTTGCCACAGGTTCGAGTTGTGGTTTTTTTTTTTTTAAAAAGTAAAACAACCACGGTTTTGTGTGTGGTTTTATTTTATTGTTATCCACATGTAATGGCTGTGGTAATTTTTAAATTTTCCACGGGTTCGAGCTGTGGCTTTTGAAATACTACACTATTCTTCGCCACGGCAATTGCCACGGTCATATCTGTGGCTAAAATGTAAAGACCATGGCCATTGGCTGTGGTTTTTTAGCGTTTTTGACGTAGTGTCGGTACAGACAGAATCCAAGCTGCAGTTGGCAGATCATTTAAAGATTCCAAGCCGGGTGATCAACCCGACAAGGTAACCTAAGCTTAGTGGTGCCATTAGAATAAAAAATCGAAACCTCGAAATGATACAAATCTATTCATGAAGATATGTTTCCAAAAACGATAAGAAAACTACTCCGAACAAATACATATCCAACATACTGACAGGTCTGAGCAAATAGAATGAATAGTCTTATCAATATTTACAAAATAGCCAAAATGGTCAGCTTGTTTCAAATCAAATACCGAAGAAAATGAGCAAATCTTTTTAATTTGGGATGAAGTAATGTATGATGATTCAACAGTCTATCGCGGGTCGTCTTGATGCACATTTAATCCCATATTGTCATTAATTAATAGTAATTTGGTGCCACTGAAGATCCTTGACAATTAAAGGGGATGGAGTGTACATTGAGACTTGAAAGATTCCCCAAATGATTTTATTCATAGTTCAAACTAATTTACATAATGGCTCTATGCTTTTAAGAGGACTGAATGGGCTTCAAATATAGAAAAGGGATTCGGCTGAATTGGACTTGAATATAGGCTTGAAATGAACCTGGAGAACAATCCAACCATTCCCCCTAAAAATGATTTAAAACCTCTTTGAAACAGGCCCAAATCCGGCCTTAAACCAAGCCCAAAGATTGGACCTACAATAGCAACAAACCGTCCTTAAATCAAGCCCACAACAGACCCCAAACCAGGCCCAAAATAGTCTTTAAATGGGCCCAAACAAACCTTAAAACAGGCCCCGTTGCTGGACTGGGCTCGCTCGAGTGAAGCCAGGGTCCGTTCGAGTGAAGCCCATTCAGAAGCTGGGTCGCTCGAGCAGCCCACTGGGTCGCTCGAGCGAACTAGGCTCTGGTTATTCGGACCAGGCTCTGCATGGGCCGCTCGAGCGGACTGTGCTCGATCCAGTCCGGCTCAGCTGGGATTATCCCCCCTTTTGCAATCCTTTTCATTTCCTTTTCTTTCATACACATTTTCATAAATATTTGGGCCCTTTCTTGACCTCCTCAACTCATCAAATCCATCATGCAATTAATCATTCCAATCTACCATACAAAACACTCTTAATCAAAGATTTTCTCCATTCTTTGAACACAAGGACTTTGACATAAAGAAGGCTGAAACAAGATGATGAAAATCTTAGAACAAAGTTCCACAATATTGCTCACAAAAACATCAACAGAATTTAACATAAGCCATAAGTAAATCTTTCCAAAGAATAATTCCATAAATCATAAGAAGATAGAACAAAAGGAATGGATATGCTAAGAAGTCATGTTCATTATATGCAATCATCATATAAATTGAAATATCAACTTGCCTCAAGTCAAAGGAGAGATAAAACACTCTTCAAACAACTCTCTAGGGCCTCAAGCTCCAAATCTACAAAAACCCACAAAAACTTCCCAAGAAGAACCCTAAAATTAATCATTTGTAAATCTCAAGGGAAAACTCTTGCATGTATGAGAGAAATGCTCCAAATGGCTTGAAAAACTAAGATTTCATGAAAGAAAAGCCATGGCTAACCTTGAAGAGCTCAAACAAAGAAGAAAAGCTTGAAAGAGAGCTTTGCCCTAGCTCAAATCCTTAGAGAAATGCATCTTTGGAAAGCTTGGAGAGGGAGGAAGAAGCCTAGGAGATCAATCCTCCTCTTTGTTTTCAAGGAATGAGGGTTCAAGAGGAGAGAGAAAGTGCTGGGAGAGGAGAAACCCTTGGCTCCAAATGTTGAAGGAAAAGATAGAATGAAGGGGAAGAAGGGAACTATTCCTTTTATAAGATGGGTTTGTGGGTCCCAATCTTCATAGGGCTGAAAATGGTATTTTCGGATCTCGAACGAAAAACGACGAAGAAGACAAAAACGATCAACAAAATATCTACTCTCCAAAAAGTATATTTTTGTCAATTTCTGAAAATTTTGAAATTTGGGTATAGATTTTATGTGAAAGGTCAATTTTGCCCCTTTTTTTCCTCCGAAAAACGCGATTTCTGATCATTAAATCAAAATGGCCAAAACATAAAAGTTGATAATCTAAGTGGAATGAGTCTAAATAAATAAAAATGGGGATTTTACAGAAATCAGGGTTAAACCCCAAAGGTTCACACACAACACACGGGTGCCCCGGCCCGCGTCAAGCTTAAGCAACGACTCTCGAAAATTTCCAAAGCTATTCAAACATTCTAATCTAGCTTAAAAATTAAGCTAATCATCCACTAACCCTACTTATCAACTAATCACGATTAAAACATAGTTAAATATTCCAAACCTGGGTCGGGGTCTGACATTAAGCACGAATCAAGTGTTATTTAAAGGACTCAAGGGCTATTCCAAAGATACACCTCACCTCTCAAAGTGCTGATTAGATATTTGATTGAGAGAATTCTTTTCTAGAGATTTATTAAGGAGCAGTGCTGACAAGTTCTCTAGAGCTAATGTCTTCTGCATGCTTTGTAGAAGATTGTCTTCTTGTACAGAACATTTGAGGAGTCAAGCGCTGGTTTGAATCTGCTGCAATCAATGGTGTGAAGTTGTTGAAGCGGGAAGCGACACAAGGTAACTTTAGTCTTTAGATAGGGGATATCTGGGGAGAAAATTCGAGTTTCTTGTAATTGCGAGATTCATAGTGTTTGATTTGATCGAGTTTGGATCGGTGGTTTTTCACCCGGTTAGGGTTTTCTGATGGACAACGCTTCTGCTCGGTTCTACCGAGGTCGGCGCACGTGGGAATCCGTTTGATCCGACCCTTTCGTAACCGGGGGGCAAAGGCGTGCATCAACAATTTTTTTGTGGGTGGGTGTGCCAGATTTTCTATTTTACTTGGAATTACAAGTGGTGATCCAGAGATCGACCTTCGCAAGTAAAAAGGAAATCAACTTCTTTCAAGTTTTCCATTGCACATATATTTAAGAAAAGAAACATTTTTCTTGATTTGCCGTGAAAGGCGATTTTTTTGGCATTTATAGCCGATTTTGGCGTTTATAGCCGATTTTTGGCGTTTATAGCCGATTTTGGCATTCATAGCCGATTTTTGGCATTTATAGCCGATTTTGGCGTTTATAGCCGATTTACAATTCTTATCAATAATGAAAGACAAGAGTTGTGATTTTTGCGTCTTTTAGAAAAATACAAACTACAATGAAAAGCAAGAAAAGGAGGATCTAACTTCTCAGGAGATTGTGGGGGACTCGTTCAGATTGACGGTCGTAAGCCATGTGTGGACTTTGCCATTGTGAGGCCTCACCCTGGTGGGCCCTCAATTTGAATTTGAATACTATATATTAGCCTAAGTATTTTAATTATACTAATTATGGGGCTTAGTGAGGGTAGTTATGTATTTTCATAGGTTTAGTCTAGTTGTGTAATTAGTAGAGTCAATAAGGTGTCTTTTGTTATTTTTTTTAGAGTGAGTTAGTTTGTTAGAGGCCCTAGCTAGAAATTAGTATTTACTATAGGGGGTTTGCACCAAAGAATCTTCTAGAAGCCCCACCTAAAGACTAAACTACCCATGACCCTAACCCTAATCCTATTCTAGCCCCAAGGGCATTTTTGTCCCTAGTCCAAAAACCCAACCTATTTAAACTAAACCCTCCCTGCCCATGTAACCACTGTTCATCTCCTCTCTCTCAATTCCCATCTCTTTTCTCTCTTCTTCTTCCTTACTTCTCTCCAACGAACCCTTATCTTCCCTCCAATTCCTATCTCTCTCTCCCTCTCTCTCTCCCCCCAGAATTCCCAACAGAAGACCAACCCTAGGCCGATCTGCAACGGAGGAGCCCTACTGCCGAAACCCCTTTGAATCTCTGTTGTTTTCTCTCTTTTCCTTCTACCTTCAATCGATCAGGCAAGTGCCCTATGTTGATAGTCTAGATTGCATGTTTCCCTTCTTTGATTGCAATTACAATTCCAACTGTAGTATAAATATGTTTAGATCGATCTTTGAGCTTGTCTGATTGGTTTTCTTTGGCCATTGATGGATGGGGTTACCTCATTTGGATGATCAATGGCCGGCTGATGATGGATGGACGGTATGAGAATGTTTTTGTTCTTTGATTATGCTTCTGTGATGGTCTGAGGAGAAACCCAGGAGAATTGGGTCACGGTAATAGGTTTCTGGAGATGGAATTGTGAAAACCCATCTTGCTGTGTTGAGATCGGGACCGAGGTGGGACCACCTTTGGTGAATCAGGACCCTACATCTGTTTGTAGGGCCCTGGGCGACCATGGGGACGGGACATGATCTGGATTTTGATCAGAGGTGGGCCACCATCCCTGTGCATAATGAAGAGAAGTGATGTTCTGTAGCGGAACTGAGTTCTGTGACATAACACAACACTGATGGGGGAACATGGATAAAGCTCAGTGATGGCCGAGCTCAGCACTAATCGAGTCCAGTGATGGCCGAGCTTAGCACTGGCAGAGCCTAGCGATTGCTGAGCTCAGCATTGGCGGAGCTCAGCGGTTGCCGAGCTCAGTACTGGCCGAACTCAGCGATGGCTGGATTCAACGCTAGCCGAACTCAGTGTTCTGCCGAGCAAAATGCTCAGGTTGAGATCCGCGTTTTAGCCGAGCTCATCGTCTAGGCCGAGCTCATCGTCTAGGCCGGGTTCAGTGTTATGGCCGAGCTCAGTGTTATGGCCGAGCTTAGTGTTCTACCTAGCTCTGTGCCAGATCGGGTTCCGTGCCAGACCGGGCCCTGTAGCCGAGCTCCGCGCTTAACCGAGCTAAGAGCTTGACGGACCTCAATGCCTAACCGAGCTCCATACTTTCCCGAACTCAGCTGGGTGACCGAACTGAGCTAGGCACTTTGCCGAGCTGAGCTGGGTGACCGAGCTAAGTGTCCAATTGAGCTCTAGTGCTTAACCGAACCCCGAGATGGATTCCGAAAAGGCCGGATTCCAACACGGGAGACTAGAACTTGGGACATTCCCTTCAGCCAGAATTCTAAGTGTGTACGGCCAACTACCCAGGCCAGGGGTTAGCCGAACTCACAGGAAGTTCTGGACAACAGGCTTGCCTGCAGGGTGTTTACTTCTCTGATCCCAGTGTGCCGAGCTGACCGCCCAGGCCGGGATGTCGGCTGAGCACACTGTGTACAGTGACACTTCCCAGATTCTAATTTCTATTGTTGCAATCATATATAGGACCCATTGACCATCCAAATAGACTTCCATCACTGTGCCAACCACGAGTCGATGGTGTGGCTCAACCTTGACTCGTGGGGTCTACTAATTAAGGTTCAGGTTATGTAATCTAAGATGATTCGACCTTTATACGTTACCAATGATGCACATAACTTCTGAGCACCAAACACAGTAATCCTTAGCATCTGTGGTTTCACTTAAAGATCAAATTACCTGAGATAGACCTGAACCTGAAAGTGGACTAATTACTTAGGTTGGACTGTTGATATCTCCCATTGATCCTTGTACTTGGAGATTCATCTCCTTCATATTATTACTGTCACTCTATTATCCTTATTATTGCTTATACCTGTTAATTAAATGGAAAATGGAGGACCCGAACCTAGGACTACTTAGAGGTGACCCGGTAATATGATTAAGTGAACATCAACCCGTGTCTGTGGCTAGGTGGGCCCTTTTATGGCCTAAGTTTGGATGTGAATTACCCTAGACTGGAGAGGTTAGATTGTATGGGCTTGTGACCCGTTATGGATGTAAATGGATCATATGTTATTGAACATGGACTTGTATCTCATTTGGACTGTTATAGACCAGGCCATGTATCTGGTGGGCCTTGGTATGGATCTGTTGACTGGACTTGGACCTGGATTATGATCCATGGATACTTGGACCTCTTAGGGACTTTGTTAGAACCTTGTTCACGCAAGGCAAAACCTAGACAGACACAGACCCTTATTGTTTCCTGAGTCGGCATAGACATTCACTCAGTTGATCTAAGCTCAGCCAGTTGGACTGATCATCACTGGTAGGAGCTATTGAGAGTGTTGTGTGGCTATCATGATGAGCATTATTGGAGACGGACGGTGCGATACCGAGTCCGGTCTCAGTGTGTGTTGATGGATGATGTTATTTGCGGGGCTAGATAATCCCCAGCACTGTGAGATTTTCCCCGCTGTGACTGTGTTCAGTATGGGAGGGCCGCGGCATAATATCCCGCGGTATCCAGCTTGTGTGAGTGTGCCATTTTGTGTAGGTTTATTATATTATGTTTATCTTGATTCTATTTGTTTATCTTGCTCAACTGCCTAGGATTTGTACCATTGTTATTCTCTTAACTTTATTGCTGTCTCTACTCATTTGATGAATACATTCTATATTATAAGCATACTGTGACTTGCCAGATCTTTAGATTTGATCCACTCTTGGTGCTTAGGTGTTGACCCCGAGTTCGAGGGCGATGCGTACGCACTCGTCGAGGTGCCTGTAGTAGGTGACTACGGTTGGGGACCGGCCGACCAAGAGGTCGAGCCGGAGGTTGGAGAGCCGGCACCGGTTACAGGGGTTTGAGTGCCCTTTTGTCTGGGTTTTTGAGAGACATTTGTTGTGAGTTGGGTAATGTTACAAATATGTAATTAAAACTTTGGTTTTTATCACTTTTCACTTTAGGCTGGACTTCAGCCCATTTACATTTGATATATATATATGATGATACCTTATGCTTCCGCTATCTCTGTATTGCTTCCGCTTATTTTACAAAAAGTTTTAAATTGGACCTCACTGCGGACCTACGATCTTGGAAGTTCTCGGATTTCCCGGGAAGTAGCGTGTCGATTTCGGTACTTTGACGATTTTCACGGTATTCGGAATTGAGGCGTTACAGCCATCATCCATGCAGATGAGAACAGAGGATGCTTTTGATTCGCTTGGCTTGGCTATAACCTCAGATTTTTAGAGGACAAAGACCAAAAGGAGGTCCTATGTCCAATAAAAAGCAAAGTAGACGGGCTGAAAAGCCACGTCTAAGCCATTGGAGGCAGAAGGAGAAGGCAATGACCTTGGGGGGTACCCCCCAAGGGACTTTTGTCACCTTGTAGCGGTGGCCGGTGCAGAACTTCAGCAGAGTTTTCTCTCTTTCTTTCTCTTAGATTTCTGATGCCTTTTTTTGTCCGGATTTCCGGATTGTCCGAAGTCTCTTTGGAATGCTTGGGATGCTCTCCTATTTATGAGCTCTTGGTAGCCATTTAGGAGAGTTTATGGGCTTTTATTGTCATTAAGCCGCATAATGGGAGGAGTTACATAATTTAATTCCTTTATTTTGTAACTCTTTTTTCTTAGCTTCTGATTGGACGGAGGAGATTGAGGGCATTTAATCGCCATGATGAGAGGAGTTTCATGTGTTAAATGCCATGAATCAATTGACTCTTGTAACTCCCGGATTCTTGCTTCTGATTGGGCCGTCCAAAGAAAGGAATTAATGACTGCAATAAAGCTAGTCAATTAATCGCATTAAATGATCGCCGAGCAGTTGAAGAGTGGCGGGCCATGCCGCATCTTTTGGGATTCTTCTGGCGATGATCATTGATGGATCTTCATGTAGATCGACATTGGATGACCATGTAACTTCAGGTATTGGTTGCCAACAGCGGGTCGGTGCCATCTGTCCTGTCGATTTCTCGATCGGTCGGGTAGAAAGCACACTTTTTTGGTTGACCGGTTGGCGATCAATGTTGATTTTGATACTCTTGATGATTGACCCGTGATTTTGATGGATGTCAAAGGATTTGGTGTCTCAAAAGTATGAATTTTGGAAAATCCCAGAAGTCGGACGCTTCGAATCGCGAAAAACAAAGAAAAACAGGGTTTTCGGGGCCCACCCGGCGATCCCGGGCTCCATGGTCGCCGACGACCATGGGCCAGGGTCGCAGGGGCCTGCGACCCTGGGGTTTTTTCCCCCTTTTTATCCCGTTTTGCGTCCGTTTTTGATGTTTTTCGATTCTTTTTCTTCTGTATTTATTCTTGACATTTTTGAACATTTATTGGCCTGATTTTCCTGTAGAAGACTTGATGAGAACCCTTGCATTTTGGATTGCAAAGTTTCCAATTTTCCGAGAAAGCCGAAAACTTTGTCGCGCAGAGCTGTCGATTTTTCGTCGGAAGCTGAAACTGGGTCAAACGATGTCGGAATGACCTGAAATTTGGCGTGAAGCCTCCTGAGCAATAAATATGACCAACCATAGGATTTTGTTTGAGTTTTGAAGCCGTTTGGGGTCCTATCACTAGTAGACTTGTTTTTATCGCGATGAAGCTTGATGTGCGGTCAACCGGTGTCCGATTGACTTGAAATTTGACACGGAACCTATTGGAGTTATTTTAAGATGATCCATAGGCGTTGTCTTGGAAACCATGGTCCCGGGGAGCTTCGCAGCCGAGAGGCCTAATTTGGCTTCGGAGCATCAAAGTTTGGTCAAATGTTGTCGAAATGACTTGAAATTTGACGTGTGGCCCATTATAAGCATTTTGAAGCCGTCCATTTGATCTATCTGATGAGTGATGGCCCCGGTGGTGCTCGTCGCCGAGAGGCTTGACTTAGCTGTTTGAGGGTTGATGTAGGGTCAAACATTGTCGGTTTGACTCGGAACTTGACGTGGAGCATTTTGGATGTATTTTGAGACCATCCATCGACTCTGATCGAAGATTTAGTGTCTCCGATGCTTTTGCTGCCGGGAGCTCCTTTTCAACTGCCGGAGAAGCGAAGTTAGGCCAAATGATTTTGAAATGGCCCGAGACTTCTTGTGTACTCCTCTTTTGGTTGTCTTGAGGTATCTTGCAGTTTTTGTTTGATTCTGACAAGATTTGATTTTTTGGAAGTAGCATTGCCTATTTATGGGAGGTTGTGACTTCATGTAGCTTTCTGGATCTTGAAGACGTAAAGTGACATTTTTGGTGTCAACATTTTCTACCTTAAATTTGGTGTCCTTGTGGTGTGTGCTTGTTGATTTAATTTCTGTTGCATATTGTTTATTTCTGCACACTAGCGGGATGATTTATTGAGTGAATCAATCTAGAGATCTCAAACCCTAAACCCTCAATTGGTATCAGGGCAGGTTACACTAATTTGTTGTGTTTGATTACAAGAGATTTCTAGAATGGTGCTCGATAAAGAAGGGACATCAACTTCCAAGCCTCCTTTGTTCGATGGTTCTAATTATGCTTATTGGAAGCAAAGGATGATATGATTCCTGTTGACACCAAAAATGTCACTTTGCCTCTTCAAGATCCAAAGAGCTACATGAAGTCGCAACCTGCCATAAATAGGCAATGCTACTTCTAAAAAATCAAATCTTGTCAGAATCAAATAAAAACTGCAAGATCCTTCAGGACAGCCAAAAAAGGAGTACACAAGAAGTTTCAGGCCATTTCAAAATCATTTGGCCTAACTTCCCTTCTCCGGCAGCTGAAAAGGAGCTCCCGGCGGCAAAAGCATTGGAGACACCAAATCTTCGATCAGAGCCGATGGATGGTCTCAAAATACATCCAAAAGGCTCCACGTCAAGTTCCGAGTCAAACCGACAACGTTTGACCCTACATCAATCCATTTCTTTGGACGGCCCAATCAGAAGCAAGCATCCGGGAGTTACAATTCAAGAGATTCATGGCATTTAACCCATGAAACTCCTCCCATCATGGCGATTAAAGGCGATTAAATGCCCTTAATCTCCTCCGGCCAATCAGAAGCCAAGAAAAAGGAGTTACAAAATAAAGAACTCAATTTTGTAACTCCTCCCTTTGTGTAGCTTTATGACAATTAAGGCTCATAAACCCTCCTAAATGGCTACCAAAAAGCCTATAAATAGGAGAGCTCTCCAAGAAGAAAGAAGAGACACAGAAAGGACAGACAACAGAGAAAACAAACAACAGACTGCAGAAAATTTGGAAACTCAGACAGAAAAAGGCATCAAAGAGGGAAAACTCTGCGGAAATCCTACACCGACTACCGTTACAAGGTGACAAAAGTCCCTTGGGGGTACCCCCCAAGGTCATTGCCTTCTCCTTCTGCCTCCAATGGCTTAGACGTGGCTTTTCAGCCCGTCTACTTAGTTTTTTATTGGACATATGACCTCCTTTTGGTCTTTGTCCTCTAAAAACCTGAGGTTATAGCCAAGCCAAGTGAATCAATAGCATCCTCTATTCTCATCTGCATGGATGATGGCGAAGTCCACATATGGCTTGCGACCGTCAATCTGAACGGGTCCCCCACAATCTCCTGAGAAGTTAGATCCTCCTTTTCTTGCTTTTCATTGTAGTTTGTATTTTTTTAAAAGAGACATAACATCACAACTCTTGTCTTTCATTATTGATAAGGATTGTAAATCGGCTATAAACGCCAAAAATCGGCTAAAAACGCCAAAATCGGCTATAAATACCAAAAAATCGCCTTTCATGGCAAATCAAGAAAATGTCTCTTTTCTTAAATATATGTGCAATGGAAAACTTGAAAGAAGTTGATTTCCTTTTTACTTGCGAAGGTTGATCTCCGGATCACCACTTGCAATTCCAAGTAAAATAGAAAATCTGGCACAACGACACAAAATAAATGTTGATGCACGCCTCTGCCCCCCCTTCCGGTTATGAAAGGGTCGGACCCAAACGGACTCCCACGTCCGCCGACCCCGGTAGAACCGAGCGGAAGCGCTGTTCCATCAAGCTAGCACACCCGGTGGGACTCGTTCATTTGAGAATACGATGCTAGAAATGAAATATTTGCATATCATATCTTTTGCTCTATGCTTATATTTCTTTTCTCGATTCCTTGGCTACTTTCTAATTTGTGGCCTATGTTGGATTCCGCATAAAAAAATGAGATGAGATTTTTTGGAAATTTCTAATTCTTTGAGTTTATTTCCACTCTTTCTCTTTTCAAAAAAAAAAATCAAAAAATCAGATTTCTTAGTTTGGATTCAAAATTGAGAAACTTTGATCCTTTTCGTTTCGTCTCTGTGCTCGCGGAAATCGTTGAGCCGGTTCGAATTGTGGAAATGGCCATTGTTTTTCTTCGATGAGTTCATTAGAAATTAGAAAAAAAATCAGATTTCTCATTTTGGATTCAAAATTGAGAAACTTTGATCCTTTCCTTTCGTTCGTGTGCTCGCAGAAATTGTTGAGCCTGTTCGAATTAGGATTTGGGCCATCGTTTCTCTTCGATGAGTTCATTAAAAATCTAAAAAAAATATATAAAAAAAATAAAAAAAAAAGACATAGACTACTAAGGTTAAACCAACTGCGTTCTTTGATCATGGTTGATTCAAGAAAAGCCTTGTCCAGAGTGTGGAGATAGCTTGACTGTTCTAGGCAAGGGTCCTCCAAACGGGTTCATTAAGTAATCCTACCCTTACCTGGGGGCAATTCTATCAATCGAGATTTCATAAGACCGGGTTAGGAGGCCTATGTGTACTCTCTCGTCTTTTAAATAAAATTTTTTTTCAAAAATAAAATTTTTAAAAATAAAAATTTTAAAATAAAAAATAAAAAATAAAAATTTTCAAAAAAAAAATCTTAAAAAAAAATAAAAAAAAAGATTTTAAAAAAAAAAATCTTGAAAAAAAAAGAAAAATCTTCAAAAAAAAAAAAAAAAAAACTTCCGTCATTTTGGGTTTAGATTGCAGAAATCTTGGTCTTCTCGTTTCTGAGCACTGGCGCTCGCGGAAATCGCTGAGCCCGTGTTCAGATTGTAGTGCCTTTTTGGTCTCTTTGATGAACCTGATATTAGCCTTTCAAAAAAAAAAACTCGTCATTTTTTTATTCAGATCCGAGAAATTATGGTCCGTTTCTTTCTAAGCACTGGCGCTCGCGGAAATCGCTGAGCCCGTGTTCAGATCGGAATACCATCTGCTCTCTTTGATGAATCCAATCTTGACCTTTCAAAACAGAGAATCTCATCTCATAGATGCGGTCTCCAAACATTTGTGTCTAGCGGTACTAGTACGCCCTTTTCAGGGTCTACTGTATTCGCGACCGGCACATTTGTAACTCCAACTTTATATTCTTCTTACCTCGAGCAAGCTCTACTTATCGATAAGTCGAATTTAAGTTCACAATTGCTTCTAGCAGTCCTGGGATGCTTATTCTGGGCTTACCATACCTGCGATCAGAACAATTGTACCCTTTATGGCGCTTTGCCTTCTTCATATTGCCTGGGTCATCTCTCTCGAGCGATTTGAAAAGATAAAACCATAGAACTTCCCATTTATGATCATTATATTCTTGTGATTACTAATGGATGTGGTCTTGTTTCAGAGATTTTTCGAAAAAAACTAACAATGGCAGCATCGCTTACCATTACTTTCGATGAAAGCAAGCACTAACTCATGCTTCAACAGAAGCAAACCTGCGCACCTACAAGCGCCCCATCAGCTGCCGAAGGATCAACTCCCTCGGCAACTCTCTGAGCTCAGGGTCGACCTCGACTCCCCGAACTATTGTCTTTGGGACGCTGGGACCATTCCCACTTCCCGAGGAACAAGCTGCTCCTTTTAAGAAGCAGAAACTCGCCTCTCAACGTGTCACTACCGTGACACCAAAGGCGAGCACCAGAAGGCCCGAAGCCCGTGGCAGCCCCACGAAGCCTCAACCCTCAAATGACTAGGTCTATCCTAAGACTTGGTCCCCAAGACCTTCACCAAAACAAAGAAGGTCCCAAACATCCACCAAGCCAGCATTCCTGGCCCCATTCAAGGAGAACCAGTTCTACCCCATCTCCAATCTGACTCTCAAGTCAACCCAGCATGAGCCGGCTTGTTCCTACAAGCCCAAAATCAAGTCATGCATCACAAGGCCTCCGCAAGCACCTGCTACGGCCTACAGACCTGCAGTTCGACCCTTCATCTCTACAGGGGCCGAACTCCAAAAATTCAAAGCTTCGCTGCAATAGGCGAAGGATAGGGTTCGCATCCTGTCCTTGCCCAGCTACAAAGAAGACAGGCTCGGCTGCTGCACCCGAGGGAGCACATCCTTCATTACCAAAGCCCAGCCAGAGCTGACCGAAGCTCAAATTGCTCGTCGTGTGCGTCGCCGCGCGTCGTATCGACAAAAGAGACTAGGGAAACAGAGGACCCAGCCTCCTACACTTCAAGTCTCTCCCAAATGGGTCGAAAAAGAAAGACCCAACCAAGTTGCTACCGTCCATATGGTTGGAAAAACCAGAAGGCGCCAAAAGTCAGCAACAAAAATCCATGTCCGACGTCCGATGACCCGCAGCGTCTCCAGGACAAGAAGACATTCAGAAGAATCCCCTGCTCCTTCAAGCAAAGGACGGCAGAGTGATCCTTCCTCAAGCTCTTCATTAAAAAGAATGAGCCCCAGCTCAGTCACCAGGACAGTTTCTTCGTTCGAATCACGAAGGATGAACGTCTTGGTTACAAATTCTGAGCCACCACCCCGCAATCCACCTCAAGATGATGCGATCACCCGCATCCAGTAGTTGGAACAAGGCCAACAGAGGATTGAAACTCTGATGGAAAACCTTCTCCTCGCCTTCCGAAATTAGGCTAACAATGAACCTCCTCCGAATCATCAAGACGATGAGGTAAATGGAGAAGAAAATGAGTCACGTGCCCTTACCAAAAAGGATGTAGACAGTATCCTCGCCAAAGCAAAAGAAGAGGATATACTCAAAGAGCATGGGATCAAGCCACCATATCCCTTATGGATGGACTCGGTCCCGTTCCCCACCAAATTCAAGCATCCTACTCTCCAAACATATATGGGAAAAGGATCAGCCAGACAGCACGTCATCTACTTCAAGATCCTGACGGGAGCTATCACGGATCAAGATGCACTCAAGATCCGCCTCTTTGCAAGTACCCTAAAAGGTACGACCTTCGATTGGTACTCCACTCTGCCGGAGGACTCCATCCAAAATTGGGCCATGCTAGAGACACGATTCCTAACTCACTTCAAAGGTGAGGATCATTCCGCCACTATGGCTCAGCTGTGCAGCCTAAAACAGGGGGAGAATGAGTCAACATATGACTTCATTCATAAGTGGAAAGCAATGGCATACAAATGCTCTGATGTATTGCCACAATCGTCGCTAGACGACATCTGCCGAAACAACATGAGAGCGAGAATCCACTCCATGATCATTTGCAACAAATCAAAAAACCTGGGAGAACTCCTAGAAGCTTCCATGGAAGCTGAAACGGTGATTAAAGACCTCAACAGTCAGAAATCATTAAGAAAAGAGCCAACCGCCATTGCAACCTCTAAACCAAAGAAGAAAGAGGTCCTCAATGTGCAGACCAAGTCAGCTCCTCAGCCACCAAAGAAAGCTGAAAACAAAACTGCCGGTAAGAGACCTAAACTCTCAGATGCCTTCAAAGAACGGGTAGAGAAGAAATACCCGTTTGATGAAGATGTTGATGAAATCTTCGGGGCTCTTATGGCAAACGGCAAGCTCACCTTGCCTGAACCAAAAAGACCAGGTGATGTTGGCAAAACCAATGATCCTCGGTACTGTCCATACCACCAGATGATCTTGCATCCTCTCAATCAATGCTTCGTTGTGAGGGAGAAAATAAACGAGATGTGGAAAAACGGAGTCATCACCTTTGACAAAAACTATGGGTCTGCCTCCGTCAATATGGTGACATGTCGACAAACATCAAAATCACCGAAGAAGAAGATCACTACTTCCTTCAAGGTGATAACTCAATCCAAGCGTCCGAGGAACTGGTCCCTTACCCGACACCAGACGGACAACCCATATGGGTACATCCCGATCTCTTGGAAGATGAAAATTGGGAGGTCGTGAAAACAAAGCCTACAGCTCAACAATGAAGGCAGGCTAGGAAATATCTCCTTAAGCTCAAACGACAAAAGAAGACCCAGCCAAAACAAGAAGTCAAAGAAAAGGTAGAGGCTTCCTCTACCACTTCACTGGAGGCAACAAAAACACCCCTTCCAGAGACTTCAAAAGGGGTAAGAAAATTCACTCTCAGTGATTTCATGCCACCTCAATTCAAAGAAGCCACGCAGGAGGCATCATACTCTTGCAATTCGGTAGTTGGATTCTCCATTGATGGATACGAGTCCAGCGACACCGATGATGGACTTGAATCCAACTACACAGACGAGTGGGAGGAACCACCTTCGAACCTTCCAACAGAAGATCCTGTTAAAAAGATAGACTTGGGAACACCAGATAACCCACGTCTTGTATTCATAAGCAAGAATATAAAGGATGATGAGTTACCGAGTAAATCGCCTTTCTTCGTGAGTTCGTTGATTGCTTTGCATGGTCTTACGCTGAAATGCCTGGCTTAGACCCCAAAATAGTGGTCCACAAACTCAATCTTCAAGAAGACATCAACCCTGTCAAGCAAGGCCAAAGAAGATTCCGTCCAAACGTGATGGATTAAATTGAACAAGAAGTTCAAAAACTCAAAAGCGTCGGCTTCATCCGTGAGGAACAACATCCTGAATGGTTGGCCAACATTGTCCCCATGACAAAGAAAAACAGGCATATCAGGGTCTGTATTGACTATAGAGACCTGAATGGCGCATGCCCAAAAGAAAAAATTTCCGCTCCCCATACCAGAGGTAATGATTGATAATACCTATGGATTTGAGCCAATGACATTCATGGATGGTTTCTCTGGCTACAATCAGATAAAGATGCATCCTGAAGATGAAAAACATACATCTTTTCGGACCCCATTTGGCGTGTATTGTTACATTGTCATGCCATTTGGTCTGAAAATGCTGGTGCCACATATCAGAGGGCTATGATGAAAATATTCTAAGATATGCAATACAAGACGGTCGAATGTTACGTTGATGACCTCGCCGTCAAAAGCAAAAGAAAAGAAGATCATCTCGAAGACCTTCGAGAAGTCTTCCTCCGGCTTCGCAAACACAAACTGCGAATGAATCTTTTGAAGTGCTTCTTCGGCGTCTCGTCGGGTAAGTTCCTCGGATTCTTAGCTTGGAAAGCTGGAATAGAGCTTGACCCTATAAAAGTCAAAGCCATTCTAGAAATGCCCTCTCCAAGAACCTTGAGAGAACTCAAAGGGCTTCAAGGGAGATTGGCCTACATCAGACGGTTCATCTCCAATCTTTCGGGGAAATGCCATCCATTCTCTCGGTTGATGAAAAAAGGTGTAAACTTTGTCTGGCATGCTGACTGTGAAGCTGCTTTCCAAGACATCAAGTCATACCTTACAAAACCTCCAGTGTTAGCTGCTCCTACCACTGGAAAACCATTCATCTTGTACACAAGCGCCCTTGATCACTCTTTGGGAGCTCTGCTTGCGCAAGAAAATGATAAAAAAAAGAAGCTGCTTTATATTACCTCAGCCACATGCTAGTAGGTGCAGAGCATCGCTACTCTCCAGTCGAAAAAGAATGTCTTGTAGTGATGTTTTCCGTACAAAAGCTGCGTCACTACTTGCTTTCCAACACAGTCTACCTGGTCTCGAGGGTCAACCTCTTGAAGGTCCTTGTCACAAAGGCAGGTTCTCTCAATGCTCGACTGGCAAAATGGTCCATCCTTCTGTCACAATTTGATATTAGGTATGTACCACAAAAGGCTATCAAAGGGCAAGCTCTAGCGGACTTCCTCACAGAGCATCCATTGCCTAAAGATTCTCCACTCAGAGATGATCTCCCAGACGAACCAGTCTATAATGTGGAGACTTTTTCACAAAGTGCCTCCTGGGACATGTACTTTGACGGTGCAACCATGACAAATGAAAAAAGGCAGCTGATCTCGGGAGTTGGCATCCTCTTTGTTAACCCCGACAAATACATGATTTCACACGCTTTCTTGCTACTGGAACCATGCACAAACAATGCAGCTGAATATCAAGCTCTGATCCTAGGATTGGAACTCGCCATCGAATCCGGTATCACCATGCTGGAAGTCTTTGGAGACTCTCAACTGATCGTCAACCAGATGAATCAGAAATTTGAAGTCAGGAAGCCAAATTTGCTGCCTTACTACAACAAAGCACAATCGCTTCCGCAAAAGTTTGACATCTGTCACATCACCCACATTCGTAGAGGTGAAAACATACGTGCAGATGCCCTAGCTGGACTTGCCGCATCTATGGCAATCCAGGAAGGGGAAAACATGCAAATCACAGTGTGCGAAAGAAGAATCCTTCCTCCTCTTAACACACACTAAGCAGTTGCTGAATGCCACCAAGTGGTTGGAAGTCGGATTTCAATCCTTCAAACTTCAATTGGCGATTGGAGGGATCCGTTCATTGATTACATTATGTTCGGAATCCTACCTGAAGATCCAAAAGAACGGGTAAGCATCCAAAGGCGAACCCCAAGCTTTCATTTGGATATTCCTTCAAAAATCCTTTACAGGAAATCCTTCAACGGAGTACTTTTACGCTGCTTGTCACAATAAGATGCTGAAGAAACACTCAAAGAAATTCATGCTGGTCTTTGCAGAGCTCATGAGGCTGGTCCCAAGCTCTATGATCAGATAAAAAGGTTGGGTTATTACTGGCCTACCATGGTAGCTGACGCAATGCAATTTGCTAAGCGCTGTCAACAATGCCAAGTTCATGGACATTACATTCACATGCCTCCAGAATGGCTGCATCCTACAGCGATTTCATGGCCTTTCGAAGCCTAGGGTATGGACATCATAGGTCCTATTTCTCCACCTTCGAGCAAAGGTCATCGCTTCATCTTCGCCGCTACAGATTATTTCTCCAAGTGGTCAGAAGCATTTGCGGTCAACGAAATGAATACCTCATCAGTCCTTCAGGTCCTGCGCACCAACATCATTTGTCGTTTTGGCATACCTAAAAGATTCGTCCATGATAACGGAGCACAATTCTGGGATCATCGATTCTACAGGTTCTGCGACAAATACAAAATCCAAAGCTGTCCTTCAACTCCATACAATCCGGCAGCAAACGGGTTAGCAGAAGCTTTCAACCAAACACTCTGCAAAATCCTCAAAAAAATGGTCTCTAGTCACAAAAGAGACTGGAGCGACAAAATGTCTTAAGCTTTGTGGGGCTATCGACCCACCGTTCGAGGACCAACCCATAGCACACCATTCTCCTTGGTCTATGGATGCGAAGCCGTCGTGCCCTTGGAAGTACAAATTCTTTCCTTGAGGGTATCTTTGCAAAATGACATGACTCAAGAAAGCAATGTCAAATTACGACTCAATGAGCTGGACAATCTTGATGAGAGACGACTCGAAGCTCAACAAAGCATTGAACTTTACCAAGCACGCATGGCAGGATCTTTCTACAAAAAGGTCATGCAACGTGCCTACAAAAAGGGTGACTTGGTTCTTGCGGTAAAAAGACCAATGGTCTTCGCTCACAAGTCCAAAGGCAAATTTGAGCCAAAATGGGAGGGACCCTACGTCATCGACAAGGTTTTCTCCAACGGCGCATACGCACTCCTAAACATGGAAGGTGACAGATGTATGCTGCCCATCAACGACAAGTTCTTAAGGCGGTACTACCCTTGAAGACTTTAAAGCGGTACTACCCTTGAAGACTTACCCAACTGGGTAAGAGCAATGCTTGTACGGTCAAACCGATTTCCAGGTACACGCTCGCTAAACCCACCTTTTTTAGAATTTTCATGTCAAATGTTGAAATTTCTAGAAATTTAAACAATGCTTACTTTCATCGTTTCATTGTTCAAAAAAAAAATCCAAGTTTAGGAACCTTTCCCTAACTTGACCAAAATTTTCAACCCTTGAACCCAAAACTCATGGTTTAAAACAAAATCCGGATTCAGGAATTTCCACCCTAGTCCACCCTACCTTTTACCGCCTAAATGGTTTTAGGTCAAAACTTATGACCCTCGTGTCTTTAAAAAAAAAAAAGGTTTTTCAAGAAGCCGCGGGGAAGCGACGCTTAGTCAATACTCGCACAAATTGGAAGCATGCGAACTGCGTTCGACACTTCCAAAATCGCAGGGAAGCGACATTTCGTCGATACTTGCAAAATCCAAAACCGTGGAGATGCAACATATCAGTTGATATCCACAACCCAAATTTCAAAGGTTCGAAAAAACCTAAAAAACCATGGAGACGCAACATTTCAGTTGATATCCATAACCCAAAGGTTTGAGAAAACCATAAATTTCAAAAATTGTGGGGAAACGACATCAAGTCAGTACCCGCAAAACCAAATTTTTTAAAAAGCAAGGATGCGACATTCCATCGATACTTGCACCCAAATCCATGAGGATGCGACATTCCATCGATACTCGCAACCGAATGAGCAAGGATGCGACATTCCATCGATACTTGCAAGAACATTCAGCAGGGAGGCGACTTTTAGTTGATACTTGCATTTTTGAAAACCAAACCGGCTATAAATGCCACAAACCGGCTATAAATGCCACCAAAACAGGCTATAAATGCCACAAACCGGCTATAGATGCCACCAAAACATGCTATAAATGCCACAAACCGGCTATAGATGCCACCAAAACAAACCGGCTATCAATGCCACAAACCAAAAACTTTGGCTTTCAAAAAAAAAAAAAAACCCGGCTATCAATGCCATAAATCGGCTATCAATGCCACAAAAAAAAAAAGCTGGCTCTCATGCCAAAAATCGGCTTCCATGCCACAAAAAAAAATCTGGCTTCCATGCCAAAACAATCATTTAACAAAAGATTTTCACAAAATGACAAGCTTTTGATGAAATCCCATTTAGTAATTACTTTTATCACAAAAAGATTCAAGTAAGCGTAGGGAAAACAAAAAAAAAAGCATCCCATTTAGCAATTACTTTTATCACAAAAAGATTTAAGTAAGCGTAGGGAAAACAAAAAAAAGGGCATCCCATTTAGCAATTACTTTCATCACAAAAAAAGATTTAAGTGAGCGTAGGGAAAATAAAAAAAAGAGTACAAAAAAAAATACATGTGGTACCAAAAAAAAAGAAAGTGTTCGCAAGCACTATATAAAAAAAGAAAAGTACCAAAAAAATACAAGTGCTACCAAAAAAAAAAGAAGGATAGTTTCTGTTACAAAAAAAAAAAAAAAACAGGAGCTCAACAAAAAATGGTCTCCAGCCAAGAGTTCAGCTCCTCAAGCAAACTTTTGGCCTCAGCCGTCAGGGATTCCAAGGCACGCTTCTTCAGGAACTTGCCATGAGATGCTGGGGTGGGCTGTAACCCTTCTTTCGCACCGGGAAGCTTATCCCGAGCAGTTCGCCATTGTTTGTTCTCTTCAGACTTCCTTTTAAGAACTCGATCGACATCTGCAACTCGGCAAATCAGAGCACTCTCCCTATCGCGAGCCTCTGTTATTGTGGCCCACTTGGCAGCGACTTGTGCCTGCAGATGCTCAAGACATTTCCTGGCCTCATCGACCTCCCTATCAGGGATGTGAAGGTCATGTGTCAGCCCAATGATGGCTAGCTCTTCTAAGTTCTTCTCTAGGACTATCTGCTTCCTGCTTTGTGTAGCCTCATCCAGGTTAGACTCAGCCTTATCCGCAGGGTCCAGGAACATCTCCTTGCAGAACTGGTTGTCAGGAAAACCCATGGTCTCAAACCACCTGTCACCCACCTCAATGATCCTATCAACGATCGCCCTGGCATTTGTGACATCCAGACCAGCCACTTCGGCATCATCGAGAATCTCACGCACATGCTGGATCATCCCAAATCCAGCATCTAAGTGCCCAGAAAGCAGAGTCTCAATCCAAGAGCTCAGAACCCGCACCACCACCTTCTTCGCAAAAAGAAGAGATGGCCAAGCTGAAGATTCGCCCAACTCCGTTGGTCGGCTGCTCATGTCATCACCCGTTGGAAGAGTAACAAAAGAACTTTTTCCAGTTGAAGCTGCTCCTGCTCGGGAAGGAATCTCAGCACGAGGTATCTCCTCAACAGTGTCAGAACTGGTCGCAGGAGTCTCTACCTCTGGATCAGCCTCTAGCATCCCTTGCTCTGGTTCTGAAGGAAGCGACGGACTCTCCTCTGTCACCTCAAAACCTGCCAAAGAAACACAAAAATGTATGAATATAATCCTGTTTGAAAATCATTATCAGGGTTATTACTACAAAATACCTTCTTCGATGACTGGCGGAAGACTCTCTTCCTCCATGAACTCATCGGAAGCATCATCAACATTTACGTCCATCGATGGTTCAAAGTCATCGGAATCCTGTGGCAAGTCAGCTGGCAAGAAAAATGTTAGCAAACCAAGTCACAGACACAAAAAAAAAGAAAGCAAAAGGAGTCATACCAATTGGAGATTCTGGATTCACTCCAAAGTCCCTCGGTTCTTTTTCAGGTGCCCCGACAGGATCCGTCACCACCTCATCGGTTGGAACCTCAGGCATCACCAAGCCTTCCTCTGCTAAAAAAAAAAGAAAAAAGAAAAGCAGAAACAAGAAGCAAATCAGAACATAGAAAAATCCCATGAAAAGAAATAGAAAAAGAAAAAGGAAGAATCATACCTTCACCGACGGTCTCTTCTTCTCAGCTTTTCTTCTCTGGAGGCTCGTCGGCATCCACTGGCACATCCTCATTGATAGTAAGAGGAACTTCCAAGTCAGGAGAGTCCTCATGCTGCCCCTTGCTGCGATGATGACTCCTCCTCCTCTTACTCCTACGGGCTCGCTTCTTAGAGGAACCTGCCCCGCTGTCAGAGTTAGGTTTCCCACTTGACTCCTCAGTGGATGGTCTACCTTTATCAGTAAACTCCATGGAAGCTTGCCTCTGTGCCGCTTGCATCCAAGCACCAAGTTTGGCTTCCTCCTGTTCTAGCTGCTCTAAAGCCTCATCAGGTATTTCTCAAACAGCTTCAGAACCAATGACGCCCGGGTCACCGAGAAAGCCTATCTTGTGCTTCTCTCCAGAAAGGAAGGCCCAAACTTCCTCTCGCCGGACGCCATCCGACTTTCCAAGGCCCTTTCCAGATGCCAGCTTCACATCAAGCTCCTTCTTGGAAAGCCCCCGATATGCCGAAAAGCTCTCCGCGAACCACTTCGCAAAGCCGGCAGTCCGGGAAGTCAACAACACAGAATAAGAGATCATGGGTGTAGTGTCTTCAACACTATAGAAAGTCCATGCATTTCTCCCGTCCTGTAAACCTCCAAAGCGCTTCACCATGCTTGAAGGCGCTCCAACAACGCCTTGAGAAAAACCCAACTGCAAAGCAAAGCGAGAGGGTACATACGGCTGGATGTCGACGAAAAGACGTCTGCGGTACACCATGGTGCCGACACGTATGCTGAAAAGCTACTCCTTCTCTGCATTCGTCAAGGAGTAATGCCTTCCCAACCTCGCCCTGGTAGAGTCTCGGGAGGCACCAAAGTTAAAAGCCTTCTTCCGCAACTCCGGAGAAAGCTTCACTGAAGACTGCCCCATTTCGACGTCCCTGAATCGTCGGATCCTCATGCGGGCAAACAAAAGTGATTCGGACACAGCTTTGCCCTTAGCCAGCCGAATCATCAGAGGATCATCATCCTGTACGGCACTCAGCCGGTGGAAGCCAGGACTGTGGTACACGTACCACGAATAAAAGATGTGGGCTGAAAATACCCTATTCATGGGAAGCCCAAGCCGAACCAAAAAAGCAGCAGCCTGCAGTTCGGTACACAGGTAGGAGTAAAGAGCTGGCACCAAAGCAAGCTGCTCTCCAAACGCCATCTGACAAGCCGGAAAAATACAATGCGGCCTGATGTGCGTTCCATCTCCTCCAGTAAAAATAGCCTCACCAAGCCAATGAGTGAGTCAAACAGCGAGATCTCTCCGCAGTGCAATGTTAGGACATATGGCGTTTGTACTCGCACAGAAATCTCTCAACTCTTCTTGCATGGCCAAGATCTTCTTCGAACTTAGATCCTAAGCCCTGGCTTCCTGGGTCACACTATCAAAAGACTCCCTGCTATCAAAAAAGTTGGGGAACGAAGAGCTAGAACTCTTCCAACTGCTGGATCTAACTTTCAAACCCTCCTTCTCCTTCAAAAAATCATAGAAGGCGACGAGTTGAAAGTACAGAAGCCTGAACTCCTCACACTGCCCCTCAAGGACGCTGTCAATCGGCATAAACTCTTCATAGAGTTTGCAAAGGATGGGCAATCCAGTAATGGCACTCAGCTCCTTCAAAGAGAAACCAATCTCACCATTCATCACAACGAAGGTATTGGTTTGTGGGAGGAATGATTCCAGCATGGCCATGAAGGCCTCGTCGGAAAAGATCACGGTCTCCCTAAAGGTGCGGACCGCATCAAAAGTCCCGGCTTCCTTCAAAACGGCGCCACCAATCAGCAGGACGCGATCAGTCCACGTCTTCCACTCGGAGTCAGCATTGAAACGGCCACGAAGTTGAAAAGGCTTTATCCAGTTGCTGCCGTCACCGCTGAAAATACCAAGGCCCACCGGTCTCAAATCGATCGACAGATAATCAGAACCCTGGTAGCCGCTGGATGGCATCAACAGGTCCATGTCAACAGGCAACCTCTCCGTATATCCAGGAGAACCGCCAACAAAAACCCCGGTCTTAATTACATTTGTCCTTCTCACCCAGCTTGGAGGATCTTCCCTCTTAGAGCACGTAGGGGCAAGGCTCATGATCGAGACGGTGCGATCAAACGTCGACCGGGTAGCAACAGTCTTCTTCTCACCATCTGCTGTGAAAGAAAACTGAAAACATCTCCTCTGGTATGTCATGTCATCAGGGACGGCATCACCAAAGAAGAAGGTAGGCTTGGGTAAAACACTCTGATCTCCCATCACCCATGGACGACTGCTTACCATGATCTTATAGAATTCCTCTCCCTTGAGAGCGATCAGTTGCTGCCTCATCTCATCTCTATTGAGGGAGTCGCATGCTTCCAGATTTATCTCAACATACTGACCTTCTCAAAGGCCTGCTGAACGGCCGGATTAGAAGATCTAGCAGATTGACGAGGTACACTTGTAGCAGGCTTTTTACCCTTGTTCGTTCTGGAGGAACCACCTGCAAAGGATGGAAAAGAAAAAGATCAAACATCAAAATGACAGAATCTCACTAAAAAAAAATTTGGCGAAATTTTGACATGATGACGGGGAAATTCCGAAGAAAAGGAACTATCCCGAAAGAAATAGAAAGCTTGAAGATGGACTCAACATTGCTGCGAGCTCCGAAACTCCAAACTTTCGAAACCTTAAAGTCTCCGCAAAATCAGGAAGGGCTCAACATTACTACGAGCTCCAAATTTTCAAATTTGCGAAAACTTTCAGGTATGCTATCACATCATGCTACAATTCAATTTACAAAAAATATACATGCATGAACATCTTGGTTTGCGAAAAAAATGCATTATCATGATGAGCAAAAAAAAAAAAAAAGAAAGAAAATTTCTCAAAAAAAAAGGGGGAGAAAGAAAAGAACAAAAAAAAAAGAAGAAAAGTTTCTAAAAAAAATTGAGAGAGAAAGAAAACAAAAAAAAAAAGAAAAAGGGACTGGCCCACAGGCCACGTGGCCGTACGGCCAGATCCGTACGGATCTGTCCGTACGGACCACAAAAAAAAAAAAAAACAAGCAAAAAAAGAAGAAAGCATAAAAAAAATGTGTAAAAAAAAAGTGAAAAGACGTGAAAAAAAAAAGAAACAAAAAAGAAAGAAAGAACTTTTTTTTCCTACAATGGGGTTTTCTTAAAAAAGGGAACTTACTTGAAGCCATTGATGGAGAAGAAGAAGAAAAGTCTTGAAGATCTTGAAGAAGAAGAACTCTTGGTCTTGAAACCCTCTTGGGATTGTTGCAAGCAATAAGAGCAAGAGATCCAACCTCCTCCTTGCTTTTATAGAAGAGAGCAAACCAAAGAAGGAAAGAAGAAAGAGGTAAGTTTTACTAATTAGTAACCTTACCAAAAGAAAGAGATTAGAAAGATTCTTTCCCAAAAGAAAGATATCTTGATGGATTTTCTCCCAAAAAGAAATCAATGAGAGATTTTCTCCCAAAAGATAGGATCAATGAAGGATTCTTTCCCAAAAGAAAGATATCTTGAGATATTCTCTCCCAAAATAAAGGGAACATGAGAGATTCTCTCCAAGTAAAGATATTCTTAGATATTCTCTATCCAAAGGAGATATTCTTGGATATTCTTTACAAAAATGACACCATATGAGATCTAAGCCATTTCAAAAGCTTAAGGTCCCATGGGTTAGCCCATATGAGCCAGGTTTGACCACCTAGGCACAAAAAAAAAAAAAAAAATTGGGCTTTTAGTCAAAGAGAAATCCCTCTTACCAAGAGCATACAAAAATGGTTCCATGCCTCTTTTGAGTTGATTCAACCATACAAAAGAGAATTCCAAGCGCCATGCGCTTCCAAAAATCAAACCATCCAGCCTCATCTACCAAATTGAGCCAAAATCTTGAAATTGACATTCCGTAAAAAACCAAAAACTAAAACCTGATCCCCTAACTTGCCACATACAGTCTGTTAGGTCACAAGATCAAAACCAAAATTGATCCCCCAACATTCCACATACAGCTTGTTGGGTCACACGGTCAAAACCAAACCCGACCCCCTAACCTGCAATACAGCCTGTTAGGTCACAAGGTCAAAACCCAAATTCACATCCCTGATGTCATCTTCAAAACTTTGCCTCGAGATGGTACGTGATCCATTTCACTACCATAAAATTTCCCTGGAAGCTCAAAAGGCTACAAATACCAAAAAGAAAGACTGCTCAAAGGCTCTTGATCCAGTCACAGGCTCTCCTTCACAAATCTCTTCGAGGCACATCGACCACAAATGTTAAGCAACTCGTCGCTGTACCTCGAGGGGGCAGTTGTTGACACCAAAAATGTCACTTTGCCTCTTCAAGATCCAAAGAGCTACATAAAGTCGCAACCTGCCATAAATAGGCAATGCTACTTCCAAAAAATCAAATCTTATCAGAATAAAAAAAAAACTGCAAGATCCTTCAAGACAGCCAAAAGAGGAGTACACAAGAAGTTTCAGGCCATTTCAAAATCATTTGGCCTAACTTCGCTTCTCCGGCAGCTGAAAAGGAGCTCCCGGTGGCGAAAGCATTGGAGACACCAAATCTTCGATCAGAGCCGATGGGTGATCTCAAAATACATCCAAAAGGCTCCAAGTCAAGTTCCAAGTGAAACCGACAACGTTTGACCCTACATCAACCCTCGAACAGCTAAATCAAGCCTCTCGGCGGCAAGAACCACCGAGGCCATCACTCATCAGATATAGCACATAGACGGCTTCAAAATGCTTACAAAGGGCTACACGTCAAATTTCAGGTCATTTCGACAACATTTGACCATATTTTGATGCTCGGAAGCCAAATTAGGCCTCTTGGTGGCAAAGCTCCCCGGGACCATGGTTTCAAAGACAGAGCCTATAGATCATCTTAAAATGACTCCAATAGGTTCCTTGTCAAATTTCAAGTCAATCGGACATCGGTTGACCGCACATCAAGCCCCGGCGACGTCTTCATCGCGACAAAAGCAAGTCTACTGGTGATAGGACCCCAAACGGCTTCAAAACTCAAACAAAAGCCTATGGTTGGTCTTATTTATTGCTCAGGAGGCTTCACACCAAATTTCAGGTTATTCTGACATCGTTTGACCCAGTTTCAGCTTCTAACGGAAAATCGGCAGCTCTGCGCAACAAAGTCTTCGGCTTTCTCAGAAAATTGGAAACTTTGAAAAATAAATGCAAGGATTCTCATCAAGTTTTCTACAGGGAAATCAGGCTAATAAATGATAAAAAATGTCAAGGAAAAATATAGAAGAAAAAAGAATAAAAAAACAGCAAAAACGGACACAAAATGGGACAAAAGGGGGGAAAACCCCCCAGGGTCATCACCCTCGGCGACCCTGGGGCCCGGGATTGCCGGGAAGGCCCCGGAAACCTCGTTTTTTCGCCGTTTTTTTCGCGATTCGAAGCGTCCGGCCTCTAGTATTTTCCAAAATTCATACTTTTGAGACACCAAATCCTCTGACATCCGTCAAAAGCACGGGTTAATCATCAAGAGCATCGAAATCAACATTGATCGCCAATTGGTCAACCAAAAAAAGTGTGCTTTCTACCCGACCGATCGAGAAATCGACAGGACAGATGGCACCGACCCGCTGTTAGCAACCAACACTTGAAGTTACATGGTCATCCGATGTCGATCTACATGAATATCCATCGATGATCATCGCCAGAAGAATCCCAAAAGACGCGGCACGGCCCGCGACTCTTCAAGTTCTCGGCGACTACTTAATGCGATTAATTGACTAGCTTTATTTCAATCATTAATCCATTTCTTTGGACGGCCAAATCAGAAGCAAGCATCCGGGAGTTACAAGTCAAGAGATTCATGGCATTTAACCCATGAAACTCCTCCCATCATGGCGATTAAATGCCCTTAATCTCCTTCGGCCAATCAGAAACCAAGAAAAAGGAGTTACAAAATAAAGAATTCAATCTTGTAACTCCTCCCTTTGTGTAGATTTATGACAATTAAGGCTCATAAACCCTCCTAAATGGCTACCAAAAAGCCTATTAATAGGAGAGCTCTCCAAGAAGAAAGAAGAGACACAGAATGGACATACAGCAGAGAAAACAAACAACAGACTGCAGAAAATCCAGAAACTCAGACAGAAAAAGGCATCAAAGAGGGAAAACTCTGTGAAAATCCTACACCGACCACCGCTACAAGGTGACAAAAGTCCCTTGGGGGGTACCCCCCAAGGTTCTTGTCTTCTACTTCTGCCTCCAATGGCTTAGACGTGGCTTTTCAGCCCGTCTACTTAGTTTTTTATTGGACATAGGACCTCCTTTTGGTCTTTGTCCTCTAAAAACCTAAGGTTATAGCCAACCAAGCGAATCAATAGCATCCTCTATTCTCATCTGCATGGATGATGGCGAAGTCCAAATATGGCTTGCGACCATCAATCTGAACGGGTCCCCCACAATCTCCTGAGAAGTTAGATCCTCCTTTTCTTGCTTTTCATTGTAGTTTGTATTTTTTTAAAAGAGACAAAAATCACAACTCTTGTCTTTCATTATTGATAAGGATTGTAAATCGGCTATAAACGCCAAAATCGGCTATAAACGCCAAAAATCGGCTATAAATGCCAAAATCGGCTATAAATGCCAAAAAATCGCCTTTCACGGCAAATCAAGAAAATGTCTCTTTTCTTAAATATATGTGCAATGGAAAACTTGAAAGAAGTTGATTTCCTTTTTACTTGCGAAGGTTGATCTCCGGATCACCACTTGCAATTCCAAGTAAAATAGAAAATCTGGCACACCCACACAAAAGAAATGTTGATACACGCCTCTGCCCCCCATTCCGGTTACGAAAGGGTCGGACCCAAATGGACTCCCACGTCCGCCGACCCTGGTAGAACCAAGCGGAAGCGCTGTTCCATGAATTCCTTAAGTCCATTGATGATGATGTGTGAGAAATTATTGAGGAGGGCTACTCCATACCAACAATTGTGGTTAATAGGCAAACTGTTCCTAAACCTAAAGCCCAATGGACTAAGGATGAGAAGCATACCTCCAATTGTAATAATCAGGCTGTGAATAGCATATACAATGGAGTGTCTGCTGATGAATTCCATAGGATCTCCACTTGCAAAACTGCAAAAGAAGCTTGGGAAGTCTTACTGATAGTTTATGAGGGTACATACACGGTGAAGCAAGCTAAATTGCAAAGGCTAACTAAAGAATTTGAAACCATCGTGATGGAAGAAGATGATACCTTTGATCAATTTAATGCAAAGCTGAATGAGATTGTCAGTTATGTTTTCATTCTGGGTGAAGAAATACCAGAAAATAAGGTTGTCAAGAAAATTTTGAGGTCTTTACCTTCGAGGTTCGATTCTAAAGTTGATGATATTGAAGAAAATAAGAATCTGGATACCCTCAAGGTAAATCAGCTGGTTGGAAATCTTCTGACATTTGAAGCAACCCGGTTGAATAAAGGAAAATCAAAAGAGAAGGGTCTTGCTTTGAAAGTCACTTTAGAATCAAGAAAAAAGCCTGAAAAGAAAATTGAATCTGATTCTGAATCTGAAGCTGAAGTAAATATGGCTGATTTTATGAAGTGCTTCCACAAATACATGAAGTCACAAAAGGCGAATTGGAAGCATCCAAAATCTGGAAAGAAAGACACTACTAAAGGAACAAAGTGTTTCGAGTGCCAAGGCTATGGTCACTATGCTAATGAGTGTGCTAACAAGAAATAAGGTACAAAGCAAAAGGTTTTCAACACAAGTTGGGATGAAGAATCTTCTGAAGAAGAAAAAGAAGAAGATAGAGATACTGAGAATGATCAAGTTAATGGCGTTCCTGGCCACGTCTGTGTCTGACAATGTTACTGATGAAGATAATGATGATGAGATGTCATATCAAGAAAAAGATTTTGAAGAATTGTACCATGCCACATATGTTGATTGAGTCAAAATGACTAAGTTTGCTAACAAGGTCACTATCAAGTTGAAGGTTGCTCAAGAAGAAAACTCTACATTGAAAATTGAATTAGAGCAAGCGCTTAAATAGGTTCATCTCTTGAAAAGTCAGAAAAACTATTTGACTGAAAATTTGACTACTGATGGTCAAAAACTGCAGAAAGCTAAAAAGAAGTAGCAGATCTGAAGAATGAGACAATGACACTGAAAGCTGAAAATCAAGTTCTGCAAGGAAGACTGAAGATCACTTTGTCTGAGCTTGAAGTAACAAAAGCTTCTCTACACAAGATGAACACTGGATCGAAGACTCTTACAAACATCCCGTGCAGTCAGAAGTCTTAGTTTGACAGAAGCGGTCTCGGTTATGATCATGGTGCATCCACTTCAAATGCTAAAGGAAAAATAATTTTTGTTTCAAGTGTTGCACATAATACTCCACATACTATACTTTTACACAATGTGTCGAATAGTTTTAAGAAAAAGAATGTATCATGCACTGCACGTATATCTACTTGTCACCATTATGGATTACAAGGACATATTCGTCTCCATTGCCAGAAGCTGACTAGTCTACCAAAAACCAAGCAATGGCGGAAGAATTTTTCTCCACGCAAGACGACTCATATTTGGGTAAGAATGTCTGATTTGCCTAAGGAGTTTGCTCACACTATGCTGAAAAATCGAACTACACAAGTGTGGGTGGCTACATATAACAGGCCCTGATCAAGGAGATCACGCACCCACCCCCAGCGCTGCTACAAAGATACTTTCATGGGGAGTTGAACTTGAGGGGGAGCTATTGATCCTAATTGACAAGAAAGCTGCTATTCTTATCTTTAGCTTTGTCAATTATGGACAAAAAGGGGGAGAAACGGTGACAGATCAAGGGGGAGAACAAGAAGTTCAGAAGAGTCAGAGACATTGAAGGACATTGAAGATCTACTTGTGCTGTTTGTCAATTTTTTAAATTCAATATATTTTGGGTTTATTTTTGGTAGATCATTTTGTATTGTCTTAGAGTTTTGTTTATGAATTGCCAAAGGGGGAGATTGTTAGGATTTTTGTTTATTGGCTAATTCATGGGTTGCACAAAACTCTGGGTCTTTGAGTTGTATTTTTTAATTTAGCAAATGACTTTGAAGATAGAAGATGGGAAGGACTCTAAGAAGATATTTAAAATGATTAGAAGAAAAGGGCTGGAAGAAGACTGTGCCATGGAGTTGCATTTTACAAACACATGAGGTCTACCATATCATGATGACATGGAGTTGCATTTTACAAACGCATGAGGTCTACCATATCATGATCATGATGACATCACATGATAGACTTTTCATGCCATCACACGTGGTGTATCTTACCTTCTTTCATGGTGACATTTCAAAGTCAAGAATATAGTAAACAAAAGGAGGAATTCTTACTTGAAGACTTTTTGTGCTGCATGACATCATATGGAAAGTGAATATTAGAGCCTTAGAGTATTCTTGCAAAGCCAACGAAACAGAGAAAGAATACCAACAGCCGCCTGACAGAATTAAAAGAAGACTGACACAGAACAGGATTCACTCGACCCGTGGTTTGGTCGCTCGAGCGAATGAAGACAGTAAGTCATTCGCTCGAGCGATCAAGGCGCAGGGAGTCCGGAAAAAGTGAAAATTACTTTTCTAATTGTGCTAAAACTGCTAGTTTTAATCCTAATCAAATTAGGGAACATTAAGCACGTACCAAGGGTTATTTAAAGGACTCAAGGGCTATTCCAAAGAGATACCTCACCTCTCAAAGTGCTGAGTTAGAGATTTAATTGAGAGAATTCTTTTCTAGAGATTTATTAAGGAGTTGTGCTGACAAGTTCTCTAAAGCCAAAGTCTTCTGCATCATTTGTAGAAGATTGTCTTCTTGCATAGAAGATTTGAGGAGTCAAGCGCTGGTTTGAATCTGTTGCAATCAACGGTGTGAAGTCATTGAAGCGTGAAGCGACACAAGGTAACTTCAGTCTTTAGATAGGGGATATCTGTGGAGGAAATCTGAGTTTTTTATAATTACGAGATTCATAGTGTTTGATTTGATCCAGTTCGAATCGGTGGTTTTTCACTCAGTTAGGGTTTTCCACCTTAAATTTGGTGTCATTGTGTTGTGTGCTTGTTGATTTAATTTCCGCTGCATATTGTTTATTTCTGCATACTAGTGGGATGACTTATTGACACTACAAGAAAGCTGGCTTTTAGTGGCGACTTTTTTAGTTGCGGTCTAATTTTCGCCACTAAAAACCCACCTTTAGTGGCAAAAATTTGATGTCGCCACTGATGGTATTTTAATACCCACATTTAGTGGCAACTTATATGTCGTACCTAAATTTCGCCACTAATTCCTTGGCGGGAAGTTTTGGCGCCATGGGATTTTGGAGGGAAAGAGATTTAGTGGCAAGTTTTAATTTATTGCCACTAATAGTGTACGGTTTTAGTGACAACTTGTTATGATCGCCACTAATGTCTTAGATTCTTACATTTAGCCGCGGTATATTTTTTGCCACTGTATATTCTATTTTTTGTGGCTACTTTATATTGCCACTAAAGATATCTCACAAGAAAGTTGACTTTTAATGGCAATTTTTTTTGCCATAATTTAATTTTCACCACTAAAGACTCACCTTTAGTGGCGAAATTTGATGTCGACACTAAACGTATAATGGTGGTCACATTTAGTGACAACTTAAATGTCGTAGCTAAATGTTATTTTGCAAGGGAAGGAGATTTAGTGGCAAGTTTTATTTTTTGCCACTAATGGTCTAGAATTTTAGTGGCAACTTTTTATTTTTGTGGCTAATTGCTTAGTTGTCTTACATTTATCCGCAACATTTTTTTCGCTACTATATGGGCCGCCTTTTGCGGCAACTTTCTATTGCCGCTAAAGATATATATATATACATACGAAAGTTGGCTTTTAGTGAGGAAATTTTTTGCTGCAATTTTATTTTTGCCACAAAGGAATCACTTTAGTGGGGAAAATATGATGTCAACACAAAAAGGCATTGTAGTAAACACATTTAGTGGAAACTTATATGTCGTGGCTAAAGGTCATTTTGGAGGGGAAAAAGGATTAGTATCGAGTTTTAATCTTTCACCACTAATGTGGTCTAGGAGTTTATAATTAGCGTGAAACTTTTTTTCCATAGCTAATTTCCTAGGTGTCCTACTTTTAGCTATACTTTTTTATGGGGTATCGTCAAATTTTACTTTGAATGTGGTAGGTCCCACTATACGACTAATCACACACTATCAGAGATGCTGACAATGTCTTCTGGCAGAATCAATGCAACCATAATTTTTGGCAAAAAAAAACTCATACTTTTTTGTTCCAAAAGTATAGATCTATTTTAAACTAACACATTATCAATGCATTTGAACACTAATGTGAAAAAATGTAATTGATTTCAAGAAAAGCCCCAAATTATGGAAATAAAAATAATTTAGATCTACACTTTAAAATACTAGATCTAGGGAAAAATAAGTGAGTAACATCGAATTTAACTCAATATAAAGCCTTTTGGTTCATGAATTAGCGTATTACACAATCTTTACTACTATATCATTCCAAATATAATTAAATAGGTTTAATATCATATCTAGCAGCTTATGATAATAATAGACATCCAAGCACAAAAAAAAGAAAGACAATTAGCAAAAGAGTCCTAGCTATCATAGTCAAGTATGATCCTTTTATCTTCTTGATTGCCACTTCTCTAAAACATGGGCTTTGCAGAGGGGGTCCGGGGGTATCCCCCGGCGGGGGTTGAGCGGAGTAAATTATTTTAATCTCTTAATAAAATAAATTCAGTCCACTTAGAAAAGGGTGGATTCTAATTAGGGACTAAATTAGTTTGGCGCCCTAATCATTCTCTCCCGCCCTAATCATCCTCTCCCGCCATCTCTTTTCTACCAAAACGAAACTAGAAAACCTCTCTAGCCTGGTCTCTCTCTCTTTCCCTAAGTCAGAAAAGGGGAAATTCCTACACTATTGCTCTGATCAAGAGATCCGGTCCCTGGCTACCATCATCAGTATCTACAATCTCTCTCTGGGTAACCCTCTCTCTCTGTCTCTATCTCTCTTCTTGTTTTCGTTAAGAAAGGGGGTTTTCGATGAGATAATGTTTTTGCTTATGATGGATACATTAGAATGGAGTTTTGCATATGATGTTCACATGTCATCTCCTTGTTGGAATTTGAGATGACTTGAAAGTCTTTTGACGAGTTGAAGATTATAGTATCTCAAGTATTGATATAAGTTGGAATTATTGTCAACACATTGTCACAAGCATGATGATAGTAGGCTAGTGTTGATAAAGCTGAAAAGAAGAATCAGAATTGAAACTGTCAGGAATTTAGATTTCCTGAAACAGAGTGGTCGGTCGACCGGGCACCCCATGCGGTCGACCGAGCAAAGAGAAACCTGCAGAAACAGATTCAGGCACCTCTCAGTTATTTTCGTGACACAGTGTGTCTTCGGTCGACCGGGACCCCAGGATGTCGACCGAGCGCGATAGTTGTCTGTTTCCAGACAGTGTCTTCGGTCGACCGAGCAAGCCATGATGTCGACCGAGCACGGGAACCAGAGTTGCGCAGAAACAGAAGTCTTGCACGAAAATTCAGCACTCTTATCTAATTTGTTTGGGACTCTTTCTAAACGAATTGTAGCCTGTTTTGAATACAATTAAGGGTTAACATAACCTATAAAAAGGCATGTATGGGTCGTTCTAAAGATACACCAGAAGAGAAGAGAAAAAAGAGAAGAGAAGAGAGAAGAGAGTGCTGTGTTGCTGTGTTGCTGCATTATCAGACGTTTTCTACAGCAATTGTGGACGAGGATGTGCTCTTGAAGATGGTATTTCGTCCATAAGATAAGTGTCTCTCTGTTTATGCTTTAATTTCAATCTGTAAGGGATTGAGAGAGAGAGAATTGTAGAGGGGAAGGGCTGTAGACAGAGTCTATCTTCTATTCTGTTTTTACATCAAGTTGGTGCTTGGTGTTTGGGGTTTGGTGATCCTATCTGTGGGTGCAGATAAATTGTAAGGGGAGTCGGTGCTTCCTAGATAGTTGGTGCTATCTGAAACTAAGGGTTGGTGCTCTTTGTCGTTGGTGCGACTAAATATATTCAGACCTGTACCGGATCGGTGTTCGGACGGTTTTGATCCGTGGACGTAGCCTTTTGGTGAACCACGTTAAATCTGGTGTCATTGTGTGGTTTGACTTGTTTTGTTGTTGAATTGGACCTGTTTTTAGAAATCACTGATTCACCCCCCCCTCTCAGTGATCGCGATATCCAACAATTGGTATCAGAGCAAGGCTCCCTTGATCAGTTTAATACGCTAAGGGTGATCTCTTGTCAAATCACATGGCAGTCAATACAGGGAATATGAAAGCACCTCTGTTTGATGGTTCTAATTACTCTTTTTGGAAGATTAGGATGCAAGCCTTCATCAAATCTCTTGGCTATGATGTTTGGGAGGCTGTCAGAGCGGTTACAATGCTACCACCGTACCCAATGATACAGCATCGAAGAAGTTGGCAGACAACGACTCCAAGGCGCAGAATGCACTCTTTAGTGGCCTTGTGGACAGCGAGCTTGTCAAAGTAATTGCATGCAAAACAGCCAAGGAAATTTGGGACAAGTTGCAAAGCATACATGAAGGTGATGAGAAGATTAAAGAAGCCAAATTGCAAACTCATCGCTCTCAATTCGAGTCTCTTCGCATGGAGGAAAGCGAGAATGTTGACTCGTATATGCAACGAGTGAATGAAGTCACGAATGACATTCGTGGACTAGGGGAGGAGATTAAAGAGTCGGTCATCGTCAAAAAGGTTCTAAGATCTCTTCTTCCCCGGTTTGATTCAAAAGTCTCAGCCATCGAAGAAGCCAAAGATCTGAATGCATTTTCCATGGATGAATTACATGGTTCTCTAACTGCCTATGAGATGCGCATAGGAAAGACGTCTTCATCTGATAAAGAAGCGGCCTTCAAAGTTCAGAAAAAGGCAAAAGAGACTGCTGGTCATGATGTTGATTCTGATGATGATGAGCTTAAGGCTCAATTTGTTAGAAAATTAAAGAAAGGAAGCAATGGCAAGTACAAAGGGAAGCTACCCTTTAAATGCTTCAATTGTGGAGGTGTTGGTCACTTTGCTGCAAAGTGTCCGCTAAAAGAAGACAATGATAATGACTCTTATGCTGAAAAGAGTAAAGGAAAGAGAAATTTCAGAAAAAGGGGCAAAGCTAAAAACTTTCTATGTCAACAAGATGACAGCACGTCTGAATCTTCAGACGATGATGAATCAACCGAAGCTCTCTTCATGGTCACTGTTGAAGAAGAAGAAGAGCTAGATCCGGAAGAGGAAGAGGAGGCTGAAGTCAATCTTGAAGAGGAACTCATAGCCGCACTTGAGGAGCTTAGCATGGAACGCAAATCAAGTAAGAAAAATCTGAAACTTCTCCATGAATCTGAAAGTTCTATTATTGCTTTGAAAACTCAAGTAGAAGAATATAAAAGAATGGTAGAAGTCCTTGAAAACCAAATAAGTATCAAAAAGGAAGAGGCTATGAAACTTGAAACTGAGATCGCTAGAGCAAAGGCTGAAAATTTGGAAAATAGCAAAAAACTCAAAGCGCTCCAAGCGATTGAAGGGACTATGAAACTCGATGAACTACTGAAAGTTCAAAGACCTGCCCACTTCAGATTTGGTCTAGGATTTGAGAAAGGTGAATCCTCTAAGATTGCACCTCCTGAAAAGAAAGAGTTTGTGAAGCAAGTCACTGCCCCTTCTAACTCTATGAAGCCCACTCAACCTAGAAAGGAGTCCATTAGAAAGGTAATGAAGACTAACCAGCCACAAAGAAGATACAAATTCTATGGTTATTTCTTTCATTGTAATATGTTTGGACATAAAAGAGACAATTGCAAATTCTATGTGCAATACAGCTCACTTGTGACTAGGAACCCTTTTTCAATCTTAAGTAGCCATAAAATTGAGTGCCATAAGTGCTATAATTATGGACACTTGGCTAGGGATTGTAGGTTGCATATTGCTAACAAATTTCAGGTTGAAAAGAAACCCAAGTTAGTCAAGGCTTGGAGAGCAAAGCAAAGTGCAGAAAGTCCCAAAGAATCTCTCATTGTGCAAATGGCATTCAATGCACAAAAGAAGGCAGCACCATGGGTCCTTGATAGTGGTTGTTCAAGCCATATGACTGGTGATAAAGAGAAATTCATCAAATTACAGCACTATGAAGGCGGTTCAGTGAAATTTGGCAACAATGATGGTGCCAAAATATGCGGAAAAGGTGTTATTCAGCTTATGGCAAACAAGATCAGATCGGAAGAAGTCTTATATGTGTCTAGATTGAGACACAACCTGCTTAGTGTGAGCCAGATCCGTGACAAGGGTCACGAAGTTATCTTCACAAAGAATGGGTTTGCCATCAAGAAGAGTAGCAACGGCAAAACAGTGGCAACTGGATCAAGAACTGCTGGAAATCTCTATACATTGTCAGATGGAGCTGAAAAGACCTGCTTGATGAGTCGGACAGAGGAAAGTTGGTTGTGGCACAAACGCCTTGGGCATCTAAGCTTTGATAACATGTCAAAGATTTGCAATTCAAAGGCTGTAAGAGGCATGTCTACAGTTGAAAAGCCTTCCAATCCCATTTGCGACTCTTGCCAAAAGGGAAAGCAAACGAGGGTTATGTTCAAGTCAAAGGAGCATCATTCCAAGAAACCTCTTGAGCTAGTGCACACTGATCTCTGTGGACCGATGCGAACTCAAAGCACCAATGGAGATAAGTATTTCATGTTATGCATTGATGATTATACTCGTATGACATGGGTATTGTTTCTTAAGCATAAGCATCAAGCACTTGATCGTTTTAAAGTGTTTAAAGCACAGGTTGAAAATCAATTGGAAAAACGTATCAAGATTTTAAGGTCTGATCGTGGAGGCGAGTTCACATCTGAAGAGTTCACTAAATATTGTGAACATCATGGCATTCAAAGACAGTACTCAGCCCCTAGAACTCCACAGCAAAATGGAGTTGTGGAACGGAAGAATCGCACCGTACAAGAGATGGCTCGTACGATGCTAAGTGAAAGCAAGATGGCTGACAAGTATTGGAAAGAGGCAATTCATATGGCTGTATACATTCAAAATCGATGCTTGATCAGGCCACATGAAGATAAAACTCCCTATGAGCTATGGTTTGGAAGAAAAGCAACAGTCAAGCACTTTAGAGTCTTCGGCAGCAAGTGTTACATCAAGCGGCTCGAACAAAATCCGGGCAAATTTGAAGAAAGAGCTGACGAAGGTATATTTCTGGGTTACTCCTCTACTAGCAAGGCATATAGGTGTCTTAACAAAAGAACCAGAAAAATCATATAAAGTGCTGATGTGAGAATAGATGAGAATATTGAACCAAAGAATGCAACTCATAATGACAGTCCAGTTTATGAGGACTCGAGTGAGATTGATGATGAGATTGCTGAATCTAATGATTCTGAGAAATCAAAGGATGACTCAGAAGATACTGCACCTAAGAAGCACAGCACTTGGGCAGAGCAACACCCTAAGGATCAAATCATTGGAGATCCTAAGGCAGGCGTTCAAACTAGACAAAGTGTAGTTAGCAATTACTCACTTATGTCCACCATTGAACCCAAGACTGTGGCTGAAGCCAGTCTCGATGAAAGTTGGTTGAAAGCTATGCATGAGGAGTTGGAGCAAATTGAGAAGAACTCCACATGGGAACTTGTTCCTAGACCAACTGATAAGAATGTTATTGGTACTAAATGGGTCTTTCGGAATAAGCTGAATGAAGATGGTCAAGTCATTAGAAACAAAGCAAGGTTGGTTTGTAAAGGCTATGCTCAAGTTGAAGGCATAGATTTTGAAGAGACCTTTGCACCGGTGGCTCGTCTGGAAGCTATTCGTATGTTTCTTGCATTGGCAGCATACAAAACCTTCAAGGTATTTCAGATGGACGTAAAGTCAGCTTTCTTGAATGGATTACTTGAAGAAGAGGTCTACATTGAGCAACCTGATGGTTTTCTCATCAGCAAAAATTCAGATCTAGTGTGCAAGTTGAAAAAGGCTCTATATGGACTGAAACAAGCGCCAAGGGCATGGTATGCAAGGCTGGATCTCTATCTCCGCAAGATCGGTTTTGGAAAAGGAATGGTTGATAGCAATCTTTATGTTAAAACGGAATTGAGCAAACAGCTGGTTGTTATTGTTTATGTCGATGACATAATTTTTGGTGGCAATGATGAGGAGATGTGCAGGAATTTTGACTGAAGAGATGAAGAAAGAATTTGAAATGTCGATGCTTGGAGAACTAAAGTTCTTTCTTGGTTTACAAGTGCAGCAGCTGAAACATGGCATCTTCATATCACAAATGAAGTACATTAAGGAAATGCTGAAACGGTTCAATATGGAAGACAGCAAGCCAGTGAGCACACCAATGTCAACGAACACGAAGCTTAGCAAAGATGATAAGGCCTCGTCCGTTGATCATACCACCTATCGCTCTATGATAGGAAGCTTGCTCTACTTGACTGCTACAAGACCAGATCTTCTACAAGCAGTATGTATGGTTGCACGTTTTCAAGCAGCACCAACTGAAACGCACCTTACAGCAGTGAAAAGAATCTTTCGATATCTGAAAGGTACTATGGAGCTTGGTATCTGGTATCCCAAAGGCAAATCCTTCACTCTTGTTGCATATTCTGATGCCGATTGGGCTGGATGCGTAGATGATCGAAAGAGTACTAGCGGCGGCGCATTTTATCTTGGAGAAAGATTAGTTGCTTGGCATAGTAAGAAGCAAGACTCAGTATCCCTTTCGACAGCGGAAGCGGAATATATTGCAGCGGCAACTTGTTGTACGCAAGTGTTATGGATGCGGCAAATGCTCTCTGATCTAGGAGTTCCTACAATGGATCCTACGCCGATCCTATGTGACAACACGAGTGCAATTCATATATCTAAGAATCCTGTTCAGCACTCTCGAACAAAGCATGTAGCAATTCGTTATCATTTTCTTAAAGATAAAGTTGCTGATGGAGAGGTCAAGTTGGAATATGTTCCAACAACTGAGCAAGTGGCTGATATTTTCACGAAACCTCTGCCAAAGGAAGTCTTCGAGTATCTCCGGAAAAAGTTAGGAGTTACTCACTCTCCTAAACCGTAGGAGTTGTGCTTGAAAGGGGGAGCAATGCATTCATTGAATATCCTATTCGCTCCTCGGTTTGGTCCCTTTGGACTTGTTGTCAAAGGGGGAGAGATGTTATGCTATGATAGCAAGGAGAGATGTTATGCTATGAAAGCTAGGGGGAGATTGTTGACAGTGGATGGTTGTTATTACAGAATTTCAGAATTGGTTCCAAGTAAGTGTTGAAGTTCCAATAGTGTTGCCAACAATTCCAAAGGGGGAGATTGTTGGAATTTGAGATGACTTGAAAGTCTTTTGACGAGTTGAAGATTATAGTATCTCAAGTATTGATATAAGTTGGAATTATTGTCAACACATTGTCACAAGCATGATGATAGTAGGCTAGTGTTGATAAAGCTGAAAAGAAGAATCAGAATTGAAACTGTCAGGAATTCAGATTTCCTGAAACAGAGTGGTCGGTCGACCGGGCACCCCATTCGGTCGACCGAGCAAAGAGAAACCTGCAGAAACAGATTCAGGCACCTCTTAGTTATTTTCGTGACACAGTGTGTCTTCGGTCGACCGGGACCCCAGGATGTCGACCGAGCGCGATAGTTGTCTGTTTTCAGACAGTGTCTTCGGTCGACCGAGCAAGCCATGATGTCGACCGAGCACGGGAACCAGAGTTGCGCAGAAACAGAAGTCTTGCACGAAAATTCAGCACTCTTATCTAATTTGTTTGGGACTCTTTCTAAACGAATTGTAGCCTGTTTTGAATACAATTAAGGGTTAACATAACCTATAAAAAGGCATGTATGGGTCGTTCTAAAGATACACCAGAAGAGAAGAGAAAAGAGAGAAGAGAAGAGAGAAGAGGGTGCTGTGTTGCTGTGTTGCTGCATTATCAGACGTTTTCTACAGCAATTGTGGACGAGGATATGTTCTTGAAGATGATGTTTCGTCCATAAGATAAGTGTCTCTCTGTTTATGTTTAATTTTCAATTTGTAAGGGATTGAGAGAGAGAGAATTATAGAGGGGAAGGGCTGTAGACAGAGTCTATCTTCTATTCTGTTTTTACATCAAGTTGGTGCTTGGTGTTTGGGGTTTGGTGATCCTATCTGTGGGTGCAGATAAATTGTAAGGGGAGTCGGTGCTTCCTAGATAGTTGGTGCTATCTGAAACTAAGGGTTGGTGCTCTTTGTCGTTGGTGCGACTAAATATATTCAGACCTGTACCGGATCGGTGTTCGGACGGTTTTGATCCGTGGACGTAGCCTTTTGGTGAACCACGTTAAATCTGGTGTCATTGTGTGGTTTGACTTGTTTTGTTGTTGAATTGGACCTGTTTTTAGAAATCACTGATTCACCCCCCCCTCTCAGTGATCGCGATATCCAACACTCCTTGCTCTGGTCTTGTTGTCTTAGTATTTTTTTTAGAGAGACTCGCTGCCTCTTCTCTTTGCCAGAGCTTGAGAAGCAAGAGATGGATGGGGCTCTGGGAGATCTCCATTAATGGGTGGTATTGGGTTAGAGAGACATTTTGGGTATGGATTGGTTTTACTGTTGGTGCTCTTTGTCGATCGAGATTTCGACGACATGGGTATCTCTGGATTCTGCTATGAATGAGAACTAAAACAAGAAAACTTGCAGATATGGAAAAATCTTTGTTTGATGTGTGTGTATTTTTTGTGTGGAGAATTTCTGATGGATTCTGAAATTGGGTGGGTGTGCTTTGTGTGTTGTGAGAGAATTTGTGATGGATCTCATTTTTCTTTGTGTGAAGAGAGATGTGAAGAAACCAGATGCAGGAGAGCAACGTGTGATTTAGTTCCAAGTTCTGTTCAATTCTTATTGTCTTAAATTTAGTAAAGTTATATTTCAAAAGGATGATATGAACTGCTTATCACAATGTGAACTCAAGTTCTCTTGATTCATATGATGGATAACAGAATCTAAAAAATACTCAATTATCAAAAGAACATATAGATAGCTCTGGATCTTTTGTTCATCGTTGCAAACAATACCCATATTTAAATGATGGTGATAATGAATATCTTTCTTTGTAGCTTGATGAAGGTACTTCAAGAACACATGCACCCACCCACAATACACATGTTATTAACCAGTATGAATATTACTGTCTACCACAAAAAATATATCATGAATGTTACATATAGGATAACATCACCCAGATTACTTGGGCTTTGGATTACCATGTTGAATTTGAGTTTGGGCCTTGGACTAGCAACTGAAGCCTCCTCATCTTTGCTTGGGCAAACCTACATGTAAATTCTAGCTAGGCGTTGGGTTTGGAGAACTAGATTGAGATGTTTCAGTGGAATTCAGAAAAAATGGACCAAGGCATAAGGCATAAGTTCCTTCAATTTTTTTTTTTTTTTTTATGTTTAGGTGAAGGATTTGAGCTTGAACAAGAAAGTTAGTTCAAGGGCATAGTTTTGTTGATTTGGAGTTGAATTAACTTATTCTTCCTATCTTTATATTTATATTGGAAAAAATTACACTTTTGGTGCAATGTGTAATGAGTGCATACTATTGTGGGCTTGAGTTATGGGAAGCAGTAACTCTGGGCATGACATAAAGAATTTGACTTTCTTGCTTTTCTTTTGGTTTTTGGAGTTGAATATCTACTATGTTGTTCATTGTTGATACTTTTTAGTGCAGAGAAGAAAAGGGGATGGATGTAGAGTACATTCTCACCTTAATGTTTCCTTCTTCTTCTTTTCTGATGTGGGGTTTGGCAATTGAATGATGGTGGCTCGCCCTTTTGTCATTCATTTGCAGTTTAATGCAACTTAGTGAAAGTTTCTCAAATCCCCAAATACTTAGCTCCCATAAATTTTGGGGATGGTCTGGTAGCCAAATGTGAAGGCACAAAGACTAAGCTTTAAGAGTTAGGAGTTAGAGGAAGGACTGATTGACAGTTTCGTTTTCCAACACAACTCCCCCAAAACATGGATACATGTTAGAATTAATTATTTAGGTTCCACAATTGACACCTTATAATATAAGCCATTTTTTCCTCCTTTGTTGTGGTGGTGGTGGTACATAAATCTAGTGTTGGATTAGTAAATCTCATATGGTGAGATGTCCATGAGCAAGCTATTTACAGGTTCTTCTTTTAGCATCATCACATCACACATCCACCAGAGTGATGATACTGGTTTTTTTTTTTTTTTTAGGTCTGAGGACTCAGTACACTCTGGTGGTCTGAACCTATAATCCGATATGATTGTAATTCGTTTATAACAACATTTTTCCCTCATTTTTTTACTCAAGGTACCTGAGATTTTGTTGTGTACATTTTTGTGGCTCTGTCTATTGTCATCCCATACAAAAATCTTGGGTCAGCTACTGGTGTATGGTTACCATTGTTCAATGCAAGTCCATTGTCTTGTTACCTTAAATGAGAGTATAAAAAGAAAAATTCTGATGCCTGATTAACTTGTTAACCTCTGCTTCATCTATCATGTGACAATCTCCCTTTTTACACCATTGGAACACCCATTGTTTTTTGAACCACCTATAAATCCTGCCCACTGTTATCATATGATCCATATGCATTTGGATCTATCCATCTGAATTATCCTTATTCTTAAATTGGAGAGATAATGATACCTGAAATCTCATTTCCCATTCCAACCTCATGTAGTTTCTATCACACACTATAAGTGGATGGCATGCATTGCGATCCTCATACACTCTTTTCTAAATATTTCTGATGTTATCTGCCAAAACATACTCTGACTTTTGTCTCCTCCAAGAGTGGCACCAAAACCTTGTTTTGAACCATTTTCATGATTGCAATTCTTTTCTCCTTTTGCTCTAGCCTCCTCATGTTCCAAGACGTTACTAAAGCTGTTTTGATCCATCAGTGCCCCTCTTCAACTTTTTTTTTTTAATAAAAAAAATCAGTCTGCCCTTTTCCCTTTAGCATTCTTATTATCATGGTTGAGGCTGCACACTAGGTGCTCTATTTTAAACTTGTCCCCTTTAAACACGTAACAGTATTATGTTAGTTTTTGTTTTCTCTTCCATACGTGTCCTTGGACTTGCCACCTTTGCAGGTGGGCTCATAATCCCCCAGAGATAAGCTCTTCCTCTGTCATCTGTACTGCTTCAGCTTACTGTAATGCAGAGTGATTTCTTAAACTGCAGCATTAAGATCCATAGAGCACCACTTGGGTTTAGAAAAGCTCTATGTTCTTGGCACCAATTGTGGTAATTATGTGCTCTCATAATGATCTCTTGATAGCATCACTTGTTCATTTGTGGGGTATAAATGAAATGTACTTAGGTAAAATCATCCATAATTATATATCTCCATTGCTTGTTTAGAGTGTTGCATTCATGAATATATAGCTCTTGCTGAACCAGGCAGCATATCAAAACTACTTTACTAATAATTTGGTCTTTAATTCTTAGTGGACAATGGAACTCGAGAGGGACTAGAGAAGTTTTTGAAGTCTGCGAGCAGTGATCCTGAAACAGTTTTGCATTATGAATTCATGCAAGATTACAAGGTTATAATAATCACCAGATCTTTATATCTGTACGCAGTACTCACTTTATGGAACCTTTCAAACTCTTTTAGTGGTTGAATCATAGGAAAATATCTGTGGATTGGTAATTTGTGGATATGTTGCTCTTCATCACAAATTGACTTGTCTCTTTCACTGGAACATTAATCTCTTAATGGTTTGAGATACTCAAATCTTATTTTTACATGTTAATATATCAAGTTTGTTAAAGGAGTAACATTAATCTCTTAAAGGTTTGAGATACTCAATCATCTTTTTCTTATTTTGACATGATAATATATCATGTTTGTTAAATGCGTCACAGCTCTTGGTTTGGGGTCTCTGGGATTCCTGAAGTGTCTATTTTATGGTTTGATGATATGATTTTGTGAGTTGTCTCAGGCTTCCTTTTGTTGGGCTCAATACGTTGGGTAGAAGATGAGGATTGAGGCAAAGAGCAATGCACAATTATATTGTCATTCATTTTTGTAAGATGGCTTCCTTTGAAAATCTGAAGTTCAGTGGGAATCCATTTGGAGTGAGAATTTGGTTCTTTAGAAATCCACAGAGGTTCCCGCAGCAAACTGACCAAGAGGTTATGGTGCTATTAGTGACACTCAAGTTGGAACATGGGGTGGTTAAATAGAAGAGCCATAACTAGGTTGGGTTGGACCCAACCCTAAAAATACCATGTCCAGGTCAAAGTCTAGACTCAACAATAGGTAAAGTCCAGGTATAGGGTGTGAGACCTGACATTCCTGAATGCTGGTGAACCGATGCTTAGTATTATAATGATAGATACTATATTATGCATTGTCTTTCAAAAATTAATAAATCTACCATTCTATTTTATAATTTTTAAATGTGATGTAGGTTATAACTCGTGGACCCCATGAATCATATTCAGTTTTAAGTTCATGCATGGCTTGATCCAAACCAGAAACATTTAGAGCCTTACATGGCCTGGGTTGTAGAGACTTGTTAGTGTTAGTGATTTTTGCTTAGTTGTCATCCATTCAAGACCCTATTTTCAGAAGACTTTCCAATTGACTACTGAAGAGTTGTGCTCCATTATGCGTTTGGACTTTGGAGCACATATGGTTTGCATGCATGGAGGAACAAAACACTCTATGATGTTTATCTTTAGCTCATAACTCAGATGATGGGGCAAAAGATATAACCTCAACCACCTACACATGCACAACACACACGCATGCATGTAGCTCTATTTTTAGCTAGACACTACTTGAGAATACCTTTAGCTAGGTACTACTTCATAAAATCACACTTTTCTTTGATTATTCAATAATGTGACACTCATCATTATCATTGGTAGTTAAGTTTTTCTTCATTTATACAGCATGTTGATTTCTAATGTTAAGTCTATTTGATTATGAAATAAGGTGATATTCATCAGGATGTTCATAGTTTTTTATATTTCATTTAGATTGTTTTCCTTTAATAGGTGCATCTGAAGCATTTGGATGGCCATATTGAAGAGGTACATTGGCACTCTAGGTCGTCTTTTATTTATGTAGACTTACGTTCTATGACTTGCATATTCTTCATTCAATAAAACTTTTGTTTAAATCAGGTTCCTTATTTCTGCCTTCCAGCTAATGAGTTAGTTGATGTTATTGCGCCATCTTGCTATAGGTAATCACCTTTCTGAAAGAAAAAAAATCTTGTGATAGGTGATTCTTATCCTTTAACTTATTTTAGATTTGTCTGGTCCCCCTTAAATGATGCATGGAAATCAGAGTGACGTTGGCAATATGTATTTCTTGTAAATGTGCAAACACTGGATATTACTACGTTGCTCACTCTCATTTACCTCTTAATTTCCAGTTTGTTGCTGTGAGGATTTTGTATTGGTTTGACAAGTTACCACAATGTCTCTGTATATTTATTATAATGCCTTAGATTCACTCAATTCATGTCTTTGTCATGCAGCTGCTTTGACTACACGAATGAATTAGCAGTAAGTTCACTTTCTATTTAGTTTTACTGCTAGGTCACCTTGTATTTGTATACATCCAATCAATTTTCTCAATGTGTTACCAAACTATTTACTGTTTTTTTTTTGGTAAAAAAATGTACACAAGATCCCATTGGTCCAAACTGATAGTGGGCCAAGCCATTGGGTTACGCACACATAGTAGTACATATTCATTAATTAAATCTAGGCATTGTTGTCATGTAAACCCACAACAGAAGATTTGTAGGAAAACTCTGCACTGACTATTTTTTCAATTAGACAATTACTATTGTAGTTAAAACACTTGAGATTGCATCAAGCTCTTTTGCTAGAAATGTCAGCCACAACATGCTCTGTAACATACTTTGTGTAACATACATCCTATTTGAGATGAAACTCCACAAATAAAAACTACCTGATAAGAGCTCTTTTGATGGATGTTTTTGTTAATGGTAGAGCACTCTGGTTAGAAATTCAAGTAGTTGAATATTTTAGGTGTATTGGACAGAGAATCAGTGCACATCTTGACTTCTTCATTTATTTTTTATGAGAATTGTCGAAACACATTGCTTTTTGGAATAAAACATTGTTTCATTGGCATTACTGTTAAGGTTAGGTTCTCTTGTTTAAGTATAATTAGGATAGAATATTGGGGCGGTCATTATTTTGCTTAGTGGGGATAATGACAATTTGTAGAGTACATTTATATATAGTTCTCTATTTCCTCTCCATTTTTTCCACTAGGAATGTGCATTTTCTAGCTCATGGATTTTTTGTTTTCATTTCCTTTTTAAATAGGGATGCATTTGTTTAATCTTAAGGTGATGGCCTAGGTAGTTTGTATGTTTGGTCTTGTATTGTTCTCAGTTTCTTTACTGCAAAACATGTCATTCATCTAAAGGCAGATTTTACAGTATGAAATATAAGTTAAAATCTCATATTTTGATATATTAAATTATATGCTGTGCCTTTTGTGGTTTCTCAGCCTTTATTATGTCATTCTGCTGATGGCATTTTGCACCCATTAATGTGTATTTGAGTGGTTACTGTTTTCTGAATCTAATATGCAGGGATGCTATTGTGACTTGGATTAAGTTTTGGTATCCTTATAATTGACAATTTAACCTCCTTTGGTCAGTAAAATGATTGCAATTTACAGGATAGGTGATTTATATCAGCCGTTATTAGGTGTTCACCAAACTATGGGGCCCACTGTTGGTCCATCTCATTGGACCAAAATAGGGACCCCCTCTCTTAAACTACATAGGTCCCATCGGTTTTACACCCATCCGTATGGACTGGGCCCACAAATCGACTGTGCACCTATCCTCTGTTGGATTATTTCAAACTCAAGGAGCTACAAAATAATTAAATAGATGTTTTGAATTAGAATCATTTGATGATTCCAATTATCTAGGAACACCATTTGGATATATAGGAGTGCTAGAATGTTTAATCTCATGCCACTTATCTGCCTATAGTATCTTCAGTCTATCTTATTGCATATGCCTCCTTTTTCAGCTATCTCCATATTGTTTTGTTGTCTAGGGTACCCATGGGTGCAGTTTTTTATTTATACTTCAAATTGTGTTAGGTATATCAAAATGGATAAAAGTTGGATGAAGATTGAGGATAGACGACACCCTAAGTACATAGATGGAGTTAAACAGTTCTTGGAGTTTGCATATGCACATAAAGAGGCCAGGGAAAAAGATTTGGTGTCCGTGTGTCAAATGCAACAATGTCTATTTTCGTACCTGGGAAGATGTGGAAGCGGATCTATATTATCATGGTATAGTTAAGTGTTACATTCCATGGGTATTGCATGGGGGAGGAGTTTGAGTCAAGCACTGAAGAAGATGATGATGATGAGCCCAACATAGAAGATGAAGATGATCATGATGACATGCAAGAAATGATACATGATCATTACACAGCATCAACTATAAATGAATGGGTAGGGGAGGATTCTAGTAGCAATGGAAATGTGGTGCCCGACTGGAAAGCAGATAAATTCATGAGACTGTTGAAGGATGCCGAACGGAAACTATATCCGGGCTGCGAGAAGTTCTCTAAGTTGTCGTTCATTGTGAAGCTGTTGCACCTAAAGATACTTAATCATTGGAGCAGCAAATCTTTCACCATGTTGCTTGAGTTGTTAAAGGAGGCACTTCCTGATGGCGAGACGCTCCCCAGCTCATTTTACGAGGCTAAAAATATAATTCGTGACCTAGGACTTGACTATGTGAGGATTCATGCTTGCAAAAATGATTGTGTACTATTTTGGAAGGAGCATGAGCGTAGAGAAGAATGTCCAGAATGCAAAGAGCCTAGATATAAATTTACTAATGGAAAACAGAAGAAGATTCCTCAAAAAATCTTGCGCTACTTCCCGCTAAAACCGAGATTACAAAGGTTATTTATCTCAAATAAGACAGCATTAGATATGAGGTGGCACAAAGAGAAGCGCGTCAATGATGGGGTGTTAAGGCATCCAGTAGATGCTGAAGCCTGGAAAGAATTTGACAAAATGCATAACTCATTTGCCCAAGACCCTCGTAGTGTTAGGCTTGGCCTAGCAAGTGATGGATTCAATCCCTTTTCAAACATGAGCACTTCTCATAGTACATGGCCGGTTATTCTTGTGCCATACAACCTACCACCGTGGAAATGTATGAAAAATCCATTTTTTATTATGTCGCTGCTTATTCCTGGACCCAAGTCTCCAGGAAATGACATTGATGTATATTTGCGACCGTTGGTAGATGAGCTGAAAGAGTTATGGGAAGATGGCATCCAAACTTATGATGCCTACACAGGTACCAATTTTCAGTTGCATGTAGCGATGATATCGACCATCAATGATTTTCCTGCATACGGAAACTTATCAGGATGGAGCACTAAAGGGTTTTTGGCTTGTCCTACCTGCAATAAGGAGACATCACATATGTGGTTGAAGAATGGAAAAAAGACTTGCTACATGAGTCATCGTCGCTTCCTACCGACAGATCATATATGGCGACATAGAAAGAGCTCTTTTGATGGAAAAAACGAACTTCGGGAGATGCCAAAGTCATTGTCTGGGGATGATGTGCTTGAGCAGTAGAGTTATGTTAAACTAGTGAAATTTGGGAAGACACAACCGAAGAAAAGGAAGCGTGCCGAGGATTTTAATTGGTTGAAACATAGTATTTTCTTTGAATTGCCTTATTGGAGAACCCTTAAACTACGCCATAATTTGGATGTCATGCACATAGAGAAAAATGTATGTGATAGTATTCTGGGGACATTGATGAACATCGAAGGTAAAACAAAGGACCATGCCAATGCTCGTTTAGATTTGCAAGCGATGGGTATAAGGCATCAATTACACATGAAACATGATGGTAATTCCTATAAAATGCCCCCTGCATGCTACACAATGTCCCTTGCCGAGAAAAAGAATTTCTGTGAATTATTGGCTTCGGTGAAGTTCCCCGATGGCTATGCTTCAAACATATCTCGACGTGTAAACATCAAAGAATGTCGAATTGTAGGCATGAAGAGTCATGATTGCCACATATTTTTACAACGATTACTTCCACTTGCACTACGTGGATCCTTAAGCGATGATGTGTGTGAGGCACTAATTGAGTTTAGCCATTTCTTTAAGGAGTTGTGTTCTAGGACATTGACAAAAGATGTCTTGGAACGTCTTGAAAGTCAGATTGTTATAACACTTTGTAAGCTGGAAAGGATATTCCCACCGTCATTCTTTGATATTATGGTGCACTTGCCCATTCATCTCGCGCGAGAGGTGATTCTTGGCGGACCAGTACAATATCGATGGATGTATCCGATTGAAAGGTAGTGCATTTTATTATTCTTAGTGTTAATTATGCACTTATCATGTTTATATCATATTGCTCCTTTGTTTATCATCCTGAATTTATATTTCATTAGGTACTTATATACACTGAAGCGTTATGTGAGCAATAAAGCTTTTCCAGAAGGGTCAATAGCAGAAGGTTACATTGCCGCAGAATGCCTTACGTTTTGCTCAATGTACTTGCATGGGGTTGAGACCAAGTTCAATAGAGTAGAAAGAAATTATGATGGAAGTAACAAACAAATGCATCAAGGCTTATCCCTTTGTTCAAAGGATCGTCATCCACTAGGGAAAGGAGAATATGGATATATTGATGACAGAGCTTGGGAGCAAGCTTGTATTTACGTATTGAAAAACCGTGATGAAGTTTTGCCGTTTCTTTTGTAGGACACTTATTCCAGAGTATTTTATATATATTTAGTATTTCCCAATTGTCCATTTTTATCTATCTTTTAATGTAATTCCTTGGGGCTATAATTGTATGTCTTTTTGTATAGTGAACACAAGGAACAGTTGGAGAGAGAGAGAGAGTCTAAGGAATGTAGTAAAGAGGCACGAAGAGAAGTTTCCTAAATGGTTTGAAGAACGTGTAAGTGTCATGCAACATAAATATTTTTACATCACACATTACTTCTATCATATTATATTTATCTCAATCACAAGTATGGACAGGTTACACAATTGTATAATCAAGGGAATGCACGTGTCAATAAGCAACTTCTAGACTTAGCACGAGGTCCTGACAGAAGAGTGACACGATACAAGGGTTTTATCATTAATGGCCTACGATTTCACACAAAAGATCGTGAGATGTTTCGAAAAAGTCAGAATAGCAGCGTGATTGTAAAGGGAGATGACGAATCAGGAAATCAAGATTACTATGGTGTCTTGACATACATTATTCAATTGGATTATTTTGGGGACAAAAATGTTTTTTGTTCAAGTGCGATTGGTGGGACGTCAGCAAAGATGGTAGAGGAATCCAAACGGATAAACACAACTATACCAGTGTCAATTTAGTAAGGAAATGGAATACCAATGAGCCATTTGTGCTAGCATCTCAGGCAGAACAAGTTTTTTATGTAAAAGACTCCAAATTAGGCAATAATTGGCATGTTGTGGTGAAGACACAACCTCGAGACTTGTACGATGTGCCGGAAGATGAAGATGAAGAGTCGATTGGTGATGAAGAGCCATATCAACAGAATGAGTCATATAGTTTAGCTGACGCATTAAGAGTTAATGACGACGACTTCATGGTGTGGCAAAGAGATGATATTCCTCCAATTATTATTGATGCAAATCTTGTAATGAATGAGGAAAGGGAAGATGAGGATGTTAACACTTTCATTAATGATGAAAGTGAGGAGGACGGTGCCTCCATTGATGATGATACTGAGGAAGATGAAATGAATAGTGATGATGATAGTGAGACCAATGACTTAATGTAATTTATATGATATGTTCCTTATCATTTTTTGATGAACTAATACATTAAAGGAATCTTCTATTTCTTTCTCATACATTAATCATTCTTTGATGTGATACATGTGCTTGATGTGTATACATATGCTTAATGAGTAATCAATTTAATGTAAAGTGTTGCAGGATAGAACACAAATATGGCCAATAGAGGCCGAGGTGGAGGTAGACGAGGAGGAGCTCGGGTAGGCCAGCCCTCACAGATCGGGCAGCCTACATTAGAGGCGGGACCCTCAGACCCCGCATTTGCTCAAGATGAGGTTGCCATCAGCAACGCCAGTATGTTAACTATTAATTTAAATTGTGCATGTGATTTTTTATAGTTTATGCATTATATATATAAACTCATGTTGATGGATGCTAACATGTTTAATTGAATTTCTGAGTGAACAGGGTCATGCATGTTCGGGAAGAAAGGACGAGGGAAGACCAGGAACTCTACACTCGTAAAGAGGAGGCGCGAGGGGGAAAAGCTAGCGGTGAACATTCCACCAAACCTGATGCGAGCTGTAGGTAATAATGCCCAAGCATTAATTACCGAATTGGGCATTATTGTCAGACAAATGGCCCCACTCCGTTTTTCCAAATGGAAGTCAATTCCGGATGATGACAAGCTGAAAATGTGGCATGCTGCAAAAGTAAGTCATTTAAATTAAAAAGCTTATGTGTTAGGATGAAAAACTCTAGTTACATTCGATGCACTACCTTGCATCTATGTTTACTTCCTCTTAAAATACCGTGCAGCAAAAATTTACTCTCGAGGAGCATTCCCATATCCAGGAAGTTGTATATCAGCAGCTAAGTCACCAATATCGAGACTATCGGCATAGGCTGCATAAAGATCATTATTGCAAGTACGACATAGATGAAATGAGGCTCGAGAATCCCCCCTCAAGTGTGAGCAGCGATGATTGGGTTGATCTTGTAAGGTATTTCGGATCCGAAGAATTCACGGTATGGATGTTAATTAAGTTATATTGTCTACCCTTTCAATCTATCATTTATACATGTATTGGTTATAATTTATGGTTCCTGAATGCCGAAAATTAGCAATATAAACAAGGAGAATAGGAAAAAGCAGACTATTGGCCATATTGCCGGGATAAAGGCTTTTGCTCGGATCAGCTATGATAGTGTAAACTTCACTCATAGTGTTTAGAACAATTTGTTTATTAAATAAATATTATATGTGTTAACTTGTGTAATGACAGCGTGATCTTGAGACGGGGAACGAGCCTTCCCAGACTAAGTTGTGGTTCACTACCCGATTTAGCGAGAAGAAAGGCACTTGGGTGGATTCGAGTTCCCAGGAAGTCTATGTAACTTATTGTTCCATTCTTTATTTACATTTCAATTTTTTATATTATATATATCACTAAATTGATTGATAATAAAAATTGGTTGTTGAATGTAGGACAAGCTTAAGAATCTAGAGTCTCAACCGTTGGAGGAGGGCATTCCTCCCATGACTGAGGATGATAGGTTTGAGGCAGTGCTTGGACCAGAGCGATCGGCATATATACGTGGTCGTGGGGCTGGTCCAAAGCCCACGACATGTACAGCTAGGCAGCGGATCTGTGCGTAACTAGAAAGGGAGAATGAGGAGTTCAGGAGGCGAGCTGAGGAGGATAGAAGGCTCTTCGAGGAGATGGAAAAGGAGAAAAGAGAGATGGCTTTACGACTAGAGTCCCTAGAGTTCCAAGTAGCCTCGCAGCAAGCATAGATGCATGAGGTGCAAGCTTCAGTAAAGTCTCAATTCATCACCCTCTTCCAGCAGTTCAAAGATAGAGGGCAAATTCCGATGTGTCAAAAGCCCAAGATCATATTGTTTATATTTTATTTCAGGTTTTATTTGATTATGATGATGTAGACTTAACTTTTGCTAGTTAAATACGTAGGAATTTAATGATTTTGAATTTGAAGTTATGTTGCAATACCTGATGGTGATTGAAAATTTTACTACTTTCATCTTGTATAAGCAGGTTCGTGAAAAGCAGATAAATGGAAAGAAAATAAATTTAATAAATTAAAATTATTTTTTATTTATTTTTTTATTCTAAACTTTTAGTCGCGGCAACAAGTAGCTAGTATAAGTATGACATAAGTTGCCACTAAAACATGAACTTTTAGCTGCGACTGTAAGTCGCCACTGAATGCACCTTTAAAATTGCTATAACTAATACTTTTAGTGTCAATTTTGTGCTTGCGGCTGAAAGTTTATTTTTTTGCAGCAACAATAAGTCGCAGTTAAAAGTTAAATATTTAGCGGCAACTTGTAGTCGCAGCTAAAAGTTAAATAGTTAGCGGCGACTTGTAGTCGCAGCTAAAAGTTAAACATTTAGCCGCGACTACAAGTCGCCGCTAAAACTCCGCTTTCATGTGCTTATGATATTTTTTTTAGCTGCGACTTTATAATTTTAGTGGCAATTATTTTCTCAATTAGCTGCGGTAAATCTTGTCACTAAATATTAGACTTTTAGTGACAGTTTTAGTGTTGCGGCTAAAACTTTAACATATAGCTGCGACATTTGGAAATTGCGGCAAAAACAATTAGTGACAGCACTATTAGCGACAGCTTAGCCGCGAGAAAGATATTGCCACTAAAACTTTTAGTGGCGACTTCGAGACCTTTACGCGGCAAAATGCCAACTTTCTTGTAGTGGTGAGTGGACCAATCTAGAGATCTCAAACCCTAAACCCTCAATTCTCCCATCACTCAGTGGCACTTCTACGAATCTATTCGTTGGATCCGCACTACACAAGCATATCTCCCCATCTCTTTTAATTTCCACTGCATATTGTTTATTTCTGCATACTAGTGGGATGATTTATTGAGTGGACCAATCTAGAGATCTCAAACCCTAAACCCTCAATTCTCCCATCACACAGTGGCACTTCTACGAATCTATTCGTTAGATCCACACTACACAAGCATATCTCCCCATCTCTCTCTCTTTCCCCCCAACCCCCCCTAGTGAAGTCTTTTGAAAGAGAGTTGCGTAATTGGAATAAGAAGTTGCAGCTTCATAGATATGATTGATCGACTCATATATCTAGTGTTAAGAAGCAGTCACGTGAGAGTAGTGTCTGGTCCAGTCTGGATGCTCATGCATATTCTGTCTTTGCTGGGACCTGCTATGGAGGGTTGATGCTCCATAACTATATCAAATTGTAGGATATCTGGGCCGTTGATTTGCAGGCCCACCCATCTAAGAATTAGAATCTTTCATCAATGAGATTGTACCTCGATCCATGTGATGGCCTTTTTGTTCATCGAAAAAGGTGCCCATAATGGATATAGATGATGAGTGTTAAATATTGCATATTTTACCCCTCATTAGTTCGGGTTTTATCAGCATATTATATGCATATCATTTGCTTTACATAGAGATTTTATCATTCTATCACATTAAACGGATTATCAGATTATCATCCATAAATCAGATTATTTATAGCACATTTTTATGTAACTTCTCTTGTGTAGGTGGACCCCGTGACTACCCCAACCTTCCGGCTAATATCCCAAGGCATTAGTAGTGTTGAAGAAATCCCAAATAAGATGAGAAGAAGTTATTTTCCTACACAAAGGAGTGATTAGTGTATTGGTTAGAGCTTTGGTTGCTATGAAATAGGTTATGGGTTCAAATCCCAACAATTACATTTTTTTTTACATAGAAGATATTTCATCCAACTCTAACATTTCCACCAATCAAAGCTTGCCATGGCACAATGTGAAAGGATATGAGCCAATCAAAAGCCTCCAAAATGAAGGACCACAAAAAGCACATATGCTTTTGGAAGGAAAGTTTGTTGCAACCAATCAAATTGAAGCAAGCCATGTGAAAGCAAAAGAGCCAATCAAAAGCCTTCAAGTTGCAACCAATCAAATGGAAGCAATCCTTGTGAATGAAAATGAGCAAATCACATGTCTTCAAAGTTTCTATAAATTGGAATGTTGTTGTAGAAAAGAGGGAGATCTTTTGGCAAGTTAGTCTTTTAGCAATTTTATTTTACATTCTTTATACTTTTAGATTGTAATTAGGAGCTTTTTTGTAACTAATATAGAGAGAGCGTGTGTAATTGAAGATCATTAATGAAGATTTGGAGCTCTTTCTTGATGTTTAGTGGCTAAAGCTCTTCGATTAGGCTCTCATTTTGAAGCTAAGTAATGTGATTAGTTCAATTCTATGCATGTTTTAGTTTAAGTTTCCTACTTATGCCTTAATTGATTAGTAGATTTTAGATCTAGTTGTGCTAATCTCTCTCATTTCTCATGCTCTATCTCTACACTTGATGCTCGGATAATCTCAATTGATGCTTTGTAGTTTGATTAAGTTCTCTCACATAGCATGCTCTAGAGCCCTTATTTTTTATCTTTTGTAGCTTGATTTTGATGATTTATTGTTAGGGTAGCTAGATGATGATCTAAGATCTTGGCATTTGATTTTCTTTTAATTTGATATTTATTGTTATATCATCCAATCCAATTAGGCAAGAGATTGCTAATTGGATTGTAGATTTGGGAATTGAATTAGAACATGTATTGTTTGAATTAATTACATACTTAGTGGATTTTGGATTGCCTAATCTATTATTCTTATTGTTGTTAATTTAAATCTTTATTTGATTTGTTATTTTCACTTCTAGATTGTTAGATCTATACTTCACACCACTTGTTTTAAAATCATACACATTTCACACCACATCTTCACCTTAAATCTTCCATTTCCACCACCATTCATCCACTAGTTTAGTGTAGTTTGTTAGATTAGCTTAGATCTTGTTAATTTCATATTTGAGATTGTTAGTTAGAGTAGTCTAATTGCTATTTTAGTTTTATTCTGCATTTCATTTTTCACACATAGTTTATTAGTTTTAAATTATTCACTTCAATTGTCTATATTAGCTGTGTGGGGAGATTTCCAGAACCACAGGATTAAGCTAATCGCAGCCATCAGATGAGGCTAAGCACCCTCACGTGCCATCCTCGTGCCATCCACGTGGCACCAAGCTCACCCCGGCTACCAGGACAGGAGGTCCGGCCGAAGTCAGGCAGCTCCGGGCCCATAGCGCCGAACTGGCCCACCTCGGGCGTCATCTCGGCAAGGAGCTCCACCTCGGCTGAGCCACCCCGGGTGCCATCTCGGCAGAAAACTCCACCTCGGCTGAAGAAGCCGGGACAGAAGCCGAAGCAAGAGAGAACCTTCACTTGCGCCCCTCATCCCCCACGTCATCAGGCACGTGGAGGGATAGGGGCACGAGCTAGTGGGACAGACGCGACATCCAGCCGCCCACAATCTTCGCCAGATCCCTGACAGGGCGACATCCAGCGGCTAAGGCCACATCAGGGCAGGGCCCGAGGGCAGATCCGCTGGTACCCCTACCGCCAAAGGCGCCCGACACGGCCTGGCCCAACAAGATGTGTATTAAATGCGATGTGGGCTGACCCGACGGGCATTTAATGCAGAGTGGGCTGGATTGGACCACAATTAATGCAATGTGGGCTGATCGTGACTTCCCAGTCCAATCATGGGACCCACACCACAATATCTCCCAAAGATACGTTCCACACTCTATAAATAGAGGCTCATACCACCATCAAAGGTACGCCCATTTCCATACACAGAGCCGTTACTCTGTCTCTCATCTTCCTCTCCTTCCATTGTTCCAGTTCCCACACTGACTTTGGCATCGGAGAGCCTTGCGCCGCCCAGGCCAGGGTCCTCTGACCGTTTGTTCATCTCTTTCAGGCTTTCGGACGGCATCCAGTCACACCCAGTCACCATCATCTTCTCGGATAAGTCCTTTAAGGCACCTCCTTATTGTGGGTCATTATTTTCTGCACCTACAATTGGCGCCGTCTGTGGGAAAGTAATATCCCAACCTCTCAAAACCTTCCCAACCTTCTAAACCTCATCTCTCAGAAGCCATGCCACCGAAAGCTAAGAAGGGCGGAGAATCCTCGAGGGCAATCCTCGAGCGGCTAGCACCATCGACGGACGTCCCTCCTCAGGGACGGTCCTGAACGGTCCAAGGCACATCCGCAGGCGAGGGCCGCCTGGGCTCCCAACTCTTTGTCGAGATCCCCTTCCAAGAGGGAGTCGAGGCCTCGCTCTCAGCGGACGAAACCGTGCCACCCCCGACGCGACGAGCACCGGCGCGGACGTCCCCGCAAAGATAAAGCTGTTGCCGTAGAGGAGACGCGCCGCGATCAACCTCCAGCCGCTGGAGGAGACGTCGCAGCCCAAGACGCTCTTCTCCAGAAGCAGGAGCGGTTAGTCCGAGAGCTCCAGCAACTCCAACAGCAGCTGAGGGCAGCGCGAACTGCCTCCTTGAGGCAGGTCTCTGAGCCTCAAGGGAAAAAGAGGGACGCCCCCAGTAGGGCAGCCCAGCCTCCCCGCGAGGACCTCAGAAATCATCTGGACCAGAAACGGAGCCAGATCCGTGATGAAGGCTCAAGCAACAGCCGAAGTCACCATAGCCGCGACGGCCGAACTCATAGCCGTCGTAGCCCGAGCCATCCCAAGCGAAAGCCCAGAGCTCAGACTCCAGAGAAGGACGATGAGCAAGAGCGATTTGACAAACGTGTCAGATTGGCTCTCCAGCATAACTTGGACATGCGGGACCAGAAGCAGATCTATGGTCACACTGATCTGGGGGGCTCGCCCTTCACAAAAGAGATCGAGCGCACCCCCTTGCCCAGAAAGTTCTCCGTCCCGCGGTTCGTCCCCTATGACGGACTGTCCGACCCGTCTGCACACCTCCGACACTTCTCCCAGAAGATGTCCATCTGGGGGAACGAGGGTCACCTAAACTGCAAAATCTTCTCCTCCAGTTTGGGTGACCTCCCCCTGAAGTGGTTCTGCTCTCTCCCGGAGCAGTCGGTTTCAGTTGGAAGGAGCTCCAGCTCTCCTTCCTGAAGAAGTTCCAAGCCTACACCGTCGTCCCCAAGAAGGAAGGGGACCTCCTCGCCCTGAGAATGAAGCAGGGCGAAACCCTCGCCAAGTTCGCCCAGCGGTTCTGGGCGGTCCACAGCCAGATCGAGGGCGCGAGGGAGGGGATAGCCATCTACGCCTTCCAGCATGCCTTGATCCCCGGCAACGACTTGTGAAAAGACTTGGCCGGGGACTCCCCAGAATCCATGCCAGAGTTGATGTCCCGGGTGAAGCGCTTCATCGCCCGGGAGGAAGACGAGATCCGGGCCAGGGATCAGGACGGGCATCCGGAGCCCGAACAGAAGGGTGGCCAACCTCGGCAGAGAGGCGGGAGGCCCTCCCAGAAACTAGGAGCCCAAGCGGGCCTGGGTCTCCAGTTCGGCGAAGCCTTCGTCGTCCAGGTCTGGGGGCACTTGGAAGCCCAGACCTCCCTCCAGCGCCAGTCAGAGCGTCAACGTCGTCTTCAAGGAGCCGATCTACCGCATCCTGACCAAGATCAGGTCCAAGCCGTTCTTCAAGTATCCTCAGCCCATGAGGAATGAACCCACCGAAGGCCCCCGAAGCAAGCTCTACTGCTCCTTCCATAAGGGCAACGGGCACAAGACCGAAGACTGCAGGACTTTGCAGGAGTATCTGGAGAAGCTGGCCGAAGAAGGCCACATCCCAGAGTTCATCAAGGCGGGTGATGCCGGCGGCAGCGAGGGCCGAATTCACCAGAGCACGGCCCAGGCTCCAGACAGCGAGGACTCAGAGAAGATCATCAACGTGATCCATCTGGCGTCCTCAGCTCCCAGCTTCCTCATCCCGGGGAAGCTCTCAGGCCCGTGCCGAAGCCAGGCGGGCTTCGCACGGGAAAGAAATAATGAAAGCCGAACTCGCTCCGGCATCCAAGAGAGCCCGCCGCGACAGACCCGCCATCTCGTTCTCGGAGCGAGATCTAGAGGGAATCCAGGTCCCTCACAACGACCCCCTGCTCCTCACCATGAAGCTGAGAGACTTCACCGTGAAGAGGATCCTCGTCGACTCCGGCAGCTCCTCCGAGGTCCTCTACTACGACTGCTTCAAAAGGATGAAACTCTCCGAAGCAGACCTCACGGAGGTCCGAGCGCCCTTGCTAGGGTTATCCGCCACGCCAGTCTATCCCAAGGGTAGGATCACCTTGGAAACCCGAGTTGGCGGAGCATCCGTGCTGGCCGACTTCCTGGTTGTGGACGCCCCTTCTCCCTACAATGTCATTCTGGGCAGAACGTGGCTCCACAAGCTAGAGGCAGTTCCTTCTTCCCTCCACCAAAAGCTGAAGTTCGTCCATGAGAACGAGGAGGGCAAGATGGAAGTAGTCACAGTGGAGGGAGACCAGCAGCAGGCCAGGCAGTGCATGCTGGCCGCAGTCCCAGCGGTGAAGGAGCCAGAGCGCGTCAACCTGGCCAAGTTCGAGAAAGGCCTCGATGAGATCGGCCGGGACCCTGAGAAGAAGAGCATCGAGGACCTGGCCGAGGTCAGACTAGACCCGGCAGACCCAGACAGGTTCTTCCTGATTGGCACTCAGCTGCCAGACGAAGAAAGGGCCGAGCTCTCTCGGTTCTTGATGCAGAATGTGGACGTCTTCGCTTGGAGCCCAAGCGAAATGCCTGGGGTCGACCCTGAGGTCATGTGCCACAAGCTCAATGTCGACCCCGACCACAAGCCGGTAGTGCAGAGGGCCCGAAGGACCGGGCTGCAGCAGACAGATGCGGTCGTCGAAGAGATCGACAACCTGCTAAAAGCAGGAGCCATCCGGGAAGTCCAGTACCCGGTCTGGCTGGCCAACACGGTGGTGGTCAAGAAGAAAACTGGGAAGTGGAGGGTGTGCGTGGACTTCACCGACTTGAACAGGGATTGCCCTAAGGACAGTTTTCCCCTCCCAAAGATTGACCAACTGATCGACGCCACCGCTGGTCACGACCGAATGAGCTTCCTTGACGCCTACCGAGGCTACCATCAGATCCCGCTCTACGAGCCTGACGAGGAGAAAACATCGTTCATCACCCCCCGCGGCACTTACTGCTATAAGGTGATGCCCTTCGGGCTGAAGAACGCGGGGGCGACCTATCAGCGCCTCGTCACAAAAATGTTCCAGGCCCAGCTCGGCCGATCGGTAGAGGTGTACATCGACGACATGGTCGTCAAATCTGTGCGCTCCAGCGACCATCTGGCGGATCTCGGCCAAGTCTTCGGCATCCTTCGCGCATACAAGCTCAAGCTAAACGCTTCCAAGTGCGCCTTCGGCGTAGCCTCTGGCAAGTTCCTCGGCAGCTTGGTAACGCGGAGGGGGATAGAGGCCAATCCGGACCAGATCACTGCCATCCAGGGCATCCAGAGTCCCTCTACCATGAAGGAAGTTCAGAGGCTCACAGGAATGGCCGCCGCACTCAATCGCTTCATCAGCCGGTCATCAGATAAGTGCAGGCCTTTCTTTCAGCTTTTAAAGAAAAATTTGAAGTTCCAGTGGACCCCTGAGTGCGACCAGGCATTGGCCGCACTCAAAACTTATTTAATGTCACCACCTTTACTCTCCACCCCAACTTTGGGGGAGATTCTGTATTTGTACCTTGCGGTCTCGGATCACGCAGTGAGCTCCGTCCTCATCAGGGAGGACGAGGGAGTTCAAAAGCCAATCTATTACACGAGCAAGACCCTGCTCGATGCCGAGACCAGGTACCTCCTATTGGAGAAGCTTGCGTTGGCTCTCGTCATCCTCCTCCCGCAAGCTCTCCCATTATTTTCAATCCCACACCATTGTGGTAATCACAGAGCACCCACTCCGTTCATTGTTCAAGAAGGCTGACTTTTCAGGGCGCATATCCAAGTGGGCAGTTGAACTGGGGCAGTACGATATACAGTACCGTCCCCGAACTGCGATCAAAGCCCAGATTCTGGCAGACTTCATAGTGGAATTCGTCTCCCCCAACCCGGCTCCGAACCAGCTCGGCACGGTACTGGGGGGCACAGGGCACGAGCCAGGAGAGTCTGAGACCAAACAGTGTCCCACCTCGGCATGGAAGATCTTTGTCGACGGGTCGTCCACCTCCAAGAGAGCTGGCGCCGGCATAGTTCTCCAATCGCCAGAGGGACTGGTCATAGAGCAGGCCTTCACCCTGGACTTCAAAGCGACAAACAATGAGGCAGAGTACGAAGCACTGATTGCAGGGTTGAACAGCGCCCAGATCCTCGGAGCCCAGCACCTGGAGATCTTCAGCGACTCTCAACTGGTAACTAGCCAGCTCGCTGGAGACTACCAGGCCAGGGACGACAGGATGGCGGCCTACTTAGCCCTCGCGAAAAAACTGCTCTCCCATTTCCAGAAAGCCGAGGTCAGGCAAATATCCCGAGATATCAACACGCATGCAGATGCGCTTGCAAGCCTGGCCTCCGCTGTCGAAGCAGGAAAGAAGAGGACCATCGAGGTCGGGTCAGTATCAAGGTCAAGTCTAGAACTCCATTCATCTCGACTTGTCCTCTGTGCTAACCTCGGCCTTAGCTGGATGGATCCAATCGTCGCCTACCTGAAGGACGACCAGCTCCCTGAGGACAAGACTGAAGCCCACAAGATCAGACTCAAGGCAGCTCGGTTTTGGCTCTCTCCCGAAGGCAAACTCTACAGGAAGTCCTTCACAGGTCCATACCTCCAATGCGTCCACCCGACCAAGGTGGACGACTTCCTGTATGAGATCCACGAAGGAATCTGCGGCAGCCATATAGGAGGTCGGTCATTGGCCTACAGAGCAATCAGCCAGGGTTACTGGTGGCCCTACATGCAGAAGGACGCCCAGGTCTACGCCAGGAAATGCGAGAAATGCCAGAAGTTCTCCCACTCCCTCCATCAGCCAGCACAGGATCTGAGTCCCCTCTCCAGCCCATGGCCCTTCGCTCAATGGGGCCTGGACATTGTGGGACCTCTTCACCGAGCTCCAGGGAACAAGAGATGGCTGATAGTGGCTACGGAGTACTTCACAAAGTGGATAGAGGCTGAACCGTTGTCTTCCATCACGGACAGGGACTCCAGGAACTTCGTTTGGAAAAACATCCTTACGAGGTTCGGCATCCCCCGGACCCTGATTTCGGATAACGGGACTCAGTTCGATTCCAAGTCCTTCAGAGACTTCTGCCAAGAGCACGGCATCAGAAACCATTACTCCACCCCGGCATACCCACAGAGTAATGGCCAGGCAGAAATCTCTAACAAAGTGATCCTGGACGGCCTGAAGAAGCGACTGGACAAGGCAAAGGGCAGATGGACAGAAGAGCTTCCGAGCGTGCTGTGGGCATACAGAACAACTCCAAGGAGGTCCACCTCGGCAACTCCTTTCTCTCTGGCCTACGGGATGGAGGCGGTCATTCACTTGGAAATCGGCCTTCCTACCCTGAGGACAGAGCTGGTCGACCAAGGCCGAAATGAGACGAACCTGGCAATGGAGCTGGAGCTGGCGGACGAGAGACGAGAAGCAGCAGCCCTGAGACTGACCGACTATCAGCAGCGGTTAGCCAGGGCATACAATCAAAATGTCAAAGAAAGGAGGTTCACCGCGGGAGAGCTCGTTCTAAAGAAGACCCTGCCAGCTGACAAAGAACCAAACGAGGGGAAGCTCGCCCCGAACTGGCATGGCCCGTTCAGAGTAGTCTCACTGGCAGGAAAGTCAGCCTACAAGCTCGAAGACTTGGAAGGCAAGCCACTGCCGAGACCATGGAATGCATCCCACTTGAAGAAATTTTATTTCTAAAGATGTATCGAGTCTCAAAATCAATAAAAGCAGCTTTCACCTTGTCATCAACTTGTCATCTCTCTCTGATTGATTCCGACGGATTGGGTCCACCGCCCTGGAAAAGACCTCGAGTCCAGACTCGGTCGTTTCCTAAAGCTCCTGGCCTTGGGCCATGGAGAAGGCCTCGAGTTCAGACACTCGGCCGGATTGGGTCTACCGCCCTGGAAAAGACCTCGAGTCCAGACTCGGTCGTTTCCTAAAGCTCCTGGCCTTGGGCCATGGAGAAGGCCTCGAGTTCAGACACTCGGCCGGATTGGGTCCACCGCCCTGGAAAAGACCTCGAGTCCAGACTCGGTCGTTTCCTAAAGCTCCTGGCCTTGGGCGATGGAGAAGGCCTCGAGTTCAGACACTCGGCCGGATTGGGTCCACCGCCCTGGAAAAGACCTCGAGTCCAGACTCGGTCGTTTCCTAAAGCTCCTGGCCTTGGGCCATGGAGAAGGCCTCGAGTTCAGACACTCGGCCGGATTGGGTCTACCGCCCTGGAAAAGGCCTCGAGTCCAGAATCGGTCGTTTCCTAAAGCTCCGAGCCTTGGGCTCTGGAGAAGGCCTCGAGTTCGGACACTCGGCCGGATTCTTAAAATCAGGGTTTTCACACCCCTCAAAGATCATTGCCGAGCTCACGCTTCCACAGCCGAGACCAGTGGAACGATGACTCCACTTCGGCACAAGGCAGCTCGTCTCGGCCAAAGCCAGCCATTTCGGCCAAAGGCAGCTTTCCAGAAGAGAGCTGTGCCAGCACTCAAACACAAATGCAAGCATTCCAGAACAGTGCAAAGAAAGAGAAGAACTCAAAAGCATTGTACATGGTTTGGGTGATCACAGAACTCCTTTTTTATTCATTGAAAACTGCTTGATTACGAGAGCTACAGAACAAAGAGAAAAATACACAAGTAAATAAGTCTTTTCATTAATAATGGAAAGAATTACATGGCTGAAAGAAAGGGGCGTTACAAAAGAAAGACCAAGGACATGAGAAGAGATAGGGCTACTCCGGTCTCGGCGATTCGACCAGATCAATCACCGTTCCCAAGGGGCCAGAGGCTTCGGCAGAGACAGGGACCTCGCTTGGAGCGTCGCTGGCAGAAGGGGCTTCGACTGGCCCCTCAGCCGAACCAGGAGCAGAAGAGGTCTCACCATGAGGCACGGCCAAAGCCTCGCTGGCGACTGGGGCATCGCTCGAGACCGGGGCAGCTGGAGCGTCGTCAGCAGCAGGAGCTTCGACCGGTGCGCTTTCAGTTGCAGGTGCGGAGCTCGGCTCGGGATCCAGGTCCGAATACTTCGGCAGGTCCTGATAGACAGGATGGTCTTCAGGGACCCCCGCACGTCTCAGTGCGGCCAGGCATCCTTCCTCGAACAGAATGGACGTGATCTCCTCCACCTGTTTCTCATACAGCTCGGTGGCACGATCCACCCCGCTCTGGAAGGCGGATTGCACCAGGTCGCCGTTCGCCTTCACCAGCTTCTCCCTCTCAGCGCGACCAGCCAAGACCTCCCCTCGCAACCTCGCTACCTCGGCCGTCGACTCAGACTTCGACCTGGCCAACTCCGACTCCAACTCGCAGATCCTCTTGTTCTTCGTCCAAAGCTCGCCTTTCATATGGTTGGCCCGGGACGAGAGTTCGGCGACCTCAGTCAGAGCCGATGCCAACCGAGCGGATTCTCCAGCACTGGCCACCTTGAGCTCTTCCAATCCCTTCCGCTGCTCGTCCAGCTCCTTCTTCAGCTTCTCCCGCTCGGACTCCAGGCGGGTCACTCTCGCAGCGTTCCTATCCCTCCTTCCTAGGATGGCTAGGAGCCTCTGCACGTTCTGCAAATGAAAAGAAAGAGGGTCAAAACAGGAACAGTCAAACTAGGCCACTCGGGAGTACACAAAAAACACTTACCAGGATGTCAGCCTGGATCGCTGACAACATCAGGCTCTCGTCATCAAACTTCTCGTGCTCCGCCATATCCCGTGGCAGAGCACAGGCCCTGGCAAGGGCCCCGATCACCTCGGCATCTCCCAGCAGTCGGTCTTCAACGTTCAGGGGTTTGCCGGCCTGTGTTTCCATTCTCGGCTTCCACGGTGTTGGGGCAGTTCGGGGCCCGGAGGCCGATCCGGACCCTTGCCCCGCCGAGATGAGAGGCTCGCGCGCTGGACCAACAGCCGACTTGCTGACCGGCGCACTCTTTTCGGCCGGCGCACTCTTTTCCTTCGGCGCGCTCTTCTCGCCTCCCTTTTCGGATGGAGCTTTAGCCCCAGGGGCTCGTTCAGGAGTTTTGCCCTTCGACTGCAGATCAGCCTTCGAGCTCTTCTCCCCCGCCTTGGACTTCTTCTTGGGCGGGGACCCCTCCTTCGAGCGGTCCGGCGAGCGTCGCCGGGCTCCCCCGCTCGGGGCGGGGGCAGGAGCAGAGGGAGCACCGGCGCCCACCGGACCCGAAGCAGCACGAGTACCGGCAGGCGACGGAGCCCCAGAAGACGACGACCTCTGCCTAAACTTAGCAGCCAGATCTTTGACAGCGAGCTCCCTCGAGCTTCCCTCCATGTCCTCTCCTCGATCAGAGAGATAAGCGTCCACTATCTGCGTCAAGTCCGGCAGCTCCGGATCAGAAGTAGACGCCTCGGCACCAGACGCAGTTCGGTCGGCAACAGGATCGGTCAAGGGGACCCCGCTAAACACCGCAACTGATACGGTTGGACGGTCAGGGTGTGTCTCGTCCACCTCAGGTACTCCAGTCCTGTGGTAGTGGCCGCGATACCTCGGCGTGTACCCGAGCAGCTTCCAAGCTGACCTGGTTTCGTGCCCCTTGTACCGTTCAACCTTGTTGATGTCGTCGGTATTCCTCCTCCAACCTTCGCTAACAGCTCGGCGTCGCCTTGCACCCGCCTCTGCTCAACAGGCAAAAAAGGGTATCAGTTCGGCATCAATGAGGTAAGCAAAGTAAAAAGGAGAAAAGCAGTGATGATTACTTGGGACTTCCCCAGGGCGACGTGGGACCGACAACCTCCTATTTTCACCTGGGCCGAACTCCCAGTCCCCCGAGACACAGAAGAAATCTTCCTCAGCATTCTTACTTGAATCCTCCAAGGCTAAGACGAAGCCCCTTCGCCGCGGCTTCACACGGAGATAATATCTTCCCTCCCCAGCCTTGCAGATATCATATGTACCCTCGATGTCGTGAGGGCCTAGGTTGGTCCCCAAGATCTCGTTCAGCTTCGCTGTGCCCATGATGACCTTGTAGCCATTGGGCATCAACTGGCCCGGGGCGAGGGACCAAAGGCTAAAGCAAGCCCTAAGCAGGGGGTGCAGTGGAAACCTGACCCCACCCTCGATCACGGAGATCAGAGGGAACGGCATCCAGCCGCCGTAGCAGCGATACAGGGCAGCGTCGGCAAGGTCCGCCGGTTTTAGGAGGACCCCCTCCGGAATATTGAAGGCAGCTCTAAACTCGGCTAAGCCCTCATCGGAATCTACCCTGAATCTAGGGGTGCCCATGTCTAGAAGGGGTGACGACGAAGAAAAACCCTAGAAATCGAAAAACCCCAAGAAAAACCAGACAGAAGAACAAAGCGACTTACAGGGACGAAGAGGCAGATCAAGAGCAGATCCGGACGCGTTCAACGGTCGTCCTCCTCGAACAGATCTCAGGAACCAGAGCAGAAATCGAAAGCAAAGGCGAAGGCGAAAGAAATCGGGAGCGAGAAAAAGAAGGGGACGACCCTATTTGTAGAAGAGGAACCCTCATTTGGGTACCGCCTCCGAATTCGAAGAGACACTTCAAAGCCCGTGCCGGTCCCATCAATAAGACAACGCAATCAGCGCAGAAGCTACGCGTGTAGCCGTCAACTCGGTTCCCAAGACGAATAGGACAGGGCATTTATCGCTTTAAAGAGTTGAAGCGACACCAGGCATAAAGAGTTGAAGCGACACCAGGCATAAAGAGTTGAAGCGACACCAGGCAATGATCACCATATCCCCAGACGGATTCTTCTAGCTTTCAACCCCTAAAGGCTAGCACACTTCAGAGGTCAAAAGCTAGGGGGCAATTGTGTGGGGAGATTTCCAGAACCACAGGATTAAGCTAATCGCAGCCATCAGATGAGGCTAAGCACCCTCACGTGCCATCCTCGTGCCATCCACGTGGCACCAAGCTCACCCCGGCTACCAGGACAGGAGGTCCGGCCGAAGTCAGGCAGCTCCGGGCCCATAGCGCCGAACTGGCCCACCTCGGGCGTCATCTCGGCAAGGAGCTCCACCTCGGCTGAGCCACCCCGGGTGCCATCTCGGCAGAAAACTCCACCTCGGCTGAAGAAGCCGGGACAGAAGCCGAAGCAAAAGAGAACCTTCACTTGCGCCCCTCATCCCCCACGTCATCAGGCACGTGGAGGGATAGGGGCACGAGCTAGTGGGACAGACGCGACATCCAGCCGCCCACAATCTTCGCCAGATCCCTGACAGGGCGACATCCAGCGGCTAAGGCCACATCAGGGCAGGGCCCGAGGGCAGATCCGCTGGTACCCCTACCGCCAAAGGCGCCTGACACGGCCTGGACCAACAAGATGTGTATTAAATGCGATGTAGGCTGACCCGACGGGCATTTAATGCAGAGTGGGCTGGATTGGACCACAATTAATGCAATGTGGGCTGATCGTGACTTCCCAGTCCAATCATGGGACCCACACCACAATATCTCCCAAAGATACGTTCCACACTCTATAAATAGAGGCTCATACCACCATCAAAGGTACGCCCATTTCCATACACAGAGCCGTTACTCTGTCTCTCTTCTTCCTCTCCTTCCATTGTTCCAGTTCCCACACTGACTTTGGCATCGGAGAGCCTTGCGCCGCCCAGGCCAGGGTCCTCTGATCGTTTGTTCATCTCTTTCAGGCTTTCGGACGGCATCCAGTCACACCCAGTCACTATCATCTTCTCGGATAAGTCCTGTAAGGCACCTCCTTATTGTGGGTCATTATTTTCTGCACCTACATTAGCTATATCTCAGTTCAATTCTACTTAAATTGGATTCATTGCTTGTTCCATCCTCTCTCTGTGAGATCGATAATCCGGACTCTTTAGTCCTTTACTACTTGACGACACCGTAGTCTTGCGGTTAAAAGTTGCACATTTAAGTGTCGATCAATAGATTTGGACTTGGCTTTTGTATAAACAGTATATAAGTGGGATCTATCCCACTATCGGATTTTTTTTCTTTTAGTGGCTAAAAGCTGAATTTCCGCTGCTAAAAGCTTGAGGGCACGTTTGGTAAACGTAGAGAAATTCGAAGTTTAGAGGATTTTTTCCATCTCTAAAAAACTAATACCTCATCCGATAAGATTCCTAATGAGAGTTGTATGTTTGGATGGAGGGAAGATTCCTACTATTTTAATATCTGGACTTTGTTGCAATATCTCAAGATATGGTAAGGATCAACGGTTGAAATTTGGTCAAATAATTGTGTTTGACCTTCCAGAAATAATTACTAGTTCAGGTCATGATATTGGGTCCCACAAGAACTAGAAAATCGAAAAGAATGGATTGGATTTAATCCCATTTTTTTGTCCATAGAATCTCAAAGATCGCATCCAACGATTTGGACATTTTTGCAAATGTCTCAAGATCTAAGAGGAATCAACGGCTGAAATTTGGGGATATAGCCGTTTTAAATTGTTTAAACATTATTAGGATGTTGATTATGTGACCCAAAAGTTACATTTCCAAGGAGAAAACCTATAAAACCACATTACCGTCCTTCAATACAGTGCAAACATTATAGCTCCGCCTTTCTGCGCTTGGGTGGATTCGGTGCATTCGAGAGGGGGGGGGGGGGGGGGGTCGTCTGATATGAGAAATAACACCATTAGAGGATGTCTTATGTCATTCCTTTGAAAATACTCGCCCATCCAAACATGGGAAGCCCTCGAAAGCACGGAAAATGACGACGTTTTCTTGGCAATGACTGTTGCCAAACATGCCCTTAGCGGCGGATGGAATTCTGCCCGCCTCCAAAGATCAGCGTCACTAATACCACTAGCGGCGCTGAAGAGACTCAACCAATAGCAGTGGAAATAATATTCTGCCGCTAAAGCCCATTACAAGCAATTTTGACCAATCCATGGTTGACTCCATTGGGGGCTTTGGACCAGGGCCCCCTATTTATTAGGCCAATTGGTCTACTCCAGCCTCATAATCCTAAAAACAACCGGGCTAGCGCCTTGCCTCTCCCGCTCACAATCTTCTTGTTTGATGTTAAGGGAATTTGGGTTGCCAATGGGTTGATTAGTTGGGCCGATCTTTGAAAGTAATGGGCAGTCCATTCTAATCTTACCTGTTTATTAGTCCGGTTGAAACCTCATTTTGGATTTGGGTGGAATAGCTGGTCGAGACCCAATAACATGCATGGGCTAAACCTAACCCTATAATTTTCTTATCAGGTTGAATTCAGGTCGTGTTGCTGTTTTCTCAGGAATTGCCACCCCACTAGATATAGTGACTGATTCCCATTATACACACGGGCCGGCCGAACCATAAGGTCAAGAAAGCAATTGCTTTAGGCCCCAAAACATAAGGCACAAAAGTGGCCCCATAATAGCAAATGACATCTTTTAAATTTTCAAAATAGAAAACTTGTTAACTGTCATCCCTTCTTTTTAACCCCAGAGAAGATATGACCAAGATTTTCATGAGGCCTTTAAAGTGTCATTTATGCCCCTTATATTTCCAAATATGCCCCTTATATTTCTATGGCTAGGAGTTCAATTGATTTTAGCACACCATTATATTTTTAGCAGTCCATGTGTATCAAATCTCATCCATACATTTAGTCATGAACTTATTTCACAAGCATTTCTCATTATTTTTGTGCATCCTATTTCAATAGGGGCCCATTCAAATTTGATCCATGATGTGGTTGTAATAAATCTATAGTTTGGGGTTTCAACCCTAATAATAGATCTTAAAATTTAAGATAAACAATGGGCCCCCGTTGGAATTTATTCACTTGCCCACAGTGCATATGAGTATTGTGTATCTGGAACATCCAATACGTGTGGCACACCTCTGAAGTCCATCTTGGATGGTCCTGACTCATGGGGGGGGGGGGGGGGGGGGGGGGGGGGGGGGGGTTTGGAGCCAAATAGGTAGTTGGATTTTGTGACCCAAAATTGCCATGTGAGTTTTGGGATGCCCCAAAATTCTCATGTGGGTTTTGGATGTGGCTTAAGATATGTTAGCAAAACTTGAATATAAAAACTTAATTAGTAATTTCACATCATAAAAAAAGCAAGAAAAATAAAATTTAAATTAAATATTTATAATAATATTATAACATAGAAAAGGCCTAATTTATTATTGTCGCTTTAGGCCTCAAATTGTTTCGAGCCGGCCCTGATTATACATTAACATTTCCTCGAGTTTTTTTATGCTACACAATCAAGGATGTGAGCTGGGAACATAAACTAAGCACCATGGTACTATTTGCATTATAATACATTCAATTATGGCCTTGACCATATATATCAAAACATTATAATACACCCACTACCTTACTTCATTCAACTAAACCACAGTTTACTAATACAACAATTTTTTAATACAGTAACCATGTGATTAGAAGATTACTAGTCATGAGCTCTGAAGATTTTAATATCCTTCCATCGGGATTCCATGTAATAGCTTGCATTTGCTTGCGCATAAACCCCGCATTTGAAATAAAGATCACCAGGCCCATGATCGTTCACCTCAAATTTCTTGATCCCATCGATGAAAAGCGTCACCTTCCCCCCATCAACGTTGTGGATTAAGTTAAATCTCATCCATTTATCGTAATCATTTATGTCTACCGGACCAGATACGTAATACTTCAAGTCCCCATTGTAGATTCTCAGCATGAATGTTGTGGCACCGTGGGACGCACCATGGATCTGGAGTATGGATACACCAGATGTGCCGTTTGGGACAAAGCCATAGCCTTCAAATTGCCAGACTCCTGAAGAGTAATCCAGGCCCTGTTTCAATCAAATTCAGTTCACGTGAGTTCATTGATTCTGATGTCTATATAATATATTGCCACGATAGTTTGAGAACTGGTTCTAGCTAGCACTGACTCGGTTGGCAGTCACTTAGTTGGGCGAGTCGCTACAGCCACTGGGACTATATATGGTGAACCACAGGCGGTCTTGCCAAAATCTCCCACCCCAGTTCACTCTTAACTATTTCATTTTTCTAATATTAAATGCTATGTTTGTGTAGAATGAGTGTTAATTAATTACATCCAGAACTCAAAAAGTTTTATGTCATACTTGACCAGCACAGGTGTTTAGGGTCATAAAAAGAAAAATCCTCCCTGTTCTTGCAGAATCCTAGTGCCTCTATGGTAGCCACCTGCCTTTAGCACAAGTAACCGAAAAAATAAAGTAAGTAAAAATAAAATTTATATATTTTCAGCAGAAAAGATTCATGAAACTTGAACCAAAGTTCTGAAAATGAAACCAGTAAAAATCAAACACAGCATACTATTGTTTTATCAAAAGATGAAAGTCTTATAATCACTGGGCCATCTTTGTTGGAGAGTAGGGATCTTCAGAATTAGTCAAGTCCGGCCAATCCAGAGCTTGTTCAAGCCTGGCCCCTTAATTTATCCTACTTTTTATGATCCAATCCTAAAAGCCAGGCCAAGTCCAGCTGATCTGGAAAATATATACACCCCATTGTTTTAATTATGTCAGGCCGGTCAGTAGTGCCCAGTTCATTTAACAATTCGGCAAAAAATCTAGGCCCAGGTGAAGCCCACGGGCTTAAAAGTAGCACCTAAATCTTGCCCAGTGAGGGTTGGACTCGAACTAGCCGATCGAAACCATTCTCTGTTAAGAGAGAGAGAGAGAGAGAGAGAGAGAGAGAGAGAAGTAAATACTCTTATGCGAATCTCAGTGCGTGGTTTGGTCATGCTAGACGGGTCATGTGGCTTGTCATCGGCATACACCCACAGCCTTCGGACCCCATCGTGATAGCTGTAACGCTGGTCGAGTGGCTTGTCGTATGGCTTCTGAAGTTCAAAGTTCCTTTCAGTCAGTGGCACTTCTACAAATCCATCCGTTGGATCCGCACCACACAGCACTTCTCCATCTCTCACAACTGTTGATAATACAACTACAAGACCTAGACACTTACAACCAAACCCAGCTCTCATCTCTCTCTCTCTCTCTCTTCAGCGAAAGTTTGCAGAAAGAGAGGTCTCAAATAGTATCCAGTAGCTGCAACTTCAATACTTCATAGAGATGATCGATGGACTAATATATAGTGTGTTAATTAAGAAACAGTCTCGTGAGAGTACAGTGTCTGGATGCTCATGCATATTTTATGTCTTTGATGGGAGGAGTGACTTGACCCCTGTTTGGACCAATCAAGAGGTATCACATGGGGCAGGATGTGAAATTAGATGACATCCCATCTCCTTAAAAAAAAAAAAAAATTCCTCCTCCCCCATGTGGCACTCCCTGATTGGTCTAAACAGGTTTCCCTGTTTGGACCAAAGGGGAGATAGCTTGGCGAAGCTAGGCAGCTCTAGGGCTGAAGTTTGGAAAACCCCCCTACTATTATGTAAGTTTTTGTCTTTTTAAATCAAACTCCGAAAATTTTTGGGAAAACACCCTATGTTATGGAAACTTTTATTTTTTTTTTCTATATTCACAAAGAATATTTATTTATATAGCCCCCACCAAAAGACAAATTTTCTGATTCCGCCCGTGGATGGGACTTCACGATGGATGGATAATGCTCCAAAACTATATCAAACTGTAAGATATTTATTACCCATGAAGACTTTTTTGACCGTCGATCTCCAGGCCCATCATCCATGCGTGATTACTATTTTTGTTACAACAGAGAAAGGGACCCATGATCGATATACTGGTACCAGTTGAATCCATTACCTTAATATTGGCGATGGTGGTGCTGAGGACATCAATTATATAAATGTGATTTTATTTTAATTTTATTAAAATAAAATAATAATCACTATCCGCCTGCGCAATGGTTATATATATATATATATAGGTGTGAATCAGCTGTCACATTGGGACTTCTTTGGAGAGAAAAAAAAAAACGATATATATATATATATATACATCCATAACTAGTGATATCTAAAACCATAGATCCGACCAATATTGATATGATTTGTCATCACAATTAATTGCTTGCTTGAAACATCTCTTTACTGATTGTTTAGGATTACTCTTTTGAACCTTGTTAAAGTTTCATCACCGATAAAAAAAAGACACGAAGCAAAAATATCTCTTACTCATTGGCAGAAATGTACGTTTATATCATCATGATCCAGATTTATTACACACAACTCTTACTCACTGTTTTGGATTTGTTCGGACCCACTTCCTCTTTGATTATCTGATTTTCTGCACATCATTAAGGGGGACAACTTGTAGATCTGATAGTTGTATTGTCAGTTTATTTCAACTTGGCATCCCTTCACTTAGATTCCCATTTTCATCACATAAAACACATAAAAGTTAAAAATAAACATAACAAAAGATTGAACAAATAAAAACCTAGAAACTCTAAACAAACCCCCAAAACTTATCTCTCTTCTCTTTTCAGGTATTCCGAAAATTACAAAAATCAGAAAATACCCAAAAAAAATTATAGAAAAAACATAAAAACCATAAAAAGGGAATAAACTAGACAACCTAGGTTCCTTTGCATCAAGGTGGAACCCACAACATCCAAATCACTAAACACATTAAAAGTTACCAATCAATTAATCGAAACAAAGCGAAAATACAGAACATGTTAAAATAGTGAACCCTAATTAAATACATTTAAAACTGAATTTTAAAAAAAATCCAAAAGAAAAATTCAGAAATTAATTATAAACCCCAAAGGGCCACTCTGGACAGCTGGGTCCTTGGGGGCGCCTGGTGGACTTTATCCCCCTAAAATTCATAAGAAACAAAATCAACACCACCAAGACACATGAAATTCTAATAAAAGAGTAAACTTTAATAAATTAAGCTATACGTAAAAATAATTTAAGTACACTAAAATCATAAGAGCTGATTTTAAAAATTTTATACCATTAGATATAACCCCTTTTCTTTTATCGCCTCTTAAAGTGACATTTCACTTGATTTTTTTACTTTAATTACCCAAGTTGGACCTGAATAGGCAACTTTGGTTGTTGGGTACTTGCGCCAAGTGTACCAGCGGCCCTAAACTCATTTAAAATATTTAGTTAAATAAAAACATAAACTCCTAAAACTCTAAAGTTCAAAAACAATAAAAGATGACAGTACTTAAAACAACATCAAAATAAGTGATCATATGACATAATAAAAACTCTGAAGTAAGTAAAACTACTTAAAAAACCCCCTGAATTGGCAACTTTGGTTGCTGGGTTTATGTGCCCAGACAGGCCACGTTGGAAGTAGGTTGGCCTCGAGGATAAGTATTCAAAATTTTTGACCCATTTGATACAGGGATTAAATATCTATAAGGCCAAGAACCCAAGCCCAAGATCTAAAATCCTAATCTCATGCATTAAGATTAAACATCCATCAAGAAGATAGATCAAGGAACAAAAAGCATAACTAGATCTACTAATTCAATTAGATAATAGATCTATAACTTTGGAGCTTGGTTGTGTTCTAATCGAGAACTTGATCTTTACGAAAAACTCATTTCGCAATCTTTGATCTCGTTTGCCTATGTGTTCTTCTACACTAGAACCCCCTTAGAGAACTTCTAAAGGAAAATGGTGGAATCTCCAAGTAGAAGAAAACTCTAGATCTCTAGATAGAAAACCAGAGGAGATAGAGGACGAAGAGAGAGATAATTATTGTGTGTAGAGATCTATAACCCACATCTCTTATTTATAGTTTATATGGCACACCCCCTCTAATACCAAGATAGAAGTCTCATTTTCATTCTTTGTAAGTATCTTATTCCTCCTTTCTTTAAGAGTTCTAATGAGATTAGTAACCTTCTCTTACTTGGGCTAGCATGGGGACCACTAGGGATTCCTTAGAATCTGACTCCAACTAGGGATCTGAACCTCACATCTCATGTGAACTCCGGACCCATAGTTAATTGCAATTAAGTCCACTAATTAAATGTAATTGCACTCCGGTCTTAGAAATAATTACAAGAAGACCATAAACTTCCCAATTACTACAAGTAGGCCCCTCTATCAATTATATCCATGGATCTATTGGAATAAATCTGTCGAACCAAACTATCTCTTCTTATCCTTGTGACCCAATTAATTATAATAATCATCAGTAACATCCAATTAACTCTTAATTGAGATGGATGCGCACTCACTAATGATAAAATCCATTAATTGACACAAGGGGATATTTATGAGGATAGATTCCATCTTGAGAATTATATGTTCCCACAGCCTACTACCACGTACCTAAGACATCGAGGGGTTGACTACAATTGACCTCACTCATTGACGACTCAAAGTAAATGTATAGTAGAAACTTGATAAGTCCACAAAATTGTACCTTTCATTCATCATTTTATATACATTTGTGGACTTAATTAGGCTAATTGCATATAATTACACTTAATTTCATGATTTCATGCATTTAAGCATCATAGTTGGAATCTTAGTCAAATTTGGTCAAAATTCATTACATTGCATGACTTTTGTGAAATTACGGTTCTCATCTCATTCATCACCCAAAATTAGTTTTTTTAGCTTCACTAATGCATCCTTGCTAATTTTGACATCATGTGTTATTTTTGGAAAGTTTGGTATTTTTGGTGCATTAAGTAGGCGTGTAGAGTCCCATGCATAGTCCATCTAGATTCCTCACACTTGATTATTATTGACATTATTTAATTTTATTTATGTAGGAGAAATCAAGAGTGGGACCTGCATTGGTGAAACTTGAGAGAGATCAAAGGCGGGACACCCTTCATGGTGGGCCCACATATCTTGACATCTTGGTGGAGTCGGAAAGGTTTAAAATTCTCAAAGAGGAAAGAAGAAACTCAGAATTGGAAAGATGGTGTTAACTTGCTAAATTTGGAAACCAAAATCAAGAAAGAGAGAGAAAATTAGAAACTTTGCAAGGGGAGTTGAGTAGTCAAAGTTGCAAGTAAAGAAGTATGCCAAATATCGAAAGAGAATCAAGTAAGCAAGCAAAGAAAGAGTCCAAACATTCCTTGAACGTCCAACATGGGTCCCACACACCCCATTGTATGCCAAACATAGAAGTTCCCTTAATTGCCATTATTTTCGAAATTTTCAGGGGCATCAAATTGAAATGGCCATAACTTTCAAACCGAGTATCGGATTGGTGCAATCTACCCACCGTTGGAAAGCTCTTTTCGAGTAGATATCCGTGGACCTAAGATTTCATAAATCGGAGCTATATTTAGGGAGATATGACCTTGGGAAGTTGGCTGATATAATTCTATGCGAGAATTGCAAAAAGTTCTTAAAATTGGCAACATGAGAGATGTTTGAGAAGATCAATTTGGCAAGACTTAGAGCTCAAGAGACCACACCTAGTAACTAATCCTCTCCAATTCAAATTCTTTCCAAGTATGAAGCCTAACTTGAGTCCTAAGCAAGAAATCTCTACAAATAAGGAAACAAGTCCTAAAAAAGAGGAGATTCTTTGCTAAAAAGGAGGCATCAACAACTATAAAACAAACCTAAAAGGGGGATGGAGAAGCATCTCACTTCCAACCCTCTCTCCAATTCTCTTCTTTCTTTCTTCCTTTCCATTAGTTGTTTTTAGTTTGGTAGCTTTGGGCCTTGTCCAAGCAAGTACTTGTTGTGAAGGAGAAGTTGTAAAGATGCAATTTTTAATGAAAAATCAAGAAGTATTCTTTGCAATGGCAGGCTAGTTTTTCTTGATTAGAGCTATGGATGAAGGTAAGTAATTGCCTTTTTATTTATTTAGTAGTTCTAATTTATGTTCCATGATTATGTGCTTAACGATGAATAGGCTTGTCTTCGTGCCCTAGGCAAATCTCTATTTTTAATTCTAAAAATAAATTTTTATTTTTGACTATTCATGCTTAGGTTTGATAAGCCATACTTAGGATTTAGATCTTTTAATGGTTTATACTTATCTTTGATGGGTAGTTCTTAAATTATTTTTATTCTTTTATGAGATGAAGGAAGTCTTTTGTTTTGAATTTTTATGATTAAAAAGGGATTTTAAAAGTTAGATTTTCAAAATTAAAAACATTGATTTGTCTTTGATTTGAAGTAAAAATTGGAACAAGTTACGATTACTTGATAAATAATTGGTGGATGCTTATGCTCTAATCACTTTCATTAATTGGTAGTTTTCAACTTTCTAAATTAGTTGCTTGTTTTTATTTCTAAATACTCAAAACTTTTTTTAATTGTTAATTAATTAGTTTTCTTAATCTAAAAGTTTCTTTAATTAGCTTCCTGTGGGTTCGACCCGTTCTTGCCACTGTCTCATCTAGACACCCGTGCACTTGCGGTATTATATGATTAATAAAGATCACATCAAGTTTTTGATGTTGTTGCCGGGCAGCCAATTTGAAAAGAATCTTTTAGTTAAGATTTCTAGCATTATTTTTTGCATATCATTGCATATTTTTGTAGTTAGTTTCATTCATAGCTTGCATTATGTTTAGTTTTTGTATTTCTTTATATTTGTGGTTACTGTTTTTCATGATTTAGTTGCTGAATTTTCAATAATTTTCGGACTGACTGCTAGTGGTTAAATAAAAAGAGAAATTTCTGCACTAATTTTGTGACAGATTTGGCCTGGTTTTTGCCCAAACGTTCGCACGTTTAAAACTAGTCAAACGGACTCCTTTGGACTTGAAATTTTTCTGGATTGGACTTTGGTACATTGACTTTGAACCATAAAAATTTCCAGAAAGAAATACGTTTTAAAAGCCCTAATTTTAGTGCCGTGAACAGGGCCAATCAGTCAGGCAGATTCTGCATTCTGCAGCAAAACTGGGCTAAGTAGCCAACTTCATGATAGCATAACTTCTTTGTTTCTTATCCTTTTTAGTCTCTGTTTTTTTTGTTTGATTCTTGCATATTAGGAGATTACATCCTAGTCACTGTTTTAAGGTTTTAATTAATAAAAGGTGGTCGTACAGATCTGTAAAGTTGGGCCTGTGCAACAGGTTTCAACACGTAGAATTTTTTTCAGCACTTGACCGCAATGTGTTCATTTAACTTGGGACTGCATTAGGAGTTTTAGAATTGCTTCTTTCACTCAACTTTTCATAGTTTAGGTTTTTAAAATTTAGATTAGGTTGATTTTTCAATTTAGGGATTTCATTAACAATTTTCAACTATTTTTAGTAGTTTATTTAGATCTAACACTTTAGTTGTTTTCTTTGAGGTTACAATCTGAGTTTTGTAGGACTCTAAAAGGGGAAGGAAATCACGGGAATTTCTTTTAAGCAAACAAGTTGCTCTCAGAATTGCAAAATTGCTACAAAAAAAAGGGTTAAGCTTGCACAGTTTAAAGAATTTGCGTGGACCCGCTGTAAGAATTTCTAAACTTTACCCCACGAGTCTTTTACTTGCAAGTGGGGCTTGGATGATTTAATTTTAGCAAAGTGTGAATGCTTGATTGACACACCTTCTAATTGGACACACACTTAGTCAAGGGCAATCGACCCCAGAAAGATAACGACTGGATTTCATCACTAGATCCTTGCCCATTTAGGTTAACCATCTCTCACATAGTAACTTAACCATTAATTAAAATAAAGTAGAAACGAGACCATAGGGCTCGAGCTCAGTAGGACGAAGACCACAAAAGGTTGCACTAGTTGCGCTATTTGGTCAAGTTGATGTCTAGGTAAGTCCTGTCCCTACCAAAAAGGGTGACAGTCTTTATTCTAGGAGTTTAGTTCTTAGGTGGGACCCTTGCAAGTACATTGTGACCCCACCACTCATCCTGGGGACTTACCTAGTCGATTTGGCTTCATAAGACCGAATTGGAGGCCTTAGTGCACTCTTCAAACCAGTTAGGAGCTGTCTAGTGAGTTAGGCTAACCCTAGGATAATTTCTTGTGCTCAATCTTTGTGCTTGACTGCTTGTGCATCATCTAGTAAGACCATTAGGGCCCGCATATAGATTAGGCTTGCATTTCTTTAAGGTTGAACCCGTTGCATGCGCTCTAGACCTGAGAGAGAGAAACATTGGGTACGCAAGAGTAAAAGGTTAGTCAGGATAGAGCCCGAATTAGCCTTAACCATTGTCGGAAAGTCTTCCATCTTTGAAGAAATTGTTAGGATGGCTGATCAAGTGGACCCACCCATGACTTTGAAGGACTACATGTACCCCACCAAGACAACTCAACCGTCCTGCATCACCCTACCTCAGACCAATGCTACATTTGAGCTGAAATCTGGTATGATCCAGATGCTCCCAGTATTCCGTGGGCTAGACCAGGAAAACCCATATCAACATGTTAGGGAATTTGAGGACATCTGTGGGACCATGAGAATCAATAACATGACTGAGGAGGCCCTTAAACTTAGATTATTTCCTTTCTCCCTAAAAGAAAAGGCTAAAGCTTGGCTTTATGCCTTACAGGCCGGGTCCATCACTACATGGGACAAGCTAGTCGAAGAATTTTACAAAAAATTCCACTCTAAGCAGAAAACCGCTTCGATTAGGCAGGCCATCAATGGATTCCATCAAATGGAAGGGGAGACACTTTGCAGTTATTTGGAACGGTTCAAGGACCTCTTAATCCAGTGTCCCCACCATGGATTTGAAAAAATTCGATTGGTCCAGATCGTATATGAGGGTTTGGATTACCTTACTAAGCAAATGGTGGAATCTTTCTGTGGTGGGCAGTTTACACAGAAGATAGCGGATGAAGCATGGACATTTTTGGAAGAAACTGCTGAAAATACATTGTAATGGGCCCCTATCAAGAGGGAGCCCATCAAACCCACCATTCCTGAAAAAGGGGGGATGTTCAAGATTGAACCAAAAATTGAGGCAGATGCCAAATTGGCCACATTGGTGAGGAGAATAGAGGCCTTAGAACTGAATCAAAAGCCTACTCCAAACACTTTGGAGTCATTGAAATATACTCAGGCCATGAATGGAGGGATTGACCCAACAACTTTGGGTCAGACCGAGTCTATTGAGGAGGTGAATGCGCTTTATCAAAACACTCGTTTTGATAATCGTCAGAGGTATGACCCATGCTCCAACACATACAATCTAGGTTGGAGGGATAATCCAAATTTTTCTTGGACCAAGGGTCCAACTCAGGGTGGCCCATCACAATCACATCAATTTCAGCCCATTCAACCTCAGTCCAATGCCTCACCCGGTTTCCAAAAGCCCAATTTCACTCCCAATCCGCAAAATCAGCGGATAGATTCTCTTGAGGAAACCATGAAACTGTTAGCTCAGAATACCCTCCAGTTCCAACAAAGCACTGTTCAGAGCGAGTCCCTATTACCTCACATGTGCGAGTTTGTCCTCTTTGCTATGTGAGTTCCTATTTCCTGACTTGCATGAGTTGTATGCCCCTTGTATGTGCGAGTTCCTATTACCTCGCATATGTAGGTCTTTCAAGGACTCAACCCCTTAGGTAGATTACAAAAGAAGAAACTAAAGTCTAAAAGCTACAATAAGCAGAAACCCATAGAATTACAAATAACGTTTGGAAATAAAAAGAAAAGAAAAATGATAGCTAGTTATGGTTGCCGGGTCCTTGTGCCCAGGTTTGCTATGAAAGTCCTGGATTCGTATCCTATAGGGGGATAAATAGGGCGAGCCAAAATCTAGTCCAAGTATGACCAATTTTAAATTATTCTTACAAGCTAAGCACAAGTGATGTTTAGAGAAATATAAAAATAGAAGCATCAGCAATAAACATTCACAATAAAAGTATAGCAATGACCAAAATATAAAGATTTTAAGTGGTTTTGCCGAAATGCCTACATTCACTCCCGGCTTGTGACTCATTACCCCACCGGCATTTCACTGGTTACTTAAAGGTTTGTGGATCACCCCCCAAAACTTACAACCTTTAAAGATTTTTTTTTGCTAATCTATAACCATTACAAATACCTTTTAAGATAAGCAATGACCTTTACATGAATGAGTTTTTCTCTCTTAAAAACATTTCTAGAACACAAAAAGAGATAAAATGAAGTATAGCAAGATACATCTAAAATAGGCGGATATTCAAGTGATAGTCTAGCCTAATATATATACAATATAAAGATATAAAGGTTTTAGTATAATGTGTGTGTGTGTTACCATCAATCAAAGAAGGCGGTAGTGTGTAAATATTGCCAAATAGCATGAAAACATACTAAAATCTGATTTGGCTCTAGAAAGATATGAAATCAAGTTATGATATGATTGAGGCAAAACACCAAACACATGAGATGACTGGTTCAACTTAAAGAAAGATTGAAAATCAAAGCATTATATGCTAATCAAAGATTTAAGAACAAAACATATGATGTATGATCATTGTTGAATCCAAAACAAGAAATAGATTGAAAGTGATTTAATGTGATGGAATAAAAAAATAAAAAAGATCCAACCAAGCAAAGAAACATGCTATGAAAGAAAACTAAGATGTTAGCAAAGAATGGGACCTTTAAGAAATGAAAATTTAAAATAACTTGGCATGAGTCAATGTGAAGGATCCTTGCTTTAGTTTTTCTTTCTCTTCATCTCTAGCATTACCCAACTTAGAACCCTTGGCTTGCTCTTTTTTCTTTCAAAAATTAGTCCAAAAAACCTTGTAACTAGCTTTGAATATACAGACAAAACTCCAATGGTATTGTAGCAACAACACTATAGCAACAACAATGTAGCAGTGGACTTCAAAGTTTAGACTTTTTTAGAAAAATAAATTAAATTGATTAACTTAATTGATCATGAGTTCTAGCGGCCTTATGTAGGTAAATCTATGGTCGTAAGTGCTGAAAAGGATTGCAAAATTAAAATAGAGAAAAAACATGTAATGCAATCCTAAGAAATCTAGGATGTCCCTTTTAAAAAATAGATTTTCATGAAAAACCAAGCTTAAGATAAAGAAATCACTCATGGAAAATCAATCCTAGCTAAAAGACTAAGTACACAACCAATCAAATTGCAATAGACAAAATTCCTAATAATTTTCCCCTTTGCAATTTGATAGAAAACACAACTAAGCTTGAACTTTCTTTAACTTCTTCAGCTCTACTTGAGATGATGACATGCTCCTGAGCTCCCCCTTAACCAAAGAAACTATTTCTTCTTTAGACCATCTTCCTTTTATAAGAAACTGGCCTGTGAGGACCCGTCCCTAGACATACCTGGTGGGACCCAATTTGACCAAGTCAACCATAGGTTATCCTAATTACAGATGGGCTTCCCTTGGAGAATTATGAATTTAACCTTAGGATGACCCAACTACCCGTGGCCTGACCCATTACCCATTAAGTAAGAGGGCACTTTAGGCAAACCCCCACAACCCCACCTAAACTAATCCCATGTGAGCCCCACCTCACTCATCTCACTCTCATCACACCCCACCACTTAACCCACGTGTAACACTAACACCCCATCTCATTTTCCCCTTTTTCCCCATTCCCTATTCTAGGTCACGATGGAGACCCATTCCCCTCCATTCTTCATCCAACACAACACAGCAGCCCCTCCATCTCCATTTCTCTCATTCCTCTCTCCCTCATCTCTCTCGTTCTCTCTCCCTCCCTCTCGGCTTGCTGCCTCACGCCACTGCCGGCCACCATCTTCTTCTCCTCTCTCATCTCGGCTCTCTCTTTCCCTCATCCCCCTCATCCATCTCTTCTTCTCCCAACCCTTGCCCCCCACTGCCGGACTCCGAGCACGGCGCCATCGCCATCGCCGTGGACGATCTCCTCGATCACTGGCAGCCACTCCACCTCTCTTTTCTCCATTTTTCGTTTCTTCTTCCCTTCCCTGTTTCTCTGTTTCCTTTCTCTGTTTTCTCCTTCTCCCTTAATCCTCTCTCACTCCTCCCAGCCAACGAAATTACCCAGCCCCTCCATTTCTCTCTATTTTTCCATTTCTTTCCCTCTCTCTCTCTCTCTGTGTGTTTTCCCCATTCTTCCCCTTCACTGTCTTACTCTTTCTCTCTAATTCTCCATTTCTTTCTCTCTCTGTTTTCCCCATTTTCCCCTTCACTGTTTCACTCTTTTCTCTCATCTCTCACTCCTCCCAGCCAACAAAATTACCCACCCATCTCACCATTTCTTCATCTCTCCACTCCACTCCACTCCACTCACTGACGTGAGTCAACTCCCATTCCACCCATCTCACTCTTTCTCTCTAATTCTCTCTCTGTTCTCTCTCTTTCTTGCTCCATTCTTTCTTTCTTCTATTCGGTCTTCTCCTTCTTGTATCCAATGGACCACCAAAGTCCATCATCGCCACTAATTTAGTGGGCCACAGATCAAGTGGGCCCCACAACCTCCCCATCTCATTTTCAATTCTTTTCCCTCTCTTTCCCAATCTTTCTCACCCACCTTGCTGGGAATTGATCTTAGAGGCTGCCATAACCTCTGAAGATCACCATCATCTCCGCGTGGACCCCGCGAGCTTCCTATCTCTAACTTGCAAGCCACCACTCCATCCACCCATTTGTTTGGTAAGCTATTCTTTCCCTTAGAATTGGGTTAATATACTTTGGGTTGTAGTAGTGTGTTTAGTAGCTTAGAGCTTCCCATTGATTTATGTTTTAATTTAGTTTTACTTTGCTAATTATTCCTTAGGTTTGATTTGTTGTGCTTTGAGCTAGTGCTTCTGGATTTGGACATCTCCAACGAAAGGCAAGTAGACATGCTTAGATTCTTTAATTAAATTGATTAACATGCTTAGATTGGTAATTACTGTCTTTTATGGATGTTTGGTATGATTTATGTATTTGGATGGTTGATTGGGTGATATGATAAGTAGAATTGTTAGTCTAAGCTCTTTTTATGTGTATTTAGCCATTGATGGATGGGAATCCCCCATTTGGAAGATCAATGGCCCATTGGTGATGAGGTCATGATGTGGGAGATGTGTCTGATGTATGGAAGTGATTAGTGAAGATCTGGGATCCATTTAATAGGATTTCGATGAGAAATGGAAGATGGCAGAATCTTAAAATATGGATTTCGTGTGTGCCCGGTCGACCCGGTCACCGATGAGGTCAACCGAGCACACAGTGGATTGACCCTCAGCTGGGAGCTGAAATCACCCACAGAGTACAGAACCCAGTGTACTCGGTCGACCGACCAAGAGGCTCGGTCGACCGAACACACTGAGAAATCCCCTCCACCTGCCAGATGTTTATTATAATGTATGCAGTGTACTCGGTCGACCGGGGAACCATCCAGGTCGACCGGGGACACTGCAAACTGTGATTTCTGCTTCCAAGTTAACTATCCCTTTCTACAGAGTACTAGGTCGATCGTGGACCCATGATGTCGACCTGGTACACTGTAGATGATCATTTTCTCAGATTTGGACCCTTTTATGATTTGATCATGTGTGGGCCCCGTTGACCTTCCATTTGGACTATTTGGGATACGCTATACACGAGTCAAGGGCCGGGCTTAACCTTGACCCGTGTAGCCATCTAAGTAGGGTCTTGGGTTGTAAAACGGAACCTGATGCAAGGGTTATGGATGTCTTATGATGCTAAATACATACAGGAGCACCAAGGATACTTAATAAGCATCTGGGACTCCGTGATCACTTTCTTAGGTGAAGTGGGACCTTGGACCTGAATAGAGGGGCAGCAATCATCGATGGATTTGGAATATGTGGTATCTATGTTGATGAAACGGACACTAAGGCTGGCTGGTAGATCCGAACCTTGGATGTAGGCCTTGAGAGGTACTATAAATCAGGGCATTGCACTTAGGCTCTGATCCATGATCACGGTCCGTATTGGATGAGATGTCAGGACATGGCACTTGAAGTCCTGACCGATAATATTGGGAACTTAACGATAGATACTGATAGACGGACTGTATATTGAGATAATACTAATTAAGCGTATAGAGAAGCGGAGTTTACAAGGGTATGCATTATTAACTGTTGGGAACCACAAGGATGGACTAGCTATACCCGAACTCCGTGTCTCGTACCCTTGACTATTATCATCTCATATTAAGGATAATAAGGCTATCTAGTTCGGAGTACCCCCACCTAGTGATCTGTAGATTTGTGGTTGTACGATTAGTCTGCCGAGGGCTATGATGCCGGTATGGACATTGATATTGATTAGTCTGCCGAGGGTTATGATGCCGGCATGGACTTTGATATTGTGATGTGATTGACACAGTAGGTACCAGGTGTGGGTGGGGTACTGAGACCGCCGGCGCTCGGACCGGGTGTATGGATGGACGGTGATATTGATCTAGCACGTAAGTCCAATGACTGGGACTTGGCCGTGGCTATGGATATTGTTGGTTGAGATAGCACGTAAGACCAATGGCTGTGACTTGGCTGTGGCTATGGACATTGATGGATTCTTATACACTCCTATTCGATGTGACGGCAGCGGTGGGTGGCTATGACCCCCATGGTTGGTGTCCATCGACAGTTGTTGGGACGATGACGATGGGCTGGCTCTGACCCCCCACGTCCTTTGTACTTCAACTGTGGACGTACCTTGGTGTGCTTCTATGTATGTATATTGGATGTATGAATATTATATATTATGGATATCATTGTTTATTGTCTTTAACTGCCGCCGTTGATACGGTTGGATCTGGATGCGATGGTTATGACTATGGTAATGCTACTTCCTCTATTTACTTCTATTACTGATGACTCTGATGTGCTTGTGTGGTTTATTTGATGTTTCGATGGCTTCTCTTATCTACTTGTTATGTTGTATCAAACATCTGTTATATCAATATCTCGATTATCGTTCGTGCACTACACTCTACACTATTTTATGTCGCACTCTGATATTCTATATTATTATCGAGATACTAATCATGCAGGTACAGCTGGGATCAGGTATGATCTTCTTTCCTATCTAATGATATAATGTATTGCCATCTAAACATGCCTATTTGCCTGGCTCTTCGAGCCTGACCCAATCCTTGGTGTCTCCAGGTATCTTCTCTTCCGCTTTCTTTGATTGGTTGTTTGCTTGGCGGCTGATCTGTTGCCGCAGGGTTCAGAGATTGATGCAGTTGGTGCATCGTGAGGCGTCTATCATATAGGTTTATATTCTTTCCTTTTCTTGTAGCTGGCCGTGTTGGCCTAGGATTGAATAGTTAGTTTAATTATGGAAAGTACCTTGTAATTCCTTAAAATGAAATAAAATTTTAGGGCCTTGTCCAATTTACCTGCTCATATGAGATTCACACTTGATTATATTATTGGATTTTCCGCATCTCTTGGGTACTTTCTCGTAGCGCCCCGAGATTCGAGGCGCCCGGATTTTGGGGCGTTACATTTTGGTATCAGAGCTTTTACGGTTCTCGGACAACTAAAATACTTAGCAACTCTTAGGATTCGATGTGAGGATTGGGTAGACTTAGACTGGTAACGCGATGATGGATTGTTGTTTGTCTTTGTCATTTGTGTTTTGTTTGTTCTAAAAATGTTTAATTGCAGATCATGTCACAGCAGCATGGTTCAGATAGGGGTAGTCAGGGCACTATAGAGGACAGATTTGAGCAGTTTGTGCAATCTCAGACCAGGATCAACACTCAGACGTCGGAGATTCTTAACCGTGTGACCCAACAGCCGCAGACTTCGCAGTTCCCACCGGTTGTTGCACCGCATGAGCCAGATCAGTACGAGCTATTCGAGAGGTTCCGTAAGAGGAGACCTTCAGAGTTTAGTGGATGTGGAGACCCGATGGAGGCAGATTCATGGATTATTGAGATGGAGCGGATCTTCAGGATGCTTCCGTGTACCGGCAGACAGCGAGTACAGCTAGTGACCTACATGTTTCGGGATGTAGCTGAGTTATGGTGGATGACAGTGAGAGTTCCTTATACAGACATGGACGATGCAATAGCTTAGGAGACATTCAAGGAGCAATTTCTCCGGAAGTTCATCCCAGCACCCGTCAGATCTCAGAAGCTTCGGGAGTTTGAGCAGTTACTTCAGGAAGACATGACAGTTATGGAGTATGAGGCACAGTTCATCCGTTTATCACGATTTGCTGGAAGACTTATCACTGCAACATCAGAGAAGATCAGACGCTTTGTAGACGGTCTTCGAGCGGACATCCAGTTGCACATGACTCCTATAGAGCTCCCCACGTATGAGGCTTATGTGGAAAGGGCGATATGGGTGGAGAACGCTCTTCACAGGGTAGCCTTAGCCCAACAAAGAGCTTCCGAGCAGACGAAGATGTTGCAAGTGTATCCAAAAGAGGATGAAGATGAGGCAGTCCAAGGTGATGAGCAGCTGTGGATTGATTGGGAGTTTCAGCAGAGACAGCAGCACTATCGCAGAGGCCGTGAGACCAGTGAGCATCGGAGACGGTCAGGAGCTTGCTATGTGTGTGGAAGCTTTAGACACAAGGCTCGCAACTGTCCAAGGAAGAGGAACCGTACTTCAGGACACCGCCAGCAGACTCATACACTTCCATCACCTGAGATTCTCACAAGTACAGTACTCGAGGTACAGCCTATTCAGCAGTGGCCCCTATACCCGCAGACACAGGATCAGTTTCAGCCAGCTTGGGGTTATCCGGACAGTTCTGCAGCACTTCTGATTGGTGAGAGACATCAGCCTGATTTCCCTACCGAGCAGCGACTCTGAGATCAACCTTCCTGGAGGTTTGCTTTATCTCTTATGGTTGGTGTGCTTAGATCTCTTGTAGTTGTTGTGCTTAGGATCCTTGTAATGTGTGTACTCTTAATATTGTGTGAATGATTGATTGTTGCTTCTTAGATAGCCCAATGTCCCATTTAGGAGTGAGGGGTATGTAATACCCCGAGTTGTCCTTTTTAGAGTAGGGAATTGTGAGACATCCCGAGATAGTTCTTTAGGAGTGAGGGGTGTGTGACACCCCGAGATACCCTTTTAGCAGCTCAAGGTAAATGATACTTGAGCTAACCTTTTTAGTTAGTAGTGTGGAGCTGAGAGACCCCGAGCTATCATTCCTTTAGATGTGAAGGGTGTGCAACACCCCTAGTTAACCCTTGTAGTATTCGAGGAGTGAGATACCTCGGACTAGTCCTTTAGAAGTAAGGAGAGTGTGATGCACCCTAGTTGTTCCTTTGAGTTTGTGTGAGACACCATAGTTAGTTCCTAGGAGTGAGGGGTGTGCGACACCCCTAGTCGGACCTTTTGGAGTTAAGAGTGTGAGATGCCCTGAACTGGGCAGAGTTGAGTAGCCGACCTTGTTAGAAAACTAGAATGTTAGATGTCCAGTTCCCATCAACCTATTAGTTGAGGTCTAGTATTTTAGAGTGTTAGAGGGTAAACCTTGGTTCTTTTGCTAGCTGTCTGTTAGTATCCTAGAGTGTTAGAAGGCCAGAATCTCCAATCTCGCCAGTTGTTGATTGTGACTTGTATTGTTGTTTTAGTAGTTGTCGATTGTAACTTGTATTGTTGTTTTACTAGTTGTTGTTTGTAGCATGTTTTGTTAGAAGAATAGTTCTAGTATCCCTCCTAGTTAGGACTAGCTATTCCGAGTGTTAGCTGGGTAGTTTAACTCTCATTCTTCATAGTTGGTTATAGTAGAGACCTTAGAAGTTTAGAAGTAGTTGTTTTCATTTGGGGACCAAATGAGTTTTAGGAGTGAGGAATGTGAGGACCCGTCCCTAGACATACCTGGTGGGACCCAATTTGACCAAGTCAACCATAGGTTATCCTAATTACAGATGGGCTTCCCTTGGAGAATTATGAATTTAACCTTAGGATGACCCAACTACCCGTGGCCTGACCCATTACCCATTAATTAAGAGGGCACTTTAGTCAAACCCACACCCCACCTAAACTAATCCCATGTGAGCCCCACCTCACTTATCATCTCACTCTCATCACACCCCACCACTTAACCCACGTGCAACACTAACACCCCATCTCATTTTCCCCTTTTTCCCCATTCCCTATTCTAGGTCACGATGGAGACCCATTCCCCTCCATTCTTCATCCAACACAACACAGCAGCCCCTCCATCTCCATTTCTCTCATTCCTCTCTCTCTCATCTCTCTCGTTCTCTCTCCCTCCCTCTCGGCTGCTGCCTCACGCCACTGCCGGCCACCATCTTCTTCTCCTCTCTCATCTCGGCTCTCTCTTTCCCTCATCCCCCTCATCCATCTCTTCTCCTCCCAACCCTTGCCACCCACTGCCGGACTCCGAGCACGGCGCCATCGCCATCGCCGTGGACGATCTCCTCGATCACTGGCAGCCACTCCACCTCTCTTTTCTCCATTTTTCGTTTCTTCTTCCCTTCCCTGTTTCTCTGTTTCCTTTCTCTGTTTTCTCCTTCTCCCTTAATCCTCTCTCACTCCTCCCAGCCAACGAAATTACCCAGCCCCTCCATTTCTCTCTATTTTTCCATTTCTTTCCCTCTCTCTCTCTCTCTGTGTGTTTTCCCCATTCTTCCCCTTCACTGTCTTACTCTTTCTCTCTAATTCTCCATTTCTTTCTCTCTCTGTTTTCCCCATTTTCCCCTTCACTGTTTCACTCTTTTCTCTCATCTCTCACTCCTCCCAGCCAACAAAATTACCCACCCATCTCACCATTTCTTCATCTCACCTCATCTCTCCACTCCACTCACTCACTGACGTGAGTCAACTCCCATTCCACCCATCTCACTCTTCTCACTCTTTCTCTCTAATTCTCTCTCTGATCTCTCTCTTTCTTGCTCCATTCTTTCTTTCTTTTATTCTGTCTTCTCCTTCTTGTATCCAATGGACCACCAAAGTCCATCATCGCCACCAATTTAGTGGGCCACAGATCAAGTGGGCCCCACAACCTCCCCATCTCAGTTTCAATTCTTTTCCTCTCTTTCCCAATCTTTCTCACCCACCTTGCTGGGAATTGATCTTAGAGGCTGCCCATAACCTCTGAAGATCACCATCATCTCCGCGTGGACCCCGCGAGCTTCCTATCTCTAACTTGCAAGCCACCACTCCATCCACCCATTTGTTTGGTAAGCTATTCTTTCCCTTAGAATTGGGTTAATATACTTTGGGTTGTAGTAGTGTGTTTAGTAGCTTAGAGCTTCCCATTGATTTATGTTTTAATTTAGTTTTACTTTGCTAATTATTCCTTAGGTTTGATTTGTTGGGCTTTGAGCTAGTGCTTCTGGATTTGGACATCTCCAACGAAAGGCAAGTAGACATGCTTAGATTCTTTAATTAAATTGATTAACATGCTTAGATTGGTAATTACTATCTTTTATGGATGTTTGGTATGATTTATGTATTTGGATGGTTGATTGGGTGATATGATAAGTAGAATTGTTAGTCTAAGCTCTTTTTATGTGTATTTAGCCATTGATGGATGTGAATCCCCCATTTGGAAGATCAATGGCCCATTGGTGATGAGGTCATGATGTGGGAGATGTGTATGATGTATGGAAGTGATTAGTGAAGATCTGGGATCCATTTAATAGGATTTCGATGAGAAATGGAAGATGGCAGAATCTTAAAATATGGATTTCGTGTGTGCCCGGTCGACCCGGTCACCGATGAGGTCAACCGAGCACACAGTGGATTGACCCTCAGCTGGGAGCTGAAATCACCCACAGAGTACAGAACCCAGTGTACTCGGTCGACCGACCAAGAGGCTCGGTCGACCGAACACACTGAGAAATCCCCTCCACCTGCCAGATGTTTATTATAATGTATGCAGTGTACTCGGTCGACCGGGGAACCATCCAGGTCGACCGGGGACACTGCAAACTGTGATTTCTGCTTCCAAGTTAACTATCCCTTTCTACAGAGTACTAGGTCGATCGTGGACCCATGATGTCGACCTGGTACACTGTAGATGATCATTTTCTCAGATTTGGACCCTTTTATGATTTGATCATGTGTGGGCCCCGTTGACCTTCCATTTGGACTATTTGGGATACGCTATACACGAGTCAAGGGCCGGGCTTAACCTTGACCCGTGTAGCCATCTAAGTAGGGTCTTGGGTTGTAAAACGGAACCTGATGCAAGGGTTATGGATGTCTTATGATGCTAAATACATACAGGAGCACCAAGGATACTTAATAAGCATCTGGGACTCCGTGATCACTTTCTTAGGTGAAGTGGGACCTTGGACCTGAATAGAGGGGCAGCAATCATCGATGGATTTGGAATATGTGGTATCTATGTTGATGAAACGGACACTAAGGCTGGCTGGTAGATCCGAACCTTGGATGTAGGCCTTGAGAGGTACTATAAATCAGGGCATTGCACTTAGGCTCTGATCCATGATCACGGTCCGTATTGGATGAGATGTCAGGACATGGCACTTGAAGTCCTGACCGATAATATTGGGAACTTAACGATAGATACTGATAGACGGACTGTATATTGAGATAATACTAATTAAGCGTATAGAGAAGCGGAGTTTACAAGGGTATGCATTATTAACTGTTGGGAACCACAAGGATGGACTAGCTATACCCGAACTCCGTGTCTCGTACCCTTGACTATTATCATCTCATATTAAGGATAATAAGGCTATCTAGTTCGGAGTACCCCCACCTAGTGATCTGTAGATTTGTGGTTGTACGATTAGTCTGCCGAGGGTTATGATGCCGGCATGGACATTGATATTGATTAGTCTGCCGAGGGTTATGATGCCGGCATGGACTTTGATATTGTGATGTGATTGACACAGTAGGTACCAGGTGTGGGTGGGGTACTGAGACCGCCGGCGCTCGGACCGGGTGTATGGATGGACGGTGATATTGATCTAGCACGTAAGTCCAATGACTGGGACTTGGCCGTGGCTATGGATATTGTTGGTTGAGATAGCACGTAAGACCAATGGCTGTGACTTGGCTGTGGCTATGGACATTGATGGATTCTTATACACTCCTATTCGATGTGACGGCAGCGGTGGGTGGCTATGACCCCCATGGTTGGTGTCCATCGACAGTTGTTGGGACGATGACGATGGGCTGGCTCTGACCCCCCACGTCCTTTGTACTTCAATTGTGGACGTACCTTGGTGTGCTTCTATGTATGTATATCGGATGTATGAATATTATATATTATGGATATCATTGTTTATTGTCTTTAATTGCCGCCATTGATACGGTTGGATCTGGATGCGATGGTTATGACTATGGTAATGCTACTTCCTCTATTTACTTCTGTTACTGATGACTCTGATGTGCTTGTGTGGTTTATTTGATGTTTCGATGGCTTCTCTTATCTACTTGTTATGTTGTATCAAACATCTGTTATATCAATATCTCGATTATCGTTCGTGCACTACACTCTACACTATTTTATGTCGCACTCTGATATTCTATATTATTATCGAGATACTAATCATGCAGGTACAGCTGGGATCAGGTATGATCTTCTTTCCTATCTAATGATATAATGTATTGCCATCTAAACATGCCTATTTGCCTGGCTCTTCGAGCCTGACCCAATCCTTGGTGTCTCCAGGTATCTTCTCTTCCGCTTTCTTTGATTGGTTGTTTGCTTGGCGGCTGATCTGTTGCCGCAGGGTTCAGAGATTGATGCAGTTGGTGCATCGTGAGGCGTCTATCATATAGGTTTATATTCTTTCCTTTTCTTGTAGCTGGCCGTGTTGGCCTAGGATTGAATAGTTAGTTTAATTATGGAAAGTACCTTGTAATTCCTTAAAATGAAATAAAATTTTAGGGCCTTGTCCATTTACCTGCTCATATGAGATTCACACTTGATTATATTTTTGGATTTTCCGCATCTCTTGGGTACTTTCTCGTAGCGCCCCGAGATTCGAGGCGCCCGGATTTTGGGGCGTTACATGGCCCCCTTTGAACCTTGACTTCTTAAATCTTCTACCCTTAGACCTTTCTCCCCCCTTAAGAAGAAAACTTGTAAGCAGAACCTTTTAAAGAAATAACAAAAAATAGATAAGCATAACAGAAGATAAATAAATGCATCATGCAAGACAAGGACCAATCCCCAAATAAAAAACATTATCTTAATATTAATTTATTAAAAAACCCAAAAATAAATATTTAATAAAAAATAATTTTTGGACATGAATCTAGTAGATCTACTAAGATTGAAAATCATTAGCATGTGTTTAGAAAGAAATTGAACAAAAACTAATAATATTTGAAAAAAGCCCCAAACTTTGAAATAAAAAGAAACTAGATCTACACTAAAAGTTTTTAGATCGATGACATATATGGAAACCAGAAGTGATCTACGTATCTAACACATTATAAATGCATTTGACAACTAATCTCGGGAAACCTAAATGAGTTCAAGAGAAGCCCCAAATTTTGAAAAGAAAAAAAATCTATATCTACACTAAAACATACTAGATCTAAGGAAAACTAAGTGGGTAACATCAAATCAAACCCAATATAAAGCCTTTGCTATTTGTATTACACAAAACCTTCAAAACAATTAAAAAATCAGGCTTAAATAATGAAAAACAAGAAATTTTACAGAAAGTGCTAAATTTATAATCTTTCCCTCCAAAACTCTAGATCTAACATATCCCAAAAACATCTCTAAGTTATTTTGAGGTTGAATATCCAAAAAAGAACTCCAAAAAATAAAAAAGAAGCTTACCAAAGAGGTTTCCTTGAGTTTCTTGGTTTTCCCTCTATCAAAAACTTGCAAAAATCTTATGTGTTTTAGTGCTTGGGGTGCTTTATCAGGGTGTTTCTAAGCCTTTGACACGTCTTGGACATGAAAGAAATGAAAGAGAAGAAGATAAATGGACTTTTTTTTTAAAAAGGGAGCTCATCAGCTGTTATTTTCAAAATAACGGTTGCTATAAGGGTATGTAGGATCATTATTTTGAAAAAATTGGCCATAATTGTTGTTATATTGGTGATATTTTCCTCTGTTTCATAACAATCCCATTTTCTTTAATTAAATGTAACGGTAACGGCCATTATTTTAACCCCTGGGTCAACAAGTTTTTTAACAAAATTGAAGGATTAATTCATTTCATGAAATTTAAGGTATCATTTTATAGATGCCTATTTCAACCCAAATAGACTTCTACAATTTACACACAAGACAGTATTGTCCACAGACATCTTTAAAACCTTCCAATTGCTCCATATACACAGTCTCCAAATTACCATTGAGAAAGACTAATTTAACATCCATTTGATGAAGCTCCAACTCAAACTGTGCAACCATTGTCAAAATAAATAAAAAAAGAGCCTTTCCTTGAAATGGGAGAAAATACTTCATTTTAATCTCTCCTTTCCCTCTAAGTGAATCCTTTTGCAGCCAATCTTACTTTGTATCTTCAATATTACCTTTTGAATCTCATTTTCTTTCCAAAACCATTTACATCCTATAATTTTGGCCCATTCTTGTAATTTCACAGGACCCTCGACTCCATAGTCTTATATAGATAGACTTCAATTCATGTTATATAGTTTTCATCCATTGAGGAAATTGACACTATTTCTCACTTGGTTTAAACTCTCGGCCGGGATGAATATGCATGTCAAATTCATGCTCTTGCAGATACACATATAATGTCATTAAGAAATTAGGGATGGTGGATTTGTTTTTCGATTAGGATATCCTCAAGGGTGTGTCCTTTACCTATTAATCAAGGGCATGTGTGGCGTATCTTATATGTCCGTAATCTAGACAAGGGCGGCAAGTCCGCAATATTTGACCAACATCACCCGAATCATACTGGGTGGCATAACAATGCTGTCAGATAATGTGGAAATGTCACTGACCATACGATCTTCTTCAAAAGGGACATTATAACTCTTTGAACTCTCATTGATTTTTCCATTCTCAAGAGATTTCGCATTATCAGTTTCAACAACCCTTATGCTATAAGTAAGACAATAGAAATGGTAACTGTAAGTGCAGAAAACTATGACTCACAATAACAGGGGTGCCTGATAGGACTTATCCAAGTAGAAGAAGATGATCTGCTGCCTCAGGACCTGAAAGGGTAGAAGAAACAGTCAGAGGACCCTGGCTTGGGCGGCGCAAGGCTCTCCGATGCCTAAGTCAGTATGTAAACTTGAACAAAGGAATGAGAGGAAGAAGAGAGGTAGAGTAACGATCCTCAAATATGGAATGCGTACCTTGCATGTGAAATAGTTCTATACTTATAGAGGATTCATGAGGATATTTTGGATGATATTTCGATGTGGGTCCCACGATTTGATAGGGAAGTCTCTATAAGCCCGCAAAGCAATAAATGCGGTCTATATCAGCCCACAAAGTAATAAATGCCAGTCGGATCAGCCCACATTGCATTTAATGCATGACATGTTAGGCCAGGTCCTGTTGGAGGCCTTTGGCGGTAGAGGTCCCATCGGATCCATCCTTGGGCCTTGTCCTGATATGGCTTTAGCCGCTGGATGCCGCCTTGCCAATGATTTGGCGAAGATTATGGTCGGCTGGACGTCGCATCTGTCACACTGGCTCGCTCCCCTATCCTGCCATGTGTTCGATGATGTGGAGATCGTAGGGCGCGAGTGGGGGCTCTTCTCTACTTTGGCTCCCTCCCGAGCTCCTTTGGCCGAGGTGGTCCCCTGGCAGCCGAGCTCGGCGCTAGCAGCCAAAGCCTACCTGACTCCGGCAGAGGCCTTTGTCCCGGCAGCCGAGGCAAATCTAGGTGCCATGTGGATGGCAGGTGGATGGCGCGTGAGAGTGCTTAATCCTATCTTACGGCCGTGATTAGCATAATCCTGGAGCTTTGAAAATCTCCCCACACAATTGCCCCTAGCTTGTGACTTCTTAAGCGCACTAGCCTTTAGGGGTCAGAAGCTAGAGAATCCGTCTGGAGATACCACGATCATTGCCTGGCGTCGCTTTAATTCCTCCGAGCTAATAAATGTTGCGCCCTGTTCGCTTCGGGAAACGAACTGGCGGCTAGACGTGTCGCTCCTTCACTGATCGTGCCATCAAATCGGCGAGACAGGCGCGGATCGCAATGCTTGCCTTTTTTGAACTCGTAAATTGCGCCCAAAGAGGGCTTCCTTTCCCTATAAATAAGGTTGCCTTCTTTCGTTCTTCTTGCTGATTTTCTTTGCTCTTATTCCCGATCTGGTCTTCGAACCCTACTTCGGTTTCTATTTGCCTTCTCGGGATCTCTCTGTAGTGCTCTGGCGAGGGCGACCGAAGAGCGTACCCAGGCCGATTCCTGATTCGCGCCTCTGCTTCAGTAAGTGACTTCGTGCCCCTGTCTTTTTTAGGGCTTCTGCATTTAGGGTTTCTTTTCGTCTTCTTCTTCTTGTAGAAATGGCCACCCCTAGGTTTCAGTTAGACACAGATGAGGGCATGGCTAGGTTTAGGGCTACCTTCAATATCCCGGAGGGGGTCCGCCTTAGGCCGGCGACTCCCTGCGATTATGCCCTGCGCTGTTGGTCTTTTGACTGCATGCCGCTCCCTTTGATCTCTGTGATCGAAGGCGGGGTCAGATTTCCTCTGCATCCCCTGCTTAGAGCCTGTCTTGACGCCTGCTGCATCACCCCGTGCCAGCTGATGCCCAATGGCTTCAAGGTCATCATGGGCACGGCGAAATTGAACGAAATCTTGGGGATTAATCTGGGCGTCCACGATATCGAGGACGTGTATGACATCTGCAAGGCTGGGGGAGACAACAACTATTATCTTCGAGTGAAGCAGCGCCGAAGAGGCTTCGTCCTGGCCTTGGAGGATTCCAGTAAAAATGCCGAAGAGGATCTCTTCTGTGTTTCAGGGGATTGGGAGTTCGGCGCTGGCGAGGGAAGGACGCCCATAGTACCTCGCCATCTCGGGATCGTCCCAAGTAAACACGGACTCTTTATTCTGTTCCTTTTTTGCTTAACTTTCATATTGCCGAACTGATACCCATGGCGTTCACTGTGTAGAATTGCGAGTGAGGAAACGCCGAGCTGCAAGCGACGGTTGGAAAAAGAACTTCGACGAGTATAGGAAGGTCGAGAGATATACTGGGCACGAGACCAGATCGGCCTGGAAACTGCTGGGATACACGCCGAGGTACCGCGGTCATTATAGGAGGATTGGAGCAGCGCAGGAGGACGAGCTGCAGGCCGACCTTCCCTCCATTTCTTTGGTCGTGCCTGCGAGCGTGCCTTTGATTGATCCTGCTGTGAGCCGAGCTGCGTTCGGAGCTGAGGCATCTACTTCTTCTAGTTTGGGATCGCCGAGTTTGAGGGAGGTAGTGGACGCTTACCCATCCGACCTGGAAGAGACGATGGAAGGCAGTTCAAGGATGCCTGTAACCAAGGACTTGGCGGCCAAGTTCAGGCGCGGGTCTTCATCTTCTGCGATGCCTTCTCCTAGCAGTGCCCGCATGGCCTCGGGCTCGGGGGGAGCAGTTGTTTCATCTGCCCCAGCTGCTGCTCCGATCGAAGGAGTGTGGAGGCGCTCACCAGATCAGCCGAGGGACGGGTCTCCGCCGAGGAAGAAGTCCAAGGCGGGAGAGAAAGAAACGGGGGCCAAGCAGGCTCCTAAAGACAAGGCGCCTGCGCGCACCTCCGGAGGCAAGGTACCTCCTGGAAAAAGTGTGCCGGCGAGCAGGACGGCTCGTGACCTTAGTGTCATGGTAGGGCAAGGGTCCGGATCAGCCTCCGGACCTCGTGTTGCCCCGGCGGCATGGAGGCCTAGACTGGAGACCTAGCCCGGGAAACCTTTGAATGTGGAAGACCGGGTGCGGGGGGACTGTCTCGTCATCGGGACTCTTGCCAAAGCCTGTGCTCTACCGCGCGACATAGAGGTGCACGCGAAGTTTGATACTGAGAGTCTGCTGGGGTCGGTGACTCAGTCCTCTCTCCTAGTAGGTACCCTTGATATTCTTTTTGATGTATTTCACTTCGTCTACTCCCATCTGACTTGCTTTCTCCTGCAGAATGTGCAGAGGCTCCAGACAATAATGGAGAGGAGCGACAAGAACGTCTCCAAGATCACCTAGCTAGAGTCCGAGAGGGTAAAACTGATGAAGGAGCTGGGAGAGCTGAAGAGGAGCAGTGCCGAGGCGACTGCGCAGCTAGGTGTGGCAATGGCCAACGTCACCGATCTCACGTCGGCAACCCATCAGTTAGAGGGCGAAATCTGGGCGAATACGAAGAAGATTACCGAGTTGGAGACAGAGTTGGCCAGAGTGAATGCTGATTCGGCGTATGAGTCAGCGAGGCAGCGTGGCGAAGTGCTCGCTGGTCATGCCGAAGCGGAGAAGCTGAAAAAGGAAATTACCATTCTGAAGGCTAGGCACGCCGAAGTCGAGCGGCTGGAGAAAGAGATTGCCGACCTCAAATCCTTGCAGCAGGCCGAGGCCTAGTCTTCCTTTCAGAAGGGAGCGGACCAGGCTACAGAGGAATACGAGAGGCGGGTGGAGGAGATCACCTCCATCTTGTTCGAGGAGGGGTGTCTGGCCGCTTTGAGACGAGCGGGGGTTCCTGAAGACCACCCTATCTATTAGGATCGGCCAAAGTATTCCGGCCCAGAGCCATAGCTAAGTCCCGCTCCGCTGACTGAGGATGCCCCAGTGGATGCTCCTGTAGCTGGTCCTATCTCGGATGGCGCTCCACCTATCCCTTCTACTGGTGATGCTTTGGCTGCACCTTCGGTCGATGCACCTTCTGCCCTTCCTGCGGGTGATCCGCCAGAGAAGGCCGCTGTTGTCGCCGAGACCACTGGCCCACCAGAGACAGTAATAGTGCTGGAGGAGTCGCCGAAGCCCCTGTAACTTCTTGATCTTTGTTCATCTGCTGCTTTCACACTTGTAATTTTTCTATCTTTTTGGAATGGAATGTAAAGTGAACCTGCTTGTAGTCCCCTTCAGTTTTTAATCAAAAGCAGAGATTCTTTACATGTGCTTTCTTTTTCTCCATCTTTTTGGTCTCGGCTCCTTTGTGCTTGAGTCCGACTGGGTGATGTGACGCGAGAATCTTAAGCTGGAGAGAGTACCGTACGGCTTCCATAGGTGCCTGCTCTGATATCTGCATTCCGAGGCTCATAAGTAGCTGTAAGTACTGGAGTACGGCCGAGGCGAAATAGAGCAGATGGCTCCACGTGGTCGCCATCGGAACCATTGGTCAACTTGTGGTAGGCGTGCACTCCACGTAAAGCACGGGAGACCTCGCCTCATTGATGGGTCTTCGAGTTCTGAGCCTTTCCTCCCTCTATAAATTGGGGCAGTAGGCCTGTCATGGGAGAGAAGAAAGACCTTGAACCAGAAACCCTTCCTCTTCTTCATTTCTCGCAGCGATGAGGGTCTGTCTGCGCCTGCCAGATGTTCTGGCAGTTTCGCCTTGTGGAACTTTACGAACCCTTGCCCCGGACGAACCTCTTATGATAGAAGGCAGCTTCCTCTGGGAGGGACTATCGCCGGAAGTCATTTTCTGCGCGCTCTCTGAAGATGATCCCCATGGACTACGCGCTCTCTGAATGCGGGTCCACGGCCAACTCCCACCTATGTTGTTGAGAATAGACCATCTCCTGCTTATGTGGCTGGGAGGTGATTATTCTCTAGCTGGGGGTTGGTCGCGCACTTGATCCTGCACGGTCCTGTGTCGGTTCATGCTGGGGGGTCTTGTCTCGATCCTCCAGGGTCTTGTGTGGCATCATGCTGGAAGATCTCGTGCGGGATATCAAGACCTCCGTGCATTAGGCCGAGTGGAGCGGCCTTCTGGCTGAAGATCTCCAATCAATGGATCAGGAGTCTGAGCTTGCTCCCAAACCTGGGGGTGTTGAAGAGCTCCTGATACTGAAGACTAGACTGAAGAGTCAGTGAAAATCAGTATCTCCCAGGATCTCCAGGCGAGGATCAGAGTTTCCAGACTTCATTTCTTTTTCTGTTTTCAGAGGACTGTGAGCCTCCTTACTGTATTCTGCTTCTTATTTTCTGTAACTCTTGTAATGAAGAAATTAGATTCAATAAAAAGAAAGAAGTTTCGGATGAGATGGAATGTTTGTTCTGCGTCTTTGTATTCTTTTTTGCTTTTTTCTGTATTTTTGTGCTGCATTTCTGCACTTTGGTGCTTGCACTGCTTTTTTCTTTCAAAGACTGTCATTGGCCGAGATTAGCTGTCATTGGCCGAGATGAACTGTCATTGGCCGAGACAAGCCCAGTGTCTCGAGTGTCTCGGCTGTGCGAGCCTGAATCCGGGATCGATCTCGGGGGGTATATGAACCCAGAGCTTTAGGGACGACTGGATGTACGAATCCGAAGCCTTCCCAAGGCGTCTCAACCTAGGATTTTAGGAGTGACTGGATGTATAAATCCTAAGTCGGTCCATGGGTGCGTGAACCTAGAGTTTTTTAGGGAGGACTGGATGTATGAATCCAAAGCCTTCCCAAGGTGTCTCAACCTAGGGTTTTAGGAGCGACTGGATGTATAAATCCTAAGTAGGTCCATGGGCGCGTGAACCTAGAGTTTTTTAGGGATGACTGGATGTATGAATCCGAGGCCTTCCCGAGGTGTCTCAACCTAGGGTTTTAGGAGCGACTGGATATGTAAATCCTAAGTCAGTCCATGGGCACGTGAACCCAAAATTTAGGGACGACTGGATGTATGAATCCAAAGCCTTCCCAAGGTGTATCAGCCCAGAGTTTTAGGAGCGACTGGATATATAAATCCTAAGTCGGTCCATATATAAATCCTACGTCGGTCCATGGGCGCGTGAACCCAAAATTTAGGGACGACTGGATGTATGAATCCGAAGTCAATCCCAGGGTGTATGAACCCGGAGCTGCTGAACACAGATAAGATGACACAGATTTGAGAAATGCTACTTTCATTGATTACGAAACTTTTATTACATCTTAGAAATAGAACTTTTTCAAGTGTGATGCGTTCCACGGTCTCGGCAACTGCCTACCTTCCAGGTCTTCAGGTTTGTAAGAAGATCGTCCTGCCATTGAGACCACCCTGAATGGGCCATGCCAATTCGGGGCCAGTTTACCTTCATTTGGGCATTTGTCTGCTGGCAGGGTCTTCTTCAGCACCAATTCTCCTACTGAGAAGCTTCTTTCTCTGACTTTTTCATTGTATCCTCTGGCTAGCCGTTGCTGATAGTCGGCCAGTCGTATGGCCGCTGCATCTCGGCGCTCCTCAGCTAGGTCCAGCTCCATTGCCAACTTCGTCTCGTTTCGGCCTTGGTCGACAAGTTCCGATCTCAGGGTAGGGTGGCCAATTTCTAAGGGAATGACCGCCTCTATCCCATAGGCCAACGAGAAGGGTGTCGTCGAGGTGGATCGTCTTGGAGTCGTCCTGTATGCCCACAACACGCTGGGAAGCTCTTCTACCCATCTCCCTTTCGCTTTGTCAAGTCGCTTCTTCAGGCCGTCGAGCAGTACTTTGTTAGAGATTTCGGCCTGACCATTGCTCTGCGGGTATGCTGAAGTGGAATAGTGATTCCTGATGCCATGCTCTTGACAGAAGTCCTTGAAGAATTTGGAGTCGAACTGAGTCCCATTGTTCGAAATCAGGGCCTTGGGGATGCCGAACCTCGTTATGATGTTCTTCCACACGAAGTTCTTGGAGTCCCTCTCAGTGATGGAGGACAGCGGCTCAGCTTCTATCCACTTCGTGAAGTAGTTTGTAACAACCATCAGCCATCTCTTGTTCCCTGGAGCTCGGTGAAGAGGTCCCACAATGTCCAGCCCCCATTGAGCAAAGGGCCATGGACTAGTGAGGGGACTCAGGTCTTGCGCTGGCTGGTGAAGAGAATGGGAGAACTTCTGACATTTTTCTTATTTTATGGTATATACCTGCGCATCCTTCTACATATACGGCCACCAGTAACCTTGGCTTATTGCTCTGTATGCCAGTGAACGCCCTCCGATGTGACTACCACAGATTCCTTCGTGGATCTCATAAAGAAAGTCATCCACTTTGCTTAGGTGGATGCATTGGAGATAGGGACCTGTGAAGGATTTCCTGTAGAGTTTGCCCTCAGGAGATAGCCAGAATCGAGCTGCCTTGAGTCTGATTCGATGGGCTTCTTTCCTGTCCTCGGGGAGCTGGTCGCTCTTTAGGTAAGAGATGATTAGGTCCATCCAGCTCGGGCCGAGATCAGCGCACAGGACTTGCCGAGGTGAGTGGAGCTCTAGGCTTGATCTCGGTATCGATCCGACCTCAACGGTCCTTTTCTTTCCCGCTTTGACAGTGGAGGCCAGGTTTACAAGCGCATCAGCATGCGTGTTGGTATCTCTGGAGATTTGCCTGACCTCGGCTGTCTGGAAGTGAGAGAGCAGTTTCTTCGAGAGGGCTAAGTAGGCCGCCATCCTGTCGTCCCTGGCTTGGTAGTCTCCAGTGAGTTGGCTAGTTACCAATTGCGAATCACTGAAAACCACCAATTGCTGGGCTCCGAGGATTCGGGCTCTGTTCAGCCCTGCTATCAGAGCTTCATACTCCGCTTCATTGTTCGTCGCTTTGAAGTCCAAGGTGAAGGCTTGCTCTATGACCAGTCCCTCTGGCGATTGGAGGACTATGTCGGCGCTAGCTCTCTTGGAGGTGGATGAGCCGTCGACGAAGACCTTCCATGCCGAGACAGGATCTTGCCTTTGAGAAGATTGTTCGACCTCAGTGACTTCACGCTCATGCCCTATGCCCCCCAGTTCGGTGCCGGGTTGGGTCGAAGCTGAGCTCGGGGAGACGAATTCTATAATGAAGTCTGCCAGGATTTGGGCTTTGATCGCAGTCCTGGGACGGTACTGGATGTCATACTGCCCCAGTTCGACTGCCCATTTTGATATGCGCCCTGAAAAGTCAGCTTTCTTGAAGATAGATCGGAGTGGGTGCTCCGTGACACCACCGCTTCCGTCTGCTGTAGCCCCATCCTGCGGGCCTTCTGTACCACTGGCTTGTGGTTAGGATCCACGTTCAGCCTGTGACACATGACCTCGGGGTCGACTCCAGGCATTTCGCTCGAGGTCCAAGCGAAGACATCCACATTCTACATTAGAAATCTTGAGAGCTCGGCTCTCTCTGGTTCGGGCAGCTGGGTGCCGATCAGGAAAAATCTATCAGGGTCTGACGGGTCAAGCCTGACTTCGGCGAGAACTTCAATACTCTTCTTGTCAGGGTCTCGGCCGATCTCGTCTAGCCCCCTTTCGTACTCTGCGAGGTTTACTCGCTCTGGCTCTTTCTCTGCAGGGACCATGGCCAATAAGCACTGCTTGGCCAGCTGCTGATCTCTTTCAACTGTAACCACATCCATTCTGCCATCCTTGGCTTCGAGTATGAACTTCAGCTTATGATGGAAAGAGGAGGGAACTGCTTCCATCTTGTGGAGCCACGCCCTGCCCATAATGACATTGTAGGGAGAGGGGGCGTCCACCACTAGAAAGTCGGTCATGATCGAGGCTCCGCCTACTCTGGTCTCCAGAGTGATTCTCCCCTTGGGGTAGACCGGCTTGGCACTGAACCCAATAAAAGGCGTGCGAGCTTCCTTCAAATCAGTCTCCAGGAGCCCCATCTTCTTGAAACATCCATAGTAGAGGACTTCGGATGAGCTGCCGGGGTCGATCAGGATCCGCTTCACTGTGAAATCTCGCAGCTTCATCGTCAGGAGCAAGGGATCGTTGTGGGGAAGCTCCACTCCCTCAAGATCTCTGTCTGAAAACGAGATGGACGGGCGCTCGCGCCGAGCTCGCTTGGATGCCGGTCCGAGCTCGGCTCTCGTCACCTCTTTCCCATGCGAGGCCTACCTGGCTTCGGTACGAGCATGAGAGCTGCCCCTAGCTGAGGGAGAGGGAGCTGAGGGCGCCGAATGGATGACATTGATGATCTTCTCAGAATCTTCGCTGTCTGGATCCCTAACAGTGCTCTGGTGAGCTGGGCCACTGCCGCCGGCGCTAGAATCTCCTGCCTTGACGAACTCCTCCAAGTGACCTTCTTTGGCGAGCTTCTCCAGGAAGAACTTTAAGGTCCTTCACTCCGCGGTTTTGTGCCCATTTTGCTTGTGATAGGCACAGAACTTGGTCTGGTCTCGGGTGGAGGCTTCATTCTGCATGGGATGAGGCCAGCTGAAGAACGGCCTGTTCTTGATCTTGTTCATGATTTGGTGGATCGGCTCCCTAAAGACGACATTCATGGCCTGGTAAGCGTCGACAGGAGGTCTGGTCTTCCTGCCGCCCCCATATCTGGACGCTGCAGTCTTTGCCGAGCTAGAAACCCAGGTTTGCTTTGGCTCTTCCTTTCGAAAGGGCTTCTTTTCTCTCTGCTTAGGCTGGTTGCCCCTCTCCTTGGGTCCTGGGCCGTAATTCTCCCGGGCTCGGACCTCATCCTCCTCCCGGACGACATAGCGCTTTATATGGGACATCAAGGCCGGCATGGAGGTCGCGGGGTCTCCGGCCAGGTATTTCCTCATCTTGTTCCCTAGCAGCAGGGCATTCCGGAAGGCGAAAATCGCCACTTCGTCTTTGGTATCCTCAATCTGGCTGTAAATTTCCCAAAAACGCCCGGCAAACTGGCTGATGCTTTCGCCCTGCTTCATCTTCAGGGCAAGAATATCAGCATCAGTCTTGGGGACGACGCTGTAAGCCTGGAACTTCTTCAGGAAGGAGAGCTGGAGCTGTTTCCAACTCGAAATGGACTTTTCTGGAAGGGCGCAGTACCACTTCAAAGGGAGGTCGCTCAGACTGGAGGAAAAGATCTTGCAGTTGAGGTGGCCCTCGTTCCCCCAGATAGACATCTTCTGAGAGAAGTGTCGGAGGTGAGCTGCTGGGTCGGACACTCCATCACAGGGGATGAACCGCGGGACAGAGAACTTCTTGGGGAGAGGAGTCTCTTTGATATCTCGCGTGAAGGGAGAGGCCCCCAGATCGGTGGGGCCACAGATCTCTTGCTGGTTTCGGGCGAGAGCAGCCATCTCCATATTGTGTTGAACGGCCAGTTTGATACGCTTGTCGAGCCACTCCTGCTCGACGTCCTTCCGCGGTGACACTGCTTCCGACTTCCGCTTCGAATGGCCTTGGCTGTGGTAGCTGCGAGCCTGGTAATCTCGGCCACGACTGTGGTACCTGCGAACTTGGTCGTCTCGGCCGTGATGGCTTCGACCATTGCTTGAGTGCTCGTCGTTGGGCCGGCTACGCTTCTGGTCCAGAAAGCTCTCAATCTCGCGGGAGGGCTGGACTAGCTTGCTCGGGGCAGCTTTCTCTCCGCCTTAGGGCCCGAAGGGCTGGCCTGCTGAGGGAGCCCCTACTGCTTTCAGTTGCTGCTAGTGCTTGCGGATTATCCTGTCATGCTCCTGGATGAGGGCATTTTGAGCTGCGATATCTCCTCCGTCATCGAGGTCTCGCTGATGGTGTGGCTCGTCGACTGCTACACCTTTGTTCTTTGGGGGATGCGCGTGTCGCCGCCCGTCACATCGGGGAGGGGTGATTGCGTCTCCCGGGGATGAATCTTCAACAACAACTCCCTCTTGGAAGGGAATCTCGACGAAGAGCTGCGAGCCTATGCGCCCCTCGCCTGTAGATGCGCCATGCACCATTCTGGACCACCCTTGAGGAGGGGCGTCCGTCGACGGGCCTGGTTGCTCGAGCGCTGCTCTTGAAGATTCTCCGCCTTTCTTCAGTCTCGAAGGCATGGTATCTGGGAAGATTGAGAAGGTCGGGATGGTTGGGAAGGTTGGGATATTACTTCCCCACAAACGGCACTAATTGTAAGTGCAGAAAAACTATGACTCATAATAACAGGGGTGCCTGATAGGACTTATCCAAGTAGAAGAAGATGATCTGCTGCATCAGGACCTGAAACGGAAGAAGAAACAGTCAGAGGACCCTGGCTTGGGCGGCGCAAGGCTCTCCGATGCCTAAGTCAGTAAGTGAACTGGAACAAAGGAAGGAGAGGAAGAAGAGAGGCAGAGTAACGACTCTTAAATATGGAATGCGTACCTTGCATGTGAAATAGTTCTCTATTTATAGAGGATTCATGAGGATATTTTGGATGATATTTCGATGTGGGTCCCACGATTTGATAGGGAAGTCTCTATCAGCCCACAAAGCAATTAATGCGGTCCATATCAGCCCACAAAGTAATAAATGCCAGTCGGATCAGCCCACATTGCATTTAATGCATGTCATGTTGGGCCAGGTCCTGTTGGAGGCCTTTGGCGGTAGAGGTCCCATCGAATCCATCATCGGGCCTTGTCCTGATGTGGCTTTAGCCGCTGGATGCCGCCCTGCCAGTGACTTGGCGAAGATTGTGGTCGTCTAGACGTCGCATCTGTCCCACTGGCTCGCTCCCCTATCCTGCCATGTGTCCGATGACGTGGCGATCGTAGGGTGCGAGTGGGGGCTCTTCTCTACTTTGGCTTTCGTCCCGAGCCCCTTTGGCCGAGGTCCCGAGCTCCTTTGGCTGAGGTCGAGCTCCTTCGCCGAAGTGGTCCTCTGGCAGCCGAGCTCGGCGCTAGCAGCCAAAGCCAACCTGACTCCGGCTGAGGCCTCTGTCCCGGCAGCCAAGGCGAATCTGGGTGCCATGCGGATGGCACGTGGATGGCGCGTGAGAGTGCTTAATCCCATCTTACGGCCGTGATTAGCATAATCCTGGAGCTTTGAAAATCTCCCCACACAGTAACCCTAAAATCATTTTAAATAGCCAATAAAATGACAACTAATAGCTTTGGAATCTAGTTTATTTTTATGTGAACTCTACTTTTTTGCACCCTCTAAACAACCATAAACATGTATGTATCCTAGATGTGACTTTCAACTTGTTTATACTTCAAATGGAGTCTTTTTAATTGCCTCGCGAGGAATATGATTAAGAATATGAGTTGTTGTCTTTAAAGCATCTCCTCATAAAGACATCAGCAAGGAATAATTGCTAATTTTTACTTCTCACTATATTCTTAATGGTCTGATTATGCATTTATGTAGGTCCATTCTACTCTAGGTATTAGATATGGGATATTGTGAAATAATACCACTGAAGCAAGAACTTTGCAAATCGTCTGAATACAACCTGTTTCATCATATCTTGCATAATACTCTCTGCCCTGGTCATATCTGATGCTTTTTATCCTTCTATCAAATTTATTCTGAGCTCTGGAATTTAAAATTCTGAAGGTCTTAAGGGCATTAGGTTTTTCATAAATCGGGTATACGATCTATACTGAGAGATGTCATCAATAAAATTGATAAAATACTTCTCACCACCTTATTCTTGAGATTAAGAATAAGAATCCCTACAAATATTATCAACTCTATACAATGAGCTCCCTTCTATTCGCTCTCATGAAACTTCAATGAAATTTTCACATAGCCAAAGGTTTAAAAAATTGAACGTCTCAAGAATTTCTTGACTCACCAATCACTACTAGAAAATAGAGCTTTGGCGTAGCAAAAACCGGGCGGCCGCTTATGGCGGTCGCAAATAGCCTGGCGGTCGCTAAAGCCTTTTCTACAAACAGCCCCACCGAAACCCATTTTTCCTTCATTTTCCTTCCCCCCTTTTTTTCCCCTGCTCCCGCCCTCATCCCGTGCTTATCTCCCCGTCCCTCTCCCTCTCTATCGCTCTATTTCTCTCCCTCCCTCCCTCCCTCCCTCCCTCTCCCTCTCGTTGTCGCTCTCGCTCTGCTCTCGAATCTGACGGAGGTCCGTCGAAGTAGCCATCGGCGAGCTCTGCGACGAGGACGATGACGGCAGGATCTACAGCGAAGACACGGACTCGAACACCGAGGCCGCGGCGCCCTCCGCCTGGAGAAACTGCTCTAGGAGGCAACCAACGAGCCAGTGCGCCTCGCGGGCGGGCAGCGGAGGGTAGTTCCACGATAACGCTGTGAGGAAATCCCTAGTGATCCCATCCGCGTAGTTACTGCGGGCGGATGCGGTGATGACGACGTCTGCAATAACGGCGCCAGCCTTGGAGGCGAAATCAGGGGAGAGTTCGACGGCCTTCGCTACGTAGGGGAGGAGATCTGAGAAGAAGGAGGAAATGGCGTCGATAAAGAAGGAGAGAGGCCAGAAGGAGGCGTTGAATGAGGATGGAATCGAACGAAGGAAGTCGAGGATGGCGGATTTGGGATCGCGGGTGTTGGCGTTGGTGGTGTTATTTTCTTCGTCTTGTTGGTAGGGGTATTTCGAATCTGAGAGCCCTTGTCACGTCTCCACCCCATTTCACTGCTCTCCCTCTCCCTCTCCCGATCTCTCTCTCCTTCCCTCTCTCTCTCTATTGCTCTATTTCTCTCCCTCCCTCCCTCTCTCTTTCGCTCTCACTCTGCTCGATCTCAAATCTGACGGAGGCAGTCGAAGTAGCCATCTGCCCACCAAGTGGCCACACAAGAACCATTCGAACAATCCCAGCAGGAAAGAAAAAAAAATAGAGAGAAGAGAGAGAACAGAAAGAAAAAAAAATATGTTTGGCAGTCCCAGCCCCAGGATCAGAGAAAATGAAAAAAAAGGAAGAAGAAGTGGAGCGGCAGAACACAAAAAGAAACAAAAAAATACAGAAAGAATCCCCTGTTTCTTCAGGTTTGTTCTTTTTTCTTTCTTCCTGCTTTGATTTTTTTTCATTCTCTGGATCTTTCAGTTTTATTGGAAACTTGTAGAATTTGCCAATTGCTTGAGTTTGTTTTGGCTGTGATGTGAGTATTTTGGTAATATATTGCAGTGCTTATTTACTTGATGATTGTTGAAAATCTAAAAGATTACATGGGAGTCTAAATGGTTAAATTTAAATACACAATGTAATGTGTATTGCATAGGAATTAGCTATATGATTACTAATGACAAAACAAACACTTGAAATCAATTCACATGCATATTCAATACATACTTTCAAGTTTCAAATATGTATGCAAATGTAATGACAAGGGGAGGTGTTGTGCTTGCTCTCTAAAAGGTGTGGGGTTAGGGATTCTAATGAGGATGAAGTCTTGGCCATTCTAGAGGCCTTGAGGGTTTATTGTCAGTCCTTTCAAGTGATTTTTTTCTTTTGCATTTGCTCATCTGTGGATGGTCCAGATCTTTTTTTCTTTATCACATTATTTTTTTTTATTTTTTATTTTTTTTATGACTCCTGAAATGCTATCATGTTTTTTTTTTGAAAGATGGGGTGCCACTGCTTAGGGATTTGGCAGAGGGGAAGAAGTTGTATTTATTGGATGCGGGCGGGATTATTCACGTGCTGTGTTTCAGCCCGAATCGGTATTGGTTGTGTGCTTCTACGGAGAATTGTATTAAGATTTGGGATTTGGAGAGTAAAAGCATTATGCAGGATCTCAAGTCGGAGGTGACCACTGGGAAGAATCAGGTATATTGATTGGTCTAATTGCTCTGCTTGTCTGTTGATTTTTTTTTCTTTTGGGTTGTTTTGGATTTGTGCTAATATTAACTGATCTGGGTTCTCTATTATGCTTGTTGGGTATTTTTTTGATGAAATGATAGCATTGGAAGTTTAACACTTTGTGCCTGGTTGTTTGCTTGGAAATGGACACATAAGATTTCATTCTCAAATAGGCTCCAACAAAGGATAATTAATGAGGTGATAACGTGCAGATGTAGTTCTGTTCTGGTCTTCAGAAGTTTGGAATTTAACCCAAAAGAGAGATAAAAGAAGGGTCTTCAAAAGTTTTTTGACCAAAATTTTTTCCACAATCAGGCCTCTTCCTCATATGAGGCATAATTATCAACTTGTTCCACATATAGAAACCATCATATGGTTAGCTCTATCTACAAATGCATGCATACAACAGACACTGTTTTAGTCAATTTCCTTCTTTTAGATGGAGAGTGTACTCATGCTGGAGAGCTACTGTGCTAATGCAGATGCAGACCCCATGAACTATATCATACCAGAAAATCTCATGGTTAGCCGACAATCATTAACCAATAATTATGTTGTTTTCACTAGAGAGAGCAGTACATATGAACTTGATGATGACCAAGTACCTAATCTGATCCCAAATCCCATCTTTCAGTACTATATAAAGTGTACAATAAATCTAAGCCTAGATTCCCCCCAAATCACATATTTTATATGCTAGAAATCGGATTGATTTGTTTTATTCTTTGATGGGGAGAAGATGGCTTGAAGTGAGTTGTAGTATGAAAGTAGGACTTGAGTCTTGAGAACAAATGATACTATTGCTTGACAATTTTCAAGTGTAACAAACTACTAATTATAGTTTTTGTAATAGATATGTTATAAAACTTCTCGATGGTTGGTAGTGCCATATTGGTCAATAGTAGGAGTAAAACATGTGACTTTTTTAACCTTAAAGTGACTTGATATTTTGTAAAAGTCCAAGAGTGTTGTTATTGTTAATATATTAGTAGGTGTTGTCATGTATTGTATCGTTCATGGCTGGAAATTAGATGAATTGTTTAATAAATAATTACAGGCACCTGACGCTGGCAGCGGCTACAGGGCGAGATATGACTCGGGTGAAGAGGGCAGTCATGATCTAGCAGGCTCGACTGATCCAGACCAGGTATAATTTTTTTTTAATTCAAGATTTTAATTACACTCCGAACGCCCAAACCGAGCAAATGCTCCAGTGAGTGACATTCATCCATTTTTTTTAATGCAGGATTGAAGAAAAATGGATGCAGAGTAGCAGATTGCTATATGTTAAAAACTGATGCATGGAGTTTTTTTAAAAAATGTTGCAGGTGTTAGAATGTCATAACAATGAAATGATTATATATGAAGATCTAAATTTTAATGATTGCATTTGAATGTTGGTACATAGTAGAATGTTAGCATGGATTTTTATTTTGCAATGGTAATGGTAAAGTGCTTTTAATGTTGTAAGGATATTTGACCTTTTAAATTTTCATTGGCATTTAAATGTTGGTATATAGTAGAATGTTAGCCTGAATTTTTATTTTGCAATGGGAGGAGATGAATTAAAAGAAGAGATATTCTCACATTTTTTGATGAATCCGGTAACATAGTAACCAAGCGAATCTACAAGAAATATAAGCAGGTAACTAGTTTTTTATTTTTTATTTTTTATTTATTTTTGTTTTTGTTTCCTTGTACTTAGTTTTTTATTTAATTTTTAATCTGACCACTAGTCTTGAGGAGTTTGGCCATGAACTTTCAGGTTTCCTATCGGATCTCATGTAGTAGGGGCATTTATAATGCCTTGTGGAAACTGCTTCTACTGTGTAAAGGTAATGCCTTCTTCCACTACAAGAAACTGCACTTTTGGTGACGAAAATTTTCGTCGCCAAAAGTTACGTTTTCGTCGGTAAAAGTATTTACCGACGTTTTTATTTTCGTCGCCAAGAGGTCGGTAAAACACCGTCAGCAAAACCTTTTCTCGACGAAATTATTTTTCGTCGGCAAAAATTATAGTTTTACCGACGATAATTTGACTTTTACCGACGTTTTTTTCCGTTGGCAAAAGAATTAAATTTTTTTTTTATTTTTATTTTTACTTTTGCCGACGTTTTGTTTTCGTCGGCGAAAATAATTTCAATTTTTTTATTTTTTATTTTTTATTTTGCCGACGTTTCTATTTCGTCGCCAAAAGTATTTTAATTTTTTTAATTTTTCTTTTTAACTTTTGCCCACGTTTTTATTTCGTCGCCAAAAGTATTTTAATTTTTTTAATTTTTCTTTTTAACTTTTGCCCACGTTTTTATTTCGTCGCCAAAAGTATTTTAATTTTTTTATTTTTATTTTTAATTTTTGCCGACGTTTCTATTTCGTCGCCAAAAGTATTTTAATTTTTTTAATTTTTCTTTTTAACTTTTGCCCACGTTTTTATTTCGTCGCCAAAAGTATTTTAATTTTTTTTATTTTTCTTTTTAACTTTTGCCCACGTTTTTATTTCGTCGCCAAAAGTATTTTAATTTTTTTAATTTTTCTTTTTAACTTTTGCCCACGTTTTTATTTCGTCGCCAAAAGTATTTTAATTTTTTTTTATTTTTCTTTTTAACTTTTTCCCACGTTTTTATTTCGTCGCCAAAAGTATTTTAATTTTTTTAATTTTTCTTTTTAACTTTTGCCCACGTTTTTATTTCGTCGCCAAAAGTATTTTAATTTTTTTTATTTTTCTTTTTAACTTTTGCCCACGTTTTTATTTCGTCGCCAAAAGTATTTTAATTTTTTTAATTTTTCTTTTTAACTTTTGCCCACGTTTTTATTTCGTCGCCAAAAGTATTTTAATTTTTTTATTTTTATTTTTAATTTTTGCCGACGTTTATATTTCGTCGCCAAAAGTATTTTAATTTTTTAATTTCCTTTTTAATTTTTGCCCACGTTTTTATTTCGTCGCAAAAAGTATTTTAATTTTTTTTAATTTCCTTTTTAATTTTTGCCGACGTTTTATTTTCGTCGCCAAAAATATTTTAATTTTTATAAACTTTTGTTTTTCTTTTTCCGACGTTTTTTATTTAAATAAAACATCGGTAAAGGTCCTTTTTTTATTATTTTAAATTTATATTTTCAATATTATTTTCCTGTAAACCTATTTAAACACCTGTATCAAAAATAAACATATTCATCTACCAATATTCAACATAAAATATGCAATGAAACAAAAGTTACTAAATGAACAGACAACCATCTCCATTTTTCATTAAATCATTCATCTCATTAAACAAATATAACAATCAATAATGATACAGTCTCATATCAATGTCCAATATACATATATATATACAAATAAACCAAAAAGAAGTCTAACATCCCAACAATTCTGCAACCGACCCCAATGCGTTCATCAATCTGCAATGAGAAAAACAACATTAAAATCTTTATAATGAATTAAATTATAAATTAAAAATAAACATGTATATATATAACTTTTCCTAAGTTATTCTGCAAACTTTTTTCCAGCCAAAATGTTGACAATCAGACGGCTTTTGCGTCTCACTTGTTTACCAGAAGTCCGATTCACTAACCGACAATTCCAACAAGTTACTTAGGCATTGAACAAGGTACATGGGCTTTCCCGCGGCCGTTTCCCGTTCCGGACCCCCGGCGGGCCGTTTTCGAGCCTAAGTGTTGGAAAATCGTGTGTTTCGGTCGTAATTCTCTAACCGGGAGCCCTATTTGCGAACCATCAGTTCATACAAGTCACTCTACCCTCGAGCGAAGTGCTCGTGCCGGTTTTGGGATTTTCCCGCGCCCGTTTCCCGTTCCGGACCCCCGGCGGGCCGTTTTCGAGCCTAAGTGTTGGAAAATCGTGTGTTTCGGTCGTAATTCTCTAACCGTGAGCCCTATTTGCGAACCGTCAGTTCATACAAGTCACTCTACCCTCGAGCGAAATTTCGGACGTAAAAGATTTGTCGAAATTTCGGCATAGTCTCCCCTGTACGTGTGACATTTAATTTTTTTTTACAACCTGCTAAGTACCTGTACATGACAAAAAAACACTTCATATAAACAGCCCAATGCCCAACACACTACAAAGTCATTCACCACTACGTCATGAGTCATACACCATTCAACCATAGCACTTCAATACCACAACCCAATGCCCCAACACACTACATCTCGTTATTTTTACCTGTGGGACCCCTACCACCATGATGTATAAGCTCTTGACAGGATGATCTGCTGTATATGGACATTGCTCAATGGGCCCGATCAGATTAGAAATTGTCATGCTTGTGTTCTTCAGTTTTACAATATTGGAAAACTTATTAAGATAAGTTGAAAACATAAAACCTTATTCGAATAGGGAATGAGATTCTTCAAGGCTTTCATTTTCTCATTGATCCAGCTCCTCCTCCTCTGTCCACATCAAAAACTCAATCACTTAACTAACAACTACAACAAAAAGAATACAAGAGGCAGATATATATATGAAAATAATAAAAAAGGAAAGACAACATTTGTATGTCACGTTTAATACATTGTTTAATATACTTAAATAATCATATGTTTCGCACGTAATTCTCTAACCGGGAGCCCTATTTGCGAACCGTCAGATCCTATAAGTCACTCTACCCTCGAGCAAAGTATTCGTGCTGATTTTGGAATTTTCCCGCGGCCGTTTCCCGTCCGGACCCCCGGCGGGCCGTTTCCGAGCCTAAGTGTTGGAAAATCGTGTGTTTCGGTCGTAATTCTCTAACCGGGAGCCCTATTTGCGAACCGTCAGTTCCTACAAGTCACTCTACCCTCGAGCGAAGTATTCGTACCGGTTTTCGGAATTTTCCCGCCGCCGTTTCCCGTTCCGGACCCCCGGCGGGCCGTTTTCGAGCCTAAGTGTTGGAAAATCGTGTGTTTCGTTCGTAATTGTCTAACCGTGAGCCCTATTTGCGAACCGTCAGATCCTACAAGTCACTCTACCCTCGAACGAAGTGCTCGTGATGGTTTTGGAATTTTCCCGCGCCCGTTTCCCGTTCCGGACCCCGGCGGGCCGTTTTCGAGCCTAAGTGTTGGAAAATCATGTGTTTCGGTCGTAATTCTATAACCGTGAGCCCTATTTGCGAACCGTCAGTTCCTACAAGTCACTCTACCCTCATGCAAAGTGCTCGTGCCGGTTTCGGAATTTTCCCGCCGCCGTTTCCCGTTCCGAACCCCCGGCGGGCCGTTTTCGAGCCTAAGTGTTGGAAAATCGTGTGTTTCGTTCGTAATTCTCTAACCGGGAGCCCTATTTGCGAACCGTTAGTTCCTACAAGTCACTCTACCCTCAAGCGAAGTGTTCGTGCCGGTTTCGGAATTTTCCCGCGGCCGTTTCCCGTTCCGGACCCCGGGCGGGCCGTTTTCGAGCCTAAGTGTTGGAAAATCATGTGTTTCGTTCGTAATTGTCTAACCGGGAGCCCTATTTGCGAACCGTCAGTTCCTACAAGTCACTCTACCCTCGAGCGAAGTGCTCGTGCCAGTTTCGGAATTTTCCCGCGGCCGTTTCCCATTCCGGACCCGCGACGGGCCGTTTTCGAGCCTAAGTAATGGAAAATCATGTGTTTCGTTCGTAATTCTCTAACCGTGAGCCCTATTTGCGAACCGTCAGTTATTACAAGTCACTCTACCCTCGAGCGAAGTGCTCGTGCCGGTTTCGGCATTTTCCCGCGGCCGTTTCCCATTCCGGACCCTCGGCGGGCCGTTTTCGAGCCTAAGTGTTGGAAAATCGTGTGTTTCGGTCATAATTCTCTAACCGGGAGCCCTATTTGCGAACCGTCAGTTCCTACAAGTCACTCTACCCTCGAGCGAAGTATTCGTGCCGGTTTCGGAATTTTCCCGCAGCCGTTTCCCGTTCCGGAGCCCCGGCGGGCCGTTTTCGAGCCTAAGTGTTGGAAAATCGTGTGTTTCGTTCGTAATTGTCTAACCGTGAGCCCTATTTGCGAACCGTCAGTTCATACAAGTCACTCTACCCTCGAGCGAAGTGCTCGTGCCGGTTTTGGAATTTTCCCGCGCCCGTTTCCCGTTCCGGACCCCCGGCGGGCCGTTTTCGATCCTAAGTGTTGGAAAATCGTGTGTTTCGGTCGTAATTCTCTAACCGTGAGCCCTATTTGCGAACCGTCAGTTCCTGCAAGTCACTCTACCCTCGAGCGAAGTGCTCGTGCCCGTTTTGGAATTTTCCCGCGGCCGTTTCCCATTCCGGACCCCCGGCAGGCCGTTTTCGAGCCTAAGTGTTGGAAAATCGTGTGTTTCGTTCGTAATTCTCTAACCGGGAGCCCTATTTGTGAACCGTCAGTTCCTACAAGTCACTCTACCCTCGAGCGAAGTGCTCGTGCCAGTTTCGGAATTTTCCCGCGGCCGTTTCCCATTCCGGACCCCCGGCGGGCCGTTTTCGAGCCTAAGTGTTGGAAAATGATGTGTTTCGTTCGTAATTCTCTAACCGTGAGCCCTATTTGCGAACCGTCAGTTATTACAAGTCACTCTACCCTCGAACGAAGTGCTCGTGCCGGTTTCGGAATTTTCCCGCGGCCGTTTCCCATTCCGGACCCCCGACGGGCCGTTTTCGAGCCTAAGTAATGGAAATTACCATGTTTTGATCGTAATTGTCTAACCGTGAGCCCTATTTGCGAACCGTCAGTTCCTACAAGTCACTCTACCCTCGAGCGAAGTGCTCGTGCCGGTTTCGGAATTTTCCCGCGGCCGTTTCCCATTCCGGACCCCCGGCGGGCCGTTTTCGATCTTAAGTGTTGGAGAATCGTGTGTTTCGGTCGTAATTGCCTAACCGTGAGCCCTATTTGCGAACCGTCAGTTCATACAAGTCACTCTACCCTCGAGCGAAGTGCTCGTGCCGGTTTTGGAATTTTCCCGCACCCGTTTCCCATTCCGGAACCCCCGGCGGGCCGTTTTCGATCTTAAGTGTTGGAAAATCGTGTGTTTCGGTCGTAATTCTCTAACCGTGAGCCCTATTTGCGAACCGTCAGTTCCTACAAGTCACTCTACCCTCGAGCGAAGTGCTCGTGCCCGTTTTGGAATTTTCCCGCGGCCGTTTCCCATTCCGGACCCCCGGCAGGCCGTTTTCGAGCCTAAGTGTTGGAAAATCGTGTGTTTCGTTCGTAATTCTCTAACCGGGAGCCCTATTTGCGAACCGTCAGTTCCTACAAGTCACTCTACCCTCGAGCGAAGTGCTCGTGCCAGTTTCGGAATTTTCCCGCGGCCGTTTCCCATTCCGGACCCCCGGCGGGCCGTTTTCGAGCCTAAGTGTTGGAAAATCATGTGTTTCGTTCGTAATTCTCTAACCGTGAGCCCTATTTGCGAACCGTCAGTTATTACAAGTGACTCTACCCTTGAACGAAGTGCTCGTGCCGGTTTCAGAATTTTCCCACGGCCGTTTCCCATTCCGGACCCCCGACGGGCCGTTTTCGAGCCTAAGTAATGGAAATTACCGTGTTTTGATCGTAATTGTCTAACCGTGAGCCCTATTTGCGAACCGTCAGTTCCTACAAGTCACTCTACCCTCGAGCGAAGTGCTCGTGCCGGTTTCGGAATTTTCCCGCGGCCGTTTCCCATTCCGGACCCCCGACAGGCCGTTTTCGAGCCTAAGTGTTGGAGAATCGTGTGTTTTGGTCGTAATTCTCTAACCGTAAGCCCTATTTGCGAACCGTCAGTTATTACAAGTCACTCTACCCTCGAGCGAAGTGCTCGTGCCGGTTTCGGAATTTTCCCGCGGCCGTTTCCCCTTCCGGACCCGCGACGGGCCGTTTTCGAGCCTAAGTAATGGAAAATCATGTGTTTCGTTCGTAATTCTCTAACCGTGAGCCCTATTTGCGAACCGTCAGTTATTACAAGTCACTCTACCCTCGAGCGAAGTGCTCGTGCCGATTTCGGAATTTTCCCACGGCCGTTTCCCATTCCGGACCCCCGACGGGCCGTTTTCGAGCCTAAGCAATGGAAATTACCATGTTTTGATCGTAATTGTCTAACCGTGAGCCCTATTTGCGAACCGTCAGTTCATACAAGTCACTCTACCCTCAAGCGAAGTGCTCGTGCTGGTTTTGGAATTCTCCCGCGCCCGTTTCCCGTTCCGGACCCCCGGCGGGCCGTTTTCGAGCCTAAGTGTTGGAAAATCGTGTGTTTCATTCGTAATTGCCTAACCGTGAGCCCTATTTGCGAACCGTCAGTTCATACAAGTCACTCTACCCTCGAGCGAAGTGCTCGTGCCGGTTTTGGAATTTTCCCGCGCCCGTTTCCCATTCCGGACCCCCGGCGGGCCGTTTTCGATCCTAAGTGTTGGAAAATCGTGTGTTTCGGTCGTAATTCTCTAACCGTGAGCCCTATTTGCGAACCGTCAGTTCCTACAAGTCACTCTACCCTCGAGCGAAGTGCTCGTGCCCGTTTTGGAATTTTCCCGCGGCCGTTTCCCATTCCGGACCCCCGGCAGGCCGTTTTCGAGCCTAAGTGTTGGAAAATCGTGTGTTTCGTTCGTAATTCTCTAACCGGAAGCCCTATTTGTGAACCGTCAGTTCCTACAAGTCACTCTACCCTCGAGCGAAGTGCTCGTGCCAGTTTCGGAATTTTCCCGCGGCCGTTTCCCATTCCGGACCCCGGCGGGCCGTTTTCGAGCCTAAGTGTTGGAAAATCATGTGTTTCGTTCGTAATTCTCTAACCGTGAGCCCTATTTGCGAACCGTCAGTTATTACAAGTCACTCTACCCTCGAACGAAGTGCTCGTGCCGGTTTCGGAATTTTCCCGCGGCCGTTTCCCATTCCGGACCCCCGACGGGCCGTTTTCGAGCCTAAGTAATGGAAATTACCATGTTTTGATCGTAATTGTCTAACCGTGAGCCCTATTTGCGAACCGTCAGTTCCTACAAGTCACTCTACCCTCGAGCGAAGTGCTCGTGCCAGTTTCGGAATTTTCCCGCGGCCGTTTCCCATTCCGGACCCCCGACAGGCCGTTTTCGAGCCTAAGTGTTGGAGAATCGTGTGTTTCGGTCGTAATTGCCTATCCGTGAGCCCTATTTGCGAACCGTCAGTTCATACAAGTCACTCTACCCTCGAGCGAAGTGCTCGTGCCGGTTTTGGAATTTTCCCGCGCCCGTTTCCCATTCCGGACCCCCGGCGGGCCGTTTTCGATCCTAAGTGTTGGAAAATCGTGTGTTTCGGTCGTAATTCTCTAACCGTGAGCCCTATTTGTGAACCGTCAGTTCCTACAAGTCACTCTACCCTCGAGCGAAGTGCTCGTGCCGGTTTTAGAATTTTCCCGCGGCCGTTTCCCATTCCGGACCCCCGGCAGGCCGTTTTCGAGCCTAAGTGTTGGAAAATCGTGTGTTTCGTTCGTAATTCTCTAACCGGAAGCCCTATTTGTGAACCGTCAGTTCCTACAAGTCACTCTACCCTCGAGCAAAAAGCTCGTGCCAGTTTCGGAATTTTCCCACGGCCGTTTCCCATTCCGGACCCCCGGCGGGCCGTTTTCGAGCCTAAGTGTTGGAAAATCATGTGTTTCGTTCGTAATTCTCTAACCGTGAGCCCTATTTGCGAACCATCAGTTATTACAAGTCACTCTACCCTCGAACGAAGTGCTCGTGCCGGTTTCGGAATTTTCCCGCGGCCGTTTCCCATTCCGGACCCCCGACGGGCCGTTTTCGAGCCTAAGTAATGAAATTACCATGTTTTGATCGTAATTGTCTAACCGTGAGCCCTATTTGCGAACCGTCAGTTCCTACAAGTCACTCTACCCTCGAGCGAAGTGCTCGTGCCGGTTTTCGGAATTTTCCCGCGGCCGTTTCCCATTCCGGACCCCCGACAGGCCGTTTTCGAGCCTAAGTGTTGGAGAATCATGTGTGTCGGTCGTAATTCTCTAACCGTGAGCCCTATTGCGAACCGTCAGTTATTACAAGTCACTCTACCCTCGAGCGAAGTGCTCGTGCCGGTTTCGGAATTTTCCCGCGGCCGTTTCCCATTCCGGACCCGCGACGGGCCGTTTTCGAGCCTAAGTAATGGAAAATCATGTGTTTCGTTCGTAATTCTCTAACCGTGAGCCCTATTGCGAACCGTCAGTTATTACAAGTCACTCTACCCTCGAGCGAAGTGCTCGTGCCGGTTTTGGAATTTTCCCGCGCCCGTTTCCCGTTCGGACCCCCGGCGGGCCGTTTTCGATCCTAAGTGTTGGAAAATCGTGTGTTTTCGGTCGTAATTCTCTAACCGTGAGCCCTATTTGCGAACCGTCAGTTCCTGCAAGTCACTCTACCCTCGAGCGAAGTGCTCGTGCCCGTTTTGGAATTTTCCCGCGGCCGTTTCCCATTCCGGACCCCCGGCGGGCCGTTTTCGAGCCTAAGTGTTGGAAAATCGTGTGTTTCGTTCGTAATTCTCTAACCGGGAGCCCTATTTGTGAACCGTCAGTTCCTACAAGTCATTCTACCCTCGAGCGAAGTGCTCGTGCCGGTTTCGGAATTTTCCCGTGCCCGTTTCCCGTTCCGGACCCCCGGCGGGCCGTTTTCGAGCCTAAGTGTTGGAAAATCGTCTGTTTCGTTCGTAATTCTCTAACCGGGAGCCCTATTTGAGAACCGTCAGTTCCTACAAGTCACTCTACCATCGAGCGAAGTGCTCGTGCCGGTTTCGGAATTTTACAGCGGCCGTTTCCCATTCTGGACCCCCGGCGGGCCGTTTTCGAGCCTAAGTGTTCATACAGAATGACCAGCTCTCAACTAGAGAAATCTCAGCAATTTTCATTTACATGCATGCATATAGTATAGGAGAGAGTCATACATGGTGATCTTCCTCTTCTTCAGCTATCATCCTGTTGTGAAATTTGTATATTAGAAACATAATTTACATGAAAAGACTGTTACAAAAAGGGGGCAGTAGACAGGAACTCACATCAGATTGGTCAATGTCACTCTTCTCAGATTCCTCCTGCACAACACAACACAACATTCATAAGAAGATCATCCCCTTCCATAACAAACTACCATTCAACTTACTAATACTAATAAAGTCTTCAATGCATTTCATGGGTTTTGAGACTAAAAATGAACACATATGGGTGATAAAGTCTTCAATCCCAGAGTTTAATAAACATGTCATCAGATGATGACAACACATATGGGTGATAAACATGTCACCAACAATTCTAGGAAGTTTTCATAATAATCAAAATTCAAAGCATTGGGTGGAAGCCTTCATCAGTTGGGAGAAACAAAAAGAAAACAATGAGTATGATATTTATGATGCATAGAAGCCTTCATCAGTCCAACTATAACCTCCAATAGCATGTGATATAGTTGGAAAGCAGGATTCAGGAAAGCCCAATTTCAATCCTGACCTATACTAATTAATTGCTTATCAGTTGCTTGTGGGTTTTCTTGATTCAATAAGTTTCAGGATATTTGGAAACTCAGACACGAAGGATCCACGCATTCCAACTACACCTTATATTTAACTTCCATCCCAATAGCCCCCAGCAAAACTGTTTTCTTTTCTTGGATCTGTTGGTTTCAATTAGTGTAATAGGTGGATTCAACAATACCCCATATATGAAATTCAACTCTCATGTGGGCATATTGTAAAACACCTCAAACACATTGTAACAAGCGTTTGAAACTCTCTTTCACAACTAGAAAAAAAAAAAAAAACCCAAGTCCCAGGCCTATATTCTGCAACATCATCTCAACTCTGTTCTTTGAAACCTCTAAGTTAGCAAACTCACTTCAACACCCATTGAGAAACGTTTCCATTTCTCTCAATCATCATGTTATACCTTGTCAAAAGAATAGGGACCAAGAACCAAATAGAAGGTTGATAGAATAGAATTCACCTTTGCCATTGTCACAATGTCTGGTACAACTCCATGAGCCTCAAATCCCCAGAAATGGCTTCCAGTGCGAGCAAATCCTGACTGAACCTCATCAGCTATGCACAGACCGCCTGCTTTCTTTATGTTCTTGTATGCAGCAGGCAAGTATCCAGGTGCCAATTCTACAATTCACCCACGCCCTATCAAAGAAGTAGGCAAGTGTTCTAATCAAAGATGAACAGGCAACTATCCTAACTAGAAGATAAGGAAAACGGCAAAAAAGAAAAGGCATATTTAGAAAATAAACCTGTATGGCTTCAGAAATGAAACCAGCAGCACCAATGAATTGGGATTTCTTCTCTTCTGCTCCAAGATGCAGTTGCCTAAAGCCTAAATCTGTACCAAAATGTCTTAGCCTATGAAATGGGAATTTTTGGAAATTCACCTTCACTTTTAACCACTATAAAGTCTTAGAATTCCTAGCAACAATCAACAATAAACAACAACAACAACAAATCTATTGATTCGACAACAAAACAAACAAATCAAGTTAAGATCAGGCAAAATAATAGTCTCAGTGTCAATGTCAATGTCAGAGACCACATAAAGCAGAAACCAAGGGTAAATGGGCACAGAAGATATCTGCATATTAAGACGACCAACTAGTAAAGTAATAGAAGCATTTACCCTTCAGAAGAAAGCAGGATACCCTGAAGAACAGACTTGAAGGCCCTTGCCCTAGTGGCACTGATGCACATAATAAAGCCATACAAGTGAAAACTTGGCTCTCCCTGCCAACACCTATTTTTATTCAGATTAAAACATATTGGATCAGAATATTTGTTTAATTTGACCCGATAATCTGGATTAAGACAATTTCATCCACATATTAAAAACATTTATGTTTTAAAGGCCAACATCAACAGAGTCAATTGATATTTGAGTCCACTTAATTTTAGTCCTATACCATTTAATAGCCCCATTTTTCTTGTATTATTACTTCACATCTCATTATTTTTGCATCCATACCGAACTGAATTCGGTTTTGCATTCCTACAAAGGACAGAGATATGCACTCTGGGGTCATTTGAATCACAGCCTCATGAAATTATGAATGGGCCTATATACCATTCGGTCAGAAGAACTACATATCGTTGGATTGATTGAAATCATCCAACTCACATGATCGTCTCATAGTTCATCCTTGAATACTTGTGGTCAATCACTCCATTCTGGGTCAGATTAAGACAAGTGATGGGAGATTCAATCCAACGCTTGAATTTTGGCATGGAGCAGCTCTGGGTCCCACCATACCCATTTTGCTCACCATAATCTCACACACTGACTCTCATCTGCCAAAATAACAAGGAAAACAGGGAAAGGCCCCCAAATTCCAAAATCTCATCCTTACTTTGAAGATTAAAAGAGAGACAGTAAAGAAGAATCTCTCCATTTTCACCAAACTCTAGAAACCCAATGAAGCAATCAGAACACATACATCCATGGATAGAAAATAAAGGATAAGAAAAGAAGCCAAGTTTCAACATAAACCCTAATATCCAGTAACACCCAAAAGGCATAAACCCTTCAAATATCACCACAAACTGCTATATTCGAGGATTATGATAGAAAACAAAGACTACTCTCTCTACCCCTCTCTAATCTAGACTAAAGCGATGATCAAATGAAAAACACCCACAGACAAAGAAAACAACACAAATCTAAATCAAATGTAACCACAACAGAATTTAACAGCCCCATCCTCCCCTGGGAATTCTGATTTCAGTATCTTCCAAACGAGATGTAAGATGCATCTTTTTATATAACCAAGAAATAATATGACAAAATCCGGCAACAATCACATCCTTGCAGTTGATCTCAGCGCCTTGGACAGCCAGCCTCTGCAGAAGAGGCCTCTTCGAAGAATGGTACTCATCTTCATAGACACCCATGGACAAAACCGAACCCAAGATCCCCATTTCAGCAACATTTCACAAACCAAAAAAAAAAAAAAAGGAAAGAAAAGAAAAGAAAAGAGAGAATGGAAAATGGAAGAAAGGGGCGGGATTCACATACCTGAAGACCCGAGCAGGAGCTGTGCGGCGCCCAGGCGATGGCATTCACAATAGCCTGGTGGTGCTGCAACTCCAACCACCGACAGCGTCGGGAACCGAATGTCGAGCACGACGACCTTGGGGCTGTCCACGAGAGAGCAGAGAGAGCGAGGGTGAGAGTGAGAGAGCAGGGGAGAGAATACCAGAGAGAGCGAGAGTGAGAGGGCAGAGAGAGCGAGAGCGAGAGCGAGAGTGAGAGAGCAGAGAGAGGGAGAGTGAGAGAAGAGCAGGAGAGAGAGGGAAAATAGGGAGTTTCGGTGGCGGGAGTGGGAAAAAGAAGGGGGAAATTTGCCTGGGATTTGTTTTTCTCCGCATGAAATAGAATTTTTGTCTATCAAATTGTCTGTAAAAATTAAAAAAAAATTAAATAAGTAAAAAAGTCTACCAACCTTTACCAATGTTTTATATTAAACGTCGGTGATAAATTTTTCATTTTTAATTTTCGTCGGTAAAAAAAAATTTGTCAATAAAAGACTCTAATTTTTAATTTTCCTAAAAATAAAATTAAACATTACCGACAAATTAGGCTCGAAAATGGCCCGCTTGGGGTCCGGAACGGGAAAATGCTCCGAAAAAATCAGAAATCGGCATGAGCACCTCGCTCGAGGCGAAATTAACTTGCAAGAACTGATGGCAAGTAAATTGGACTCCCGATTAACGAATTAGACCTAAAAACGTTGGATTCTTAACACTAATGTTCAGTTTGGCATCTCTACTTTTCTCCTCTTATTGGCTTAAAACTGATTGAATCCGGTTTTAAGGAAGCAGGGGAGAGGGAGAGGAATAAGGAAAGAAGAAGAGAAGAGAAGAGAGAAAGAGAGAGCCGAGGGACAGAGGGAGTGATGTGCAGGTGCGCAGGCGAGGGGAGACAGGGGAGGAAGAAGAAGAGAGAAAGGGAGGGAGGAGAGCAGACAGAGAGATGGGGAACGAGGGAGAGAGAGAACAGAGAAGAAAGAGAGGGGAGAGGGGGAATGGTGCGCGGTGTGGGCGGAGGGCAGGAAGAGGGAGGGGTGCACCTGGTGCAGGGGAGGCGTCCGGCGGCGCGAGGAGGAAGATGAAGGCTTTGCTGGCGTCGGGAACGAAGCAGGCGGTGGAGTCGTCGGAGTGGATGGGGATGGAGAGGAAGGAGAGGGTGAGGAATATGCCGGAGCTCTGCGTGGGGACTTTTACAAAAAAACATCACTAAAAGTTTACTTTACTGACGTCATAAAATTCGTTGATAATAGAATTCGTCAATAATAGTCTTTGATATTTATTTTCCTTAAAAATGATGTTAATAATAAAAAGAGGGGTTTCGGTGGCGAGATAGGGAAAAACAGATTGAATTGTTTGAGAGTCGGTTTCTTTCCTTTCATATATTTCATTTAGAATTTAAAAACAGATGACATGAGAAGTACACCTAAAAACTGAGGAGATGATGCATCTTCTGGAGTTATGATTAGACTAACCCTCTCTCATAAGTTATATGTGTTGTTGGTACTAAATCTAGTTGTTTCAAACTTTCTTAGTATTTTCTAGATGTTTGAATTTCATTTGTTTGAAGAATTGTTTGTTAAAAATGCATTTCGAATTTAAAAGGAATGTTATGATAAATATGCATGTTTATGAACAAATTGATTTGAAAAAGAATTACTTACAGAGACATCCTTATAATCAATTGATTTGTTTTCCAAATTATTTATATTTGAATGGATTCATAGTTATTTCCACATTTGTCAAATTAAACACGTTTGAAAAATAATTTATCTTGGACTTACAAGTTTTTCAATCTTTTAAATGAAATTATTTTGTAATATCTCATTTCCATATTAGTTTGAGTCTGCAAGTTAGCCCATTTTTCTCTAAACCTGAAATAAGGTTAAGATTACTGGGAGATTTGGTTTCTTAAATGATTTGTTAATGTAGGCATCTATATTTCAAGAAGAGATCAAAGAAATGGAAGGACAATCAAAAGAAGAATATATTGAAGATAAGGTACATATGACTACTAATTTTATACCAAGAAGTATGTTGGATCCTAATTGGGTGAAAAGGTCTCATATAGGGTGTTGGTTGTTCAAAAAGACATCTTATTTTAGAACCTCAAGTACTAGCTAGAATCTTTGTGTTTGCTTGGAATGAATTGCTAGCTGATTTATAGGTGCCAATATGTTTTGGATGTTCTTATTTTTTGCTTGTGATGTTATTTATCTCTACTTTTTCCCATTCCCCATTTATCTCATCCTTTTTTTTTCCTCTCTTGAGTTGTGCTGCAATTGTATTGTACAAACCTGCTTTTGGTGGAGATTAATTTCCTTTTTAATTTTTGCCGACGTTTTATTTTCGTCGCCAAAATATTTTAATTTTTATAAACTTTTGTTTTTTTTTCCGACGTTTTTATTTAAATAAAATCGGTAAAGGTCCTTTTTTTATTATTTTAAATTTATATTTTCAATATTATTTTCCTGTAAACCTATTTAAACACCTGTATCAAAAATAAACATATTCATCTACCAATATTCAACATAAAATATGCAATGAAACAAAAGTTACTAAATGAACAGACAACCATCTCCATTTTTCATTAAATCATTCATCTCTAAACAAATATAACAATCAATAATGATACAGTCTCATATCAATGTCCAATATACATATAATATACAAATAAACCAAAAAGAAGTCTAACATCCCAACAATTCTGCAACCGACCCCAATGCGTTCATCAATCTGCAATGAGAAAAACAACATTAAATCTTTATAATGAATTAAATTATAAATTAAAAATAAACATGTATATATATAACTTTTCCTAAGTTATTCTGCAAACTTTTTTCCAGCCAAAATGTTGACAATCAGACGGCTTTTGCGTCTCACTTGTTTACCAGAAGTCCGATTCACTAACCGACAATTCCAACAAGTTACTTAGGCATTGAACAAGGTACATGGGCTTTCCCGCGGCCGTTTCCCGTTCCGGACCCCCGGCGGGCCGTTTTCGAGCCTAAGTGTTGGAAAATCGTGTGTTTCGGTCGTAATTCTCTAACCGGGAGCCCTATTTGCGAACCATCAGTTCATACAAGTCACTCTACCCTCGAGCGAAGTGCTCGTGCCGGTTTTGGGATTTTCCGCGCCGTTTCCCGTTCCGGACCCCCGGCGGGCCGTTTTCGAGCCTAAGTGTTGGAAAATCGTGTGTTTCGGTCGTAATTCTCTAACCGTGAGCCCTATTTGCGAACCGTCAGTTCATACAAGTCACTCTACCCTCGAGCGAAATTTCGGACGTAAAAGATTTGTCGAAATTTCGGCATAGTCTCCCCTGTACGTGTGACATTTAATTTTTTTTACAACCTGCTAAGTACCTGTACATGACAAAAAAACACTTCATATAAACAGCCCAATGCCCAACACACTACAAAGTCATTCACCACTACGTCATGAGTCATACACCATTCAACCATAGCACTTCAATACCACAACCCAATGCCCCAACACACTACATCTCGTTATTTTTACCTGTGGGACCCCTACCATGATGTATAAGCTCTTGACAGGATGATCTGCTGTATATGGACATTGCTCAATGGGCCCGATCAGATTAGAAATTGTCATGCTTGTGTTCTTCAGTTTTACAATATTGGAAAACTTATTAAGATAAGTTGAAAACATAAAACCTTATTCGAATAGGGAATGAGATTCTTCAAGGCTTTCATTTTCTCATTGATCCAGCTCCTCCTCCTCTGTCCACATCAAAAACTCAATCACTTAACTAACAACTACAACAAAAAAGAATACAAGAGGCAGATATATATATGAAAATAATAAAAAAGGAAAGACAACATTTGTATGTCACGTTTAATACATTGTTTAATATACTTAAATAATCATATGTTTCGCACGTAATTCTCTAACCGGGAGCCCTATTTGCGAACCGTCAGTTCCTATAAGTCACTCTACCCTCGAGCAAAGTATTCGTGCTGATTTTGGAATTTTCCCGCGGCCGTTTCCCGTTCCGGACCCCCGGCGGGCCGTTTTCGAGCCTAAGTGTTGGAAAATCGTGTGTTTCGGTCGTAATTCTCTAACCGGGAGCCCTATTTGCGAACCGTCAGTTCCTACAAGTCACTCTACCCTCGAGCGAAGTATTCGTACCGGTTTCGGAATTTTCCCGCCGCCGTTTCCCGTTCCGGACCCCCGGCGGGCCGTTTTCGAGCCTAAGTGTTGGAAAATCGTGTGTTTCGTTCGTAATTGTCTAACCGTGAGCCCTATTTGCGAACCGTCAGTTCCTACAAGTCACTCTACCCTCGAACGAAGTGCTCGTGATGGTTTTGGAATTTTCCCGCACCCGTTTCCCGTTCCGGACCCCCGGCGGGCCGTTTTCGAGCCTAAGTGTTGGAAAATCATGTGTTTCGGTCGTAATTCTATAACCGTGAGCCCTATTTGCGAACCGTCAGTTCCTACAAGTCACTCTACCCTCATGCAAAGTGCTCGTGCCGGTTTCGGAATTTTCCCGCCGCCGTTTCCCGTTCCGAACCCCCGGCGGGCCGTTTTCGAGCCTAAGTGTTGGAAAATCGTGTGTTTCGTTCGTAATTCTCTAACCGGGAGCCCTATTTGCGAACCGTTAGTTCCTACAAGTCACTCTACCCTCAAGCGAAGTGTTCGTGCCGGTTTCGGAATTTTCCCGCGGCCGTTTCCCGTTCCGGACCCCGGGCGGGCCGTTTTCGAGCCTAAGTGTTGGAAAATCATGTGTTTCGTTCGTAATTGTCTAACCGGGAGCCCTATTTGCGAACCGTCAGTTCCTACAAGTCACTCTACCCTCGAGCGAAGTGCTCGTGCCAGTTTCGGAATTTTCCCGCGGCCGTTTCCCATTCCGGACCCGCGACGGGCCGTTTTCGAGCCTAAGTAATGGAAAATCATGTGTTTCGTTCGTAATTCTCTAACCGTGAGCCCTATTTGCGAACCGTCAGTTATTACAAGTCACTCTACCCTCGAGCGAAGTGCTCGTGCCGGTTTCGGCATTTTCCCGCGGCCGTTTCCCATTCCGGACCCTCGGCGGGCCGTTTTCGAGCCTAAGTGTTGGAAAATCGTGTGTTTCGGTCATAATTCTCTAACCGGGAGCCCTATTTGCGAACCGTCAGTTCCTACAAGTCACTCTACCCTCGAGCGAAGTATTCGTGCCGGTTTTGGAATTTTCCCGCGCCGTTTCCCGTTCCGGACCCCCGGCGGGCCGTTTTCGAGCCTAAGTGTTGGAAAATCGTGTGTTTCGTTCGTAATTGTCTAACCGTGAGCCCTATTTGCGAACCGTCAGTTCATACAAGTCACTCTACCCTCGAGCGAAGTGCTCGTGCCGGTTTGGAATTTTCCCGCGCCCGTTTCCCGTTCCGGACCCCCGGCGGGCCGTTTTCGATCCTAAGTGTTGGAAAATCGTGTGTTTCGGTCGTAATTCTCTAACCGTGAGCCCTATTTGCGAACCGTCAGTTCCTGCAAGTCACTCTACCCTCGAGCGAAGTGCTCGTGCCCGTTTTGGAATTTTCCCGCGGCCGTTTCCCATTCCGGACCCCCGGCAGGCCGTTTTCGAGCCTAAGTGTTGGAAAATCGTGTGTTTCGTTCGTAATTCTCTAACCGGGAGCCCTATTTGTGAACCGTCAGTTCCTACAAGTCACTCTACCCTCGAGCGAAGTGCTCGTGCCAGTTTCGGAATTTTCCCGCGGCCGTTTCCCATTCCGGACCCCCGGCGGGCCGTTTTCGAGCCTAAGTGTTGGAAAATGATGTGTTTCGTTCGTAATTCTCTAACCGTGAGCCCTATTTGCGAACCGTCAGTTATTACAAGTCACTCTACCCTCGAACGAAGTGCTCGTGCCGGTTTCGGAATTTTCCCGCGGCCGTTTCCCATTCCGGACCCCCGACGGGCCGTTTTCGAGCCTAAGTAATGGAAATTACCATGTTTTGATCGTAATTGTCTAACCGTGAGCCCTATTTGCGAACCGTCAGTTCCTACAAGTCACTCTACCCTCGAGCGAAGTGCTCGTGCCGGTTTCGGAATTTTCCCGCGGCCGTTTCCCATTCCGGACCCCCGGCGGGCCGTTTTCGATCTTAAGTGTTGGAGAATCGTGTGTTTCGGTCGTAATTGCCTAACCGTGAGCCCTATTTGCGAACCGTCAGTTCATACAAGTCACTCTACCCTCGAGCGAAGTGCTCGTGCCGGTTTTGGAATTTTCCCGCGCCCGTTTCCCATTCCGGACCCCGGCGGGCCGTTTTCGATCTTAAGTGTTGGAAAATCGTGTGTTTCGGTCGTAATTCTCTAACCGTGAGCCCTATTTGCGAACCGTCAGTTCCTACAAGTCACTCTACCCTCGAGCGAAGTGCTCGTGCCCGTTTTGGAATTTTCCCGCGGCCGTTTCCCATTCCGGACCCCCGGCAGGCCGTTTTCGAGCCTAAGTGTTGGAAAATCGTGTGTTTCGTTCGTAATTCTCTAACCGGGAGCCCTATTTGCGAACCGTCAGTTCCTACAAGTCACTCTACCCTCGAGCGAAGTGCTCGTGCCAGTTTCGGAATTTTCCCGCGGCCGTTTCCCATTCCGGACCCCCGGCGGGCCGTTTTCGAGCCTAAGTGTTGGAAAATCATGTGTTTCGTTCGTAATTCTCTAACCGTGAGCCCTATTTGCGAACCGTCAGTTATTACAAGTGACTCTACCCTCGAACGAAGTGCTCGTGCCGGTTTCGGAATTTTCCCGCGGCCGTTTCCCATTCCGGACCCCCGACGGGCCGTTTTCGAGCCTAAGTAATGGAAATTACCGTGTTTTGATCGTAATTGTCTAACCGTGAGCCCTATTTGCGAACCGTCAGTTCCTACAAGTCACTCTACCCTCGAGCGAAGTGCTCGTGCCGGTTTCGGAATTTTCCCGCGGCCGTTTCCCATTCCGGACCCCCGACAGGCCGTTTTCGAGCCTAAGTGTTGGAGAATCGTGTGTTTCGGTCGTAATTCTCTAACCGTAAGCCCTATTTGCGAACCGTCAGTTATTACAAGTCACTCTACCCTCGAGCGAAGTGCTCGTGCCGGTTTCGGAATTTTCCCGCGGCCGTTTCCCTTCCGGACCCGCGACGGGCCGTTTTCGAGCCTAAGTAATGGAAAATCATGTGTTTCGTTCGTAATTCTCTAACCGTGAGCCCTATTTGCGAACCGTCAGTTATTACAAGTCACTCTACCCTCGAGCGAAGTGCTCGTGCCGGTTTCGGAATTTTCCCGCGTTTCCCATTCCGGACCCCCGACGGGCCGTTTTCGAGCCTAAGTAATGGAAATTACCATGTTTTGATCGTAATTGTCTAACCGTGAGCCCTATTTGCGAACCGTCAGTTCATACAAGTCACTCTACCCTCAAGCGAAGTGCTCGTGCCGGTTTTGGAATTTTCCCGCGCCCGTTTCCCGTTCCGGACCCCCGGCGGGCCGTTTTCGAGCCTAAGTGTTGGAAAATCGTGTGTTTCATTCGTAATTGCCTAACCGTGAGCCCTATTTGCGAACCGTCAGTTCATACAAGTCACTCTACCCTCGAGCGAAGTGCTCGTGCCGGTTTTGGAATTTTCCCGCCCGTTTCCCATTCCGGACCCCCGGCGGGCCGTTTTCGAGCCTAAGTGTTGGAAAATCGTGTTTCGGTCGTAATTCTCTAACCGTGAGCCCTATTTGCGAACCGTCAGTTCCTACAAGTCACTCTACCATCGAGCGAAGTGCTCGTGCCGGTTTCGGAATTTTCCCGCGCCCGTTTCCCATTCCGGACCCCCGGCAGGCCGTTTTCGAGCCTAAGTGTTGGAAAATCGTGTGTTTCGTTCGTAATTCTCTAACCGGAAGCCCTATTTGTGAACCGTCAGTTCCTACAAGTCACTCTACCCTCGAGCGAAGTGCTCGTGCCAGTTTCGGAATTTTCCCGCGGCCGTTTCCCATTCCGGACCCCGGCGGGCCGTTTTCGAGCCTAAGTGTTGGAAAATCATGTGTTTCGTTCGTAATTCTCTAACCGTGAGCCCTATTTGCGAACCGTCAGTTATTACAAGTCACTCTACCCTCGAACGAAGTGCTCGTGCCGGTTTCGGAATTTTCCCGCGGCCGTTTCCCATTCCGGACCCCCGACGGGCCGTTTTCGAGCCTAAGTAATGGAAATTACCATGTTTTGATCGTAATTGTCTAACCGTGAGCCCTATTTGCGAACCGTCAGTTCCTACAAGTCACTCTACCCTCGAGCGAAGTGCTCGTGCCAGTTTCGGAATTTTCCCGCGGCCGTTTCCCATTCCGGACCCCCGACAGGCCGTTTTCGAGCCTAAGTGTTGGAGAATCGTGTGTTTCGGTCGTAATTGCCTAACCGGAGCCCTATTTGCGAACCGTCAGTTCATACAAGTCACTCTACCCTCGAGCGAAGTGCTCGTGCCGGTTTTGGAATTTCCCCGCGCCCGTTTCCCATTCCGGACCCCCGGCGGGCCGTTTTCGATCCTAAGTGTTGGAAAATCGTGTGTTTCGGTCGTAATTCTCTAACCGTGAGCCCTATTTTGAACCGTCAGTTCCTACAAGTCACTCTACCCTCGAGCGAAGTGCTCGTGCCCGTTTTGGAATTTTCCCGCGGCCGTTTCCCATTCCGGACCCCCGGCAGGCCGTTTTCGAGCCTAAGTGTTGGAAAATCGTGTGTTTCGTTCGTAATTCTCTAACCGGAAGCCCTATTTGTGAACCGTCAGTTCCTACAAGTCACTCTACCCTCGAGCAAAAAGCTCGTGCCAGTTTCGGAATTTTCCCGCGGCCGTTTCCCATTCCGGACCCCCGGCGGACCGTTTTCGAGCCTAAGTGTTGGAAAATCATGTGTTTCGTTCGTAATTCTCTAACCGTGAGCCCTATTTGCGAACCATCAGTTATTACAAGTCACTCTAGCCTCGAACGAAGTGCTCGTGCCGGTTTCGGAATTTTCCCGCGGCCGTTTCCCATTCCGGACCCCCCACGGGCCGTTTTCGAGCCTAAGTAATGGAAATTACCATGTTTTGATCGTAATTGTCTAACCGTGAGCCCTATTTGCGAACCGTCAGTTCCTATAAGTCACTCTACCCTCGAGCGAAGTGCTCGTGCCGGTTTCGGAATTTTCCCACGGCCGTTTCCCATTCCGGACCCCCGACAGGCCGTTTTCGAGCCTAAGTGTTGGAGAATCATGTGTTTCGGTCGTAATTCTCTAACCGTGAGCCCTATTTGCGAACCGTCAGTTATTACAAGTCACTCTACCCTCGAGCGAAGTGCTCGTGCCGATTTCGGAATTTTCCCGCGGCCGTTTCCCATTCCGGACCCGCGACGGGCCGTTTTCGAGCCTAAGTAATGGAAAATCATGTGTTTCGTTCGTAATTCTCTAACCGTGAGCCCTATTTGCGAACCGTCAGTTATTACAAGTCACTCTACCCTCGAGCGAAGTGCTCGTGCCGGTTTGGAATTTTCCCGCGCCCGTTTCCCGTTCCGGACCCCCGGCGGGCCGTTTTCGATCCTAAGTGTTGGAAAATCGTGTGTTTCGGTCGTAATTCTCTAACCGTGAGCCCTATTTGCGAACCGTCAGTTCCTGCAAGTCACTCTACCCTCGAGCGAAGTGCTCGTGCCCGTTTTGGAATTTTCCCGAGGCCGTTTCCCATTCCGGACCCCCGGCGGGCCGTTTTCGAGCCTAAGTGTTGGAAAATCGTGTGTTTCGTTCGTAATTCTCTAACCGGGAGCCCTATTTGCGAACCGTCAGTTCCTACAAGTCATTCTACCCTCGAGCGAAGTGCTGTGCCGGTTTCGGAATTTTCCCGTGCCCGTTTCCCGTTCCGGACCCCCGGCGGGCCGTTTTCGAGCCTAAGTGTTGGAAAATCGTGTTTCGTTCGTAATTCTCTAACCGGGAGCCCTATTTGAGAACCGTCAGTTCCTACAAGTCACTCTACCATCGAGCGAAGTGCTCGTGCCGGTTTCGGAATTTTACAGCGGCCGTTTCCCATTCTGGACCCCCGGCGGGCCGTTTTCGAGCCTAAGTGTTCATACAGAATGACCAGCTCTCAACTAGAGAAATCTCAGCAATTTTCATTTACATGCATGCATATAGTATAGGAGAGAGTCATACATGGTGATCTTCCTCTTCTTCAGCTATCATCCTGTTGTGAAATTTGTATATTAGAAACATAATTTACATGAAAAGACTGTTACAAAAAGGGGGCAGTAGACAGGAACTCACATCAGATTGGTCAATGTCACTTTCTCAGATTCCTCCTGCACAACACAACACAACATTCATAAGAAGATCATCCCCTTCCATAACAAACTACCATTCAACTTACTAATACTAATAAAGTCTTCAATGCATTTCATGGGTTTTGAGACTAAAAATGAACACATATGGGTGATAAAGTCTTCAATCCCAGAGTTTAATAAACATGTCATCAGATGATGACAACACATATGGGTGATAAACATGTCACCAACAATTCTAGGAAGTTTTCATAATAATCAAAATTCAAAGCATTGGGTGGAAGCCTTCATCAGTTGGGAGAAACAAAAAGAAACAAAACAATGAGTATGATATTTATGATGCATAGAAGCCTTCATCAGTCCAACTATAACCTCCAATAGCATGTGATATAGTTGGAAAGCAGGATTCAGGAAAGCCCAATTTCAATCCTGACCTATACTAATTAATTGCTTATCAGTTGCTTGTGGGTTTCTTGATTCAGTAAGTTTCAGGATATTTGGAAACTCAGACACGAAGGATCCACGCATTCCAACTACACCTATATTTAACTTCCATCCCAATAGCCCCCAGCAAAACTGTTTTCTTTTCTTGGATCTGTTGGTTTCAATTAGTGTAATAGGTGGATTCAACAATACCCCATATATGAAATTCAACTCTCATGTGGGCATATTGTAAAACACCTCAAACACATTGTAACAAGCGTTTGAAACTCTCTTTCACAACAAAAAAAAAAAAAAACCCAAGTCCCAGGCCTATATTCTGCAACATCATCTCAACTCTGTTCTTTGAAACCTCTAAGTTAGCAAAACTCACTTCAACACCCATTGAGAAACGTTTCCATTTCTCTCAATCATCATGTTATACCTTGTCAAAAGAATAGGGACCAAGAACCAAATAGAAGGTTGATAGAATAGAATTCACCTTTGCCATTGTCACAATGTCTGGTACAACTCCATGAGCCTCAAATCCCCAGAAATGGCTTCCAGTGCGAGCAAATCCTGACTGAACCTCATCAGCTATGCACAGACCGCCTGCTTTCTTTATGTTCTTGTATGCAGCAGGCAAGTATCCAGGTGCCAATTCTACAATTCACCCACGCCCTATCAAAGAAGTAGGCAAGTGTTCTAATCAAAGATGAACAGGCAACTATCCTAACTAGAAGATAAGGAAAACGGCAAAAAAGAAAAGGCATATTTAGAAAATAAACCTGTATGGCTTCAGAAATGAAACCAGCAGCACCAATGAATTGGGATTTCTTCTCTTCTGCTCCAAGATGCAGTTGCCTAAAGCCTAAATCTGTACCAAAATGTCTTAGCCTATGAAATGGGAATTTTTGGAAATTCACCTTCACTTTTAACCACTATAAAGTCTTAGAATTCCTAGCAACAATCAACAATAAACAACAACAACAACAAATCTATTGATTCGACAACAAAACAAACAAATCAAGTTAAGATCAGGCAAAATAATAGTCTCAGTGTCAATGTCAATGTCAGAGACCACATAAAGCAGAAACCAAGGGTAAATGGGCATAGAAGATATCTGCATATTAAGACGACCAACTAGTAAAAGTAATAGAAGCATTTACCCTTCAGAAGAAAGCAGGATACCCTGAAGAACAGACTTGAAGGCCCTTGCCCTAGTGGCACTGATGCACATAATAAAGCCATACAAGTGAAAACTTGGCTCTCCCTGCCAACACCTATTTTTATTCAGATTAAAACATATTGGATCAGAATTTGTTTAATTTGACCCGATAATCTGGATTAAGACAATTTCATCCACATATTAAAAACATTTATGTTTTAAAGGCCAACATCAACAGAGTCAATTGATATTTGAGTCCACTTAATTTTAGTCCTATACCATTTAATAGCCCCATTTTCTTGTATTACTTCACATCTCTATTTTTGCATCCATACCGAACTGAATTCGGTTTTGCATTCCTACAAAGGACAGAGATATGCACTCTGGGGTCATTTGAATCACAGCCTCATGAAATTATGAATGGGCCTATATACCATTCGGTCAGAAGAACTACATATCGTTGGATTGATTGAAATCATCCAACTCACATGATCGTCTCATAGTTCATCCTTGAATACTTGTGGTCAATCACTCCATTCTGGGTCAGATTAAGACAAGTGATGGGAGATTCAATCCAACGCTTGAATTTTGGCATGGAGCAGCTCTGGGTCCCACCATACCCATTTTGCTCACCATAATCTCACACACTGACTCTCATCTGCCAAAATAACAAGGAAAACAGGGAAAGGCCCCCAAATTCCAAAATCTCATCCTTACTTTGAAGATTAAAAGAGAGACAGTAAAGAAGAATCTCTCCATTTTCACCAAACTCTAGAAACCCAATGAAGCAATCAGAACACATACATCCATGGATAGAAATAAAGGATAAGAAAAGAAGCCCATGAAAGTCCTTGGGGATCCTAACCCTAGAGGGGGGGTGAATAGGGTGAGCTACTAATAGTGACTAACTATGACCAATTTTAATTTTCTATAAACTAACTAGTCACTAGTGATGAATTCATGCACAATGCGGAAGCTAAATACATACAATCACCACAAGAGCATGCACCACAACACAATATTTATAGTGGTTCGGCCAACGTGCCTACATCCACTACCGGCTTGTGTTCCTCACACCCCACCGGATTTCCACTATTATGCTTTTCAAAAGGCTAAGCAATAACCTCTACATTATGCTTTCCAAGGATAAGCAATAACCTTACAATGTTGTTTTCTAGGCTAAAACAACCTTTACACAATGCTTTTAAATGGCTAAGCAATAACCTTACAAGTAAATATTTCTCTCAAAGAAAGTGTCTTCACAAAACACTCTTATGAGATTACAATTGAAGCTCAATAAAAATTGCCTCTAAGTAGGCGGATAAGAAAATGAAAATCTAACTCACACAACACAATGAAATGCAAAGATGAATGCTTGTGATATGGTGTGTGGAAAACTTCAATCAAGTTTAAAAAGAAGGCTTAATCAATGTATGCTAGAAGCATTGAAAGTTAAGGCACACAAAGATTTGATTGAAGTTATATGCAAATCACTTGAACAACTACAAACTTGTTAATGATGTGAAAATCAAAAGATCACAAGTTGAAAGTTTAAGCCTAATCAAGTGATGCATGTGCTATGCTATGTTGTTTTCAAAAACAAAGGTTTGACTTAAGATTCAAATGAATGAAAACAACAAAGATGATTCAAACAAGTTAATGAAACATGTTATAAAGAAATCAAAGTTTTAAACATAACATGTTTAACAAAGTTTAAAACTAAACTAAGTTTGAATCAAAGAAAAGAATTCATTACAACTTAATATCAAAGATTGAATGGAAGTAATGAATTCATTTCATCATAGTTATCATGCTAAAAACATTTACCAAAGATTTAAAACCAAGCATGAAACATATGATTAAATTAAGCAAAGCTTACTTGGAGATTTAACTTCATGATCCAAGCTTTAGCTTCCTTAATGACCTTCTTAATCCCCTTGGTTCATCCCCTTTATCTCCTCTTCAAACACCTCCAAGAAGGCTCCAAGTTTTCTCAAAAGTTCCCACTTTTTTCCAAAGGGAATGAAGCCTTTTTATACACAGAAAACAGAGTTTCTGCGTGTCCCCGGTCGACCCCCAGCTTGGCTCGGTCGACCGACCCTTACGGTCAGAAAAATGACCGTTGGAGAGCCAAACGGCTCTCTGCCCAGTCGACCGCAGTGTACGCGGTCGACCGAGATGTGTACCCGGTCGACCGAGTACACTGGGCCCTGGGTCACTTTTCCCATTTTGCATACTTTTGCAATTTTCAAAGATTTTTGATGTGGGACTTGTTGGGGCCATTAAATCAAGCTTGAAACATGATTTAAATCAATCTGAGTATTTTTTTTTTATAAATCATGAATCATAAAAAAAAAAGCCACAAATCATTTGAAACTTTAAAACTTAGGCTAAGCTTGAATTTTGAAATTCCTTTTACAAAATCAATTGCATCCAAAATTAAAACCAATTCATGCATAAAACATGAGTTTTACCATATTTTAAAAACAATGCATGGATAAAATAAGATTTCAATGTTTTCTAAAATAATGCAAGTGTGAGAAATCAAATGATGATTAAAATGATATGCATCCATCAAATTGCAATACACAAAATTCCTAACAGCCCAAGTTTCAACATAAACCCTAATATCCAGTAACACCCAAAAGGCATAAACCCTTCAATATCACCACAAACTGCTATATTCGAGGATTATGATAGAAAACAAAGACTACTCTCTCTACCCCTCTCTAATCTAGACTAAAGCGATGATCAAATGAAAAACACCCACAGACAAAGAAAACAACACAAATCTAAATCAAATGTAACCACAAACAGAATTTAACAGCCCCATCCTCCCCTGGGAATTCTGATTTCAGTATCTTCCAAACGAGATGTAAGATGCATTTTTATATAACCAAGAAATAATATGACAAATCCGGCAACAATCACATCCTTGCAGTTGATCTCAGCGCCTTGGACAGCCAGCCTCGTGCTCATGCTGGAGAGCTATTGTGCTAATGCAGATGCAGACGCCATGAACTATATCATACCAGAAAATCTCATGGTTAGCCGACAATCATTAACCAATAACTATGATGTTTTCACTAGAGAGAGCAATACATATGAACTTGATGATGACCAAGTACCTAATCTGATCCCAAATCCCATCTTTCAGTACTATAAAAGTGTACAATAAATCTAAGCCTAGATTCCCCCCAAATCACATATTTTATATGCTAGAAATCGGATTGATTTGTTTTATCTTTGATGGGGAGAAGATGGCTTGAAGTGAGTTGTAGTATGAATTAAGTAGGACTTGAGTCTTGAGAACAATGATACTATTGCTTGACAATTTTGAAGTGTAACAAACTACTAATTATAGTTTTTGTAATAGATATGTTATAAAACTTCTTGATGGTTGGTAGTGCCATATTGGTCAATAGTAGGAGTAAAACATGTGACTTTTTAAACCTTAAAGTGACTTGATATTTTGTAAAAGTCCAAGAGTGTTGTTATTGTTAATATATTAGTAGGTGTTGTCATGTATTGTATCGTTCATGGCTGGAAATTAGATGAATTGTTTAATAAATAATTACAGGCACCTGACGCTGGCAGCGGCTACAGGGCGAGATATGACTCGGGTGAAGAGGGCAGTCATGATCTAGCAGGCTCGACTGATCCAGACCAGGTATAATTTTTTTTTAATTCAAGATTTTAATTACACTCCGAACGCCCAAACCGAGCAAATGCTCCAGTGAGTGACATTCATCCATTTTTCTAATGCAGGATTGAAGAAAAATGGATGTAGAGTAGCAGATTGTTATATGTTAAAAACTGATGCATGGAGTTTTTTTAAACAATGTTGCAGGTGTTGGAATGTCATAACATTGAAATGATTTTATATGAAGATCTAAATTTTAATGATTGCAGTTGAATGTTGGTACATAGTAGAATGTTAGCATGGATTTTTATTTTGCAATGGTAATGGTAAGTGCTTTTAATGTTGTAAGGATATTTGACCTTTTAAATTTTCATTGGCATTTAAATGTTGGTATATAGTAGAATGTTAGCCTGAATTTTATTTTGCAATGGGAGGAGATGAATTAAAAGAAGAGATATTCTCACATTTTTTGATGAATCCGGTAACATAGTAACCAAGCGAATCTACAAGAAATATAAGCAGGTAACTAGTTTTTATTTTTTATTTTTATTTATTTTTGTTTTTGTTTCCTTGTACTTAGTTTTTTATTTAATTTTTAATCTGACCACTAGTCTTGAGGAGTTTGGCCATGAACTTTCAGGTTTCCTATCGGATCTCATGTAGTAGGGGCATTTATAATGCCTTGTGGAAACTGCTTCTACTGTGTAAAGGTAATGCCTTCTTCCACTACAAGAAACTGCACTTTTGGTGACGAAAATTTTCGTCGCCAAAAGTTACGTTTTCGTCGGTAAAAGTATTTACCGACGTTTTTATTTTCGTCGCCAAGAGGTCGGTAAAACACCGTCAGCAAAACCTTTTCTCGACGAAATTATTTTTCGTCGGCAAAAATTATAGTTTTACCGACGATAATTTGACTTTTACCGACGTTTTTTTCCGTTGGCAAAAGAATTAAATTTTTTTTTTTTTATTTTACTTTTGCCGACGTTTTGTTTTCGTCGGCGAAATAATTTCAATTTTTTTATTTTTATTTTTATTTTGCCGACGTTTCTATTTCGTCGCCAAAAGTATTTTAATTTTTTAATTTTTCTTTTTAACTTTTGCCCACGTTTTTATTTCGTCGCCAAAAGTATTTTAATTTTTTTAATTTTTCTTTTTAACTTTTGCCCACGTTTTTATTTCGTCGCCAAAAGTATTTTAATTTTTTATTTTATTTTTAATTTTTGCCGACGTTTCGTATTTATTTCGTCGCCAAAAGTATTTTAATTTTTTTAATTTTTCTTTTAACTTTTGCCCACGTTTTATTTCGTCGCCAAAGTATTTTAATTTTTTTTATTTTTCTTTTTAACTTTGCCCACGTTTTATTTCGTCGCCAAAAGTATTTAATTTTTTTAATTTTTCTTTTTAACTTTTGCCCACGTTTTTATTTCGTCGCCAAAAGTATTTTAATTTTTTTAATTTTTCTTTTTAACTTTTGCCCACGTTTTTATTTCGTCGCCAAAAGTATTTTAATTTTTTAATTTTTCTTTTTAACTTTTGCCCACGTTTTTATTTCGTCGCCAAAAGTATTTTAATTTTTTTTATTTTTCTTTTTAACTTTTGCCCACGTTTTTATTTCGTCGCCAAAAGTATTTTAATTTTTAATTTTTCTTTTAACTTTTGCCCACGTTTTTATTTCGTCGCCAAAAGTATTTAATTTTTTTATTTTTATTTTAATTTTTGCCGACGTTTATATTTCGTCGCCAAAGTATTTTAATTTTTTAATTTCCTTTTTAATTTTTGCCCACGTTTTTATTTCGTCGCAAAAGTATTTTAATTTTTAATTTCCTTTTTAATTTTTGCCGACGTTTTATTTTCGTCGCCAAAAATATTTAATTTTTATAAACTTTTGTTTTTATTTTTCCGACGTTTTTATTTAAATAAACATCGGTAAAGGTCCTTTTTTATTATTTTAAATTTATATTTTCAAATATTTTCCTGTAACCTATTTAAACACCTGTATCAAAAATAAACATATTCATCTACCAATATTCAACAAATATGCAATGAAACAAAAGTTACTAAATGAACAGACAACCATCTCCATTTTCATTAAATCATCATCTCATTAAACAATATAACAATCAATAATGATACAGTCTCATATCAATGTCCAATATACATATATATATACAAATAACCAAAAGAAGTCTAACATCCCAACAATTCTGCAACCGACCCCAATGCGTTCATCAATCTGCAATGAGAAAACAACATTAAAATCTTTATAATGAATTAAATTATAAATTAAAAATAAACATGTATATATATAACTTTTCCAAGTTATTCTGCAAACTTTTTTCCAGCCAAAATGTTGACAATCAGACGGCTTTTGCGTCTCACTTGTTTACCAGAAGTCCGATTCACTAACCGACAATTCCAACAAGTTACTTAGGCATTGAAAAGGTACATGGGCTTTCCCGCGGCCGTTTCCCGTTCCGGACCCCGGCGGGCCGTTTTCGAGCCTAAGTGTTGGAAAATCGTGTGTTTCGGTCGTAATTCTCTAACCGGGAGCCCTATTTGCGAACCATCAGTTCATACAAGTCACTCTACCCTCGAGCGAAGTGCTCGTGCCGGTTTTGGGATTTCCGCGCCGTTTCCCGTTCCGGACCCCCGGCGGGCCGTTTTCGAGCCTAAGTGTTGGAAAATCGTGTGTTTCGGTCGTAATTCTCTAACCGTGAGCCCTATTTGCGAACCGTCAGTTCATACAAGTCACTCTACCCTCGAGCGAAATTTCGGACGTAAAAGATTTGTCGAAATTTCGGCATAGTCTCCCCTGTACGTGTGACATTTAAATTTTTATTTTACAACCTGCTAAGTACATGTACATGACAAAAAAACACTTCATATAAACAGCCCCAATGGCCCAACACAACTACAAAGTGCTTCCCACATACGTCTGATTCATACAACATTCAACCATAGCACTTCAATACCACAACCCAATGCCCAACCACGACATCTCGTTATTTTGACCTGTGGGACCCCTACCACCATGATGTAATAAAGCTCGTGGACAGGATGATCTGCTGTATTAGGACATTGCTCAATGGGCCGATCAGATTAGAAATGTCATTGCTTGTGTTCTTCAAGTTTTACAATATTGGAAAACTTATTAAGATAAGTTGAGAACATAAAACTTATTCGAGATAGGGAATGAGATCTCTTCAAGGCTGTCATTTTCTCATTGATCCAGCTCTCCCTCCTCTGTCCACATCAAAAACTCAATCACTTAACTAACAACTACAAACAAAAAGAATACAAGAGGCAGATATATATATGAAAATAATAAAAAAGGAAAGACAACATTTGTATGTCACGTTTAATACATTGTTTAATATACTTAAATAATCATATGTTTCGCACGTAATTCTCTAACCGGGAGCCTATTTGCGAACCGTCAGTTCCTATAAGTCACTCTACCCTCGAGCAAAGTATTCGTGCTGATTTTGGAATTTTCCCGCGGCCGTTTCCCGTTCCGGACCCCCGGCGGGCCGTTTTCGCCTAAGTGTGGAAAATCGTGTGTTTCGGTCGTAATTCTCTAACGGGAGCCCTATTTGCGAACCGTCAGTTCCTACAAGTCACTCTACCCTCGAGCGAAGTATTCGTACGGTTTCGGAATTTTCCCGCCGCCGTTTCCCGTTCCGGACCCCCGGCGGGCCGTTTTCGAGCCTAAGTGTTGGAAAATCGTGTGTTTCGTTCGTAATTGTCTAACCGTGAGCCCTATTTGCGAACCGTCAGATCCTACAAGTCACTCTACCCTCGAACAAGTGCTCGTGATGGTTTTGGAATTTTCCCGCGCCGTTCCCGTTCCGGACCCCCGGCGGGCCGTTTTCGAGCCTAAGTGTTGAAAATCGTGTGTTTCGGTCGTAATTCTATAACCGTGAGCCCTATTTGCGAACCGTCAGTTCCTACAAGTCACTCTACCCATGCAAAGTGCTCGTGCCGGTTTCGGAATTTTCCCGCCGCCGTTTCCCGTTCCGAACCCCCGGCGGGCCGTTTTCGAGCCTAAGGTTGGAAAATCGTGTGTTTCGTTCGTAATTCTCTAACCGGGAGCCCATTTGCGAACCGTTAGTTCTACAAGTCACTCTACCCTCAAGCGAAGTGTTCGTGCCGGTTTCGGAATTTTCCCGCGGCCGTTTCCCGTTCCGGACCCCGGGCGGGCCGTTTTCGAGCCTAAGTGTTGGAAAATCATGTGTTTCGTTCGTAATTGTCTAACCGGGAGCCCTATTTGCGAACCGTCAGTTCCTACAAGTCACTCTACCCTCGAGCGAAGTGCTCGTGCCAGTTCGGAATTTTCCCGCGGCCGTTTCCCCATTCCGGACCCGCGACGGGCCGTTTTCGAGCCTAAGTAATGGAAAATCATGTGTTTCGTTCGTAATTCTCTAAACCGTGAGCCCTATTTGCGAACCGTCAGTTATTACAAGTCACTCTAACCCTCGAGCGAAGTGCTCGTGCCGGTTTCGGCATTTTCCCGCGGCCGTTTCCCATTCCGGACCCTCGGCGGGCCGTTTTCGAGCCTAAGTGTTGGAAAATCGTGTTGTTTCGGTCATAATTCTCTAACCGGGAGCCCTATTTGCGAACCGTCAGTTCCTACAAGTCACTCTAACCCCTCGAGCGAAGTATTCGTGCCGGTTTCGGAATTTTTCCCGCCGCCGTTTCCCGTTCCGGACCCCCGGCGGACCGTTTTCGAGCCTAAGTGTTGGAAAATCGTGTGTTTCGTTCGTAATTGTCTAACCGTGAGCCCTATTTGCGAACCGTCAGTTCATACAAGTCACTCTACCCTCGAGCGAAGTGCTCGTGCCGGTTTTTGGAATTTTCCCGCGCCCGTTTCCCGTTCCGGACCCCGCGGCGGGCCGTTTTCGATCCTAAGTGTTGGAAAATCGTGTGTTTCGGTCGTAATTCTCTAACCGTGAGCCCTATTTGCGAACCGTCAGTTCCTGCAAGTCACTCTACACTCGAGCGAAGTGCTCGTGCCCGTTTTGGAATTTTCACGCGGCCGTTTCCCCATTCCCGGACCACCGGCAGGCCGGTTTTCGAGCCTTAGTGTTGGGAAAATCGTGTGTTTCGTTCGTAATTCTCTAACCGGGAGCCCGATTTGTGAACCGTCAGTTCCTACAAGTCAATCTACCCTCGAGCGAAGTGCTCGTGCCAGTTTCGGAATTTTCCCCGCGGCCGTTTCCCATTCCGGACCCCCGGCGGGCCGTTTTCGAGCCTAAGTGTTGGAAAATGATGTGTTTCGTTCGTAATTCTCTAACCGTGAGCCCTATTTGCGAACCGTCAGTTATTACAAGTCACTCTACCCTCGAACGAAGTGCTCGCTGCCGGTTTCGGAATTTTCCCGCGGCCGTTTCCCATTCCGGACCCCCGACGGGCCGTTTTCGAGCCTAAGTAATGGAAATTACCATGTTTTGATCGTAATTGTCTAACCGTGAGCCCTATTTGCGAACCGTCAGTTCCTACAAGTCACTCTACCCTCGAGCGAAGTGCTCGTGCCGGTTTCGGAATTTTCCCGCGGCCGTTTCCCATTCCGGACCCCCGGCGGGCCGTTTTCGATCTTAAGTGTTGGAGAATCGTGTGTTTCGGTCGTAATTGCCTAACCGTGAGCCCTATTTGCGAACCGTCAAGTTCATACAAGTCACTCTACCCTCGAGCGAAGTGCTCGTGCCGGTTTTGGAATTTTCCCGCACCCGTTTCCCATTCGGAACCCCGGCGGGCCGTTTTCGATCTTAAGTGTTGGAAAATCGTGTGTTTCGGTCGTAATTCTCTAACCGTGAGCCCTATTTGCGAACCGTCAGTTCCTACAAGTCACTCTACCCTCGAGCGAAGTGCTCGTGCCGGTTTTGGAATTTTCCCGCGGCCGTTTCCCATTCCGGACCCCCGGCAGGCCGTTTTCGAGCCTAAGTGTTGGAAAATCGTGTGTTTCACACGTAATTCTCTAACCGGGAGCCCTATTTGCGAACCGTCAGTTTCCTACAAGTCACTCTACCCTCGAGCGAAGTGCTCGTGCCAGTTTCGGAATTTTCCCGCGGCCGTTTCCCATTCCGGACAACCCCGGCGGGCCGTTTTCGAGCCTAAGTGTTGGAAAATGATGTGTTTCGTTCGTAATTCTCTAACCGTGAGCCCTATTTGCGAACCGGCAGTTATTACAAGTGACTCTACCCTTGAACGAAGTGCTCGTGCCGGTTTTCAGGAATTTTCCCCGCGGCCGTTTCCCATTCGGACCCCCGACGGGCCGTTTTCGAGCCTAAGTAATGGAAATTACCGTGTTTTGATCGTAATTGTCTAACCGTGAGCCCTATTTGCGAACCGTCAGTTCCTACAAGTCACTCTACCCTCGAGCGAAGTGCTCGTGCCGGTTTCGGAATTTTCCCGCGGCCGTTTCCCATTCCGGACCCCCGACAGGCCGTTTTCGAGCCTAAGTGTTGGAGAATCGTGTGTTTTGGTCGTAATTCTCTAACCGTAAGCCCTATTTGCGAACCGTCAGTTATTACAAGTCACTCTAACCCTCGAGCGAAGTGCTCGTGCCGGTTTCGGAATTTTCCCGCGGCCGTTTCCCCTTCCGGACCCGCGACGGGCCGTTTTCGAGCCTAAGTAATGGAAAATCATGTGTTTCGTTCGTAATTCTCTAACCGTGAGCCCTATTTGCGAACCGTCAGTTATTACAAGTCACTCTACCCTCGAGCGAAGTGCTCGTGCCGGTTTCGGAATTTTCCCGCGGCCGTTTCCCATTCCGGACCCCCGACGGGCCGTTTTCGAGCCTAAGTAATGGAAATTACCATGTTTTGATCGTAATTGTCTAACCGTGAGCCCTATTTGCGAACCGTCAGTTCATACAAGTCACTCTACCCTCAAGCGAAGTGCTCGTGCCGGTTTTGGAATTTTCCCGCGCCCGTTTCCCGTTCCGGACCCCCCGGCGGGCCGTTTTCGAGCCTAAGTGTTGGAAAATCGTGTGTTTCATTCGTAATTGCCTAACCGTGAGCCCTATTTGCGAACCAGTCAGTTCATACAAGTCACTCTACCCTCGAGCGAAGTGCTCGTGCCGGTTTTGGAATTTTCCCGCGCCCGTTTTCCCAGTCCGGACCCCCGGCGGGCCGTTTTCGATCCTAAGTGTTGGAAAATCATGTGTTTCGGTCGTAATTCTCTAACCGTGAGCCCTATTTGCGAACCGTCAGTTCCTACAAGTCACTCTACCCTCGAGCGAAGTGCTCGTGCCCGTTTTGGAATTTTCCCGCGGCCGTTTTCCCATTCCGGACCCCGGCAGGCCGTTTTCGAGCCTAAGTGTTGGAAAATCGTGTGTTTCGTTCGTAATTCTCTAACCGGAAGCCCTATTTGTGAACCGTCAGTTCCTACAAGTCACTCTACCCTCGAGCGAAGTGCTCGTGCCGTTTTCGGAATTTTCCCGCAGCCGTTTCCCATTCCGGACCCCGGCGGGCCGTTTTCGAGCCTAAGTGTTGGAAAATCATGTGTTTCGTTCGTAATTCTCTAACCGTGAGCCCTATTTGCGAACCGTCAGTTATTACAAGTCACTCTACCCTCGAACGAAGTGCTCGTGCCGGTTTCGGAATTTTCCCGCGGCCGTTTCCCATTCCGGACCCCCGACGGGCCGTTTTCGAGCCTAAGTAATGGAAATTACCATGTTTTGATCGTAATTGTCTAACCGTGAGCCCTATTTGCGAACCGTCAGTTCCTACAAGTCACTCTACCCTCGAGCGAAGTGCTCGTGCCGGTTTCGGAATTTTCCCGCGGCCGTTTCCCATTCCGGACCCCCGACAGGCCGTTTTCGAGCCTAAGTGTTGGAGAATCGTGTGTTTCGGTCGTAATTGCCTATCCGTGAGCCCTATTTGCGAACCGTCAGTTCATACAAGTCACTCTACCCTCGAGCGAAGTGCTCGTGCCGGTTTTGGAATTTTCCCGCGCCCGTTTCCCATTCCGGACCCCCGGCGGGCCGTTTTCGATCCTAAGTGTTGGAAAATCGTGTGTTTCGGTCGTAATTCTCTAACCGTGAGCCCTATTTACGAACCGTCAGTTCCTACAAGTCACTCTACCCTCGAACGAAGTGCTCGTGCCGGTTTTGGAATTTTCCCGCGGCCGTTTCCCATTCCGGACCCCCGGCAGGCCGTTTTCGAGCCTAAGTGTTGGAAAATCGTGTGTTTCGTTCGTAATTCTCTAACCGGAAGCCCTATTTGTGAACCGTCAGTTCCTACAAGTCACTCTACCCTCGAGCAAAAAGCTCGTGCCAGTTCGGAATTTTCCCGCGGCCGTTTCCCATTCCGGACCCCCGGCGGGCCGTTTTCGAGCCTAAGTGTTGGAAAATCATGTGTTTCGTTCGTAATTCTCTAACCGTTGAGCCCTATTTGCGAACCATCAGTTATTACAAGTCACTCTACCCTCGAACGAAGTGCTCGTGCCGGTTTCGGAATTTTCCCCGCGGCCGTTTCCCATTCCGGACCCCCGACGGGCCGTTTTCGAGCCTAAGTAATGGAAATTACCATGTTTTGATCGTAATTGTCTAACCGTGAGCCCTATTTGCGAACCGTCAGTTCCTACAAGTCACTCTACCCTCGAGCGAAGTGCTCGTGCCGGTTTCGGAATTTTCCCGCGGCCGTTTCCCATTCCGGACCCCCGACAGGCCGTTTTCGAGCCTAAGTGTTGGAGAATCATGTGTGTTCGGTCGTAATTCTCTAACCGTGAGCCCTATTTGCGAACCGTCAGTTATTACAAGTCACTCTACCCTCGAGCGAAGTGCTCGTGCCGGTTTCGGAATTTTCCCGCGGCCGTTTCCCATTCCGGACCCGCGACGGGCCGTTTTCGAGCCTAAGTAATGGAAAATCATGTGTTTCGTTCGTAATTCTCTAACCGTGAGCCCTATTTGCGAACCGTCAGTTATTACAAGTCACTCTACCCTTGAGCGAAGTGCTCGTGCCGGTTTTGGAATTTTCCCGCGCCCGTTTCCCGTTCCGGACCCCCGGCGGGCCGTTTTCGATCCTAAGTGTTGGAAAATCGTGTGTTTCGGTCGTAATTCTCTAACCGTGAGCCCTATTTGCGAACCGTCAGTTCCTGCAAGTCACTCTACCCTCGAGCGAAGTGCTCGTGCCCGTTTTGGAATTTTCCCGAGGCCGTTTCCCATTCCGGACCCCCGGCGGGCCGTTTTCGAGCCTAAGTGTTGGAAAATCGTGTGTTTCGTTCGTAATTCTCTAACCGGGAGCCCTATTTGCGAACCGTCAGTTCCTACAAGTCATTCTACCCTCGAGCGAAGTGCTTGTGCCGGTTTCGGAATTTTCCCGTGCCCGTTTTCCCGTTCCGGACCCCCGGCGGGCCGTTTTCCGAGCCTAAGTGTTGGAAAATCGTCTGTTTCGTTCGTAATTCTCTAACCGGGAGCCCTATTTGAGAACCGTCAGTTCCTACAAGTCACTCTACCATCGAGCGAAGTGCTCGTGCCGGTTTCGGAATTTTACAGCGGCCGTTTCCCATTCTGGACCCCCGGCGGGCCGTTTTCGAGCCTAAGTGTTCATACAGAATGACCAGCTCTCAACTAGAGAAATCTCAGCAATTTTCATTTACATGCATGCATATAGTATAGGAGAGAGTCATACATGGTGATCTTCCTCTTCTTCAGCTATCATCCTGTTGTGAAATTTGTATATTAGAAACATAATTTACATGAAAAGACTGTTACAAAAAGGGGGCAGTAGACAGGAACTCACATCAGATTGGTCAATGTCACTCTTCTCAGATTCCTCCTGCACAACACAACACAACATTCATAAGAAGATCATCCCCTTCCATAACAAACTACCATTCAACTTACTAATACTAATAAAGTCTTCAATGCATTTCATGGGTTTTGAGACTAAAAATGAACACATATGGGTGATAAAGTCTTCAATCCCAGAGTTTAATAAACATGTCATCAGATGATGACAACACATATGGGTGATAAACATGTCACCAACAATTCTAGGAAGTTTTCATAATAATCAAAATTCAAAGCATTGGGTGGAAGCCTTCATCAGTTGGGAGAAACAAAAAGAAAACAATGAGTATGATATTTATGATGCATAGAAGCCTTCATCAGTCCAACTATAACCTCCAATAGCATGTGATATAGTTGGAAAGCAGGATTCAGGAAAGCCCAATTTCAATCCTGACCTATACTAATTAATTGCTTATCAGTTGCTTGTGGGTTTTCTTGATTCAGTAAGTTTCAGGATATTTGGAAACTCAGACACGAAGGATCCACGCATTCCAACTACACCTTATATTTAACTTCCATCCCAATAGCCCCCAGCAAAACTGTTTTCTTTTCTTGGATCTGTTGGTTTCAATTAGTGTAATAGGTGGATTCAACAATACCCCATATATGAAATTCAACTCTCATGTGGGCATATTGTAAAACACCTCAAACACATTGTAACAAGCGTTGAAACTCTCTTTCACAACTAGAAAAAAAAAAAAAAACCCAAGTCCCAGGCCTATATTCTGCAACATCATCTCAACTCTGTTCTTTGAAACCTCTAAGTTAGCAAACTCACTTCAACACCCATTGAGAAACGTTTCCATTTCTCTCAATCATCATGTTATACCTTGTCAAAAGAATAGGGACCAAGAACCAAATAGAAGGTTGATAGAATAGAATTCACCTTTGCCATTGTCACAATGTCTGGTACAACTCCATGAGCCTCAAATCCCCAGAAATGGCTTCCAGTGCGAGCAAATCCTGACTGAACCTCATCAGCTATGCACAGACCGCCTGCTTTCTTTATGTTCTTGTATGCAGCAGGCAAGTATCCAGGTGCCAATTCTACAATTCACCCACGCCCTATCAAAGAAGTAGGCAAGTGTTCTAATCAAAGATGAACAGGCAACTATCCTAACTAGAAGATAAGGAAAACGGCAAAAAAGAAAAGGCATATTTAGAAAATAAACCTGTATGGCTTCAGAAATGAAACCAGCAGCACCAATGAATTGGGATTTCTTCTCTTCTGCTCCAAGATGCAGTTGCCTAAAGCCTAAATCTGTACCAAAATGTCTTAGCCTATGAAATGGGAATTTTTGGAAATTCACCTTCACTTTTAACCACTATAAAGTCTTAGAATTCCTAGCAACAATCAACAATAAACAACAACAACAACAAATCTATTGATTCGACAACAAAACAAACAAATCAAGTTAAGATCAGGCAAAATAATAGTCTCAGTGTCAATGTCAATGTCAGAGACCACATAAAGCAGAAACCAAGGGTAAATGGGCATAGAAGATATCTGCATATTAAGACGACCAACTAGTAAAAGTAATAGAAGCATTTACCCTTCAGAAGAAAGCAGGATACCCTGAAGAACAGACTTGAAGGCCCTTGCCCTAGTGGCACTGATGCACATAATAAAGCCATACAAGTGAAAACTTGGCTCTCCCTGCCAACACCTATTTTTATTCAGATTAAAACATATTGGATCAGAATATTTGTTTAATTTGACCCGATAATCTGGATTAAGACAATTTCATCCACATATTAAAAACATTTATGTTTTAAAGGCCAACATCAACAGAGTCAATTGATATTTGAGTCCACTTAATTTTAGTCCTATACCATTTAATAGCCCCATTTTTCTTGTATTATTACTTCACATCTCATTATTTTTGCATCCATACCGAACTGAATTCGGTTTTGCATTCCTACAAAGGACAGAGATATGCACTCTGGGGTCATTTGAATCACAGCCTCATGAAATTATGAATGGGCCTATATACCATTCGGTCAGAAGAACTACATATCGTTGGATTGATTGAAATCATCCAACTCACATGATCGTCTCATAGTTCATCCTTGAATACTTGTGGTCAATCACTCCATTCTGGGTCAGATTAAGACAAGTGATGGGAGATTCAATCCAACGCTTGAATTTTGGCATGGAGCAGCTCTGGGTCCCACCATACCCATTTTGCTCACCATAATCTCACACACTGACTCTCATCTGCCAAAATAACAAGGAAAACAGGGAAAGGCCCCCAAATTCCAAAATCTCATCCTTACTTTGAAGATTAAAAGAGAGACAGTAAAGAAGAATCTCTCCATTTTCACCAAACTCTAGAAACCCAATGAAGCAATCAGAACACATACATCCATGGATAGAAAATAAAGGATAAGAAAAGAAGCCCATGAAAGTCCTTGGGGATCCTAACCCTAGAGGGGGGGTGAATAGGGTGAGCTACTAATAGTGACTAACTATGACCAATTTTAATTTTCTATAAACTAACTAGTCACTAGTGATGAATTCATGCACAATGCGGAAGCTAAATACATACAATCACCACAAGAGCATGCACCACAACACAATATTTATAGTGGTTCGGCCAACGTGCCTACATCCACTACCGGCTTGTGTTCCTCACACCCCACCGGATTTCCACTATTATGCTTTTCAAAAGGCTAAGCAATAACCTCTACAATTATGCTTTCCAAGGATAAGCAATAACCTTACAATGTTGTTTTTCTAGGCTAAACAACAACCTTTACACAATGCTTTTAAATGGCTAAGCAATAACCTTACAAGTAAATATTTCTCTCAAAGAAAGTGTCTTCACAAAACACTCTTATGAGATTACAATTGAAGCTCAATAAAAATTGCCTCTAAGTAGGCGGATAAGAAAATGAAAATCTAACTCACACAACACAATGAAATGCAAAGATGAATGCTTGTGATATGTGTGTGTGGAAAACTTCAATCAAGTTTAAAAAGAAGGCTTAATCAATGTATGCTAGAAGCATTTGAAAGTTAAGGCACACAAAGATTTGATTGAAGTTATATGCAAATCACTTGAACAACTACAAACTTGTTAATGATGTGAAAATCAAAAGATCACAAGTTGAAAGTTTAAGCCTAATCAAGTGATGCATGTGCTATGCTATGTTGTTTTCAAAAACAAAGGTTTGACTTAAGATTCAAATGAATGAAAACAACAAAGATGATTCAAACAAGTTAATGAAACATGTTATAAAGAAATCAAAGTTTTAAACATAACATGTTTAACAAAGTTTAAAACTAAACTAAGTTTGAATCAAAGAAAAGAATTCATTACAACTTAATATCAAAGATTGAATGGAAGTAATGAATTCATTTCATCATAGTTATCATGCTAAAAACATTTACCAAAGATTTAAAACCAAGCATGAAACATATGATTAAGCAAAGCTTACTTGGAGATTTAACTTCATGATCCAAGCTTTAGCTTCCTTAATGACCTTCTTAATCCCCTTGGTTCATCCCCTTTATCTCCTCTTCAAACACCTCCAAGAAGGCTCCAAGTTTCCTCAAAAGTTCCAACTTTTTTCCAAAGGGAATGAAGCCTTTTTATACACAGAAAACAGAGTTTCTGCGTGTCCCCGGTCGACCCCCAGCTTGGCTCGGTCGACCGACCCTTAACGGTCAGAAAATGACCGTTGGAGAGCCAAACGGCTCTCTGCCCAGTCGACCCGCAGTGTACGCGGTCGACCGAGATGTGTACCCGGTCGACCGAGTACACTGGGCCCTGGGTCACTTTTCCCATTTTGCATACTTTTGCAATTTTCAAAGATTTTTGATGTGGGACTTGTTGGGGCCATTAAATCAAGCTTGAAACATGATTTAAATCAATCTGAGTATTTTTTTTTAAAATCATGAATCATAAAAAAAAAAAAGCCACAAATCATTTGAAACTTTAAAACTTAGGCTAAGCTTGAATTTTGAAATTCCTTTTACAAAATCAATTGCATCCAAAATTAAAACCAATTCATGCATAAAACATGAGTTTTACCATATTTTAAAAACAATGCATGGATAAAATAAGATTTCAATGTTTTCTAAAATAATGCAAGTGTGAGAAATCAAATGATGATTAAAATGATATGCATCCATCAAATTGCAATACACAAAATTCCTAACAGCCCAAGTTTCAACATAAACCCTAATATCCAGTAACACCCAAAAGGCATAAACCCTTCAAATATCACCACAAACTGCTATATTCGAGGATTATGATAGAAAACAAAGACTACTCTCTCTACCCCTCTCTAATCTAGACTAAAGCGATGATCAAATGAAAAACACCCACAGACAAAGAAAACAACACAAATCTAAATCAAATGTAACCACAAACAGAATTTAACAGCCCCATCCTCCCCTGGGAATTCTGATTTCAGTATCTTCCAAACGAGATGTAAGATGCATCTTTTTATATAACCAAGAAATAATATGACAAAATCCGGCAACAATCACATCCTTGCAGTTGATCTCAGCGCCTTGGACAGCCAGCCTCTGCAGAAGAGGCCTCTTCGAAGAATGGTACTCATCTTCATAGACACCCATGGACAAAACCGAACCCAACATCCCCATTTCAGCAACATTTCACAAACCAAAAAAAAAAAAAAAGGAAGAAAAGAAAAGAAAAGAGAGAATGGAAAATGGAAGAAAGGGGCGGGATTCACATACCTGAAGACCCGAGCAGGAGCTGTGCGGCGCCCAGGCGATGGCATTCACAATAGCCTGGTGGTGCTGCAACTCCACCACCGACAGCGTCGGGAACCGAATGTCGAGCACGACGACCTTGGGGCTGTCCACGAGAGAGCAGAGAGAGCGAGGGTGAGAGTGAGAGAGCAGGGAGAGAATACCAGAGAGAGCGAGAGTGAGAGGGCAGAGAGAGCGAGAGCGAGAGCGAGAGTGAGAGAGCAGAGAGAGTGAGAGTGAGAGAAGAGCAGGAGAGAGAGTGAAAATAGGGATTTCGGTGGCGGGAGTGGGAAAAGAAGGTGGGAAATTTGCCTGGGATTTGTTTTTCTCCGCATGAAATAGAATTTTTGTCTATCAAATTGTCTGTAAAAATTAAAAAAAAAATTAAATAAGTAAAAAAGTCTACCAACCTTTACCAATGTTTTATATTAAACGTCGGTGATAAATTTTTCATTTTTAATTTTCGTCGGTAAAAAAAAATTTGTCAATAAAAGACTCTAATTTTTTAATTTTCCTAAAAATAAAATTAAACATTACCGACAAATTAGGCTCGAAAATGGCCCGCTTGGGGTCCGGAACGGGAAAATGCTCCGAAAAAATCAGAAATCGGCATGAGCACCTCGCTCGAGGCGAAATTAACTTGCAAGAACTGATGGCAAGTAAATTGGACTCCCGATTAACGAATTAGACCTAAAAACGTTGGATTCTTAACACTAATGTTCAGTTTGGCATCTCTACTTTTCTCCTCTTATTGGCTTAAAACTGATTGAATCCGGTTTTAAGGAAGCAGGGGAGAGGGAGAGGAATAAGGAAAGAAGAAGAGAAGAGAAGAGAGAAAGAGAGAGCCGAGGGACAGAGGGAGTGATGTGCAGGTGCGCAGGCGAGGGGAGACAGGGGAGGAAGAAGAAGAGAGAAAGGGAGGGAGGAGAGCAGACAGAGAGATGGGGAACGAGGGAGAGAGAGAACAGAGAAGAAAGAGAGGGGAGAGGGGGAATGGTGCGCAGTGTGTGCGGAGGGCAGGAAGAGGGAGGGGTGTACCTGGTGCAGGGAGGCATCCGGCGGCGAGAGGAGGAAGATGAAGGCTCTGCTGGCGTCGGGAACGAAGCGGGCGGCGGAGTCGTCGGAGTGGATGGGGATGGAGAGGAAGGAGAGGGTGAGGAATATGCCGGAGCTCTGCGCGGGGACTTTTACAAAAAAACATCACTAAAAGTTTACTTTACTGACGTCATAAAATTCGTTGATAATAGAATTCGTCAATAATAGTCTTTGATATTTATTTTCCTTAAAAATGATGTTAATAATAAAAAGAGGGGTTTCGGTGGCGAGATAGGGAAAAAACAGATTGAATTGTTTGAGAGTCGGTTTCTTTCCTTTCATATATTTCATTTAGAATTTAAAAACAGATGACATGAGAAGTACACCTAAAAACTGAGGAGATGATGCATCTTCTGGAGTTATGATTAGACTAACCCTCTCTCATAAGTTATATGTGTTGTTGGTACTAAATCTAGTTGTTTCAAACTTTCTTAGTATTTTCTAGATGTTTGAATTTCATTTGTTTGAAGAATTGTTTGTTAAAAATGCATTTCGAATTTAAAAGGAATGTTATGATAAATATGCATGTTTATGAACAAATTGATTTGAAAAAGAATTACTTACAGAGACATCCTTATAATCAATTGATTTGTTTTCCAAATTATTTATATTTGAATGGATTCATAGTTATTTCCACATTTGTCAAATTAAACACGTTTGAAAAATAATTTATCTTGGACTTACAAGTTTTTCAATCTTTTAAATGAAATTATTTTGTAATATCTCATTTCCATATTAGTTTGAGTCTGCAAGTTAGCCCATTTTTCTCTAAACCTGAAATAAGGTTAAGATTACTGGGAGATTTGGTTTCTTAAATGATTTGTTAATGTAGGCATCTATATTTCAAGAAGAGATCAAAGAAATGGAAGGACAATCAAAAGAAGAATATATTGAAGATAAGGTACATATGACTACTAATTTTATACCAAGAAGTATGTTGGATCCTAATTGGGTGAAAAGGTCTCATATAGGGTGTTGGTTGTTCAAAAAGACATCTTATTTTAGAACCTCAAGTACTAGCTAGAATCTGTTGTGTTTGCTTGGAATGAATTGCTAGCTGATTTATAGGTGCCAATTCGTTTTGGATGTTCTTATTTTTTGCTTGTGAAGTTATTTATCTCTACTTTTTTCCCATTCCCCATTTATCTCATCCTTTTTTTCCTCTCTCTTGAGTTGTGCTGTAATTGTATTGTACAAACCTGCTTTTGGTGGAGAACCAAATGCCTTTGATGTGTGTGTGTGGGTGGTGCTGTTTTTTCTTATTTTATTTCCTTTTTAAACAGTAGATAAATGATGAATCTCTCTCTCTCTCTCTTTCTCCCTATATCCTCATGTTCCTGCCTTCTTTTTCCTTCTCTTCATATTCTTCCTTCTTTTAACTTCTCATCTCATCTTTCCTAAGAGTCCCAGTAGGAACTAGAAACCCGTGAAGAAAAACCATCGAAGCAGAAGGTTTGTACGGCTCCCATGTGAACAATCAAAAGCTGCCAGAAGAGTCAAGTCTTGGGCACAATATGTATTGTATTCATCATACAGATCCCCTTCATTAAAAAAAATAAAATAAAAATAAAAACAAGCAGATTGAGAAGCCTCAATCTTCAACAGAGTTAGCAGCTCACCTTAATCGTTGTACCTATCTTTTTCCGGTCACATGTCGATTTTTATACATCAGCCTCACTTTCTAATACAGGCCGATCTAAACTACCAAGGGCTTGATGGAACTAATCAACTGAATAAATGAGGTCCCAAGGCTAAGGTCCCAAGGAGTAGGCAACAAGAGCCTTGTATTACAGTATGAAGGTGCTCACTGCTCAGTGTCTACATCACAAGGTTGTAAATTTTAGTCATGTTCCCACTAAAGAAAAATCCCCAAATTCATACAAACAAGATCTAAGAAAATCCAACAAAATAAAAATAATTCAAACAAAGAAAATATTCTCTCAATTATGATTGAGATAAAGATTTTTGCAACTTCAAGTTCACCACTGAGCACTGGATTAGGGCCTAATAAACTCCACAAGGAAGAAGTCACTTTTCTAAAGGCAAAAGTCATGACCATACCCTGATTATTAATTTCATATAAAGTTCTCAAAACCAAGAAGAACTAAACAAGAATAGATGAATAAAATGCCCCTAATGCATCGCTATCTTTCCGTTTTATAAAATGGACATAAGTTTATCAAAGTTAGAAATTGCACAAGCCTTGGCTTGTTGACAAGCAAAGTTTCCTATCCAACGAATCCAAACTCTTGCTGTTTAGACATCATTAGAGCATCAAATATAGTAGTTCATTGAAGCATGAAAATAAAGCCTAACCAGGTCCTAACACCGGTCTGATGGACTAGGCTCAATATTTGGGCTTTGTCCTTTAGTGGCTTCCATTTAGGTTTCATGGATTGGCTGGCATCAGATGATCATAATTTTTTGCACCCATTTCTCCTGTCCAATCATCATGTGGGCATCACAAGCAATTGACTGTGAGCCATTGGCTAATTTTTGGTTTTTTCTTTTCTTTTTTCCTAATTTCTTCCATTATCCATTTTGTTTCCACCGCTAACTGTCAGTCCCACCTGATAAATAGTTCAGCCCCAATTTCAGGTGGAAGGGAGCATTTACAAAGCAGGTGGATGACACTCACATGCTTCATACAATTGCCACCTTGATACATGCTTCAAATCTTTAAATCTACAAGTCAGATACAAGACTATGAGTAATGATATGAAACAACAATTAACCCATTTGTGTCCTGATTTTATTGAGTTCAAGAAAACCGAATCCATAGGGGAAATTTTCATATAGTAAAACACTTTTAGCTCATTTTCAAAAAATTATAAAAGTTTTCCACAATGCTTTCAATCAAGTCTTCTACATATAAAAAAAAAAAAAATGGAATCAAGCATAAGTTAGCTCAAACATGGAATGTCTGGAAATAGACTAGCGGAAGGCAATTTGAAGAAGATAATTTCAGCGGTTGGACTTGGGGATGTAGGTAAGTGGAATATATCTTTTCTTACTACCCTTGGTTGTAACTTGCAAGCCTTTGGTCAATTAAGTGATAATATGAGTAGTAGTACTTCTGAAATCACCAAAATTTTTTGTGTTGTATAAATGAATCATCTCGGAAGTACCACTTTAAACATTTTAGTTTATGCCTTTGTCACTTCATTGGCTTCCTTGGTAAGCATATGGAGATATTGAACTTTAGATTGTATTTTCCAGTTGAACTTAAAGAGTCATCTAAAAACAATTGAGTGTACTTCTTCAATGAATTGCTTGGGATTGTCAATACAACATGTTTTATGCCCATGGTCTTATTTTCTTTTGCATTGACAGATCATTATTGTTTTTCAGTTGTTTTATATGCAGCTTTGTTTATGATGCAACGAATTTGTATTGAAGGGATATTGGGCTGATCATCTGGATCCAAATGACAGACTTTTAACTTTGTGTTCAATAGTTATAAACATCAATGGATTATATTTATACCCGTTTGTCAAATGGTACGTTATGATGATTTAGGGAAAAAGAAGACAAACTGAGGTTTCCTGAGATACATATCACCAGAACACTTGGTCCATTTTGGAGACCTTGAACTGAAGTGATGGTTCCCTAGAATAGCATACAGTATGAGTCCTGAATGAGCTAGCTGAGTGCTGTATGATCATCTTCTGTATTAATTCCACCACTGCAGATCACCACAATCTTCTCTTTTTCTATTTCTTTTGATATTTCGAACATCTGTTTCATACCTCACATATTCTGCACACTTAAGCTGAATTAGTTGTTTGAGATCTTAGCTTGACTAATACTTGTATTTGCACTTGCAAGAGTGATAAATAACTGTGAAGACATTTAATATGCTTCATTTTTCAAAATTTAGTTTGAGTATTTTATCTAGAAGCATAAGATGGGTACGTAGGGAACAGAGGGTGTAGTGTGTTGGGGCATTGGGTTGTTTATATGAAGTGTTTTTTTTGTCATGTACAGGTACTTAGCAGGTTGTAAATAAAAAATTAAATGTCACACGTATAGGGGGGAATATGCCGAAATTTCGAGAAATCTTTTACATTAGAAATTTTTTTAAATGTTGTCAGGGGTGAAAATGGCTGGGAAATCTAACGGAGGGAAGAACAGAGGAAGAGCATCGAAAGATAATTCTAAGGTTGTGGCTGATGGAAATGGAGTGCAGCAATCCAATTTGGGTGATAAGCCAATTATTCTTGGAACAAAGGTTTTTCTTGCCTTTTCCATATATATGCTTTTAATTAATTTTTCATTCATATACAACACCATGCATCACTGATTCTTATAGTTTAACCTGCCCTTTTATTCTGAGATTTTAATATTACAATAGATAAATAGTAGTTCATGCAAGTATAGACAAAGGAAAGCCACCAATACAACTAATAGTAATTCTACATCAACAGTTTAATATATTAACATGAATATAATGCTACTAACAGTCTGTGTTCTATACAAAGTACAAATGGCTGCACTCATTTGGGTAAGGCTTTGGCTTTCAACGATTATGCAAGTGATCATATGCATGCATGTCATGTACATGGCCCTCTTTCCTTTTGAATTTTTCTTTTCTTTTTTTTTTTTTTGGTGTGTTGGGTAGGTTTAATGAATATAGTTTTTGTGCATGACTTTTTTTTTTCAGCTAATAAATTTGTGCAAGAATTTAAGTAGCTGAAACTTGTAATTGATTGAAGAACCATAACTCTTAACTGTAAGTCCAAAATTGGAGTATTCTTGCTACTTTGTTGTCAGCTATACTTCACCATGTGCATGTTTAGGACTCTAAATTTGTCAAGCATGGGTCAAGAAAAAACTGAAAATAAAATTTGAAAAGGAAAGGCATCAACACTTTGAGTAGTCCTGTCTGACCAGCTCAAAATCTGAGCCCCAAAATACTTTGGCCTGACCAGTTAACAGACCCCACGAGCAATGTGTGTAATGCAAGTGCTGATGTAAGTGGTGAAACCTTCTAATATGTATTTGTGTGTCTGCCTATTCATGTATAGTCAGTATATATAGTGTTGGATATAGATGTGTAAAATATTTAGCAATGTTTTATATACATGATCCATCCAAAGGCAAACTTATCACTCTAGTTAAATGATGTATATACAGGAAAAAAATAAAAAAAATTATTATTTTTTAATAAAATATAAATGTTTTGCTTGCGCAAAAAAACGCCCGCAAAAGTTTTCTAAAATTTATTTTTGAAACAAAAAACTACTTTTATCGGCGCAAAAAAAAGGCCGGCAAAATTTTTCTAAATGCTTGAAAGAGTTCTGATGGTATTAAAACATGCCCTTTACGAAGGAGGTCCGGTGGTATCCCCCGGCGGGGGTCGACCTATTAGCATCAGAACCTTTGAAGCCAACTATTGCTCCACCAAAAAGGGTAAGGACATTGCTCCCATGTCCTCCAAACTTGCTGAGGATGATTCTAATGTTGAATCAGATTATGAATCGAATGATGTCGAGCTTGGAGGATTTTTTGTTAAAAAGTTCATAATGTTATAGAAAAACAAGGAAAAGAATTTGGAAAAGCACTTTTAGAACAACAAGGAACCCAATAAATCTAAATTTGTGCCTAAGTCCGATAAAAATCCGTTGAAAGGATCCTCCAAGCCTATCCAATGCTAGTCAAAGATACGGTCACACTGCTGCTAAGTATGTCAATCATAAAGAGAAAAGCAAAGGCATGGCTTTGAGCGTCTCTTGGGAAGACGACTCTGAGGAAGAATATTGTGAGCTTTAGTCCCCCTCTCACGAGTCTGGAAGATCTGTTGCTTTATGGCTTTGTCTAATGTCTTTTCAATATAGGGTTCATCTGATAAGGATTCCAAGTCAGATGAAGATATCTATCTACATAATTTCTTTGACAATGAACAAGACTTGGAAGCTGAATACAGGAGATTGTTACACGATTCCATACTTATGTCAAAGATTAATGAAAAAAGGGCGCTAAAGTTGGAAGTTATGGAATCTTAGAACTCTTATCTAACAGCACATTTGGAAGACTCACTTGCTAAGGTAAGTCAGTTGGAAGATCATCATTGTTGACACCAAAAAATGTCACTTTGCCTCTTCAAGATCCAAAGAGCTACATGAAGTCGCAACCTACCATAAATAGGCAATGCTACTTCTAAAAATCAAATCTTGTCAGAATCAAACAAAAACTGCAAGATCCTTCAAGACAGCCAAAAGAGGAGTACACAAGAAGTTTCGGGCCATTTTAAAATCATTTGGCCTAACTTCGCTTCTCCGACAGCCGAAAAGGAGCTCTCGGCGGCAAAAGCATTGAAGACACTAAATCTTCGATCAGAGCCGATGGATGGTCTCAAAATACTTCCAAAAGGCTCCACGTCAAGTTCCGAGTCAAACCGACAACGTTTGACCCTACATAAACCCTCGAACAGCTAAATCAAGCCTCTCGGCGGCGAGAACCACCGAGGCCATTACTCATCAGATAGAGCACATGGACGGCTTCAAAATGCTTACAAAGGGTTACACGTCAAATTTCAGGTCATTTCAACAACATTTGACCATAGTTTGACGCTCGGAAGTCAAATCAGGCCTCTCGGCGGCAAAGCCCTCTGGGACCATGATTTCCAAGACAGAGCCTATGGATCATCTTAAAATGACTCCAATAGGTTCCCTGTCAAATTTCAAGTCAATCGGACATCGGTTGACCGCACATCAAACCGCGACATCTTCATCGCGACAAAAGCGAGTCTACTGGTGATAGGACCCCAAACGGCTTCAAAACTCAAATAAAAGCCTATGGTTGGTCTTATTTATTGCTTAGGAGGCTTCACAGCAAATTTCAGGTCATTTCGACATCGTTTGACCCAGTTTCAGCTTCTGACGGAAAATCAGCAGCTTTGCGCGACAAAGTCTTCGGCTTTCTCAGGAAATTGGAAACTTTGCAAAATAAAATGCAAGGATTCTCATCAGGTTTCCTATAAAGAAATCAGGCCAATAATTGGTCAAAATGTCAAGGAAAAAAACAGAAGAAAAAAGAATCGAAAAATAGCAAAAACGGACACAAAACGGGACAAAAAGGGGGAAAACCCCCCAGGGTCGCCGGGAAGGCCCCGGAAACCCCGGTTTTCGCCGTTTTTTTGCGATTCGAAGCGCCCAGCCTCTGGTACTTTCCAAAATTCATGCTTTTGAGACACCAAATCCTCTGACATCCGTCCAAAACACGGGTCAATCATCAAGAGTATCGAAAATAATATTGATCGCCACCCGGTTAACCAAAAAAAGTGTGCTTTCTACCCGACCGATCGAGAAATTGACAGGACAGATGGCACCGACCCGCTGTTGGCAACAAACACCTGAAATTACATGGTCATCTGATGTCGATCTACATGAAGATCCATCGATGATCATCGCCAGAAGAATCCCAAAAGACACGGCACGGCCCGCGACTCTTCAACTGCTCGGCGACCACTTAATGCGATTAATTGACTAGCTTTATTACAGTCATTAATCCATTTCTTTGGACGGACCAATCAGAAGCAAGCATCCGGGAGTTACAAGTCAAGAGATTCATGGAATTTAACCCATGAAACTCCTCCCATCATGGCGATTAAAGGCGATTAAATGCCCTCAATCTCCTCCGGCCAATCAGAGGCCAAGAAAAAGGAGTTACAAAATAAAGAATTCAATCTTGTAACTCCTCCCTTTATGTAGCTTTATGACAATTAAAGCTCATAAACCCTCCTAAATGGCCACCTAAAAGCCTATAAATAGGAGAGCTCTCCAAGAAGAAAGGATCATCAGAAAAAAGCACAAACACACAGACAGATAAAGCGCAGAAATCCAGAGAAAGGAAAAAGAGAGAAAACTCTACGGAAGTTCTACACCGACCACCGCAACAAGGTGACAAAAGTCCCTTGGGGGGTACCCCCAACCCAAGGTCCTTGCCTTCTCCTCCTGCCTCCAATCGCTTAGATGTGGCTTTTCAGCCCGTCTACTCGGCTTTTTATTGGACATAGGACCTCCTTTTGGTCTTTGTCCTCTAAAAACCTGAGGTTATAGCCAAGTCAAGCGAATCAATAGCATCCTCTGTTCTCATCTGCATGGATGATGGCGAAGCCCACATATGGCTTGCGACCGTCAATCTAAACGAGTCCCCCACAATCTCCTGAGAAGTTAGATCATCCTTTTCTTGCTTTTCATTGTAGTTTGTATTTTTTCAAAAGAGACAAAAATCACAACTCTTGTCTTTCATTATTGATAAGGATTGTAAATCGGCTATAAACGCCAAAATCGGCTATAAACGCCAAAAATCGGCTATAAACGCCAAAATCGGCTATAAATGCCAAAAAAATCGCCTTTTACGGCAAACCAAGAAAAATGTCTCTTTTCTTAAATATATGTGCAATGGAAAACTTGAAAGAAGTTGATTTCCTTTTTACTTGCGAAGGTTGATCTCCGGATCACCACTTGCAATTCCAAGTAAAATAGAAAATCTGGCACACCCTCACACAACAAAAATGTTGATGCACGCCCCTGCCCCCTGGTTACGAAAGGGTCGGAACCAAACGGACTCCCACGTCCGCCGACCTCGGTAGGAACCGAGCAGGAGCGCGGTCCATCAAGCTGGCACACCCGGTGGGACTCGTTTATTTGAGAACACGATGCTAGAAATGAAATATTTGCATATCATATATTTTGCTCTATGCTTATATTTCTTTTCTCGATTCCTTGGCTACTTTATAATTGGTGGCCTATGTTGGATTCCGCATCTAAAAAAAATGAGATGAGATTTTTTTTTTGGAAATTTCTAATTCTTTGAATTTATTTCCACTCTTTCTCTTTTCAAAAAAAAAAATAAAAAAAAAAAAATCATATTTTTCATTTTGGATTCAAAATTGAGAAACTTTGATCCTCTCCCTTCTGGGCACTGGCGCTCACGGAAATCGCTGAGATCGTGTTCGGATCGGGGATTGGGCCATTGTTTCTCTTTGATGAGTTCATTAAAGATCTAAAAAAAAATATATAAAAAATATATATATATAAAAAAAAAAATTTAGATTTCTCAATTTGGATTCAAAATTGAGAAACCTTGATCCGTTCCTATAGTTCATCGCGCTTGCAGAAATGTTGAGCCTGTTCGACGAAGGTTTTGGGCCATCGTTTCTCTTCGATGAGTTCATTAAAATATATATATAAATAAAAAACAAAAAAAAAAGACATAGACCACTAAGGTTAAACCAATTGTGTTCTTTGATCATGGTTGATTCAAAGAAAAGCCTTGTCCAGAGTGTGGAGACAGCTTGACTGTTCTAGGCAAGGGTCCTCCAAACGGGTTCATTAAGTAATCCTACCCTTACCTGGGGGCAATTCTATCAATCAAGATTTCATAAGACCGGGTTAGGAGGCCTATGTGTACTCTCTCGTCGTTTAAATAATTTTTTTTAAAAAAATAAGTTTTTTAAAAAAAATTAAAATTTTAAAATAAAAAATAAAAAATAAAAAAAATTTCAAAAAAAAATCTTAAAAAATATAAAAATAAAAAAAAAAGATTTAAAAAAAAAACTTCAAAATTTTAAAAAAAAAAACTTCCGTCATTTTGGGTTTAGATTGGAGAAATCTTGGTCTTCTCCTTTCTGAGCACTGGCGCTCGCGGAAATCGCTGAGCCCGTGTTCAGATTGGAGTGCCTTTTGCTCTCTTTGATGAACCCGATATTGGCCTTTCAAAAAAAAAAACTCGTCATTTTTGGATTCAGATCCGAGAAATTATGGTTCATTTCTTTCTGAGGCACTGGCGCTCGCGGAAATCGCTGAGCCCGTGTTTAGATCGGAATACCATCTGCTCTCTTTGATGAATCCAATCTTGACCTTTCAAAACAGAGAATCTCATCTCATAGATGCGATCTCAAAACATTTGTGTCTAGCGGTACTAGTACGCCCTTTCAGGGTCTACTGTATTGCGACCGGCACATTTGTAACTCCAACTTTATATTCTTCTTACCTCGAGCAAGCTCTGCTTCTCGATAAGTCGAATTTAAGTTCACAATTGCTTCTAGCAGTCACTGGGATGCCCATTCTGGGCTTACCATACCTGCGATCAGAACAATTGTACCATCTATGGCGTTTTGCCTTCTTCATGTTGCTTGGGTCAGAAAAGACGAAACCATAGAACTTCCCATTTATGATCATTATATTCTTGTGATTACTAATGGATGTGGTCTTGTTTCAGAAATTTTCGAAAAAAACTAACAATGGCAGCTTCACTAACCATTACTTTCGATGAAAACAAGCACCAACTCATGCTTCAACAGAAGCAAACCACGCGCACTTACAAGCGCCCCATCAGCTGCCGAAGCATCAACTCCCTCGGCAACTCTCTGAACTCCGGGTCGACTTCGACTCCCCAGACTATCGTCTTTGGGACGCTGGGACCATTCCCACTTCCTGAGGAACAAACTGCTCCCTCCAAGAAGCAGAAACTCGCCTCTCAACGTGTCACTACCGTGACACCAAAGGCGAGCACCAGAAGGCCTGAAGCCCGTGGCAGCCCCATGAAGCCTCGACCTGCAAGCAACCAGGTCTATACCAAGACTTGGTCCCAAGACCTTCACCAAAGCTAAGAAGGTCCCAAACATCCACTAAGCCATCATTCCTGGCCCCACTCAAGGAGAACCAGTTCTACCCTCTTGCCTACATGAAAGAGGAGAGACCCATCTCCAACCTGACTCCCAAGTCAAACCAGCATGAGCCGGCTTGTTCCTACAAGCCCAAAATCAAGTCATGCATCACAAGGCCTCTACAAGCACCTGCTAAGGCCTACAAACCTGCAGTTCGACCCTTCATCTCTACAGGGGCTGAACTTAAAAAATTCAAAGCTTCGCTGCAACAGGCGAAGGACAGGGTTCGCATCCTGTCCTTGCCCAGCTGCAAAGAAGACAGGCTCGGCTGCTGCGCCCTAGGGAGCACATCCTTCATCGTCAAAGCCCAGCCAGAGCTGACTGAAGCTCAAATTGCTCGTCGCATACGCCGCCGCGCGTCGTATAGACAAATGAGACTAGAGAAGCAAAGAACCCAGTCTCCTACACTTCAAGTCTCTCCCAAATGGGTCGAAAAAGAAAGACCCAACCAAGTTGCTGCCGTCCATATGGTTGGAAAAACCAGAAGGCACCAAAAATCAGCAACAAAAATCCATGTCCGACGTCCGATGACCCGCAGCTCTCAAGGACAAGAAGACATTCAGAAGAATCCCCTGCTCCTTCAAGCAAAGGACAGTAGAGTGATCCTTCCTCAAGCTCTTCTTCAAAAAGAATGAGCCCCAGCTCAGTCACCAGGACAGTTTCTTCGTTCGAATCACGAAGGATGAATGTCTTGGCTACAAATTCTGAGCCACCACCCCGCAATCCACCTCCAGAAGATGCGATCACCCGCATCCAGCAGTTGGAACAGGGCCAGCAGAGGATTGAAACTCTGATGGAAAACCTTCTCCTCGCCTTCCAAAATCAGGCGAACAATGAACCTCCTCCGAATCATCAAAACGACGAGGTAAATGGAGAAGAAAATGAGTCACGCGCCCTTACCAAAAAGGACGTAAACAGTATCCTCGCCAAAGCAAAAGAAGAGGATATACTCAAAGAGCATGGGATCAAGCCACCATATCCGTTATGGATGGACCCGGTCCCATTCCCCACCAAATTCAAGCATCCTACTCTCTAAACATATACGGGGAAAGGATCAGCCAGACAACACGTCATCCACTTCAAGATCCTGACGGGAGCTATCGCGGATCAAGATGCACTCAAGATCCGCCTCTTTGTAAGTACCCTAAAAGGTACGGCCTTCGATTGGTACTCCACTCTGCCAGAGGACTCAATCCAAAACTGGGCCATGCTAGAGACACGCTTCCTGACTCACTTCAAAGGTGAAGATCATCCCGCTACTATGGCTCAGCTGTGCAGCCTAAAACAGGGGGAGAATGAATAAACATATGACTTCATTCACAAGTGGAAAGCAATGGCATACAAATGCTCTGATGTATTGCCACAAGCGTCGCTAGTCGACATCTGCCGAAACAACATGAGAGCTAGAATCCGCTCCATGATCATCCGCAACAAATCAAAAAACCTGGGAGAACTCCTAGAAGCTTCCATGGAAGCTGAAACGGTGATTAAAGACCTCAACAGTCAAAAATCATCAAGAAAAGAGCCAACCGCCATTGCAACCTCTAAACCAAAGAAAAAAGAGGTCCTCAATGTGCAGACCAAGTCAGCTCCTCAGCCACCAAAGAAAGCTGAAAACAAAGCTGCTGGTAAGAGACCTGAACTCTCAGATGCCTTCAAAGAACGAGTAGAGAAGAAATACCCGTTTGATGAAGACGTTGATGAAATCTTCGGGGCTCTTGTGGCCAACGGCAAGCTCACCTTGCCTGAACCAAAAAGACCGGGTGATGTTGGCAAAACCAACGATCCTTGGTACTGTCCATACCACCAGATGATCTCGCATCCTCTCAATCAATGCTTCGTTGTGAGAGAGAAAATAAATGAGATGTGGAAAAACGGAGTCATTACCTTTGACAAAAACTATGGGCCTGCCTCCGTCAACATGGTGACATGTGGACAAACATCAAAATCACCGAAGAAGAAGATCACTACTTCCTTCAAGGTGATAAACTCAATCCAAGCGTCCGAGGAATTGGTTCCTTACCCGACACCAGACGGACAACCGATATGGGTACATCCTGATCTCCTGGAAGATGAAAATTGGGAGGTCGTGAAAACAAAGCCTACAGCTCAACAGCGAAGGCAGGCTAGGAAACATCTCCTCAAGCTCAAACGGCAAGAGAAGACCCAGCCAAAACTAGAGGTCAAAGAAAAGGCAGTGGCTTCCTCTACCGCTTCACTGGAGGTAACAAAAACATCCCTTCCAGAGACTTCAAAGGGGGTAAGGAAATTCACTCTCAGTGATTTCATGCCACCTCAATTCAAAGAAGCCATGCAGGAGGCATCATACTCTTGCAATTCGGTAGTTGGATTCTCCTTTGATGGATACGAGTCCAGCGACACCGATGATGGATTCGAATCCAACTACACAGATGAGTGGGAGGAGTCCCTTGAAACAGGAGAATATCTCTCCGATGAAGAATGGGTTCCTGAGTCTCATCTTATGCCAGTAATCTGGTATAACCCCCTACAGTCACAAGGATCCTGGTCTGATGATGAAGAAGACCAAGAGGCTGTATAAGAAAATGCTGCTGACTCAGCACCTCTCATTACTCCAGTGGAAATCAACCATGTTGAGCCACAAAGAGTTGATGAAGAAGAAGATCCGGCTCCCATGCCTGATCTTGAAGAATATGCAAGGATCTTGCAGCGACTTGCTCTAGAACAAGAGCAAGACCGCGTCAACGAGCCTCCTCGCAACCCAGAGCCTGAAGTCCCTGAAGACCATCAGGTACATTCTCCCTTAACTCTTGAAAATGGAGAAAATTGCTGGATAGACGATCCTCTCACATCCGAGGATGAGTCTGACTCCGATCAGGCAACGTCTCCCGTCAGAGCTTCCTGTAATGTGATAATTCGGGATTATAGCTCTTCCGAAGCATCGTCTGATGAGAGCACTTACACTCCGGCGACGCCTAGCAATGTATCTTCTGAAGCCACCTCGTCTCACGTGACTTTCACTGAGATGACACCCTCTCAGGTTTCCTCTCCTGAGATTGTGACTTCAAAGTTCACACCCTTCCTGACTGAAGAATTCCCAGCTATTGATGCTTGAGACGATGAATTAGTCAACGAAGAAGAAAGGTTGCTGGATGCTGTTCAGGACTTGTTCCCGAAAAATGCTCCGTGCAACACGATCACTGAGGATGGCAACTCTATTGCTGATTCATCCTCAGCAAATGAAAAACGACAGCCTCTTGATCCTGAAGACAATCTTCCAAACGAAGACCCTTCTCAAGAAGCTCTCGAAGTTGGTAGAGGCACCCGCTCTGGCTGGGACTACCACAAAAATTACAACCAATCTTCCTTTACATATGTAAATCCTTCGGGAAAAGATGTTGTAAGCGCCCCTAGTGGCGACAATGATGAACATGCAGGCCCTAAGGAGACTTTCAAGTATGACTTGATTGAACACTTCAAGCACATACATGCACGTCTGCACATCCTAGATTTGTTGCGAATGTCTCCGCACACTCGTGATAATCTCATCTCGGAATTACAAAAGCTGAATGAGGATGTCGACAAATATGCCCCGCAAGTCCTCCAAATTGAAATGGATTACCGGGTCAAAAACTCAGAAGCCTCCTCAAAGGGAGAAAAGAAGAAAACTGAGGGATCATGCATTGAATGCCTCTCGGTTTAAAAAGCAGCCAGTGCAACCATCGCCTTCACAAAGGACGACCTCCTACTTGGTGAAACCAGGCATAACCGACCCCTGTACTTCACAGGGTATATCAAGGAAATGCCTATGCACAGAGTTCAGATCGACCCAGGTTCTGCACTCAACCTCATCTCCACATCGGCTCTTGAAGAGTTGGGCATCCCACCCAGCAAGCTGAGCCACACATCTGTATCTATCTTTGGATACGATGGGAGCACTCAAAGGCCTATCGGCAAAATCAGGTTCAAGTTGCAGATTGGTGATCTTATCTCTGAGGTCACAGTGTATGCAATAAAAACCCTTTCATGCTATAACATCCTTCTCAGACGCCCTTGGATCCACGAGAATGGTGTTGTCCCTTCAACTCTACATCAATGCATCAAGTTTGTTGGCGACGACGGCATGATACATCGAGTCTTTGCGGACAGAAAACCCTTCAAAGGTAAAGAAGTCCACTTCGCAGACTCACAGATGTATGAAGGTGAAAAAGAAGAAGAGGAGAAGCACACAACATCCTTTGCCGAAAATCTCCAGAAAGATAAAGGCAAAGCTCCTCAACAATCACCAGAAGAAAACAAACCATCCGGTAAATCTGAAGAGAGCATGCAAACTCCCTTCATCATTTCCCTCAAATCTTCAAAGCCTTTGGTCATCACAACTAAAGTGAAGAAGGCAAAGCAAAAGCCTGGGGGCAAATTTGTTGTCTCTTTCGTGTCTATCATGCAAGACACGGACTCGGATTCAGAGCCGGAAGACAACACATCGTCAAGCCAAGCTGACACTCAGCAAGTTCACCCAGCTCTTACTCCAATGGAGACAACTTCTGACATAGAAGATCCTACGTCAGCTTCCTTCGTTGTTCCAGCAACTTCAGCAAAGGAAAAGCCGATCTTCTTCCATAGATCGGATGCTTCTTCATCAAACTCCATGCTTGAACCTTTCCAAAATGAAGGTATGCCTCAACTATCCTTATATAGTCCTGTGGCACAAGCTATTATGAAGAAAATGGTCTCTAGTCACAAAAGAGACTGGAGCGACAAAATGTCTGAAGCTTTGTGGGCCTATCGAACCACCGTTCGAGGACCAACCCATAGCACACCATTCTCCTTAGTCTATGGATGCGAAGCTGTCGTACCCTTGGAAGTACAAATTCCTTCCTTGAGGGTATCCTTGCAAAATGACATGACTCAAGAAAGCAATGTCAAATTGCGACTCCATGAGCTGGACAATCTCGATGAGAGACGGCTCGAAGCTCAACAAAGCATTGAACTTTACCAAGCACGCATGGCAGGATCTTTCGATAAAAAGGTCAGGCAACGCGCCTACAAAAAGAGTGACTTGGTTCTTGCGGTAAAAAGACCAATGGTCTTCGCTCACAAGTCCAAAGGCAAATTTGAGCCAAAATGGGAGGGACCCTACGTCATCGACAAGGTATTCTCCAACGGCGCATACGCACTCCTAAACATGGAAGGTGACAGATGTATGCTGCCCATCAACGGCAAGTTCTTAAAGCGGTACTACCCTTGAAGACTTACCCAACTGGGTAAGAGCAATGCCTGTACGGCCAAAACCGGTTTCCAGGTACACGCTCGCTAAACCCACCGTTTTTTTAGAATTTTCATATCAAATGTTGAAATTTCTAGAAATTTAAAACAATGCTTACTTTCATCGTTTCATTATTCAAAAAAAAAAAATTCAAGTTTAGGAACCTTTCCCTGACTTGACCAAAATTTTCAACCATTGAACCCAAAATTCATGGTTTGAAACAAAATCCGGATTCAGGGATTTCCACCCTAGTCCACCCTGCCTTTTACCGCCAAAATGGTTTTAGGTCAAAACTTATGACCCTCGTGTCTTTAAACAAAAAAAAATGGTTTTTCAAAAACCGCGGGGAAGCGACGCTTAGTCGATACTCGCACAAATCGGAAGCATACGAACCACGTTCAACACTTCCAAAATCGCAGGGAAGTGACATTTCGTCGGTACTTGCAAAATCCAAAACTGTGGAGACGCAACATTTCAGTTGATATCCACAACCCAAATTTCAAAGGTTCGAAGAAACCTAAAAAACCATGGAGACGCAACATTTCAGGTGATATCCATTACCCAAAGGTTCGAGAAAACCACAAATTTCAAAAATCGTGGGGAAACGACATCAAGTCAGTACCCGCAAAACCAAAATTTCTGAAAAGCAAGGATGCGACATTCCATCGATACTTGCACCCAAATCCGCGAGGATGCGACATTCCATCGATACTCGCAACCGAATGAGCAAGGATACGACATTCCATCGATACTTGCAAGAACATTCAACAGGGAGGTGACTTTTAGTCGATACTTGCATTTTTTTTTAAAACCAAACCGGCTATAAATGCCATCAAAACAGGCTATAAATGCCACAAACCGGCTATCAATGCCACCAAAACAAAACCGGCTATCAATGCCACAAACAAAAACTTGGATTTCAAAAAAAAAAAAAAACCGGCTATCAATGCCACCAAAACAAAACAGGCTATCAATGCCACAAACCGGCTATCAATGCCACCAAAACAAAACCGGCAATCAATGCCACAAATCGGCTATCAATGCCACCAAAACTGGCTATAGATGCCACAAAAAAAAAAAAAAAAAAAACTCTCGGCTATCAATGCCACAAAAAAAGAAGCTGGCTCTCATGCCAAAATTGGCTTCCATGCCACAAACAAAAACCTGGCTTCCATGCCAAAACAATCATTTGACAAAAGATTTTCACAAAATGACAACCTTTTGATCAAATCCCATTTAGCAATTACTTTTATCACAAAAAGATTCAAGTGAGCGTAGGGATAACAAAAAAAAAAGAGAGCATCCCATTTAGCAATTACTTTTATCACAAAAAGATTCAAGTGAGCGTAGGGATAACAAAAAAAAAAGAAGAGAAAGTGTTCACAAGCACTACAAAAAAAAGTACCAAAAAAATACATGTGGTACCAAAAAAAAAAAGTGTTCACAAGCACTACAAAAAAATAAGTACAAAAAAAAATACAAGTGGTACAAAAAAAGAGAAAAGGGGATAGTTTCTGCCATTAAAAAAAAAACATAAGCTCAATCAAAAATGGTCTCCAGCCAAGAGTTTAGCTCCTTAAGCAAGCTTTTGGCCTCATCCGTCAAGGATTCCAAGGCACGCTTCTTCAGGAACCTGCCATGAGATGCTGGGGTGGGCTGTAACCCTTCTTTCGCACCAGGAAGCTTCCCCCGAGCGGTTTTCCATTGTTTGTTCTCATCAGACTTCCTTTTGAGAACTCGATTGGCATCCGCAACCCGGTGAATCAGAACAGTCTCCCTTTCACGAGCCTCTGTTATTTCAGTCCACTTGGCAGCGACTTGTGCCTGCAATTGCTCAAGACGTTTCCTGGCCTCATCGACCTCCCTATCAAGGATGTTAAGGTCATGTGTCAGCCTAGTGATGGTTAGCTCTTCTAAGTTCTTCTCTCGGACTGCCTGCTTCCTGCTTTCTGTAGCCTTATCCAGGTTAGATTGAGCCTTATCCGCAGGGTCCAAGAACATCTCCTTGAAGAACTGATCGTCAGGAAAACTCATGGTCTCAAACCACTTGTCACCCAGCTCAATGATCCTATCAACGATCGCCCTGGCACTTGTGACATCCAGACCAGCTTCTTCAGCATCACCGAGAATCTCACGCACATGCTGGATCATCCCAAATCTGGCATCTAAGTGCCCAGAAAGCAGAGTCTCAATCCAAGAGCTCAGAACTCGCACCACCACCTTCTTCGCAAAAAGAAGAGATGGCCCAGCTGAAGATTCACCCAACTCCGTTGGTCGGCTGCTCATGTCATCATCTGTTGGAAGAGTAACAAAAGAACTCTTTCCAGTTGAAGCTGCTCCTGCTCGGGAAGGAATCTCAGCACGAGGTATCTCCTCAACATTGTCAGAGCTGGTCCCAAGAGTCTCTACCTCTGGATCAACCTCTGGCACCCCTTGCTCTGGAAGCGACAGATCCTCCTGATCTGTCACTTCAAAACCTGCCAAAGAAACACAAAAAGGTATGAATATAATCCTGTTTGAAAATCATTATCAGGGTTATTACTACAAAATACCTTCTTCGACGACTGGCGGAACACTTTCTTCCTCCATGAACTCATCGGAAACATCATCAACATTTGCGTCCATCGATGGTTCAAAGTCATCGGAATCCTGTGGCAAGTCAGCTGGCAAGAAAAATGTTAGCAAACCAAGTCACAGACACAAAAAAAAAGCAAAAGAAGTCGTACCAATCGGAGATTCTGGATACACTCCAGAGTCCCTCGGTTCTTCTTCAGGTGCCTCGACAGGATCCGTCACCACCTCATCGACTGGAACCTCAGGCATCACCAAGTCTTCCTCTGCTAAAAAAAAAGAAGAGAAAAGCAGAAACAAGAAGCAAATCAGAACATGGAAAAATCCCATGAAAACAAATGGAAAGAGAAAAAGGAAGAATCATACCTTCACTGATGGTCTCTTCTTCTCGGCTTCTCTTCTTTGGAGGCTCGTCAGCATCCACTGGCACATCCTCATTAATAGTAAGAGGAACTTCCAAGTCAGGAGAGTCCTCATGCTGCCCCTTGCTGCGATGATGACTCATCCCCCTCTTACCCCGGCGGGCTTGCTTCTTCGAGGAACCTGCCCTGCTGTCAGAGTCAGGTTTCCCACTTGACTCCTCACTGGATGGTCTACTCTTGCCAGTAGACTCCACGGAAGCTTGCCTCTGTGCCGCTTGCATCCAAGCACCAAGTTCGGCTTCCTCCTCTTCTAGCTGCTCTAAAGCCTCATCAGGTATTTCTCGAACAGCTTCAAAACCAATGACGCCCTGGTCACCGAGAAAGCCTATCTTGTGCTTCTCTCCAGAAAGGAAGGCCCAAACTTCCTCTCGCCGGACGCCATCCGACTTTCCAAGGCCCTTTCCAGATGCCAGCTTCACATCAAGCTCCTTCTTGGAAAGCCCCCGATATGCCGAAAAGCTCTCCGCGAACCACTTCGCAAAGCCGGCAGTCCGGGAAGTCAGCAACACAGGATAAGAAATCATGGCTGTAGTGCCTTCAGCACTATAGAAAGCCCATGCATTTCTCCCGTCCTGTAAGCCTCCAAAGCGCTTCACCATGCTTGAAGGCGCTCCAACAACGCCTTGAGAAAAGCCCAGCTGCAAAGCAAAGCGAGAGGGTACATACGGTTGGATGTCGATGAAAAGATGTCTACGGTACACCATCGTGCCGACACGTATGCTGAAAAGCCACTCTCTCTCTGCATTCGTCAAGGAATAATGCCTTCCCGACCCCGCCCTGGTAGAGTCTCGGGAGGCACCAAAATCAAAAGCCTTCTTCCGCAACTCCGGAGAAAGCTTCACTGAAGACTGCCCCATCTCGACGTCCCTGAACCGTCGGATCCTCATGCGGGCAAACAAAAGTGATTCGGACACGGCTTTGCCCTTAGCCAGTCGAATCATCAGAGGATCATCATCCTGTGCAGCACCCAGCCGGTGGAAGCCAGGACAGTGGTATACATACCACGAATAAAAGATATGGGCTGAAAATACCCTATTCATGGGAAGCCCAAGCCGAACCAAAAAAGCAGCAGCCTGCAGTTCGGTACACAGGTAGGAGTAAAGAGCTGGCACCAAAGCAAGCTGCTCTCCAAACGCCATCTGACAAGCCGGAAAAATACAATGCGGCCTGATGTGCGTTCCATCTCCTCCAGCAAAAATAGCCTCACCAAGCCAATAAGTGAGGGTAAACAGCGAGATCTCTCCGCAGTGCAATGTCAGGACATATGGCGTTTGTACTGGCACAGAAATCTCTCAACTCTTCTTGCATGGCCAAGATCTTCTTTGAACTTGGATCCTGAGCTCCGGCTTCCTGGGTCACACTATTAGAAGACTCCCTGCTACCAAAAAAATTGGGGAATGAAGAGCTAGAACTCTTCCAACTGCTGGATCTAACTTTCAAACCCTCCTTCTCCTTCAAAAAATCATAGAAGGCGACGAGCTGAAAGTACAGAAGCCTGAACTCCTCAGACTGCCCCTCGAGGACGCTGTCAATCGGCATAAACTCCTCATAGAGTTTGCCGAGGATGGGCAATCCAGTAATGGCGCTCAGCTCCTTCAAAGAAAAACCAATCTCACCATTCGTCACAACGAAGGTATTGGTTTGTGGGAGGAATGATTCCAGCATAGCCATGAAGGCCTCGTCGGAAAAGATCACGGTCTCCCTAAAGGCGCGGACCGCATCAAAAATCCCGGCTTCCTTCAAAACGGCGCCACCAATCAGCAGGACGCGATCAGTCCACGACTTCCACTCAGAGTCAGCATTGAAACGGCCACGGAGTCGAAAAGGCTTGATCCAATTGCTGCCGTCACTGCTAAAAATACCAAGGCCCACCGGTCTCAAATCGACCGACGGATAATCAGAACCCTGGTAGCCGCTGGATGGCATCAACAGGTCCATGTCAACAGGCGACCTCTCTGTATATCCAGGAGAACCGCCAACAAAAACCCCGGTCTTGATTACATTTGTCCTTCTCACCCAGCTTGGAGGATCTTCCCTCTTAGAGCACGTGGGGGCAAGGCTCAGAATCGAGACGGTGCGATCAAACGTCGACCGGGTAGCAACAGTCTTCTTCTCACCATCTGCTGTGAAAGAAAACTGAAAACATCTCCTCTGGTATGTCATGTCATCAGGGACTGCATCACCAAAGAAGAAGGTAGGCTTGGGCAAAACGCTCTGATCTTCCATCACCCATGGACGGCTGCTTACCATGATCTTATAGAATTCCTCTCCCTTAAGAGCGATCAGTTGCTTCCTCATCTCATCTCTGTTGAGGGAGTCGCACTCTTCCAGATTTCTTTCAACATACTGGACCTTCTCAAAGGCCTGCTGAACGGCCGGATTAGAAGATCTAGAAGATCGACGAGGTACGCTTGTAGCAGGCTCTTTACCCTTGTTCGTTCTGGAGGAACCACCTGAAAAGGATGGAAAAGAAAAAGATCAAACATCAAGATGACAGAATCTCGCTAAAAAAAATCTGCCGAAATTTTGACATGATGACGGGGCAATTCCAAAGAAAAGGAACTATCCCGAAAGAAATAGAAAGCTTGAAGATGGGCTCAACATCGCTGCGAGCTCCGAAACTCCAAACTTTCGAAACCTCAAAGTCTCCACAAAATCAGGAAAGGCTCAACATCGCTGCGAGCTCCAAATTCCCAAAATTGCGAAAACTTTCAGGTATGCTATCACATCATGCTACAAATTTAATTTACAATTGAATGCATGCATGAACATCTAGGTTTGCCAAAAAAAAAAGGGGCATTATCATGATGAGCAAAAAAAAAAAAAGAAAAGAAACTTTCTCAAAAAAAAAAGGGGAAAGAAAACAAACCAAAAAAAAAAAGAAGAAGAAAAAAAAGGAGATGGCCCACAGGCCACGTGGCCGTACGGCCAGATCCGTACGGATCTGTCCGTACGGCCCACAAACAAAAAAAAAACATGAAAAAAAAAGAAAGAAGAAAAGAAAAAAAAAACGTGTGAAAAAAAAAGGGAAAACACGTGAAAAAAAAAGAAAAGAAAAGAAAGAAACATAAAAAAAGAAAGAACTTTTTTTCCTACAATGGAGTTTTCTTGAAAAAGGGAACTTACTTGAAGCCGTTGATGGAGAAGAAGAAGAAAAGTCTTGAAGATCTTGAAGAAGAAGAACTCTTGGTCTTGAAGCCCTCTTGAGATTATTGCAAAAGAAAGTTGTAAGAGCAAGAGATCCAACCTCCTCCTTGCTTTTATAGAAGAGAGCAAACCAAAGAAGGAAAGAAGAAAGAGGTAAGTGTTACTAATTAGTAGCATTACCAAAAGAAAGAGATTAGAAAGATTCTTTCCCAAAAGAAAGATATCTTGAGGGATTCTCTCCCAAAAAGAAATCAATGAGAGATTTTCTCCCAAAAGATAGGATCGATGAAGGATTCTTTCCCAAAAGAAAGATATCTTGAGATACCCTATCCCAAAATAAAGGGAATATGAGAGATTCTCTCTAAGTAAAGATATTCTTAGATATTCTCTATCCAAATGAGATATTTTTGGATATTCTTTACAAAAATGACACCATATGAGATCTAAGCCATTTCAAAAGCTTAAGGTCCCATGGGTTGGCCCATATGAGCCAGGTTTGACCACCTAGGCACTTAAAAAAAATAAAAAATTTTGGGCTTTTAGTCAAAGAGAAATCCCTCACACCAAGAGCATACAAAAATGGTTCCATGCCTCTTTTGAGTTGATTGGACCATACAAAGAAAATTCCAAGCCCCATGAGCTTCCAAAAATCAAACCATCCAGCCTCATCTACCAAATTGAGCCAAAATCTTGAAATTGACATTCCACAAAAATCAAACCAAATCCTGGTCCTCTAACTTGCCACATACAGCTTGTTAGGTCACAAGACCAAAACCAAAAACCAAAACCTGATCCCCTAACTTGCCACATACAGCTTGTTAGGTCACAAGATCAAAACCAAAATTGATCCCCCAACATTCCACATACAGCTTGTTGGGTCACACGATCAAAACCAAACACGACCCCCTAACCTGCCACATACAGCCTGTTAGGTCACAAGGTCAAAACCAAAATCCACATCCCTGATGTCATCTTCAAAACTTTGCCTCGAGATGGTACGTGATCCCTTTCACTACCATAAAATTCCCCTGGAAGCTCAAAAGGCTACAAATACCAAAAAGAAAGACTGCTCAAAGACTCTTGGTCAAGTCACAGGCTCTCCTTCAAAAATCTCTTCGAGGCACATCGACTACAAAAGTTAAGCAACTCGTCGCTGTACCTCGAGGGGGCATTTGTTGACACCAAAAAATGTCACTTTGCCTCTTCAAGATCCAAAGAGCTACATGAAGTCGCAACCTGCCATAAATAGGCAATGCTACTTCCAAAACTCAAATCTTGTCAGAATCAAACAAAAACTGCAAGATCCTTCAAGATAGCCAAAAGAGGAGTACACAAGAAGTTTCGGGCCATTTCAAAATCATTTGGCCTAACTTCGCTTCTCCGACAGCCGAAAAGGAGCTCTCGGCGGCAAAATCATTGGAGACACTAAATCTTCGATCAGAGCCGATGGATGGTCTCAAAATACTTCCAAAAGGCTCCACGTCAAGTTCCGAGTCAAACCGACAACGTTTGACCCTACATCAACCCTCGAACAGCTAAATCAAGCCTCTCGGCGGCGAGAACCACCGAGGCCATTACTCATCAGATAGAGCACATGGACGGCTTCAAAATGCTTACAAAGGGTTACACGTCAAATTTCAGGTCATTTCAACAACATTTGACCATAGTTTGACGCTCGGAAGTCAAATCAGGCCTCTCGGCGGCAAAGCCCTCTGGGACCATGATTTCCAAGACAGAGCCTATGGATCATCTTAAAATGACTCCAATAGGTTCCCTGTCAAATTTCAAGTCAATCGGACATCGGTTGACCGCACATCAAACCGCGACATCTTCATCGCGACAAAAGCGAGTCTACTGGTGATAGGACCCCAAACGGCTTCAAAACTCAAACAAAAGCCTATGGTTGGTCTTATTTATTGCTCAGGAGGCTTCACACCAAATTTCAGGTCATTCCGACATCGTTTGACCCAGTTTCAGCTTCTGACGGAAAATCGGCAGCTCTGCGCGACAAAGTCTTCGGCTTTCTCAGGAAATTGGAAACTTTGCAAAATAAAATGCAAGGATTCTCATCAGGTTTCCTACAAAGAAAGCAGGCCAATAAATGGTCAAAATGTCAAGGAAAAATACAGAAGAAAAAAGAATCGAAAAACAGCAAAAACGGACACAAAACGGGACACAAAACGGGACACAAAGGGGGAAAACCCCCCAGGGTCGCCGGCAACCTTGGAGCCCGGGGTCGCCGGGAAGGCCCCGGAAACCCCGGTTTTCGCCGTTTTTTCGCGATTCGAAGCGCCCAGCCTCTGGTACTTTCCAAAATTCATGCTTTTGAGACACCAAATCCTCTGACATCCGTCCAAAACACGGGTCAATCATCAAGAGTATCGAAAACAATATTGATCGCCACCTGGTCAACCAAAAAAAGTGTGCTTTCTACCCGACCGATCGAGAAATCGACAGGACAGATGGCACCGACCCGCTGTTGGCAACAAACACCTGAAATTACATGGTCATCTGATGTCGATCTACATGAAGATCCATCGATGATCATCGCCAGAAGAATCCCAAAAGACACGGCACGGCCCGCGACTCTTCAACTGCTCGGCGACCACTTAATACGATTAATTGACTAGCTTTATTACAGTCATTAATCCATTTCTTTGGACGGACCAATCAGAAGCAAGCATCCGGGAGTTACAAGTCAAGAGATTCATGGCATTTAACCCATGAAACTCCTCCCATCATGGCGATTAAAGGCGATTAAATGCCCTCAATCTCCTCCGGCCAATCAGAGGCCAAGAAAAATGAGTTACAAAATAAAGAATTCAATCTTGTAACTCCTCCCTTTATGTAGCTTTATGACAATTAAAGCTCATAAACCCTCCTAAATGGCCACCTAAAAGCCTATAAATAGGAGAGCTCTCCAAGAAGAAAGGATCATCAGAAAAAAGCACAAACACACAGACAGACAAAGCACAGAAATCCAGAGAAAGAAAAAAGAGAGAAAACTCTGCGGAAGTTCTACACCGACCACCGCAACAAGGTGACAAAAGTCCCTTGGGGGGTACCCCCAACCCAAGGTCCTTGCCTTCTCCTCCTGCCTCCAATGGCTTAGATGTGGCTTTTCAGCCCGTCTACTCGGTTCCTATCGGTCATCGCGCTTGTAGAAATGTTGAGCCTGTTCGACTAAGGTTTTGGGCCATCGTTTCTCTTCGATGAGTTCATTAAAAATAAAATATATATATATATATAAAACAAAAAAACAAGACATAGACCACTAAGGTTAAACCAATTGTGTTCTTTGATCATGGTTGATTCAAAGAAAAGCCTTGTCCAGAGTGTGGAGACAGCTTGACTGTTCTAGGCAAGGGTCCTCCAAACGGGTTCATTAAGTAATCCTACCCTTACCTGGGGGCAATTCTATCAATCAAGATTTCATAAGACCGGGTTAGGAGGCCTATGTGTACTCTCTCGTCTTTTAAATAAATTTTTTTTAAAAAAATAAAAAATTAAAAATTTAAAATATAAAAATAAAAAATAAAAAAAAATTTTCAAAAAATCTTTAAAAAAATAAAAAAATAAAAAAATAAAAAAAAAAGATTTAAAAAAAAAAACTTCAAAATTTTAAAAAAAAAAAACTTCCGTCATTTTGGGTTTAGATTGGAGAAATCTTGGTCTTCTCCTTTCTGAGCACTGGCGCTCGCGGAAATCGCTGAGCCCGTGTTCAGATTGGAGTGCCTTTTGCTCTCTTTGATGAACTCGATATTGGCCTTTCAAAAAAAAAACTCGTCATTTTTGGATTCAGATCCGAGAAATTATGGTTCATTTCTTTCTGAGCACTGGCGCTCGCGGAAATCGCTAAGCCCGTGTTTAGATCGGAATACCATCTGCTCTCTTTGATAAATCCAATCTTGACCTTTCAAAACAGAGAATCTCATCTCATAGATGCGGTCTCAAAACATTTGTGTCTAGCGGTACTAGTACGCCCTTTCAGGGTCTACTGTATTGCGACCGGCACATTTGTAACTCCAACTTTATATTCTTCTTACCTCGAGCAAGCTCTGCTTCTCGATAAGTCGAATTTAAGTTCACAATTGCTTCTAGCAGTCACTGGGATGCCCATTCTGGGCTTACCATACCTGCGATCAGAACAATTGTACCCTCTATGGCGTTTTGCCTTCTTCATGTTGCTTGGGTCAGCTTCCTCTAGCAATTTGAAAAGACGAAACCATAGAACTTCCCATTTATGATCATTATATTCTTATGATTACTAATGGATGTGGTCTTGTTTCAGAAATTTTCGAAAAAACTAACAATGGCAGCTTCACTAACCATTACTTTCGATGAAAACAAGCACCAACTCATGCTTCAACAGAAGCAAACCACGCGCACTTACAAGCGCCCCATCAGCTGCAGAAGCGTCAACACCCTCGGCAACTCTTTGAACTCCGGGTCGACCTCGACTCCCCAGACTATCGTCTTTGGGACGCTGAGACCATTCCCACTTCCTGAGGAATAAACTGCTCCCTCCAAGAAGCAGAAACTCGCCTCTCAACGTGTCACTACTGTGACACCAAAGGCGAGCACCAGAAGGCCTGAAGCCCGTGGCAGCCCCACGAAGCCTCGACCTGCAAGCAACCAGGTCTATCCCAAGACTTGGTCCCCAAGACCTTCACCAAAGCTAAGAAGGTCCCAAACATCCACCAAGCCAGCATTCCTGGCCCCACTCAAGGAGAACCAGTTCTACCCTCTTGCCTACATGAAAGAGGAGAGACCCATCTCCAACCTGACTCCCAAGTCAAACCAGCATGAGCCGGCTTGTTCCTACAAGCCCAAAATCAAGTCATGCATCACAAGGCCTCTGCAAGCACCTGCTAAGGCCTACAAACCTGCAGTTCGACCCTTCATCTCTACGGGGGCCGAACTTCAAAAATTCAAAGCTTCGCTGCAACAGGCAAAGGACAGGGTTCGCATCCTGTCCTTGCCCAGCTGCAAAGAAGACAGGCTCGGCTGCTGCACCCAAGGGAGCACATCCTTCATCGTCAAAGCCCAGCCAGAGCTGACTGAAGCTCAAATTGCTCGTCGCATACGCCGCCGCGCGTCGTATAGACAAAAGAGACTAGAGAAGCAAAGAACCCAGTCTCCTACACTTCAAGTCTCTCCCAAATGGGTCAAAAAAGAAAGACCCAACCAAGTTGTTGCCGTCCATATCGTTGGAAAAACCAGAAGGCACCAAAAATCAGCAACAAAAATCCATGTCCGACGTCCGATGACCCGCAGCTCTCAAGGACAAGAAGACATTCAGAAGAATCCCCTGCTCCTTCAAGCAAAGGACAGTAGAGTGATCCTTCCTCAAGCTCTTCTTCAAAAAGAATGAGCCCCAGCTCAGTCACCAGGACAGTTTCTTCGTTCGAATCACGAAGGATGAATGTCTTGGCTACAAATTCTGAGCCACCACCCCGCAATCCACCTCCAGAAGATGCGATCACCCGCATCCAGCAGTTGGAACAGGGCCAGCAGAGGATTGAAACTCTGATGGAAAACCTTCTCCTCGCCTTCCAAAATCAGGCGAACAATGAACCTCCTCCGAATCATCAAAACGACGAGGTAAATGGAGAAGAAAATGAGTCACTCGCCCTTACCAAAAAGGACGTAAACAGTATCCTCGCCAAAGCAAAAGAAGAGGATATACTCAAGGAGCATGGGATCAAGCCACCATATCCGTTATGGATGGACTCGGTCCCATTCCCCACCAAATTCAAGCATCCTACTCTCTAAACATATACGGGGAAAGGATCAGCCAGACAACACGTCATCCACTTCAAGATCCTGACGGGAGCTATCGCAGATCAAGATGTACTCAAGATCCGCCTCTTTGTAAGTACCCTAAAAGGTACGGCCTTCGATTGGTACTCCACTCTGCCAGAGGACTCAATCCAAAACTGGGCCATGCTAGAGACACGCTTCCTGACTCACTTCAAAGGTGAAGATCATCCCGCTACTATGGCTCAGCTGTGCAGCCTAAAACAGGGGGAGAATGAATCAACATATGACTTCATTCACAAGTGGAAAGCAATGGCATACAAATGCTCTGATGTATTGCCACAAGCGTCGCTAGTCGACATCTGCCGAAACAACATGAGAGCTAGAATCCGCTCCATGATCATCGGCAACAAATCAAAAAACCTGGGAGAACTCCTAGAAGCTTCCATGGAAGCTGAAACGGTGATTAAAGACCTCAACAGTCAAAAATCATCAAGAAAAGAGCCAACCGCCATTGCAACCTCTAAACCAAAGAAAAAAGAGGTCCTCAATGTGCAGACCAAGTCAGCTCCTCAGCCACCAAAGAAAGCTGAAAACAAAGCTGCTGGTAAGAGACCTGAACTCTCAGATGCCTTCAAAGAACGAGTAGAGAAGAAATACCCGTTTGATGAAGACGTTGATGAAATCTTCGTGGCTCTTGTGGCGAACGGCAAGCTCACCTTGCCTGAACCAAAAAGACCGGGTGATGTTGGCAAAACCAACGATCCTCGGTACTGTCCATACCACCAGATGATCTCGCATCCTCTCAATCAATGCTTCGTTGTGAGAGAGAAAATAAATGAGATGTGGAAAAACGGAGTCATTACCTTTGACAAAAACTATGGGCCTGCCTCCGTCAACATGGTGACATGTGGACAAACATCAAAATCACCGAAGAAGAAGATCACTACTTCCTTCAAGGTGATAAACTCAATCCAAGCGTCCGAGGAATTGGTTCCTTACCCGACACCAGACGGACAACCGATATGGGTACATCCTGATCTCCTGGAAGATGAAAATTGGGAGGTCGTGAAAACAAAGCCTACAGCTCAACAGCGAAGGCAGGCTAGGAAACATCTCCTCAAGCTCAAACGGCAAGAGAAGACCCAGCCAAAACTAGAGGTCAAAGAAAAGGCAGTGGCTTCCTCTACCGCTTCACTGGAGGTAACAAAAACATCCCTTCCAGAGACTTCAAAGGGGGTAAGGAAATTCACTCTCAGTGATTTTATGCCACCTCAATTCAAAGAAGCCATGCAGGAGGCATCATACTCTTGCAATTCGGTAGTTGGATTCTCCATTGATGGATACGAATCCAGTGACACCGATGATGGATTCGAATCCAACTACACAGATGAGTGGGGGGAGTCCCTTGAAACAGGAGAATATCTCTCCGATGAAGAATGGGTTCCTGAGTCTCATCTTATGCCAGTAATCTGGTATAACCCCCTACAGCCACAAGGATCCTGGTCTGATGATGAAGAAGACCAAGAGGCTGTACAAGAAAATGCTGCTGACTCAGCACCTCTCATTACTCCAGTGGAAATCAACCATGTTGAGCCACAAAGAGTTGATGAAGAAGAAGATCCGGCTCCCATGCCTGATCTTGAAGAATATGCAAGGATCTTGCAGCGACTCGCTCTAGAACAAGAGCAAGACCGCGTGAACGAGCCTCCTCGCAACCCAGAGCCTGAAGTCCTTGAAGACCATCAGGTACATTCTCCCTTAACTCCTGAAAGTGGAGAAAATTGCTGGATAGGCGATCCTCTCACATCCGAGGATGAGTCTGACTCCGATCAGGCAACGTCTCCCGTCAGAGCTTCCTGTAATGTGATAATTCGGGATTATAGCTCTTCCGAAGCATCGTCTGATGAGAGCACTTACACTCCGGCGACGCCTAGCAATGTATCTTCTGAAGCCACCTCGTCTCACGTGACTTTCACTGAGATGACACCCTCTCAGGTTTCTTCTCCTGAGACTGTGACTTCAAAGTTCACACCCTTCCTGACTAAAGAATTCTCAGCTATTGATGCTTGGGACGATGAATTAGTCAACGAAGAAGAAAGGTTGCTGGATGCTGTTCAGGACTTGTTCCCGGAAAATGCTCCGTGCAACACGATCACTGAGGATGGCAACTCTACTGCTGATTCAACCTCAGCAAATGAAAAACGACAGCCTCTTGATCCTGAAGACAATCTTCCAAACGAAGACCCTTCTCAAGAAGCTCTCGAAGTTGGTAGAGGAACCCGCTCTGGCCGGGACTACCACAAAAATTACAACCAATCTTCCATTACATATGTAAATCCTTCGGGAAAAGATGTTGTAAGCGCCCCTAGTGGCGACAATGATGAACATGCAGGCCCTAAGGAGACTTTCAAGTATGACTTGATTGAACACTTCAAGCACATACCTGCACGTCTGCACATCCTAGATTTGTTGCGAATGTCTCCGCACACTCGTGATAATCTCATCTCGGAATTACAAAAGCTGAATGAGGATGTCGACAAATATGCCCCGCAAGTCCTCTAAATTGAAATGGATTACCGGGTCAAAAACTCAGAAGCCTCCTCAAAGGGAGAAAAGAAGAAAACTGAGGGATCATGCATTGAATGCCTCTCGGTTAAAAAAGCAGCCAGTGCAACCATCGCCTTCACAAAGGACGACCTCCTACTTGGTGAAACCAGGCATAACCGACCCCTGTACTTCACAGGGTATATCAAGGAAATGCCTACGCACAGAGTTCAGATCGACCCAGGTTCTGCACTCAACCTCAACTCCACATCGGCTCTTGAAGAGTTGGGCATCCCACCCAGCAAGCTGAGCCACAGATGCTTGCTTCTGATTGGGCCGTCCAAAGAAATGAGTTAATGACTGCAATAAAGCTAGTCAATTAATCGCATTAAATGGTTGCCGAGCAATTGAAGAGTCGCGGGCTGTGCCGCATTTTTTGGGATTCTTCTGGCGATAGATCGACATCGGATGACCATGTAACTTCAGGTATTGGTTGCCAACAGCGAGTCGGTGCCATCTGTCCTATCGATTTCTCGATCGGTCGGGTAGAAAGCACACTTTTTTGGTTGACCGGTTGGCGATCAATGTTGATTTTGATACTCTTAATGATTGACCCGTGGTTTTGACAGATGTCAAAGGATATGGCACCTCAAAAGTATGAATTTTGGAAAATCCCAGGAGTTGGAAGCTTCGAATCGCAAAAAACGACGAAAAACGGGCCTTCCGGGGCCAACCCGGCGATTCCGGGCTCCATGGTCGCGGCGACCAAGGGCTAGGGTCGCAGACTGGGGGGAATTTCCCCCCTTTTGTCCCGTTTTGTGGCCGTTTTTGTTGTTTTTTTATTCTTTTTTCTTTTCTATTTTTTCTTGATATTTTTTATCATTTATTGGCCTGATTTCCTTGTAGAAGACTTGATGAGATTCCTTGCATTTTTTTAGTGCAAAGTTTCTAATTTTTTGGGAAAGCCGAAGACTTTGTCGCGCAGAGTTGCCGATTTTCCGTCATGACTTGAAATTTGGGATGAAGCCTCCTGAGCAATAAATAAGACAAACATAGGCTTTTGTTTGAGTTTTGAAGCCATTTGGGGTTCTATCGCCAGTAGACTTGTTTTTGTCGTGATAAAGATGTCGCGGCTTGATGTGCAGTCAACCGATGTTCGATTGACTTGAAATTTGACAGGGAACCTATTGGAGTCATTTTAAGATGATCCATAGGCTCTGTTTTGGAAACCACAGTCCTAGGGAGCTTCGTCACCAAGAAGCCTGATTTGGCTTCCAAGCGTCAAAGTATGACCAAATGTTGTCGAAATGACCTGAAATTTGACGTGTAGCCCTTTGTAAGCATTTTGAAGCTGTCCATGTGCTCTATCTGATGAGTGATGGCCTCGGTGGTTCTCGCCGCCGAGAGGCTTGATTTAGCTGTTCGAGGGTTGATGTAGGGTCAAACGTTGTCGGTTTGACTCGGAACTTGATGTGGAGCCTTTTGGAAGTATTTTGAGACCATCCATCGGCTCTGATCGAAGATTTGGTGTCTCCGATGCTTTCGCCGCCGGGAGCTCCTTTTCAGCTGTCGGAGAAGCGAAGTTAGGCCAAATGATTTTGAAATGGCCCGAAACTTCTTGTGTACTCCTCTTTTGGCTGTCTTAAAGGATCTTGCAGTTTTTGTTTGATTCTGACAAGATTTGATTTTTTGGAAGTAGCATTGCCTATTATGGCAGGTTGCGACTTCATGTAGCTTTTTGGATCATGAAGAGGCAAAGTGACATTTTTGGTGTCAACAAATGCCCCCTCAAGGTGCCGCGACGAGTTGCTTAACTCTTGTAGCCGATGTGCCTCGAAGAGATTTTTGAAGAAGAGCTTGTGACTTGACCAAGAGTCTTTGAGCAGTCTTTCTTTTGGTATTTGTAGCCTTTTGAGCTTCCAGGGGAATTTTATGGTAGTGAAAGGGATCACGTACCATCTCGAGGCAAAGTTTTGAAGATGACATCAGGGATGTGAATTTGGATTTTGACCTTGTGACCTAACAAGCTGTATGTGGCAGGTTAGGGGGTCGGGTTTGGTTTTGACCGTGTGAACCAACAAGCCGTATGTGGAATGTTGGGGGGTCGATTTTGGTTTTGATTTTGTGACCTAACAGACTATATGTGGCAAGTTAGGGGATCAGGTTTTGGTTTTTGGTTTTGGTTTTTGGTTTTGGTCTTGTGACCTAACAAGCTGTATATGGCAAGTTAGGGGACCAGGATTTGGTTTGGATTTTTATGGAATGTCAATTTCAAGATTTTGGCTCAATTTGGTATTGAGGTTGGGTGGTTTGATTTTTGGAAGCTCATGGGGCTTGGAATTTTTTTTGTATGGTCCAATGAACTCAAAAGAGGCATGCATGGAACCATTTTTGTATGCTCTTGGTAAGAGGGATTTCTCTTTGACTAAAATTTTTTTTTTTAGTGCCTAGGTGGTCAAACCTGGCTCATATGGGCTAACCCATGGGGCCTAAGCGTTTGAAATGGCTTAGATCTCATATGGTGTCATTTTTGAAAAGAATATCTAAAAATATCTCATTTGGATAGAGAATATCTAAGAATATCTTTATTTGGAGAGAATCTCTCATGTTCCCTTTGTTTTAGGAGAGAATATCTCAAAATATTTTTTGTTTGGGAGAGAATATCTCAAATCTCCTATCTTTTGGGAGAAAATCTCTCATTGATTTCTTTTTGGGAGAGAATCCCTCAAGATATCTTTCTTTTGTGAAAGAATCTTTCTAATTTCTTTCTTTTGGTAAGGTTACTAATTAGTAACACTTACCTCTTTCTTATTTCCTTCTTTAGTTTGCTCTCTTCTATAAAAGCAAGGAGGAGGTTGGATCTCTTGCTCTTACTGTTTTCTTTTGCAACAATCTCAAGAGAGCTCCAAGACCAAGAGTCTTCTTCTTCAAGATCTTCAAGTCTGTCTTCTTCTTTTCCATCAATGGCTTCAAATAAGTTCTCTTTTTCAAGAAAACTCCATTGTAGGAAATAGGATGATAAAAAAAATTATTTTCTTTATTTTGTTTCTTTCTTTTCATTTCTTTTTTTCTTTTTCAGGTGTTTTTCCCTTTTTTTACACGTTTTTTCTTTTTTTTTTCACGCTTTCTTTTTTTTGCATGTTTTTTTTTTTCTTTTTGTGGATCGTATGGACAGATCCGTACAGATCTGGCCGTACGGCCACGTGGCCTGTGGGCCAACTCCTTTTTTTTGTTTTATTTCTCACTTTTTTTTGAGAAAGTTACTTTTTTTCTTCTTTTTTTTCTTTGCTCATCATGATATTGCATTTTTTGTTTGGCAAACCAAGATGTTCATGCATGCATTTTATTGTAAATTTATCACATGATATGATAGCATACCTGAAAGTTTTTACAAATTTGGGAATTTGGAGCTCGCAGCGATGTTGAGCCCTTCCTGATTTTGCGGAGACTTTGAGGTTTCGAAAGTTTAGAGTTTCGGAGCTCGCACCAATGTTGAGTCCATCTTCAAGCTTTATATTTCTTTCGGGATATTTCCTTTTTCTTCGGAATTATTTCGTAGCCATGTCAAAATTTTGCCAGATTTTTTTTAGCGAAATTCTGTCATTTTGATGCTTGATCTTTTTCTTTTCCAACCTTTGCAGGTGGTTCCTTCAGAACGAACAAGGGTAAAGAGCCTGCTACAAGCGTACCTCGTCGATCTGCTAGATCTTCTAATCCGGCCGTTCATCAAGCTTGGGAGAAGGTCCAGTATGTTGAGAGGAACCTGGAAGAGAGCGACTCCCTCAACAGAGATGAGATAAGGCAGTGACTGATCGCTCTCATGGGAGAGGAATTTTATAAGATCATGGTAAGCAGTCGTCCATGGTTGATAGACGATCAGAGGGTTTTGCCCAAGCCTCCCTTCTTCTTTGGTGATGCAGTCCCTGACGACATGACATACCAGAGGGGATGTTTTCAGTTCTCTTTCATAGCTGATGGTGAGAAGAAGACTGTTGCTATCCAGTAGACGTTTGATCGCACCGTCTAGATCATCGGCTTTGCCCCCACATGCTCTAAGAGGGAAGATCCTCCAAGCTGAGTGAAGAGGACAAATGTAATCAAGACCGGAGTTTTTGTTGGCGGTTCTCCTGGATATGCGGAGAAGTCGCCAGCTGACATGGACATGTTGATGCCGGCCAGCGGCTACCAGGGCTCTGATTATCCATCGGTCGATTTGGGATCGGTGGGCCTTGGCATTTTCAGCGGTGACGACAGCAGTTGGGTGAAGCCTTTTCGACTTCGTGGCCATTTCAGTGCTGACTCCGAGTGGAAGTCGTGGACTGATCACGTCCTGCTGATTGGTGCCGCCATTTTGAAGGAAGCCGAGACTTTTGATGCGGTGGGAGACCGTGATCTTTTCCAACGAGGACTTCACGGCTATGTTGGAGTCATTCCTTCCACAAACCAATACCTTCATTGTGACGAATGGTGAGACTGATTTCTCTTTGAAGGAGCTGAGCGCCATTACTGGATTGCCCATCCTTGGCAGACTTTATGAGGAGTTTATGCCGATCGGCAGCGTCCTTGAGGAGCAGTAAGAGGAATTCAGGCTTTTGTACTTTTAGCTCGTCGCCTTCTATGATTTTTTGAAGAAGAAGGAGGGCTCAAAAGTAAGATCCAGCAGTTGGAAGAGTTTTAGCTCTTCGTCTCCCAACTTCTTTGAAAGTGGGGAACTGTAAGACCCCGACCCGAGAGACCTCGATTAGAGTTAATTAAGTTGTACTTTAGCTTTAAGTGTGTTTAGTGGTTTTTTATTTAGTTGGATTAGAATAGCTTTTATAATAGCTTTGGAGAATTTGGAGAGCCCTTTTGACTTGTGGGACCCTTTGGGGGTTCTTGCTACGAATTGTGTGAGCTTGGGGGTTATGCATGATTTTCAAAAATTAACGTTTTAATCCCGTTTGACTTATCTTGTTAATCCCTACAACTTTCATGGTGACATCGTTCCCATTCGAGAGCCCTAAACCTGACTTTTTACAACTTGAGGGCAAAATAGTCTTTTTACCCAAAATCTGGACACCAGTTTCATTGTCACCAAAACTTGCAAAATATATACTTTTTGAAAACTAGAAATTTCGCCAAACAACTTTGCCTTCTTCGTCGAATTCGTTTGAAGCCCCGAAAGCCATGTTTTTAGCCCGACAAGTCTTTTAAGTTGTGGGCCCCATCCCCACTTGTTATATAAGGAGAGCCCTCCTATTCATTTTTCCTCTTTCTTACTAAACCCTTGAAGGAGAAAAAGTTCCAGCCCTAGGGTTTCTCCCTTGTCCCTCTTGCTTCCTTTCTCATTAACCACCACAAGAATTCTTCTAATCAAGGAATGGACTCCATGATCATCTTCCTCACCTCAAGAACTTCCTATTGGTACCATTTGTGAAGACATTCATCACCATTGGAGCCCCTTTTGAGCTCTCTCTACCTATTTGAAGCACTTTTAAGTAAGTGATCCTTCCAAACTTCTAGATTCGTGTTCTCCTAGTCCTAGAGAGGCTAAATCTTGTTTATTGCAAACTTCCTCTTGCTATTGTTTGGTTTTGATGGTTTTAGGGTTTGTATTTGGGGGTTTTGTGTAGATTTGGTGTCTTGGCTTGGAGATGTGTTAGTGGCTTGATTTTCTTAGCATTGGACCTAAGGCAAGTGGATGAATGGATTAAGTTCATGATTTCTTGTTTATAAAGATTTGAACTCTTACTCATTGCTTTCACCTAAGTTGTCTTTATGAGTTTTCCTGGTTTTGGAAATATGCATAATGATAGGCTACTCTCTATTAATCGTCTTCTTGAAAACATGTGCATCATTATCTTGTTTATAGATCATTTATGATCATTTATGGATTTCATTAATGGAGTTTGCCTTGCATTGAATGAGGTGGAAGTGATGGAGAAGTTAATGATTTGTTGGAGCGGTTGTCAGAAGATTGAATGGGGTTCAAATGAGGTTTTAGAGACCCTCAAATGTATGATTAATGGGTGCTCAAAAGAGGATGAAAGGAAGGAGAGAAGAAGAGCCGAACTGTACACAGAAAATAGGTTTCTCGACAGTTCGCTCGAACGATGTGTCGAGCGACCTTGACACATCGCTCGAGCGAACCCATCATAGAACCTCATTGGGTCGAGCCAACCTTCTGATCGCTTGAACCAACCTGATCCGGGCAGGTCTGCTCGAGTGAACCTTAGTCCGCTCGAGCGAACTCCAAACAGAGAGCAGTTCGCCCGAGCGAACTTCCCAGTCCGCTTGAGCGAATTGCCTGTCATGCCTGGGTTAATAGCTGAAGACTTGAAACACTGTTTTTAGGCTTGGGGAGGTATTGTTTGGAGCCCCAATGCAATGTAGGGACTGTAAGGAGCCGTATGAAGTCCAAAGGAAGGAGAAACCTCATCATGGAGATTCAGTGAGGCTTTCTAGATTGCCAAATGTGTATAAGGACCCGGAATGTCCCTAACTCTTAAAGAGTACCAATTTATATCATGACCGACATACGGGACCCTATTCACACTGATTCAATTCTGGGAACCTCAATGTCTAGCCCGAAAATATATGAGAAAACCTTCGTATTCGATTTTCAACCAAACTCTTACTTTTGGATTTTAAACCCACGTCATATGACCAGACTGCCCCGAGAGTATTAGAAGTAATGTGTTTAGCTTTTGCTAACCTATACATGCCCGACCCGTTATGAATGTATATTTGTGCCTATGGGCACCCTGTCCCGTTATATGCATTTGTTTTGATTTCTCGTATTTGACCTATGAGTCGGCACTACTAAGCTTGGACTACCTTGTTGGTTTGATCCACCGACTTGAAGATCCTTCCCCTCCTGTTAGTCAGTTGCAGTCTGGAATCCGTAGAGTTTTTACCCGGTTCGCTACCGTGGTCCCGCAGAGTATATATATGTATATTATAGTATTTTATCATTGTCCCTCCTCACCTTGTGTGACTGAGGTCAATGATCTCGTAAGGTATGTGCTCTCTTCATTTTAGTGAGAGAGGATTTAGCTTTGTGTGGTTGCCATCTTGTCAGTTCCTTATTCTTGGTACTTTTATTGCTTTATATCGTTCATGTCGTTATTAAATAAATGATGCATTGTCTTTTATGAAATTCATTATTTGTACACAAGTTTTCTAAACTCTTGCAAAGTATCATTGTTGTGTTTATTGTCATATCTTTTCACCCACCTGCCAGACTTCATCTCTGATCCATTTATTTTGGTACTCAGGTCCCAACCCTATTGCCATCGAGGAGGAGCCTGAGGAGGCGGTCGGTGAGCCGCAACGCGTAATAGAGTGGCAAGCTGACGATGTCATGTAGACATTCGTTCAGGCTTTGAGAACGACATTTTGGGAACTCGTGATAACATCTTTTGGGTTTTATTGGATGTATGGTCTTTGTTGACCAGTATTTTGGGGAAATTAATCAATTGATCTTTTGTATCTACATTCAACTCTACCTTTGGGAAATACGCGAATGATTATTGCTCATTCTGATATCTTGTCATATCAATTATAAATCAGTCTTGTTTATGGAATGAAATAGAACTAATATGATTTACCTCACGCTTCTGCAATCTTGAATACATGTTTGATATGTTTATATGTGAGACGATATGTATGGATAATCCTCACCGCGGAACCCTGTGGGAAATCACGCGCACGGATAAATATTTTCTTAATTCCGTTTGCGGATTAGCCAAATAAATGCACGTGGCGCGGCATCATCATAGTCCCGATCCCGGATTTGGTCCCCTAACCCGGTCCGGGGTCGCGACAGGAACCTTCTGATAGCATGACCCGGGAAGATAGGGCTAAGGATCCGGGTTCGAAGAAGATTTTGGCTATGCAAGAAGAGTTGAAAAATCTCTTTGCGAGTACAAACCCCATATGTCCTGACATTGCACTGCGGAGAGATCTTGCTGTTTACCTCACTTAATGGTTAGGTGAGGTCATTTTTGCTAGATGAGATAGAACACACATCATGCCACATTGTATTTTTTTGGCTTGTCAGATGGCATTTGGAGAGCGGCTTGCTTTGGTGCCAGCTCTTTACTCCTACTTGTGTACCGAACTGCAGGCTGCTGCTTTTTTTTGTTTGACTTGGGCTTCCCATGAACAGGGTATTTTCAGCCCATATCTTTTATTCGTGGTTTGTATACCACTATCGTGGCTTCCACCGGCTGGGTGCTGCACAAGATGATGATCCTCTCATGATTCGACTGGCTAAGGGCAAAGCCGTGTCCAAATCACTTTTGTTTGCCCGCATGAGGATCCGACGGTTCAGGGACGTCGAGATGGGGCAGTCTTCAATGAAGCTTTCTCCGGAGTTGCTAAAGAAGGCTTTTGATTTTGGTGCCTCCCGCGACTCTACCAGGGCAGGGTCGAGAAGGCATTTCTCCTTGACAAATGCAGAGAAGGAGTGGCTTTTCAACATACGTGTCGGCACGATGGTGTACCGCAGACATCTTTTCGTCGACATCCAGCCGTATGTACCTTCTCGCTTTGCTCTGCAGTTGGGCTTTCCTCAAGGTGTTGTTGGAGCGCCTTCAAGCATGGGCTTTCTATAGTGCTGAAGACACTACAGCCATGATTTCCTATCTTGTATTGTCGACTTCCCGGACTGCTGGCTTCGTGAAGTGGTTCGTGGAGAGCTTTTCGGCATATCGGGGGCTTTCCAAGAAGGAGCTTGATGTGAAGCTTGTTAGGGATTCTGTGTATTGCAATTTGATGGATGCATTATCATTTTAAACATCATTTGAATTTTCACACATGCATATATTTAGAAAATCTTAAAATCTTGATTTACACATGCATTGTTTTTAAGACTTGTAAAAATAATGTTTCATGCATGTTTTGGATTTAAATCTTGGATGCATTTGTTTTTGAAAAGAATTTTTACAAATCAATCTAGCCAATGTTTTAAAGTTTCAAATCTTTTATGGCATTTTATGTTTCATGATTTTAAAGCACTTGGATTGGTTTAAATCATGTTTCCATGCTTGGTTAAATGGCCCAAAAATCCCCTCTAGAAAATACTTTAAAATATGTAAAGTTTGGATTTTTGTCTAAAGCTGTCGGTCAACCGACAGTGGAATCGAGGCGAACCGAGAGGCTCTGTCGGTTCCATTTTCAGAGAGCTACAAATTTCAAACCTTCTCTGTCGGTCAGCTCGTCGGCTCTTGTCGGTCAACCGACAGTGCATAAAATGTAAGACCAAGAGCTCGTCGGTTCCAAAACCAGACAGCAACATTTTAAACATTTTTGTGCTGTCGGTTCATCTGTCTATCCCTTGTCGGTCGACCTACAAGTGACGGTCAACCGACAAGTGCATATGGGTCAGAAAACTTTCAAAAAATATGACCGTTGCATGCGACCGTTGAGCTGTCGGTCGACCGACACCTTGTTGTCGGCTGACCGACAGGTATCCGTTGGCAACTTTTTTCTATAAAAGCAAGCTCATTCCTTTGGACAAAGTTGATGAATTTTAAGCCCTTCTTGATGAGTTTTGAGGCCATAGAAAGGGGAAGAGCTAAGGAAGGCTAATGGGTCATTAGGAAAAGCTAAAGCTTGGATTAATGAAGTTAAACCATCAAGTAAGCTTTGCCTTTTGTTAATCATATGTTTTATGCTTTGTCTAAATTATTGGTAAATAATTTTAAGCATATTAGCTATGATGTATTGAATCCTCTACTTCCTTTAATCTTTTATTTTATATCATAGGATTCTTCACTTAGATTCAAACAAAGTTTTGTTTTAAAACTTTACAAATCATGTTTTATGAAAATCTTTGATTTCCTCTTTAGCATGATTCTATTTCTTGTTTGAATCTTCTTTGTTGTTTTCATACATTTAAACCTTAGTTAAATTAGTTTTTGAAAACAACATTGCACATGCATCACTTGATTAGTCTTAATCATTTTCACAGAACTTGTGATCTTTAGATTTTCATATCATTCACAAGTTTGTAATTGTTCAAGTGATTTGCATTTGAATTCAATCATATCTTTTATGTGCTTTAAACTTTGAAATGCTTTAAGCATAAAACTCATTGGACTTAATTTTATCTTGATTGAAGTTTTACACACACACACCTCATGAGCATTCATCTTTGCATTTCTTAGTGTGTTGTGTGAGTTTGTTTTTCAATCTCATATCCGCCTATTTAGAGGCAATTTATTTGAGCTTAAATTGTAATCTCTTAGAGTGTTTGTGAAGACACCTTCATGAGAGAAAATCTTCTATGTGTAAAGGTTATTGCTTAGCCAAGGAAAAAGCATTGTGTAAAGGTTATTGCTTAGCCTAGAAAAGCATAGTTGTAGAGGTTATTGCTTAGCCTATTGAAAAGCATACTTAGTGGAAATCCGGTGGGGTGTTGAGTGACAAGCCGGTAGTGGATGTAGGCATTGAGGCCGAACCACTATAAAACTTTGTGTAGTGGTGATTGTTTTGTGGTGATTGTTTTGTTTAAGCTTCCACATATTGTATGTTAATCATCACATGTGACTAGTTAATTGTAAAGGGATAAAATTGGTCATAATTAGTCACAAAGTGTAGATCACCCTATTCACCCCCCCCCCCCCTCTAGGGTTAGGATCCCTTGGACTTTCAAAGCTATCGTTTGGCAAAAGCCTTGGAAAGTCGGATGGCGTCTAGTGAGAAGAAGTTTGGGCCTTCCTTTCTGGAGAAAAGCACAAGATAGGCTTTCTCGGTGACCAAGGCGTCATTGGTTCTGAAGCTGTTCGAGAAATACCTGATGAAGCTTTATAGCAGATAGAACGGGAGAAAGCTGAGCTTGATGCTTGGATGCAAGCGGCACAGAGGCGAGCTTCCATGGAGTTTACTGACAAGGGTAGACCATCCAGTGAGGAGTCAAGTGAGAAACTTGACTCTGACAGTGGGGCAGGTTCCTCTAAGAAGCGAGCCTGCAGAAGTAAGAGGAAGAGGAGTCATCATTGCAACGAGGGGCAACATGAGGACTCTCCTGACATAGAATTCCTTCTTACTATCAAGAATTCCTTCTTACTATCAATGAGGAGGTGCCAAGGAATGCTGACGAGCCTCTAGAAAAGTGAAGCCGGGAAAAAGAGACCGTCGGCGAAGGTATGATTCTTCCTCTTTCTCTTTCCATTTATTTTCATGGGATTTTCCATGTTCTAATTTGCTTTCTCCCCTTGCTGCTCTTTTTTTTAGCAGAGGATGAAGACTTGGCGACGCCTGAGGTTCCTGCCATGTGCCGGTGACGAATCCTGTTGTGGCACCAGAAGAAGAACCTAGGGATTCTGGAGCAGTTCTAGAATCTCCAATTGGTATAACTTCTTTTGCTTTTTTTTTTTTGTCCGTGACTTGGTTTGCTAACATTTTTCTTATCAGCTGACTTGCAATAAGATTCCGATGACTTTGAACCATCGATGGATGCAAATGTTGATGATGCTTCCGATGAGTTCATGGAGGAAGAGAGTGTTCCACCAGTTGTCGAAGAAGGTATTTTGTAGTAATAACCCTAATAATGATTTTCAAACAGGATCATATTCATACCTTTCAGAGGAGAGTCCATCGCTTCTTTCAGAATCAGAGCAAGAGATGCCAGAGGTTGATCCGGTGGTAGAGACTCTTGCAACCAATTCTGACACGGTGGAGGAGGTACCTCGTGCTGAGATTCCTTCCCCAGCAGCTCCAACTGGAAAGAGTTCTTTTGCTCCTCTTCCAACGGGGCATTGCATGAGCAGTCGACCGATGGAGCAGGGCGAATCTTCGGCTGGGCCATCTCTTCTGTTTGCGAAGAAATGGTGGTGCGGGTTCTGAGCTCTTGGATTGAGACTCTCCTTGCTGAACACTTGGATGCCGGATTTGGCATGATTCAGTATGTGCCGGAGATTCTCGGTGATGCCGAAGAGGCTGGTCTGGATGTCACAGGTACCAGGGCGATCGTTGATAGGATCATTGCACTGGGTGACAAGTGGTTTGAGACCATGGGTTTTGCTGATGACCAGTTCTTCAAGGAGATGTTCCTGGACACTGCTGATAAGGCTAAGTCTGACCTGAATGAGGCTACACAAAGCAGGAAGCAGCTAGTCTGAGAGAAGAACTTAGAAGAGCTAGCCATCATTGGGCTGACACATGACCTTAACATCCTTGATAGGGAGGTCGATGAGGCTAGGAAACGTCTTGAGCATTTAAAGGCACAAGTCGCTGTCAAGTGGATTGCTATAACAGAGGCGAGCGATTGGGAGAGTGCTCTGAGTCGTCGGGTTGCAGATGCTGATCGAGTTCTTGAAAGAAAGTTTCAGGAGGACAAACAATGACAAACTGCTCGAGATAAGCTTCCCGGTGTGAAAGAAGGGTTGCAGCCTTCTCTAGTATCTCATGACAAGTTCCTAAAGAAGTGTGCCTTGGAAACTCTGACGGCTGAGGCCAAAAGTTTGCTTTAGGAGCTGAAATTTTGGCTGGAAACCATTTTTGGTTGAGCTCTTGATTTTTGTAGTAGAAACTATCCTTCTCTTCTTTTTTTTTTTTTTGGCACCACATGAAAATTCTGAAAAGAGTGGGTTTAGCGAGTGTGTACCTGGAAATCAGTTTTGGCCGTACAGGCTTTACTCTTACCCAGTTGGGTAAGTCTTCAAGGGTAGTACCGCTTTAAGAACTTGCCGTTGATGGGTAGCATACATCTGTCACCTTCCATGTTTAGGAGTGCATATGCGCCATTGGAGAATACCTTGTCGATGACATAAGGTCCCTCCCATTTTGGCTCAAATTTGCCTCTGGATTTGTGAGCGAAGACCATTGGTCTTTTTACAGCAAGAACCAAGTCACCCTTTTTGTAGGCGCGTTGCCTGACCTTTTTATCGAAAGATCCTGCCATGCGTGCGTGGTAAAGTTCAATACTTTGTCAAGCTTCGAGCCGTCTCTCATCGAGATTGTCCAGATCATGGAGTCGCAATTTGACATTGCTTTCTTGAGTCATGTCATTTTGCAAGGATACTCTCAAGGAAGGAATTTGTAATTCCAAGGGTACGACAACTTCACATCCATATACCAAGGAGAATGGTGTGCTATGGGCTGGTCATCGAACGGTGGTTCGATAGGCCCATATAGCTTCAGACAGTTTGTCGCTCCAGTCTCCTTTATGACTAGAGACCATTTGAAAGCTTCTGCTAATCCGTTTGCTGTCGGATTGTATAGAGTCGAAGGACAGCTTTGGATGTTGTATTTGTCGCAGAACCTGTACAATCGATAATCCCACAATTGTGGTCCGTTATCATGGACAAATCTTTTGGGTATGCCGAAACGACAAATGATGTTGGGCGCAGGAACTGAAGGACTGATGAGGTCTTCATTTCGTTAAGCGCAAATGCTTCTGACCACTTGGAGAAATAATCTGTAGCGGCGAAGATGAAGCGATGACCTTTACTGGAAGGGGGAGAAATACTCCAGGCTTCGAAAGGCCATGAGATCGTTGTTGGATGTAGCCATTCTGGAGGCATGTGAATGTAATATCTATGAACTTGGCATTGTTGGCAGCGCTTAGCAAATTATATTACGTTAGCTACCATGGTAGGCCAGTAATAACCTAACCTTTTTATCTGATCGTAGAGCATGGGACCAGCCTGGTGAGCTCCACAAAGACCAGCATGAACTTCTTTGAGTGTTTCTTCAGCCTCTTGTTGTGACAAGCAGCGTAGAAGTATCCCATTGAAGGATTTCTTGTAAAGTATTTTTGAAGAAATATCCAAATGAAAGCTTGGGGTTCGCCTTTGGCTGCTTACCCATTCTTTTGGATCTTCAGGTAGGATTCCGAACATAGTGTAATCAATGAACGGATCCCTCCAGTCGCCGATTGAAGGTTGAAGGATAGAGATCCGACTTCCAACCAGTCGGTGGCATTCAGCAACTGCTTGGTGTGTGTTAAGAGGAGGAATGATTCTTCTCTCACACACTGTGATTTGCATGTTTTCCCCTTCTTGGATTGCCATAAATACGGCAAGTTTGGCCAGGGCATCCGCACGTATGTTTTCACCTCTAGGAATGTGGGTGATGTGACAGATGTCAAACTTTTGCAGAAGCGATTGTGCCTTGTTGTAGTAAGGCAGCAAATCAGGCTTCCTGACTTCAGATTTCTGATTCATCTGGTTGACGATCAGTTGAGAGTCTCCAAAGATTTCCAGCATGGTGATACCAGATTCGATGGCGAGTTCCAATCCTAGGATCAGAGCTTGATATTCAGCTGCATTGTTTGTGCATGGTTCCAGTAGCGAGAAAGCGTGTGGAATCATGTATTTGTCGGGGCTAACAAAGAGGATGCGAGCTCCCGAGATCAGCTATCTTTTTTCATTTGTCCTGGTTGCACCGTCAAAGTACATGTCCCAGGAAGCATTTTGTGAGAAAGTCTCCATATTGTAGACTGGTTCGTATGGGAGATCATCTCTGAGTGGAGAATCTTTAGGCAATGGATGCTCTGCGAGAAAGTCTGCCTGAGCTTGCCCTTTGATTGCCTTTTGCGGTACATACCTAATATCAAATTGTGACAGAAGGATGGATCATTTTGCCAGTCGGGTATTGAGAGAACCTGCTTTTGTGACAAGGAGCTTCAAGAGGTTGCTCCTCGAGACCAGGTAGACTGTGTTGGAAAACAAGTAGTGACGCAGCTTTTGTACGTCGAACATCACGGAAAGCAATCATTTTCGACTGGAGAGTAGCGATGCTCTGCACCTACTAGCATGCGGCTGAGGTAGTATAAAGCGGCTTCTTTTCTTTCATCATTTTCTTGTGCAAGCAGAGCGTCCAGAGAGTAATCAAGGGCTCTTGTGTACAAGATGAATGGTTTTCCAGTAGTAGGAGCAGCTAACACTAGAGGTTTGGTCAGGGATGACTTGATATCTTGGAATGCAGCTTCACAGTCAGCATCCCAAACAAAGTTTACACCTTGTTTCATCAATCGGGAGAATGGACGGCATTTCCCCGAAAGATTGGAGATGAACCGTCTGATGTAGGCCAATCTCCCTTAAAGCCCTTTGAGTTCTCTCAAGGTTCTTGGAGAGGGCATTTCTAGAATGGCTTTGACTTTTATGGGGTCAAGCTTTATTCTAGATTTCCGAACTAAGAATCCGAGGAACTTACCTGACAAGACGCCGAAGAAGCATTTCAAAGGATTCATTCGCAGTTTGTGTTTGCGAAGTCGGAGGAAGACTTCTCGAAGGTCTTCGAGATGATCTTCTTTTCTTTTGCTTTTGACGGCGAGGTCATCAACGTAACATTCGACAGTCTCGTGATGCATATCTTGAAATACCTTCATCATTGCCCTCTGATATGTAGCACCAGCATTTTTCAGACCAAATGGCATGACAGTGTAGCAATACACGCCAAATGGGATCTGAAAGGATGTATGTTTTTTATCTTTATGATGCATCTTTATCTGATTATTGCCAGAGAAACCATCCATGAATGTCATTTGTTCGAATCCACAGGTATTATCAATGATTACCTCTGGTATGAGGAGTGAAAATTCAACTTTAGGGCATGCGCTATTCAGGTCTCTATAGTCAATACAGACCCTGATCTGCCCGTTTTTCTTTGTCACATGGACAATGTTGGCCAACCATTCCAGATGTTGTTCCTCACAGATGAAGCCAACGTTTTTTTATTTTTTGAACTTCTTATTCAATTTAATCCATCACATCTAGACGGAATCTTCTTTGGCCCTGCTTGACAGGCTTGATGTCTTCTTGAAGATTGAGTTTGTGGACCGTTATTTTGGGGTTTAGGTCAGGCATTTCAGCATAAGACCATGCAAAGCAATCAACGAACTCACGAAGAAAGGCAATATACTCGAGTAACTCATCATCCTTTATATTCTTGCTTATGAATACAGGACGTGGGTTATCTGGTATTCTCAAGTCTATCTTTTGAACAGGAACTTCTCTTGGAAGGTTCGAAGGTGGTTCCTCCACAATATTTTCAGAGGCTTCCAGCTCAACGAAACCTTCTAGGGTTTCAAGGGAATTTTCATACCAAGGTTTTGTTCATTTCCGCGGGTCTTCTTGATCGACAATTTTCCTAAGGCTTTCTATGAGATGGTCCTAATTACCTTTGAAAAGGTTCAAGTATGGAGTTTGATGAAGAAGCATCCGATCTATGGAAGAAGATCGGTTTTTCCTTTGTTGAAGTTGCTGGAACAACGAAGGAAGCTGACGTAGGATCTTCTATGTTAGAAGTTGTCTCCATTGGAGTAAGAGCAGGCTAAACTTGCTGAGTGTCAGCTTGGCTTGACGATGTGTCGTCTTCTGGCTCTGAATCCGAATCCGTGTCTTGCATGATAGACAAGAAAGAGACAACAAATTTTCCCCCAGACTTTTACTTTGCCTTCTTCACTTTAGTTGTGATGACCAAAGGCTTTGAAGGTTTGAGGGAGATGATGAAGGGAGTTTGAATGCTCTTTTCGCATTTACCGGATGGTTTATTTTATTCTGGTGATTGTTGAGGAGCCTTGCCTTTATCTTTCTGAAGATTTTCGGCCAAGGGTGCTGTGTGCTTCTCCTAATTTTCTTTCTCACCTTCATACATCTATGGGTCTGCAAAGTGGACTTCTTCACCTTCGAAGGGTTTTCTGTCCAAAGACTCGATGTATCATGCCATCGTCGCCAACAAACTTGATGTATTGATGTAGAGTTGAAGGGACAACACCATTCTCGTGGATCAAGGGGCGGTCGAGAAGGATGTTGTAGCATGAAGGGGTTTTTATTGCATGCACAATAACCTCAGAGATAAGATCACCAATCTGCAACTTGAACCTGATTTTGCCGATAGGCCTTTGAGTACTCCCATCATATCCAAAGATAGATACAGATTTGTGGCTCAACTAGCTGGACAGGATGCCCAACTCTTCGAGAGCCAAAGTGGAGATGAGGTTGAGTGCATAACCTGGGTCAATCTGAACTCTGTGCATAGGCATTTCCTTGATGTACCCTGTGAAGTACAGGGGTCGGTTGTGCCTTATTTCGCCAAGTAGGAGGTCGTCCTTAGTGAAAGCGATGGTTGCACTGGTTGCTTTTTGAACCGAGAGGCATTCAATGCATGATCCCTCAGTTTTCTTCTTTTCTCCCTTTGAGGAAACTTCTGAGTTTTTCACCCGGTAGTCCATTTCAATTTGGAGGACTTGCAGGGCATGTTTGTCGACATCCTCATTCAGCTTTTGTAATTCTGAAATGAGATTAGCACAAGTGCGCGAAGACATTCGCAATAAGTCTAAGATGTACGGATGTGCAGGTATGTGCTTGAAATGTTCAATCAAGTCATACTTGAAAGCCTCCTTAGGGCCTGCATGTTCATCATTATTGCCACTAGGGGCGCTTACCACATCCTTTCCTGAAGGATTTACATATGTAAATGAAGATTGGTTGTAATTCTTATGGTAGTCCCGGCCAGAACGGGTGCCTCTACCAACTTCGAGAGCTTCTTGAGAAGGGTCTTCGTCTGGGAGATTGTCTTCAGGATCAAGAGGCTGTCGTTTTTCATTTGATGCGGATGTATCTGCAACAGAGTTGCCATCCTCAGCAATGGTGTTGCATGGAACATTTTCCGGGAACAAGTCCTGAACAGCATCCAGCAACCTTTCTTCTTCGTTGACCAATTCATCGTCCCAAGCATCAATGGCTGGGGATTCTTTAGTCAGGAAAGGTGTGAGCTTTGAAGTCACAGTCTCAGGAGAAGAAACCTGAGAGGGTGTCGTCTCAGTGAAAGTCACGTGAGTGTCGCTGGACTCGTATCCATCAATGGAGAATCTAACTACCGAATTGCAAGAGTATGATGCCCCCTGCGTTGCTTCTTTGAATTGAGGTGGCATGAAATCACTGAGAGTGAATTTTCTTACCCCCTTTGAAGTCTCTGGAAGGGATGTTTTTGTCGCCTCCAGTGAAGTGGTAGAGGAAGCCTCTGCCCTTTCTTGGATTTCTTGTTTTGGATGGGTCTTCTCTTGCCGTTTGAGCTTGAGGAGGTGTTTCCTACCCTGCCTTCGCTGTTCAGCTATAGGCTTTGTTTTCACGACCTCCCAATTTTCATCATCCAGGAGATCGGGATGTACCCATATGGGTTGTCCGTCTGGTGTCGGGTAAGGAACCAGTTCTTCGGACGCTTGGATTGTGTTTATCACCTTGAAGGAAGTAGTGATCTTCTTTTCGATGATTTTGATGTTTATCCACATGACACCATGTTGATGGAGGCAGACCCATAGTTTTTGTCAAAGGTGATGACTCCGTTTTTCCACATCTCATTTATTTTCTCCTTCACAATGAAGCATTGATTGAGAGGATGCGAGATCATCTGATGGTATGGACAGTACTGAGGATCGTTGGTTTTGCCAACATCACTCGGTCTTTTGGGTTCAGGCAAAGTGAGCTTGCCATTTGCCACGAAAGCCCCGAAGATTTCATTAACATCTTCATCGAACGGGTATTTCTTTTCTACTCGCTTTTTAAAGGCATCTAAGAGTTCATGTCTCTTACCAGCAGCTTTGTTTTCAGCTGTCTTTGGTGGCTGAGAAGCTGACTTGATTTTCACATTGAGGACCTCTTTTTTCTTTATTTTTAAGGTTGCAATGGTGGTTGGTTCTTTTCTTGATGATTTCTAACTGTTGAGGTCTTTAATCACTGTTTCAGCTTCCATGGAAACTTCTAGGAGTTCTCCCAGGTTCTCTGATTTGTTGCCGATGATCATGGAGCAGATTCTAGCTCTCATGTTGTTTCGGCAGATTCGACTAGCGACACTTGTGGCAATACATCAGAGCATTTGTATGCCATTGCTTTCGACTTATGAATGAAGTCATATGTTGACTCATTTTCCCACTGTTTTAGGCTGCACAGCTGAGCCATAGTAGCGGGATGATCCTCACCTTTGAAGTGAGTCAGGAAGCGTGTCTCTAGCATGGCCGAGTTTTGGATGGAGTCCTCCGGCAAAGTGGAGTACCAATCAAAGGCCATACCTTTTAGGGTACTTCCAAAGAGGCGGATCTTGAGTGCATCTTGATCCGCGATAGCACCCGTCAGGATCTTGAAGTGGATGACGTGCTATCTAGATGATCCTTTCCCCGTATATGTTTGGAAAGTAGGATGCTTGAATTTTGTATGGAACGGGACCGAGTCCATCCATAAGGGATATGGTGGCTTGATCCCATGCTCCTTGAGTATATCCTCTTCTTTTGCTTTTGCGATGATACTGTCTACGTCCTTTTTGGTAAGGGCGTGTGACTCATTTTCTTCTCCGTTTACCTCATCATCTTGACGATTCGGAGGAGGTTCATTGTTCGCCTGATTTTGGAAGGCGAGGAGAAGGTTTTCCATCAGAGTTTCAATTCTCTGCTGGCCTTGTTCCAACTATTGGATGCGTGTGATCGCATTATCTTAAGGTGGATTGCGAGGTGGTGGCTCAGAATTTCTAACTAGGACGTTCATCTCTCGAGATTCGAACGAAGAAACTGTCCTGGTGACTGAGCTGGGGCTCATTCTTTTTTATGAAGAGCTTGAGGAATAATCACTCTGCCGTCCTTTGCTTGAAGGAGCAAGGGATTCTTCTGAGTGTCTTCTTGTCCTGGAGACGCTGCAGGTCACCGGACGTCAGACATGGATTTTTGTTGCTGACTTTTGACGTTTTCTGGTTTTTCCAGTCATATGGACAGCAGCAACTTGGTTGGGTCTTTCTTTTTCGACCCATTTGTGAGTGACTTGAAGCGTATGAGGCTGGGTCCTTCGCTTCTCTAGTCTCTTTTGTCGATACGACGCTCGGCGGCGTAAACGACGAGCAATTTGAGCTTCGGTCAGCTCTGACTGGGCTTTGACAATGAAAGATGTGCTCCCTCGAGCGCAGCAGCCGAGCCTGTCTTCTTTGTAGCCGGGCAAAGACAGGATGCGGACCCGATCCCTCGCCTGTTGCAGCAAAGCTTTGATTTTTTCAAGTTCGGCCCCTGTAGATATGAAGGGTCGAATCGAAGGATTGTAGGCCTTAGCAGGTGCTTGCAGAGGCCTTGTGATGCATGATCTGATTTTGGGCTTGTAAGAACAAGCTGGCTCATGCTGGGTTGACTTGGGAGTCAGGTTGGAGATGGGTCTCTCCTCTTTCATGTAGGCAAGAGGGTAGAACTGGTTCTCCTTAAGTGGGGCCAGGTATGCTGGCTTGGTGGATGTTTGGGACCTTCTTTGTTTTGGTGAAGGTCTTGGGGACCAAGTCTTGGGATAGACCTGGTCGTTTGCGGGTCGAGGCTTCGTGGGGTTGCCACGGGCTTCGGGCCTTTTGGTGCTCACCTTTGGTGTCACGGTAGTGACAAGTTGAGAGGCGACCTTCTGCTTCTTGGAAGGAGCAGTTTGTTCTTTGGGAAGTGGGAATGGTCCCAGCGTCCCAAAGACGATAGTCCGGGGACTCGAGGTCGACCCGGAGTTCAGAGAGTTGCCGAGGGAGTTGACGCTCCGGCAGCTAATGGGGCGCTTGTAAGTGCGCGTGGTTTGCTTCTGTTGAAGCATGAGCTGGTGCTTGTTCTCATCGAAAGTAATGGTAAGCGATGCTGCCATTATTAGTTTTTCGAAAAACTTCTGAAACAAGACCACATCCATTAGTAATCACAAGAATATATGATCATAAATGGGAAGTTCTATGGTTTTGTCTTTTCAAATCGCTCGAGGGATATGACCCAAGCAATATAAAGAAGGCAAAAAGCCATAGAGGGTACAATTATTCTGATCGATTGCAGGTATGGTAAGCCCAGAATGAGCGTCCCAGTGATTACTAGAAGCAATTGTGAACCTAAATTCGACTTATCGAGAAGCAGAGCTTGCTCGATGTAAGAAGAATATAAGGTTGGAGTTACAAATGTGGCGGTCGTGAATACAGTAGACCCTGAAAAGGCGTACTAGTACCGCTAGACACAAATGCTTGGAGACCACATCCATGAGATGAGATTCTCTGTTTTGAAAGGTCAAGATTGAATTCATCAAAGAGAGCAAATGGCATTCCGATCCAAATACGGTCTCAGCGATTTCCGCGAGCGCCAGTACTCAGAAGGAAATGAACCATAATTTCTCGGATTTGAATCCAAAAATGACGAGTTTTTATTTATTTATTTTTTTTTGAAAGGCCAATATCGGATTCATCAAAGAGAGCAAAAGGCATTCCAATCTGAACACGGGCTCAACGATTTCCGTGAGCGCCAATGCTCAGATAGGAGGAGACCAAAATTTCGCCAATCTGATCCCAAAAATGACGGAAGTTTTTTTTTTTTAAGATTTTTTTTCAAATATTTTTTTATTTATTAATTTTTTGAAATGTATTTAATTTTTTTTAAGATTTTTTTTAAAAAACTTTTTTTATTTATTATTTATTATTTTAAAATTTTTAATTTTAAAATTTTTATTTTGAAAAAAAATTATTTAAAAGACGAGAGAGTACACATAGGCCTCCTAACCCGGTCTTATGAAATCTCGATTAATAAAATTGCCCCCAGGTAAGGGTAGGATTACTTAATGAACCCGTTTTGAGGACCCTTGCCTAGAACAGTCAAGCTGTCACCACACTCTGGACATGGCTTTTCTTGAATCAACCATGATCAAAGAACGCAGTTGGTTTAACCTTAGTGGTCTATGTCTTTTTTTGTTTTTTTTTTTAGATCTCAAATAGACTCATCGAAGAGAAACGATGGCACAAAACCTTAGTCAAACAGGCTCAACATTTCTGCAAGTACGATGAACGATAGGAAAGGATCAAGGTTTCTCAATTTTGAATCAAAAATGAAAATTTTGATTTTTTTTTTATCTTTAATGAACTCATCAAAGAGAAACGATGGCCCAAAACCTTAGTCGAACAGGCTCAACATTTCTGCAAGCACGATGAACGATAGGAAAGGATCAAGGTTTCTCAATTTTGAATCCAAAATGAAAAATCTAATTTTTTGGTCTTTTTATTTTTTTAGATCTTTAATGAACTCATCGAAGAGAAATGATGGCCCAAAACCTTAGTCGAACAGGCTCAACATTTCTGCAAGCACGATGAACGATAGGAAAGGATCAAGGTTTCTCAATTTTGAATCGAAACTGAAAAATCTGTTTTTTTTTTTCTTTTAGGTTTCTAATGAACTCATCGAAGAGAAACGATGGCCCAAATCCTTAGTCGAACAGGCTCAACATTTCTGCAAGCACGATGAACGATAAGAGATTATCAAAGCTTCTCAATTTTGAATCCAAACTGAAAAATCTGATTTTTAGCTTTTTAGTTTTGTTAGATTTCTAATGAACTTATCGAAGAGAAACGATGGCCCAAAACCTTAGTCGAACGGGCTCAACATTTCTGCAAGCACGATGAACGATAAGAAAAGATCAAGGTTTTTCAATTTTGAATCCAAAATGAAAAATCTGATTTTTTTTTAAAAGAGAGAGTGGAAATAAATTCAAAGAGTTAGAAATTTCCAAAAGATCACATCTCATTTTTTTTATTAGAAGTAGAATCCAACATAGGCCACCAATTAGAAAGTAGCCAAGGAATCGAGAAAAGAAGTATAAGCATAGAGCAAAAGATATGATATGCAAATATTTCATTTCTAGCATCATATTCTCAAATGAATGTGTCCCACCGGGTGTGCCAGCTTGATGGACATCGCTTTTGCTCGGTTCTACCGAGGTCGGAGGACATGGGAGTCCGTTTGATCCGATCCTTTCGTAACCGGGGGGCAAAGGCGTGCATCAACATTTTTTTGTGTGGGTGTGCCAGATTTTCTATTTTACTTGGAATTGCAAGTGGTGATCCAGAGATCGACCTTCGCAAGTAAAAAGGAAATCAACTTCTTTCAAGTTTTCCATTGCACATATATTTAAGAAAAGAGAAATTTTCTTGATTTGCCATGAAAGGCGATTTTTTTGGCATTTATAGCCGATTTTTGGTGTTTATAGCCGATTTATAATTCTTATCAATAATGAAAGACAAGAGTTGTGATTTTTGTCTCTTTTAGAAAAAATACAAACTACAATGAAAAGCAAGAAAATGGGGGATCTAACTTCTCAGGAGATTATGGGGGACTCGTGACGGTCGCAAGCCATATGTGGACTTCGCCATCATCCATGCAGATGAGAACAGAGGATGCTCTTGATTTGCTTGGCTTCGTTATAACCTCATATTTTTAGAGTACAAAGACCAAGATGAGGTCCTATGTCCAATAAAAAGTTAAGTAGACGGGCTGAAAAGCCACGTCTAAGCCATTGGAGGCAGAAGGAGAAGGCAATGACCTTGGGGGGCTACCCCCCAAGGGACTTTTGTAACCTTGTAGCGGTGGCCGGTGCAGAACTTCAGCAGGGTTCTCTCTCTTTCTTTCTCTTAGATTTTCGATGCCTTTTTTTGTCTGGAATTCTGGATTGTTCGAAGTCTCTTTGGAATGCTTGGGATGCTCTCCAATTTATAGGCTCTTGGTAGCCATTTAGGAGAGTTTATGGGCTTTTATTGTCATTAAGCTGCATAATGGGAGGAGTTACAGGATTTAATTCCTTTATTTTGTAACTCATTTTTCTTGGCTTCTGATTGGCCGGAGGAGATTGAGGGCATTTAATCGCCTTTAATCGCCATGATGGGAGGCGGTTTCATGAGTTAAATGCCATGAATCAATTGACTTGTAACTCCCGGACGCTTGCTTCTGATTGGGCCGTCCAAAGAAATAAATTAATGACTGTAATAAAGCTAGTCAATTAATCGCATTAAATGGTCGCCGAGCAGTTGAAGAGTCGCGGGCCGTGCCGCGTCTTTTGGGATTCTTCTGGCGATGATCATCGATGGATCTTCATGTAGATCGACATCGAATGACCATGTAACTTCAGTTATTGGTTGCCAACAGCGGGTCGGTGCCATCTGTCCTGTCGATTTCTCGATCGGTCGGGTAGAAAGCACACTTTTTTGGTTGACCGGTTGGCGATCAATGTTGATTTTGATACTCTTGATGATTGACCTGTAATTTTGATGGATGTCAAAGTATTTGGCACCTCATAAAGTATGAATTTTGGAAAATCTCAGGAGTTGGAAGCTTCGAACCGCAAAAAACGACGAGAAATGGGCCTTCTGGGGCGAACCCGGCGATTCCGGGCTCCATGGTCCCTGGCGACCATGGGCCAGGGTCGCAGGGGCTGGCGACGCAGGGGTCTGCGACCCTGGGGGGAATTTCCCCCATTTTGTCCGGTTTTGCTGCCGTTTTTAATGTTTTTCGATTCTTTTTTCTTCTGTATTTTTTTTTGAAATTTTTTATCATTTATTGGCCTGACTTTCCTATAGAAAACTTGATGAGAATCCTTGCATTTTTTTAGAGCAAAGTTTCCAATTTTTCGGGAAAGCCGAAGACTTTGTCGCGCAAAGTTGCCGATTTTCCGTCAAAAGCTGAAACTGGGTCAAACGATGTCGGAATGACCTGAAATTTGGGGTGAAGCCTCATGAGTAATAAATAAGACTAACCATAGGATTTTGTTTGAGTTTTAAATCCTTTTAGGGTCCTATCGCCAGTAGACTTGTTTTTGTCGTGATGAAGATGTCGCGGCTTGATGTGCGGTCAACCGATGTCCGATTGACTTAAAATTTGACAGGGAACCTATTGGAGTCATTTTAAGATGATCCATAGGCTCTGTCTAGGAAACCACAGTCCCGGAGAGCTTCACCGCCGAGAGGCCTGATTTGGCTTTCGAGTGTCAAAGTACAGTCAAATGTTGTCGAAACGACCTGAAATTTGACGTGTAGCCCTTTGTAAGCATTTTGAAGCCGTCCATGTGCTCTTTCTGATGAGTGATGGCCTCGGTGGTTCTCGCCGCCGAGTGGTTTGATTTAGCTATTCGAGGGTTGATGTAGGGTCAAACGTTGTCGGTTTGACTTGGAACTTGACGTGGAGCCTTTTATATGTAGTTTGATACCATCTATAGGTTTCGATCGAAGATTTGGTGTCTCCGATGCTTTCGCCTCCGGGAGCTCCTTTTCAGCTGCCGGAAAAGCGAAGTTAGGCCAAATGATTTTGAAATGGCCCGAAACTTCTTGTGTACTCCTCTTTTGGCTGTCTTGAAGGATCTTGCAGTTTTTGTTTGATTATAAAAATATTTGATTTTTTGAAAGTAACATTGCCTATTTATGGCAGGTTGCGACTTCTGTAGCTTTTTGGATCTTGAAGAGGCAAAGTGACATTTTTTGTGTCAACAGTTAAAGGACCCACTATGCACCCAATGACACCCACTAATCTAAACACTACACATTTGAATACTATCAATAAAAAGAATGTACCAAAGCCAAGATTCATTTCCATCTGTCACTTTTGTGAGATTAAAGGGCACATTCGACCACATTGTAACAAACTTAGAAACCTTTTGAGAAATTAGAGGAGAAAGAAGCAATATTCTCCTCAAGGGATCAAGACAAAGTCTGTTTGGGTTTGTAAGTCTAACTTGCGATGTAATGTGGTCCACGCTGCATTCACAAAACCTACTAAGCCTATTAGGTTTAAACCCCCTCTCTGTAAGCCCTAGGCATTGGCCTACACCCCTAAATTCTTCCTCAATTTGTGTTTTGATTTGCACATTCGTAATTCTTCAGCATGATTTTACGATTATCTGGCATGTGATACACATTGATTTGCTTGGTTTTGAAACTAAATTTCTTTGTGAACGGTTTAAGGCTTTTGAACATGTCTCTAAGAACATGATGACTCATTTGGACATTCACTTAGGATTGATAGGATTCACGGTCTTAGTGGATTTGGTTTTTTTTTAGCATGGACTTTGATTTTTTTTTTTCTTGCTCTCTTCTTAATAAGTATATAAGAATATATTTAGCCCAATGTGCGTAGAGATTTTTGTCTGGAGTATGTGTGGAAATGGATAATGACTAGATCTGCTTCCTAGGTCTTAATTTTGCATATAAATCATATTATTTAGAAATTTCTGCGTATAATAAAAAAATGATGATTAAGTGAGAAAGTTAATAACTGGATTTGCTCCCTTGATTTTAACTTTTCTTATAGCATTCGAACTTGAGAAATTCTTACGTTTGAGAAAATTTTGAATTGGGTCAATGATATTAAAAAAATATTAACTAAAAATAAAAAAAATGTAAAATTAAGGGGGAGGTTCATACATCATTGCTAATCGGGTAGAATGCTTTTGGAAGATGTGAATTTCACTTTGCGCCTTATGAATATTGATGTCTTGCCGATAATTGACTTTCTTCGTGTTTTTCCATTTGAGATCATGCATGCATCCCTCACACACAATTTTCACACTTGTCCAACTTTTTGTGTTGCTTACTTTATTAGTTTCTTAAAACTTCGTAGGTTTTCAAGTTTGATCATTGAGGATTTTCAGATTTTTGGCCCGATTAAGTATTTGCATTTGCATTTGCATTTGCATTTTTTATTCATTTTTTAGGTTAAAATTCTTTGATTAAGGGGGAGTATGAATTTTGCCAATTCCTAAACAAAAAGGGTAAGTACAAACTGCAGTTAGATGAATATGTTATTGTTTCTTGATTATTGCTCATTTCATTTCTGCAATTTATGCGAGATATTTGCAAAGATTTGTCGTACAGGTTCATTGCTTTTACAAAGATTGGCAAATTGAAGTTTACATGTCTGGAAGGTTTCTTTTCGTTGGGTTCTTGGGAATGATTGTAATGGGAAAGTAGTTTTCACTATCATTTGAGCGTTTTGTTCATGAATTGTCAAATGGGGAGATTGTTAGTTATTTAGTTGGAAGTTCATTGGGTTTTTTAACAAGGCTCAAGTCCAAAATGAGTTGTAATCTTACATTTTTAGATATGGACTGTGATGAGGTTTCATCTTGAAGACTAGAGGAAGAAAATGGAAGACAATCAGATGTTTCATGCGCGTAGAAGTTCCTTGAGACAAAATCCTGGTTTGCTCGAACGAGCATATCCCGTCGCTCGAGCGAGACCTGCAGTTCTGTCGAGTGTCACACCCCAAGCCCGAGATTACACACCTCTTGAGGCGCGACTTACGCCCGCTTGGGAATTCAAGCTAAAACTTAATGAGCAGTTGAATCCCACAAACGGGTTTTCCCACAGGACTCACATGTGATCTCATACATGCCATCACATAAGGAGTAGCTTTTTAAAATTTTCGTGTGAACATGTAAATCCAACCTGTAAAATGCATTCATCACATAATTCCAGACATAGATAGAGCATCAACCATTCACAAACATAGATTAAGGTTCAAGTTTCTAGGCTAGAGAGAAAAGGAGGTAAGTTAAAGTTTGAGGTTTACAGATCCGAAATCAAACATCCTAAACAACAAATAAACATATGGCAATCCAAGCCACGGTCATGGTTGATGTGACGTCCAACAGTTTGGCATACTGATGTCTATATGACATTGTCAATAGTCCATTCAGCTAATTATTGAGTCGTCTGTAAGAACCCGACCCCTTAACACTAGGATTAACACTAATTAATTATGTGGTTAGGATTTCTAAGTGGGATTAGAGCCCCATCGTGGTGTTTAAGTGTTAGAATATTTTTTCTAAACAGCTTTGGAAAGTTTTGAGAGCCTTTGAGTCTAGTGTGATCATTTTTAGAGCCCGTCTGTAATCTCGAGTGAGACTGTGGGGTTATTTGTATATTTTATAAATCTGTTATTTTGACCTCATTAGATCGAGATTATCATCCCGGACGACTTTGGTATTCAACTCGAATCAATTTGATGCTCTGAACCCATCAATTGACTAATTCTGTCATAAATTGATAGTTTTGACCAAACCGTTGACTTTTTTTATTGAAACTTTGAAATGCGTGGCACTTGATCCCAAAAAATTAGATCTTGACATGCCCAACAACTTTCATGCTCAGCCTAAGTTCATCTGAAGCCCCGAGAGCATAGTTTGAACTCTGACACACTTTTCGAGGTGTTTACGGAAGTTTTATAAATCGCACTTTCCTCTAGTGATCTCCGAAAAAACTGATCTTAGGCTTGTTGGAAAGCCCCCTTCATGATCTTTAATTGTTCTACTTTGACAAAGTCTAGCCAAGGTCCCCACGACCTCTGTTGATGCGTCACAAATTCGGTTAAGGTATGGCAAACTTACAAACTAACCCTCCCATGAAAATATCTCACCTACCCCCTCCTTGTCATCAATGCTCCCCACCTACCACCACCATCTCTCCTTTATTCACTCATTACCATTGGCCAACAAGAGAGTTCTCTCCCTCCTCCTTTCTCTCTTCTTCTCTTTCTCATTTCTTCTCCACTTCCATGGTGGAAATCATCTACTAATGGCCCCGAGTGCAAAATCCGACACTACCAAGCAATTCTTCGTCATCTCTGTCACGCCTCTGGACTGGGACCGAGCCAACTGAGGTTCTAATCCAGAGCTGCGGCGCGGTGGGCCATAAAATTTCACTCGCACACGTTTCCACAGGTTTCCGTAGTGAGGAATTCACAATTCCGTGTCTCGCGAACAAACATGAACAATCATTTTGCGGAAGTATGTAGCTATACAAACTGAAACTCAAATAAAATATAGAATATTTACAACTCATGTCAGAGTGAGAAATATAACCAAGCATACCCATCATCACAGTTTAAAGTTTATAGAACATAGAAAGTAGTTTAAGTTATACATCACAAAAGACAAGCCAATAAAGGCCGAAGTATCAAAGTCCCAAAATATAAGAACTTTCCCCAAAAGATAACATGCAGCTCATAGCCCATCCTAACATCTAGATGACGTCGTCGGGCTGCCACTCTTTAGCAAATGGCAAGTCATCCGCCGGCTTCACCTCAATGGCAACATGGTTTGCAAATGGGCACCAAACAAAAAGCATCAAACACAACGGTCTCGCAGGTGAATGATGTAAATAAGAACATGGCATGTGTATATAAAAATTGTTTGGAAATATGCTAACATCTTTGGTGGTTAATAAAACTAATAATAAAGTGACAAGGCTGGATGTTGAAATCACTTGTGTAGCAAGGAAAATATGTTAAAACCGATCGATAAACAAATAAAACGATGGCAACCATACTGAGCTAAATTATCTCATTAGCGAGGCAAGGAGAGCATACAGAGTATAACCGTCGCCATAAGGAATGGCCGGAACAAACAGATAACCTAATATAGAGGTTCCAAGCTGCAGTTGGCAGAATTATTTAAGAATCCTAAGCCGGATGATCAGACCGACTAGGCGACCGAAGCTTCGTGGTGCCGACGAAATACCCAAGCAAACGTAAACCAGGTCAAAAGAAACCTATTACAAATTGATAGGGAACTACTTCTTAATAGGAGGATATATGAACAGAAGAAAACGAAACAGACAAGTAGCGCTATCAAGATTTTCATAACATGGCGAACCACTGACAATTTCTTTAAAATATTTCATGAGAAAACAAGCACGTTTCAAAACCGGAATGGCATCGGGATCTGTGGCTTCCCAAGGTTCGTTTGGATGAGCTCTTATCAATTCGAAAAGAGTTTTGGTGCTTCCGAAGTTGTCCGACATTTGAACCTCTAAATGCACCAAAACTAGGGGAGGAAATGTTGTCTAAGAATAAGATCCATGCACTCTCATCAATTTCCCTCAATATAGGCATTTCGGTTACCTGGCGGTTGGCTGACGGTTAGCCCACATTGGATCCTGCGATTAATCACCAGCTGACTGCGAGGCTATCCACCACATTTTCGAACATTCTGTCTTTCTAACCGCCAGCTGGTAGTGACCTGGTGGTCAGGTCACGGTTAATGGCCGGTTAACTGCCACCTACTCGCCCAGTTTTCCATTGCATACTGGAAATGTAACCACCCTCACCTGCGGTTAGGCGCCGGGCGACTAACCACCCTGCGAAAACTGGGTTTTGAGCTTCCAGCTAGCTGATCTCTTTTCCAAACAAAATCTCATCTTTCTCATTCTCAAAACCCGTCTCTATGCACTTGAATTTTGCTCTCTATAAGGTCTCATGCCTTTATTAGAGGGGCTTAGTCACTAATCACTAGAATTTAGGGTGCTTGATTGGGTTTAGTGGCCTAAGCACTAGGATTAGTGGTGTGTGGTGCATTAGGTAGTGGGTCATGCATATCATACTTACTTGGACCCACCTTGGCCCGATGGCCCAAGGCACATTCATTATGAGCCCATACCCATTTGCCAAGGACTTTCTTGTAAACTTCCTAACAACTTGGCCTTATGTGCAAAATTCCTAAAAGAAAACCCCCTTTTAAACCCTAAGGCCCCATTTTCCCCATTTCATTTCATTCATTCTCTTCTCTACAACTTCTCTACTCCTTCTCCCCCATTTCTCCACCAACCAAGCTAGGGCTTCCAAGAGTTTCCAATGCTTTCCCCAAGGATCAAGAGTCTCCCCATCATCTCCTTCATCTTCCTCCTTTCTCATTCTCATCAATTGGTAAGCAAACTCTCTCTTTAAACCCATGTAGTTTGCTTCTTTCAACACTAGGAGCATGCATTGGTGATTTAGTGGGCTTTCCCTCTCATTTTTGGCATGTAGGAAGTGGGTTCTTTGCTTGGTTTGAAGTGGGGAGGTGTGGAGAGCAAGATTTGAGGTAACCCTAGGCTCTAAGAAAGGGGTTTTTGCTCATCTAAGCCAAAGGCAAGTATATAGACATGATTAATGGTATGGGCATGTTTATTTGGTTGGTTCTATTGCTTTAAATGTGCTAACTTTCTCTATCATGTGCATTTGTGATATTTGGGTTGGTGGTTGTGAGCTTAAAATGCATTAATGGTGGCTAAGTATATAAAATAAAATTGATGAAAATGTTTGATTTATGCCATTGTAGTTAAATTCCTCTTTTGTTAAGCTTCATTAACTAACTCATTAGTTTATTACTAGTTGATATATATGTAGTTGCATAGGTTTGGATTTCATTTCGTCATTGTCATATCAAGGGCCCCTGCTTCCACTGGATAGGGGATTTGATCTAATCATATGAAGGAAACACATGGGCAACCTCAATGGTCTGGTCCCTTTGTGGTTGGGGCCCATCTGGATCCACCATCCAGCCAACCCATGAATGGGAGGCTTGAGTTCCCATTTCCTTAAATATGGGAACAGTTGTTCCTCACCTTGGTTGTGTCATGTGACAACCTTATAAATTCATAACAACCCTCCCTTATTGAAATAATTATAACAAGCCCATGGTTGATTATGTAGTATTGTTAGGCATCATATGAGATTTCCCCCATGGCCCACCATCCATGTATAATTCAAGGATAAGGTGTGAAACAATCCCAAGTATGACGTATGAGTTGTGCCTACACCTTTTAGGAACATGTGGTTTATTTTGAATTCTAACCCAGCCACTTACTTTATACTAAACACAAAAACCCCTTTGAATTATTTAATGATTCTTTTTCTCCCTAATGATTGTGTGGAATCATATGATATCTTTAGGAATTCCCAAATCAACCTGTTGAACTGAAACTAGATTAATCTACTATTTATGACATGATACGACCCGCTGAAATTTGGACCTTAGCCCACCTGGCCTATGAATATGAATTGGACATTTAGATAGGGGGTGTGTAGGCTTAGCACCTCATTGTGAATTGTGCGATAATGCATGGGAGACCCATGTTGGGTTATGTGGGTGGTGTAGTGGGTCCTTTGGTTGTCAACAACTTCAAAGCACCAAATGACTACCAAAGGCATCCCGGACCCACGTAACCATCGTGATAGACAACATGGGCCCTACATATGATGTTTGACCTTAGCTTTAGGTTGGTTAGTACCTACTCCCCTTGGCCCTTGACCATATGATTCGGTTAGATTAAGGTTAGCTTAGGACTCCCTATATATTACATGATTAGTGTATACACCCATTTCCTTCGTTAGCTTATAACCCATACTTTTACGCTCACTTGGTGGCCTTCCCCTTTAGTTCTGTTGACGATGTGATGAGGACACCCAATGAGAGGCTAACCAAATGCCTTGTTTTGGGTATATGTGCATGCGTGGGTTTGAGTGTGTGTGTGTATATGTGTAGGCTTGTGTGTATATGGTTTGTACTTACCGTCTGCAGATCGGGGGTGGACGTACGCCACTATACCGGGTTCGCCTGGGTTGCATTTGTTTGACCAGCTCGTCTGGGTACCGGGTTCGCCTGGGTTGCATTTGTTTGACCAGCTCGTCTGGGTACCGGGTTCGCCTGGGTTGCATTTGTTTGACCAGCTCGTCTGGGTACCGGGTTCGCCTGGGTTGCATTTGTTTGACCAGCTCGTCTGGGTACCGGGTTCGCCTGGGTTGCATTGTTCTGATGACATATGATGGTTTGATTATTTATGGGTTAGTTTATTATTATGTTTCGTTTATTTAGTGTTTACGTACTTTATCACATATTGGTCTCGATTGGCACATGTTATACCTTTACTCATATCTATTTACTTGCCATTTATTGATGGTACTACATTTGGTGCTAAGGTACCGTTGCCCCCGTCGAGCCGGAGGGCGAGGCGGGGCAGGAGGTTCCGCAGGATGACGGACTTGCTGAGTGGAGCGCCGACAACGTAGTTTGACTTGTCGAGCTTAGCGCCGTAGAACCATACATGTCAGCAGACTTTTGAGACTGTTACTTTTGGGCCTATAGCCCTTTTATTTTGATGCCATGGTTGTGTTAGGCCTTAACTTAATTTAAGACATTGTAAACCTATTTGAACTTATGCACTTCTGTACCACATCCGCTCTGCTATCTTGATGGTCATGCTTTTACCATCTGCATAAGTTGTTTGTTTCTTGATGCTTCCGTGATTAGATTATGGTGACTGATCATCATACATAACCTCACCACGGACTTCGATCCACCCGGAATTGGGGTCTCAAGTATGAATGGTGAGAAGAATTTTGAAAAGTTTTAATTGACCTCAATTCTCACACCCTTGGGATTGGGTTGGGCCCGGCCTAATCTTGGGGGCGTGACACCCTCCTTAGCCTCAACTCAGCCTCAACTCAAACTCCATTCAACCACAAATATCACAAAACCATCCCATAACAGATTGAATGAAAAAGATGCACCTAGTACTCATTCAACTGTAGATTTCTGAAACTGTTTTCACAAAACAAAGCAGGAAAACTTGGTACAAATTCATGACCTAACCATACTTTTTAAAGAGTCAATAACTACTGTCAATTTACACTTACAAGCATTCATAAGTTCACATTTAAATTCGAAAAAGAAACAGAATTCAAATACACATGATAATTTATCAAACTATCCATTTGCAAGAAAACCACCTACTGCTATAGCTGAATTCCTACAGAAAACCTGAACATAATAAGAGCTCTAAATACATTTTTAAATATCAATCAATCATTAACAAACCAAAACAGCAACATTTGCTCAAAAAATAACTTAGAACTTCTAAAAGAAAACAGAAATTCAGCTATGCGTGCATGTAAATATCAATCATTCACTTACCTTCGATCAATTGGGTTCTAAAATCACACCAAGAATTCCACTCTACAACAAGAACCTCCTGTGTGGGGAGATTTCCACAACTCCGGGATTACATTAATCACAATTACCCAACGGGACTAAGCATTCTCACAAGCCTCACGTGCCCCCCACGCGCTAATCATGAAGCCTCAGGCTCACCACGGCTACCGGGACAGAGGCCTTGGCCGAAGCCAAACAGGACCAGGCCGCTAGTGCCGAGCTCGGCTGCCCAGGTGCCCACCTCGGTTAGAAACTCCATCTCGGCCGAAGACATCGGGACGGAGGCCGAAGCAGGAAGAGACTCTCCACTCGCGCCCTTCGTCCCCCACGTCATCAGACACGTGGAGGAGTAGGGGCGCGAACCAAGGGGACAGATGTGACATCCAGCCGTCCATAATCTTTATCAGATCGCTGACAGGGCAGCATCCAACGGATAAAGGCAAATCAAGGCAAGGCCCGAGGAAGGATCCGATGGTACCCTTGCCGCCGAAGGCGTCCAACACGATCTGGCCCAACACGACACGCATTAAATGCATTGTGGGCTGACCCGACTGACATTTATTGCTTTATGGGCTTATCGGACCCCCATTTAATGAATGGTGGGCTGACATGATGGTGCCCCTAGGCACGTCAAGGCGTCATCATAAACCTCCCCCAAGCAACGTAGGCATCTTCCTCTATAAGAAAGACAACACCTTCCATGACAGGTACGCACAACCCAACCCAAGGAGCCGTTGCCCTGTTTCTCTTCTCCCTCTCCTTCCTTTGTTCCAGTTCATTCGCTGACTTAGGCATCGGAGAGCCTTGCGCCGTCCAGGCCAGGGTCCTCTGACCGTTCGCTCTTTGCCTTTCAGGTTTCCTGGCAGCAGGTTAAGCTTAAGCACTACATTTGGATAAGTCTTGTGAGGCACCCAGATTATTGTGGGTCATTATATTTCTGCACCTACACCTCCAATCTACAAAAACCCCCAAGAAAACACCTCAAAATCCCTAGAAATTCTGGAAAAGAAAGAAGTTCTCCAAGAGACCCCTTGCATGCATGATAAAGAGTTTCATAAGAGTCTAGAAAAACCCAATCTAAGAGAAGAAATTCATTGCTCACCTAGAAGATCTCTAACCAAGAAGAAAAACTTGAAGAAGAAGATGCTTCTAGCAGAAGTCCTTCAAAAATGGTATGTTTGGAAAGCTCAAGGTGTTGGAAATAGGGTGGGCCTCTAGGATAGGTTTCAAAAACTTTTGATCCACTTGACGCAGGGATCAACTATCCATAAGGCTATAAAACCCAATCCAAGATCTATGTCCTCAATCTCAGCCATCATGATCAGTAAATTCAATCTATTTACAAGATAGAACCAGCAACTAATAAATCTACAACATGCAAGGAAGTAGATTATACCTTTGGAGCTCGGTTGTGCTCTAATGGAGGAGTTGCGTCTTTCTTTGATGATGAAACGCTTTCACTAATCAAATAGGGATCTCCAAGACCTCTTGATCTTCCACGCTATGACCCGTATCAGATTCTCCTTTTCTCAAGAAGATGGTGGGATCTCCAAGAGAAAACTACTAGGAACTCTAAGGAGGAACTAGAAGGAGAACTAGAAGAGGAAGAGGAGGAAGAACATGTGCAACTATTGCACTAGGGAGGCTTGGGCGTGAATCCCAATGTGGATTTATGCATATCACGTCCAAGGCCTCCTCTCCTCTATTTATAGCTTTTGCAAGTTGTCTCTTCTTTACTAATTACAATAGAAGTCTTACTTCCATTAATTAGTAACTTACCATATCATAATTAGAAGTCTCACTTCAAATATGATTAGTAACTTTCCAATTCCTTTCTAATTAAAATAGAAGTCTCACTTCTACTAAAATTAGTAAGTCTACTATTACCACTATTAGAAGTCTCACTTCAAATAGAAATAGTAACTTTCCTTTTAGAGTTCAACTAGAATTAGATACTTTCTAATAATTGGGCTAGCGTGGGGACCACTAGGGATTCCTTAGAAAGCTGGCTCCAACTGGGACACGCGACCCCACATCTCATGTGTAATCCGGGCCCACAGTTAATTGCAAATAACTCCACTATATAAATGCAATTGAACTCCAGTCTTAGGAATATTACATAGAAGACCCTAAACTTCCACATTACCACAAGTAGACCCCTCTATCAATATCCATGGATCAATTGGACCTGTCTTCCAAAATAGATCCATATCTTATTATCCTTGAGCCCCAATTAATTATAATGATCAATAGGTACCTTTCCAATTAACTCTTAATCGGAATGGGTGCGCACTTACCAATGATAAATCCATTAATTGGCACAAGGGGATATTAGAGATAGATTCCATCTTGACTATTGAATGTTCCCACAGCTCTACTACCACGTACCCAAATCACCGAGGTGTTGACCTACAGTTGGCCTCACTCATTGGTGACTCAAAGCAAATGAATAGATAAAAACTTGAGTTCATTAATGTCTCAGGATTGAGAGCCTATTGCTAGGGAATTATGAGAGCAGACCTTAAAATAAAGACAGTGTTTATAAGGTGCTTCTCATGGTCCTTCAATACATCAAATGTACCAGCACTATGATCCAGAATCTTCCATTCTGATGATTGAGACAAATCACACTATCTCATAGTGATCAAAGTACTGCAACCTTATCAGTATGAGATGTCCAGTCTCATCACTGGTTGTGAATATATTTTAAGTATAAGATTTGTCATACATGTCTCCCGTATGTGGATCTCATCCATACACATGTATTACATCTAATATACTTGTGGACCCCGGTTCATCTCATGAACCATCATGTCATTCGTATTGGTTATGTGCAAGTATATAATAAATCACCATTCATCTAATGAAAGGAAAGCATGAATATATGAATAAATAAAGAATTTAATCAATTTATTATATCATCTACTGGATTGAGTCCATAAAACTAACACAAGGGACGGGGAAGAGAATGATGCACTCCAATCTCCCATTGGGCCAAGAAAACTCAAGCATGAGAAAACAGAAGGAGGGAAGAAGAGGAAAGAGAGCTTCTGGTTTGAATTCTGAAACTGAAAAATGGAGGAAGACATACGTGGGTTCTGTTCTGAGTTGAGTGGGGTGTAGGCCCCACTAGCTCCTAAACTTTCAAGTGGCTGGAAACCCCATTAGTGGGCCCCGGATGAGATCGACGAAGAAGAGGACATTGATCTTCGAAAAATCTAGTTTCCAAAAAGCATATGTTTCGCATGATTCGAAAATATTGAAAATCGTGCCCAGATTTTGATGTGAAAAGTATGTTATACCCTTTTTTTTTATTAAAAAAATGCGGTTTCCAAGTTTCAAATGCCGACAGATTGCACATAAAAGTTGTAGGTGCTAATCTGACTGATCAAAAGAAGTAAAAAAATAAAATTCTCGAAATCAAGAATAAATCTCGAAATCAAGAATAAATCCCCCCACGCTCACACGAGTGACCCAGACCTCCCTAGGTGTGTTAGGCTAACCTCAAAAGCTCTCAAGATTGTCCAAAACTAAGGAAGATTCTAATCAAACTCACAACCTAAGCCAAACATCCCCTAATTCCACTTAGAGAACTAATACTCTGCTTAGATCGCACTAATAACATCGAACCTGGGCCGGGGTATGACAACCTCCATCACAACATACATCGTTTTCACGAAAATCCATGGTCGGTTGCCCCTTCAGCCAGCTTTTCCGCTTTCTTTGAGCTTCCTAAATGTAGGAGCTTCCTTCCATTTGACTTCATTCATGATCCAGACTTGATTTTCATTATATATGTGTTATGCATGAGCCCTCTCCAACCATATCTTGGGTTTTTTTTTTTTCTTTAGGAGATTTTCGGAGTTGGATTTGTGGGAGCTTCTGGGAGGTGTTTTCAGTGGAGGATCGGATTTTTGAGAAGTGTTTGGAGTGATCTTAGGCCAAGGCAATTTTTCAAATTAAATTGCATAGCATGTTATGGTTTTTTTCTTTATTCGTATAATAAGTTTGATAGTTTAGATGTTGAGAATGCCTTATTTTGATTTTGTTAGATAATTAAATTTCTGTCAAAGTTATGAGTAATTAATTTAATTGGAACACAGTGGCGCTCACTATGGGATTCCTTTCCCCCTTGAATTGATCTGCCAGCGGCTAGCTTGTGCCCAGTAGCCACAAACCATTGCTCCAACTGTAGCACATAGCGCTCGCGCACATTGGCCATTTCCCGCCCGCCCACGCGCCAACAGCCGTTGCCCACCCATGCGTCAGCGGCCATCGCCCAGCCACATGCTCGCATGGCCACTTCACCCAGTTTGCCTTAGCGGCCAGGGCATGTGCTCCCTACGGCCATTTTGTCCAACCTGCCTCGGTGGCTAGGGCCTATGTGCCCAACGACCCTTTCACCCAGCCAGCCTCAGCGGCTAGGGCGTATGCGCTCAACAGCCATAATCTGGACACACACCTAGCGGCCATGGCTGTCTGACTGGTCATGCTCCACAGACCACAACAGGTGGGCCCGACCATGGGACCCGCGAAACTCCTTTGACCCTCTTTTTGGTCCTAGATTGAGCTTGTTTCACCTCTTATTTGACCCAAAAATATTTTTGATTTTAAGGAGGGGAATTGTGTTGTTTCGAAAGTGGATCTTTAGGCATGAACCATAAACTACGGGGAATTAGACATTGAAACAAATTGATGCGGATCCCCTTACATAAAAGAGAACCAAGACTTAGAATTTTGAGGAACCCATACCCGACCTTGACTCAAGATGGCTTTTAACTTGTTATTTATACCCAAATAGTTTAAGGGCATATGGAGCACTGTGATTATCGCTCTCCCCGAACCTAGGGTTTGGATATCCCCACCTTCAATATGCACCAAGTGTAGAACCAATCTTGATATCCAACCCTTAGTGCGTATAGTCTTGAATATCATCGTCCTTGCATGTCCCAGGCCAATAATGATAAAAGATACATTCGTAATGTGTCATTGACTGTTCAGTAGACAGGTTAGATTATTTTAATCAGTTTATTTCCGTATTCATATGCAAGGTGGATATTCCTCTTATTATTATATTTTTATATGTCCTGTCATAGCCGGACTTACCGGCCCTAGCATTGTGACCTATGGGACTCCTTAGGAATTAGCACGCAGTATTCACCTTGCTTTGACCCCGAATGTACCCGGATCCATAGGTGGTTTCTCAGTTAGTGTGCGAGCATTCAGTTGGCCCGCCCTTCCGAGTTACCCGAATCATCTTGTCCCTTTCCTACCCGTTCGGAGTCTCCATTTCTAGCTAATGCTGCCCGTTTTTCTATAGGATATTCCAGACTTAGATGGACTATTTTTCTAGCCCAAAACTGTAATGTTTCAGTTATGATTTGTTTACACCTGGTTGAATTACCTGTTTTCTCCCATACCAGTATTCATACAATGAGAGTATCGGAATTACTCATGTACCCCCAACTGAACACTGAATTATCTATTTCCCCTTATTTGCAATTGTACACACTGTGAGAATTGGGATTTCTCCAACATCCCTGATCTCAACCTGATTTGGACATTAGACTGTCCTACACCTGAAATCTCGAGTTTTGCATCGATTTATGAGTGGGCACCACCCAGCTGTTTATATATATATATATATAATTGCTTGCTGCAGTTTATAGTGTTGTATGTGATCGGTTTCACTAAAATACATACCATGCCCGGGCCAGACCAGGTACACCTATGGCAGGGCCAAAGATTTCAGGTGACCTTAAACTCCCGAGTGAGTTCAAAGGTGCTATCAGTTAGTTCGATTGGGGCAAGCTAATGCTTGCCTTTATCGAGGATTATGCGACGTGGTTGCCATTTAGAATGTAGTATACTTTCGGTTATTATTGATTTTTCTATTTTACTCATGATGCATTGACTTTGCCTAGTCATACTGTTACCTAAGCTCTGATTAATTAGAGTTTTTTTCCCATAATAGCACCCTCAAGTAAACTAATTTCCATAATAGCACCCATTTAAAAATAATACCCAGAATAGCATCCCGAGCCTACGTGGCATATCCAATCCTAACAAAAGAAATAAAATTACGAAAACCTAGATATGGAGAGAGAGAGAGAGAGAGAGAGAGAGAGAGAGATATATTAAAAAATGGGATTGGGACGAAACCTAGAATAAGAGGAAAATGACATGAGCCAAGAGACCCGTCCTTCTGGCCAATGCCAGCTGGCCGAGACCCTATCCGCATCATGGCCCAATTGGTCCCATGAAAAATGTTCTCCATGTGGGCCCCACTTGGGCTCACTTTTCATCAGTGTGCAACCCATTTTCAAAATTTTAACCATATGCTGCCTGGTGACCAAAGTATTTGTCCATCAAAAATTAAAGTTTAAAAAATTACTATAGAGTTATTTGTGCTTCTCGAATTGTGAGATATTGCATTATGCGATATCCTATTCTATTTTTATAAGTTTTAACCCATCTTAATTATCCGAACAACTTTGCTGAAAATGATTAAACTTCAACCGTTGATGGACATGTCTTAAATCTCAATGCATTTGTACGGTCAAAATCCCTTTTTATAATTGCTGAGCTAGGTTAACTGATATGAAATAATAAGATGAAATAATACTTTCCACGAGAAGACTCGGGCTCAATTCTTGGTGTGTTTGTAATATTGAGTTGCCAACACCATTCAACAATGAAAGTTGTGAACAGTGCTGTCCCTTTGATGTCCTTGTCATTATATGATATGACACAAGCCCAATTTTATGCTCATGGAACCTTCACCCACCATTGACTTGAATCTATAAAAAAAACTACAGTTACAATGTTAACAAGCTTTAAAGTAGTTAAATAAGGGATTGGAATGATATGATGAGCCTAAATTTTCAACTCTCCCTTGCCTAAACAAATTAAAGAGTCATTTCCATCTGCCCTACCATGATAGACATGCGTTTAAGTGGCACCCCGTCAGTTGGACTGCATATGAGCTCATATGCAGTTTGCCCATAGGAGACCATTCTCCTTTGGTTCCACTTTATAAAATGAGCCTTGATAAATAATTTCTTCTTGTGAATGATTAGCCCCATAGAACATTGGAAGGCAATCAGGATCAGTCCAAGGGCCCCTTTGTTTCATGTAATTGACTTCTAATTTTTTTTTTAATATTGTTAAAAGTGGTTAATATATAAGAAAGATGAGGATCGAAAATGACCATCAATTAATTTCTCCTTAGTGGAAAAATCAATATAGAACCAGTGGAGGTCTTATTTACATTTCCACTTTATATAACCTTCATCTTTTCAAAAACCCATTTGCCCGGAAATTCCCATGTACTTAATTTCACACAAACATCAGGCTGAGAAAAGATGCAACTTATATCACTTTCATACTTACCTTCAATTGCATTCGAAATCGAGCAATGATTGAACTATTCTTTCATTTTCTAATATCCAGTGAAGGACACATGTGATGAGGTGCATTTTTTAGTGGTTCCTCTAACAAAAGCGGGAATCCCCAGAGGCCCGGCCTCAATAAATTTTGTTACACCCCCATAGGACCCATCTATTAATAATCAATCTCTCAACATAAATGCCCTTCTCTTCTATGAGAAGCTGAGAACTAGCTAAATTTCAATTTAAATGAGTTCAGCCCACTTAATGTAAAACATAATTAAAAATAAACACCCTCCTCTTCTAGATCACAAACTCTAGCCAAGTATCACTTTTAAGGGAATCTTTGTGCGGCCTATTTTCTGTGAAATATTTACAGCAAAAATTTTGGGTCTAATTAGAATTCTTGGATCGGTAATTATGGGTAAGCATTGTTGCTTCACTTTATTCACTTTTGTTTCATTTGGTTTTGATGGACCGCGCTCCTGCTCGGTTCTACCGAGGTCGACGAACGTGGGAGTCCGTCGGGTCCGACCCTTTCGTAACCGGGGGGCAAGGGCGTGCATCAACATTTCTTTTTTTGTGTGGGTGTGCCAGATTTTCTATTTTACTTGGAATTGCAAGTGGTGATCCGGAGATCAACCTTCGCAAGTAAAAAGGAAATCAACTTCTTTCAAGTTTTCCATTGCACATATATTTAAGAAAAGAGACATTTTCTTGGTTAGCCGTGAAAGGCGATTTTTTTGGCATTTATAGCCGATTTTGGCGTTTATAGCCGATTTTTGGCGTTTATAGCCGATTTACAATCCTTATCAATAATGAAAGACAAGAGTTGTGATTTTTTGTTTTTTTAAAAAAAAATACGAACTACAATGAAAAGCAAGAAAAAGAGGATCTAACTTCTCAGGAGATTGTGGGGGACCCGTTTAGATTGACGATCGCAAGCCATATGTGGGCTTCGCCATCATCCATGCAGATGAGAACAGAGGATGCTATTGATTCGCTTGGCTTGGCTATAACCTCAGGTTTTTAGAGAACAAAGACCAAAAGAAGGTCCTATGTCCAATGAAAAGCCGAGTAGACGGGCTTGAAAAGCCATGTCTAAGCCATTGGCGGCAGAAGAAGAAGGCAAGGACCTTGGGGGGTACCCCCCCAAGGGACTTTTGTCACCTTGTAGCGGTGGTCGGTGTAGGTTTCCGCAGAGTTTTCTCTCTTAGATTTCTGATGTCTCTTTCTGTCTGAGTTTCCGGATTTTCTGCAGTCTATTGTCTGTGTGTCTGCTGTTCTTTCTTCTTGGAGAGCTCTCCTATTTATAGGCTTTTAGGTAGCCATTTAGGAGGGTTTATGAGCCTTGATTGTCATAAAGCTACATAAAGGGAGGAGTTACAAAATTGAATTCTTTATTTTGTATCTCCTTTTTCTTGGCTTCTGATTGGCCGGAGGAGATTGAGGGCATTTAATCGCCTTTAATCGCCATGATGGGAGGAGTTTCATGGGTTAAATGCCATGAATCTCTTGACTTGTAACTCCCAGATGCTTGCTTCTGATCGGTCCGCCCAAAGAAATGGATTAATGACTGTAATAAAGATAGTCAATTAATCGCATTAAGTGGTCGCCGAGCATCTGAAGAGTCGCGGGCCGTGCCGTGTCTTTTGGGATTCTTCTGGCGATGATCATCGATGGATCTTCATGTAGATCGACATCGGATGACCATGTAATTTCAGGTGTTTGTTGCCAACAGCAGGTCGGTGCCATCTGTCCTGTCGATTTCTCGATCGGTCGGGTAGAAAGCACACTTTTTTTTGGTTGACCGGGTGGCGATCAATATTGTTTTCGATACTCTTGATGATTGACCCGTGTTTTGGACGGATGTCAGAGGATTTGGTGTCTCAAAAGTATGAATTTTAGAAAATACCAGAGCCTGGGCGCTTTGAATCGCGAAAAAATGGCGAAAATCGGGGTTTCCGGGGCCTTCCCAGTGACCCCGGGCTCCAGGGTCGCAAGGGCCTGCGACCCTGGGGGGGTTTTCCCCCTTTTTGTCCCGTTTTGTGTCCGTTTTTGCTGTTTTTCGATTCTTTTTTCTTCTGTATTTTTCCTTGAAATTTTTGACCATTTATTGGCCTGATTTCCCTGTAGGAAACCTGATGAGAATCCTTACATTTTATTTTGCAAAGTTTCCAATTTCCTGAGAAAGCCGAAGACTTTGTCGCGTAGAGCTGCCGATTTTCCGTCAGAAGCTGAAACTGGGGCAAACGATGTCGGAATGACATGAAATTTGGTGTGAAGCCTCCTGAGCAATAAATAAGACCAACCATAGGCTTTTGTTTAAGTTTTGAAGCCGTTTGGGGTCCTATCACAAGTAGACTCGCTTTTGTCGCGACGAAGATGTCGCGGTTTGATGTGCGGTCAACCGATGTCCGATTGACTTGAAATTTGACAGGGAACCTATTGGAGTCATTTTAAGATGATCCATAGGCTCTGTCTTGGAAACCATGTCCCGGAGAGCTTTGCCGCCGAGAGACCTGATTTGGCTTCCGAGCGTCAAACTATGGTCAAATGTTGTCGAAATGACCTGAAATTTGACGTGTTAAGCATTTTGAAGCCGTCGTTGTGCTCTATCTGATGAGTAATGGCCTCGGTGGTTCTTGCCGCCGAGAGGCTTGATTTAGCTGTTCGAGGGTTGATGTAGGGTCAAACATTGTCGGTTTGACTCGGAACTTGACGTGGAGCCTTTTAGAAGTATTTTGAGACCATCCATCGGCTCTGATCGAAGATTTGGTGTCTTCGATGCTTTTGCCGCCGAGAGCTCCTTTTTGGCTGTCCGAGAAGCGAAGTTAGGCCAAATGATTTTGAAATGGCCCGAAACTTCTTGTGTACTCCTCTTTTGGCTGTCTTGAAGGATCTTGCAATTTTTGTTTGATTCTGACAAGATTTGATTTTTGGAAGTAGCATTGCCTATTTATGGCAGGTTGCGACTTCATGTAGCTCTTTGGATCTTGAAGAGGCAAAGTGACATTTTTGGTGTCAACAAATGCTCCCTCGAGGTACAGCGACGAGTTGCTTAACTTTTGTAGTCGATGTGCATCGAAGAGATTTTTTAAGGAGAGCCTGTGACTTGAGCAAGAGTCTTTGAGTAGTCTTTCTTTTTGGTATTTGTAGCCTTTTGAGCTTCCAGGGGAATTTTATGGTAGTGAAAGGGATCACGTACCATCTCGAGGCAAAGTTTTGAAGATGACATCAAGGATGTGGATTTGGGTTTTGACCTTGTGACCTAACAGGCTGTATGTGGCAGGTTAGGGGGTCGGGTTTGGTTTTGATCTTGTGACCTAACAGGCTATATGTGGCAAGTTAGGGGATCAGGTTGGTTTGTTGGTCTTGTGACCCAACAAGGTGTATGTGGCAAGTTCGGGGACCAGGATTTGGTTTGATTTTTGTGGAATGTCAATTTCAAGATTTTGGCTCAATTTGGTATATGAGGCTGGATGGTTTGATTTTTGGAAGCTCATGGGGCTTGAAATTCTCTTTGTATGGTTAAATCAACTCAAAAGAGGCATGGAACCTTTTTTGTATGCTCTTGGTAAGAGGGATTTCTCTTTGACTAAAAGCCCGAATTTTTTTTTTTTTATATGTGCCTAGGTGGTCAAACCTGGCTCATATGGGCTAACCCATGGGACCTTAAGCTTTTGAAATGGCTTAGATCTCATATGGTGTCATTTTTATAAAGAATATCCAAAAATTTCTCATTTGGATAGAGAATATCCAAGAATATCTTTACTTGGAGAGAATCTCTCATGTTCCCTTTATTTTGGGATAGGATATCTCAAGATATCTTTCTTTTGGGAAAGAATCCTTCATTGATCCTATCTTTTAGGAGAAAATTTCTCATTGATTTCTTTTTGGGAGAGAATCCCTCAAGATATCTTTCTTTTGGGAAAGAATCTTTCTAATTTCTTTCTTTTGGTAAGGTTACTAATTAGTAACACTTACCTCTTTCTTATTTCCTTCTTTGGTTTGCTCTCTTCTATAAAAGCAAGGAGGAGGTTGGATCACTTGCTCTTATTACTTTCTTTTGCAATAATCTCAAGAGGGCTTCAAGACCAAGAGTTCTTCTTCTTCAAGATCTTCAAGACTTTTCTTCTTCTTCTCCATCAATGGCTTCAAGTAAGTTCCCTTTTTCAAGAAAACTCCATTGTAGGGAAAATAAAAAGTTCTTTCTCTCTTTTTTTGTTTCTTTCTTTTTATTTTCTTTTTTTTTTCCACATGTTTTCCTTTTTTTTTTACACATGTTTCTTTTTCTTTTCTTCTTTCTTCTTTTTTTTTTCATGTTTTGTTTTTTTTTTTTTTTTGTTTATGGGCCGTACGGACAGATCCGTACGGATCTGGCCGTACGGCCACGTGGCCTGTGGGCCATCCCCCTTTTTTTCTTCTTTTTTCTTTTTTTTTTTGTTTTCTTTCCCTCCTTTTTTTTCAAGAAAGTTTCTTTTCTTTTTTTTTTGTTTTCTTTCCCCTTTTTTTTTTTTGAGAAAGTTTCTTTTCTTTTTTTTTTCTTTTGCTCATCATGATAATGCCCCTTTTTTTTTTTTGCAAACCTAGATGTTCATGCATGCATTCAATTGTAAATTAAATTTGTAGCATGATGTGATAGGATACCTGAAAGTTTTCACAATTTTGGGAATTTGGAGCTCGCAGCGATGTTGAGCCCTTCCTGATTTTGCGGAGACTTTGAGGTTTCGAAAGTTTGGAGTTTCGGAGCTCGCAGCGATGTGAGCCCATCTTCAAGAGCTTTCTATTTCTTTCGGGATAGTTCCTTTTCTTCGGAATTGCCCCGTCATCATGTCAAAATTTCGCCATATTTTTTTTTAGCGAGATTCTGTCATTTTGATGTTTGATCTTTTTCTTTTCCATCCTTTTTAGGTGGTTCCTCCAGAACGAACAAGGGTAAAGAGCCTTCTACAAGCGTACCTCGTCGATCTTCTAATCCGGCCGTTCAGCAGGCCTTTGAGAAGGTCCAGTATGTTGAGAGAAATCTGGAAGAGTGCGACTCCCTCAACAGAGATGAGATGAGGCAGCGACTGATCTCTCTCAAGGGAGAGGAATTCTATAAGATCATGGTAAGGAGTCGTCCATGGGTGATGGAAGATCAGAGCGTTTTGCCCAAGCCTACCTTCTTCTTTGGTGATGCAGTCCCTGATGACATGACATACCAGAGGAGGTGTTTTTAGATGGTGAGAAGAAGACTATTGTTACCCCGGTCGACGTTTGATCGCACCATCTCGATTCTGAGCCTTGCCCCCACGTGCTCTAAGAGGGAAGATCCTCCAAGCTGGGTGAGAAGGACAAATGTAATCAAGACCGGGGTTTTTGTTGGCGGTTCTCCTGGATATACGGAGAGGTCGCCTGTTGACATGGACCTGTTAATGCCATCCAGCGGCTACCAGGGCTCTGATTATCCGTCGGTCGATTTGAGACCGGTGGGCCTTGGTATTTTCAACGGTGACGGCAGCAATTGGATCAAGCCTTTTCGACTTCGTGGCCATTTCAATGTTGACTCCGAGTGGAAGTCGTGGACTGATCGTGTCCTGCTGATTGGTAGTGTCGTTTTAAAGGAAGCCGGGATTTTTGATGCGGTCCGCGCCTTTAGGGAGACCGTGATCTTTTCCGACGAGGCCTTCATGGCTATGCTGGAATCATTCCTCCCACAAACCAATACCTTCGTTGTGACGAATGGTGAGATTGGTGTTTCTTTGAAGGAGCTGAGCGTCATTACTGGATTGCCCATCCTCGGCAAACTCTATGAGGAGTTTATGCCGATTGACAGCGTCCTCGAGGGGCAGTCTAAGGAGTTCAGGCTTCTGTACTTTCAGCTCGTCGCCCTCTATGATTTTTTGAAGGAGAAGGAGGGTTTGAAAGTTAGATCTAGCAGTTGGAAGAGTTCTAGCTCTTCATTCCCCAACTTTTTTGATAGCAGGAAGTCTTCTGATAGCGTGACCCAAGAAGCCGAAGCTCAGGATCCAAGTTCAAAGAAGATCTTGGCCATGCAAGAAGAGTTGAGAGATTTCTGTGCCAGTACAAACGCCATATGTCCTGACATTGCACTGCGGAGAGATCTCGCTGTTTACCTCACTTATTGGCTTGGTGGGCTATTTTTGCTGGAGGAGATGGAACGCACATCAGGCCGCATTGTATTTTCGGCTTGTCAGATGGCGTTTGGAGAGCAGCTTGCTTTGGTGCCAGCTTTTTACTCCTACCTGTGTACCGAACTGCAGGCTTTTTACTGCTTTTTTGGTTCGGCTTGGGCTTCCCATGAATAGGGTATTTTCAGCCCACATTTTTATTCGTGGTATGTATACCACTGTCCTGGCTTCCACCGGCTGGGTGCTGCAAAGGATGATGATCCTCTGATGATTCGACTGGCTAAGGGCAAAGCCGTTGTCCGAATCACTTGTTGTTTGCCCGCATGAGGATCCGACGATTCAGGGCGTCGAGATGGGGCAGTCTTCAGTGAAGCTTCTCCGGAGTTGCGGAAGAAGGCTTTTGATTTTGGTGCCTCCCGAGACTCTACCAGGGCGGGGTCGGGAAGGCATTATTCCTTGACGAATGCAGAGATAGAGTGGCTTTTCAGCATACGTGTCGGCACGATGGTGTACCATAGACATCTTTTCGTCGACATCCAGCCGTATGTACCCTCTCGCTTTGCTTTGCAGCTGGGCTTTTCTCAAGGCGTTGTTGGAGCGCCTTCAAGCATGGTGAAGCGCTTTGGAGGCTTACAGGACGGGAGAAATGCATGGGCTTTCTATAGTGCTGAAGATACTACAGCCATGATTTCTTATCCTGTGTTGCTGACTTCCCGGACTGCCGGCTTTGCGAAGTGGTTCGCGGAGAGCTTTTCGGCATATCGGGGGCTTTCCAAGAAGGAGCTTGATGTGAAGCTGGCATCTAGAAAGGGCCTTGGAAAGTCGGATGGCGTCCGGTGAGAGGAAGTTTCGGCCTTCCTTTCTGGAGAGAAGCACAAGATAGGCTTTCTCGGTGACCAGGGCGTCATTGGTTCTGAAGCTGTTCAAGAAATACCTGATGAGGCTTTAGAGCAGCTAGAACAGGAGGAAGCCGAACTTGGCGCTTGGATGCAAGCGGCACAGAGGCAAGCTTCCGTGGAGTCTACTGGCAAGAGTAGACCATCCAGTGAGGAGTCAAGTGGGAAACCTGACTCTGACAGCTAAGAGGAGGAGGAGTCATCATCGCAGCAAGGGGCAGCATGAGGACTCTCCTGACTTGGAAGTTCCTCTTACTATCAATGAGGATGTGCCAGTGGATGCTGACGAGCCTCCAGAGAAGAGAAGCCGAGAAGAAGAGACCGTCGGTGAAGGTATGTTTTTTCCTTTTTCTCTTTCCATTTGTTTTCATGGGATTTTTCAATGTCTGATTTGCTTCTTGTTTCTGCTTTTCTTTTTTTTTTAGCAGAGGAAGACTTGGTGATGCCTAAGGTTCCAGTCGATGAGGTGGTGACGGATCCTGTCGAGGCACCTGAAGAAGAACCGAGGGACTCTGGAGTGAATCTAGAATCTCCAATTGGTACGACTTCCTTTTTTTTCTTCTTTTTTTTTTTTTTGTCTGTGACTTGGTTTGCTAACACATTTCTTGCCAGCTGACTTGCCACAGGATTCCGATGACTTTGAACCCTCGATGGACGCAAATGTTGATGATGCTTCCAATGAGTTCATGGAGGAGGAAAGTGTTCCGCCAGTCGTCGAAGAAGGTATTTTGTAGTTATAACCCTGATAATGATTTTCAAACAGGGTCATATTCATACCTTTTTGTGTTTCTTTGGCAGGTTTTGAAGTGACAGAGGAGGGTCCATCGCTTCCTTCAGAACCAGAGCAAGGGATGCCAGAGGTTGATCCAGAGGTAGAGACTCCTGGGACTAATTCTGACAATGTTGAGGAGATACCTCGTGCTGAGATTCCTTCCCGAGCAGGAGTAGCTTCAACTGGAAAGAGTTCTTTTGTTACTCTTCCAACAGATGATGATATGAACGGCCGACCAACGGAGTTGGGCGAATCTTCAGCTGGGCCATCTCTTCTTTTTGCGAAGAAGGTGGTGGTGCAAGTTCTGAGCTCTTGGATTGAGACTCTGCTTTCTGGGCACTTAGATGCCGGATTTGGGATGATCCAGCATGTGCGTAAGATTCTCGGTGATGCTGAAGAGGCTGGTCTAGATGTCACAAGTGCCAGGGCGATCGTTGATAGGATCATTGAGCTGGGTGACAGGTGGTTTGAGACCATTGGTTTTCCTGATGATCAGTTCTTCAAGGAGATGTCCCTGGACCCTGCTGATAAGGCAAAGTCTAACCTGAATGAGGCTACAGAAAGCAGGAAGCAGGTGGTCCAAAAGAAGAACTTAGAAGAGCTAAACATCATTGGGCTGACACATAACCCGAACATCCTTGATAGGGAGGTCGATGAGGCCAGGAGACGTCTTGAGCATCTGCAGGCACAAGTCGCTGCCAAGTGGACTGCAATAGCAGAGGCTCGTGAAAGGGAGACTGCTCTGATTCACCGGGTTGCAGATGCCAATCGAGTTCTTGAAAGGAAATCTGAAGAAAGCAAACGATGGCAAACTGCTCGGGATAAGCTTCCTGGTGCGAAAGAAGGGGTACAGCCCACTCCAGCATCTCATGGCAAATTCCTGAAGAAGCGTGCCTTGGAATCCTTAACGGCTGAGGCTAAAAGTTTGCTTGAGGAGATGAACTCTTGGCTGGAGACCATTTTTTATTGAGCTCCTGTATATTTTTTTTTTAACAGAAACCATCCTTCTCTCTTTTTTGGTACCACTTGTATTTTTTGGCACTTATTTTTTTTCTAGTGCTTGTGAACACTTTCTCTTTTTTTTTTTTGGTACCACATGTATATTTTTTTTGGTACTCTTTTTTTTGTTATCTCTACGCTCACTTGAATCTTTTTGTGATAAAAGTAATTGCTAAATGGGATGCTCTTGTTTTTTTTTGTTTTGTTATCCCTACGCTTACTTGAATCTTTTTGTGATAAAAGTAATTGCTAAATGGGATTTGATCAAAAGGTTGTCATTTTGTGAAAATCTTTTGTCAAATGATTATTTTGGCATGGAAGCCAGGTTTTTGTTTGTGGCATGGAAGCCAATTTTGGCATGAGAGCCAGCTTTTCTTGTGGCATTGATAGCCGAGTTTTTTTTTTTTTTGTGGCATCTATAGCCAGTTTTGGTGGCATTGATAGCCGGTTTGTTTTGTGGCATCTATAGCCGGTTTTTGGTGGCATTGATAGCCTGTTTTGTTTTGGTGGCATTGATAGCCGGTTTTTTTTTAAATCCAAGTTTTTGTTTGTGGCATTGATAGCCGGTTTTGTTTTGGTGGCATTGATAGCCGGTTTGTGGCATTTATAGCCTGTTTTGATGGCATTTATAGCCGGTTTGGTTTTCAAAAATGCAAGTATCGACTAAAGGTCGCCTCCCTGCTAAATGTTCTTGCAAGTATCGATGGAATGTCGCATCCTTGCTCATTCGGTTGCGAGTATCGATGAAATGTCGCATCCTCGCGGATTTGGGTGCAAGTATCGATGGAATGTCGCATCCTTGCTTTTCAAAAATTTTGGTTTTGCGGGTACTGACTTGATGTCGTTTCCCCATGATTTTTGAAATTTTTGGTTTTCTCGAACCTTTGGGTTATAGATATCAACTGAAATATTGCGTCTCCATGGTTTTGGATTTTGCAAGTATCGACGAAATGTCGCTTCCCTGCGATTTTGGAAGTGTCGAACATGGTTCATATGCTTCCGATTTGTGCGAGTATCGACTAAGCGTCGCTTCCTCGCGGTTTTTTGAAAAACCATTTTTTTTTTTGTTTAAAGACACGAGGGTCATAAGTTTTGACCTAAAATCATTTTGGCGGTAAAAGGCAGGGTGGACTAGGGTGGAAATCCCTGAATCCGGATTTTGTTTCAAACCATGAATTTTGGGTTCAAGGGTTGAAAATTTTGGTCAAGTTAGGGAAAGGTTCCTAAACTTGGATATTTTTTTTTTGAACAATGAAACGATGAAAGTAAGCATTGTTTTAAATTTCTAGAAATTTCAACATTTGATATGAAAATTCTAAAAAAAAGGGTGGGTTTAGCGAGCGTGTACCTGGAAACCGGTTTTGGCCATACAGGCATTGCTCTTACCCAGTTGGGTAAGTCTTCAAGGGTAGTACCGCTTTAAGAACTTGCCGTTGATGGGCAGCATACATCTGTCACCTTCCATGTTTAGGAGTGCGTATGCGCCATTAGAGAAAGCCTTGTCGATGACGTAGGGTCCCTCCCATTTTGGCTCAAATTTGCCTTTGGACTTGTGAGCGAAGACCATTGATCTTTTTACCGCAAGAACCAAGTCACTCTTTTTGTAGGCGCGTTGCCTGACCTTTTTATCGAAAGATCCTGCCATGCGTGCTTGGTAAAGTTCAATGCTTTGTTGAGCTTCGAGCCGTCTCTCATCGAGATTGTCCAGCTCATGGAGTCGCAATTTGACATTGCTTTCTTGAGTCATGTCATTTTGCAAGGATACCCTCAAGGAAGGAATTTGTACTTCCAAGGGTACGACAGCTTCGCATCCATAGACCAAGGAGAATGGTGTGCTATGGGTTGGTCCTCGAACGGTGGTTCGATAGGCCCACAAAGCTTTAGACATTTTGTCGCTCCAGTCTCTTTTTGCGACTAGAGACCATTTTTTTGAGGATTTTGCAGAGTGTCTTGTTGAAAGCTTCTGCTAACCCGTTTGCTGCCGGATTGTATGGAGTCGAAGGACAGCTTTGGATTTTGTATTTGTCGCAGAACCTGTAGAATCGATGATCCCGGAACTATGGTCCGTTATCTTGGACGAATCTTTTAGGTATGCCGAAACGACAAATGATGTTGGTGCGCAGGAACTGAAGGACTGATGAGGTCTTCATTTCGTTAAACGCAAATGCTTCTGACCACTTAGAGAAATAATCCGCTGCGGCGAAGATGAAGCGATGACCTTTGCTCGAAGGGGGAGAAATAGGACCTATGATGTCCATACCCCAGGCTTCGAAAGGCCATGAGATTGCCGTAGGATGCAGCCATTTTGGAGGCATGTGAATGTAATCTCCATGAACTTGGCATTGTTGGCAGCGCTTAGCAAATTGCATTGCGTCAGCTACCATGGTAGGCCAGTAATATCCTCACCTTTTTATCTGATCATAGAGCTTAGGTCCAACCTGATGAGCTCCGCAAAGACCAGCATGAACTTCTTTGAGTGTTTCTTCAGCCTCTTGTTGTGACAAGCAGCGTAGAAGTACTCCGTTGAAGGATTTCCTGTAAAGGATTTTTGAAGGAATATCCAAATGAAAGCTTGGGGTTTGCCTTTGGGTGCTTACCCGTTCTTTTGGATCTTCAGGTAGGATTCCGAGCATAATGTAATCAATGAATGGATCCCTCCAGTCGCCGATTGAAGTTTGAAGGATTGAAATCCGACTTCCGACCACTTGGTGGCATTCAGCCACTGCTTGGTGTGTGTTAACAGGAGGAAGGATTCTTCTTTCGCACACTGTGATTTGCATCTTTTTCCCTTTCCTGGATTGCCATGGATGCGGCAAGTCCGGCTAGGGCATCTGCACGTATGTTTTCACCTCTACGAATGTGGGTGATGTGACAGATGTCAAACTTTTGCAGAAGTGATTGTGCCTTGTTGTAGTAAGGCAACAAATCTGGCTTCCTGACTTCAAATTTCTGATTCATCTGGTTGATGATCAGTTGAGAGTCTCCAAAGACTTCCAGCATGGTGATACCGGATTCGATGGCGAGTTCCAATCCTAAGATCAGAGCTTGATATTCAGTTGCATTGTTTGTGCATGGTTCCAGTAGCGAGAAAGCGTGTGGAATCATGTATTTGTCGGGGCTAACAAAGAGGATGCCAACTCCCGAGATCAGCTGTCTTTTTTCATTCGTCCTGGTTGCACTGTCAAAGTACATGTCCCAGGAGGCACTTTGTGAGAAAGTCTCCACATTGTAGACTGGTTCGTCTGGGAGATCATCTCTGAACAGAGAATCTTTAGGCAATGGATGCTCTGTGAGGAAATCCGCTAGAGCTTGCCCTTTGATTGCTTTCTGTGGTACATACCTAATATCAAATTGTGACAGAAGGATGGACCATTTTGCCAGTCGAGCATTGAGAGAACCTGCCTTTGTGACAAGGACCTTCAAGAGGTTGACCCTCGAGACCAGGTATACTGTGTTGGAAAGCAAGTAGTGATGCAGCTTTTGTACGGCGAACATCACTGCAAGACATTCTTTTTCGACTGGAGAGTAACGATGCTCTGCACCTACTAGCATGTGGCTGAGGTAATATAGAGCAGCTTCTTTTCTTTGATCATTTTATTGCACAAGCAGAGCTCCCAAAGAGTTATCAAGGGCTCTTGTGTACAAGATGAATGGTTTTCCAGTGGTAGGAGCAGCTAACACTGGAGGTTTTGTCAGGTATGACTTGATGTCTTGGAAAGCAGCTTCACAGTCAGCATCCCAGACAAAGTTTACACCTTTTTTCATCAATCGGGAGAATGGGCGGCATTTCCCCGAAAGATTGGAGATGAACCGTCTGATGTAGGCTAATCTCCCTTGAAGCCCTTTGAGTTCTCTCAAGGTTCTTGGAGAGGGCATTTCTAGAATGGCTTTGACTTTTATGGGGTCAAGCTCTATTCCAGCTTTCCGAACTAAGAATCCGAGGAACTTACCCGACGAGACGCCGAAGAAGCATTTCAAAGGATTCATTCGCAGTTTGTGTTTGCGAAGCCGGAGGAAGACTTCTCGAAGGTTTTCGAGATGATCTTCTTTTCTTTTGCTTTTGACGGCGAGGTCATCAACGTAACATTCAACTGTCTTGTGCTGCATATCTTGGAGTATTTTCATCATAGCCCTCTGATATGTGGCACCAGCATTTTTCAGACCAAATGGCATGACAGTGTAGCAATACACGCCAAATGGGGTCCGAAAAGATGTATGTTTTTCATCTTCAGGATGCATCTTTATCTGATTATAGCTAGAGAAACCTTCCATGAATGTCATTCGCTCGAATCCACAGGTATTATCGATCATTACCTCTGGTATGGGGAGCGGAAATTCAACTTTAGGGCATGCGCCATTCAGGTCTCTATAGTCAATACAGACCCTGATCTGCCCGTTCTTCTTTGTCACGGAGACAATGTTGGCCAACCATTCAGGATGTTGTTCCTCACGGATGAAGCCGACGCTTTTGAGTTTTTGAACTTCTTGTTCAATTTTATCCATCACATCTGGACGGAATCTTCTTTGGCCTTGCTTGACAGGCTTGATGTCTTCTTGAAGATTGAGTTTGTGAACCGCTATTTTAGGGTCTAAGCCTGGCATTTCAGCGTAAGACCATGCAAAGCAATCAACGAACTCACGAAGAAAGGCGATATACTCGGGTAACTCATCATCCTTTATATTCTTGCTTATGAATACAGGACGTGGGTTATCTGGTGTTCCCAAGTCTATCTTTTGAACAGGATCTTCTGTTGGAAGGTTCGAAGGTGGTTCCTCCACAATATTTTCGAAGGCTTCCAGCTCAACGAAACCTTCTGGGTTTTCAAAGGCATTTCCAGACCAAGGTTTTGTTCCTTTCCACGGGTCTTCTTGATCGGTAATTTTCCCACGGCTTGCTATGAGATGATCCCAATCGCCTGTTGAAACCGGGTCGAAGTAGGCTACTTCTTTTGGAGATGAGGGTTCTTCTGGGTCAGAAGACCACACGTCTGTTCCATCGGACAACTCCTCTTCATTTTCAGAGAAATCGTGCCAATTGGATGAGCTTCCTGGATCTTTGTCAGGTGACTCATCAAAGAGATATCCAGGGAGATCGATGTCTTCATGGACTTGAGAAGTTGAGGCTTGGTCAGTATATTGACTTTTAAGCCTTTGTGTCAACTGTCTCAAGGGAGTGTCGGGATCATACCCTAACCCGTGTGAAGACTTTTCTACATAGCCGTAGAGTCTCCAATCTTCCAGCTGGCTTTTGGTCAAGACGGGCCCCAATGGCGTGAGAATACCGCGTCCTTCTCCCAAACCGACTGGGTTTTGAGCGTCATAGCCCATTTTCTTCATAATAGCTTGTGCCACAGAACTGTATAAGGATAGTTGCGGCATACCTTTATTTTGGAAAGGTTCAAGCATGGAGTTTGATGAAGAAGCATCCGATCTATGGAAGAAGATCGGCTTTTCCTTTGCTGAAGTTGCTGGAACAACGAAGGAAGCTGACGTAGGATCTTCTATGTCAGAAGTTATCTCCATTGGAGTGAGAGCAGGCTGAACTTGCTGAGTGTCAGCTTGGCTTAACGATGTGTCGTCTTCCGGCTCTGAATTCGAGTTCGTGTCTTGCATGATAGACACGAAAGAGACAACAAATTTGCCCCCAGGCTTTTGCTTTGCCTTCTTCACTTTAGTTGTGATGACCAAAGGCTTTGAAGGTTTGAGGGAGATGATGAAGGGAGTTTGAATGCCCTCTTCAGATTTACCGGATGGTTTGTTTTCTTCCAGTGATTGTTAAGGAGCTTTGCCTTTATCTTTCTGGAGATTTTCGGCAAAGGATGTTGTGTGCTTCTCCTCTTCTTCTTTTTCACCTTCATACATCTGTGAGTCTGCGAAGTGGACTTCTTTACCTTTGAAGGGTTTTCTGTCCGCAAAGACTCGATGTATCATGCCATCGTCGCCAACAAACTTGATGCATTGATGTAGAGTTGAAGGGACAACACCATTCTCGTGGATCCAAGGGCATCCGAGAAGGATGTTGTAGCATGAAGGGGTTTTTATTGCATACACTGTGACCTCAGAGATAAGATCACCGATCTGCAATTTGAACCTGATTTTGTCGATAGGCCTTTGAGTACTCCCATCGTATCCAAAGATAGATACAGATGTGTGGCTCAGCTTGCTGGGTGGGATGCCCAACTCTTCAAGAGCCGATGTGGAGATGAGGTTGAGTGCAGAACCTGGGTCGATCTGAACTCTGTGCATAGGCATTTCCTTGATATACCCTGTGAAGTACAGGGGTCAGTTATGATTGGTTTCTCCAAGTAGGAGGTCGTCCTTTGTGAAGGCGATGGATGCACTGGCTGCTTTTTTAACCGAGAGGCATTTAATGCATGATCCCTCAGTTTTCTTCTTTTCTCCCTTTGAGGAGGCTTCTGAGTTTCTGACCCGGTAATCCATTTCAATTTGGAGGACTTGCGGGGCATATTTGTCGACATCCTCATTCAGCTTTTGTAATTCCGAGATGAGATTATCACGAGTGTGCGGAGACATTCGCAACAAATCTAGGATGTGCAGATGTGCAGGTATGTGCTTGAAGTGTTCAATCAAGTCATACTTGAAAGCCTCCTTAGGGCCTGCATGTTCATCATTGTGGCCACTAGGGGCGCTTTCAATATCTTTTCCCGAAGGATTTACATATGTAAAGGAAGATTGGTTGTAATTTTTGTGGTAGTCCCGGCCAGAGCGGGTGCCTCTACCAACTTCGAGAGCTTCTTGAGAAGGGTCTTCATTTGGAAGATTGTCTTCAGGATCAAGAGGCTGCCATTTTTCATTTGCTGAGGATGAACCAGCAGCAGAGTTGCCATCCTCAGTGATCGTGTTGCACGGAGCATTTTCCGGGAACAAGTCCTGAACAGCATCCAGCAACCTTTCTTCTTCGTTGACTAATTCATCGTCCCAAGCATCAATGGCTGGGAATTCTTCAGTCAGGAAGGGTGTGAACTTTGAAGTCACAGTCTCAGAAGAAGAAACCTGAGAGGGTGTCATCTCAGTGAAAGTCACGTGAGACGAGGTGGCTTCAGAAGATACATTGCTAGGTGTCACCGGAGTGTAAGTGCTTTCATCAGACGATGCTTCGGAAGAGCTATAATCCCGAATTATCACATTACAGGAAGCTCTGACGGGAGACGTTGCCTGATCGGAGTCAGACTCATCCTCGGATGTAAGAGGATCGTCTATCCAGCAATTTTCTCCATTTTCAGGAGTTAAGGGAGGACGTACCTGGTGGTCTTCAGGGACTTCAGGCTCTGGATTGCGAGGAGGCTCATTGACGCGTTCTTGCTCTTGTTCTAGAGCGAGTCGCTGCAAGATCCTTGCATATTCTTCAAGATCAGGCATGGGAGCCGGATCTTCTTCTTCATCAACTCTTTGTGGCTCAACATGGTTGATTTCCACTGGAGTAATGAGAGGTGCTGGGTCAGCAGCATTTTCTTGTACAGCTTCTTGGTCTTCTTCATCATCAGACCAGGATCCTTGTGGCTGTAGGGGGTTATACCAGATTACTGGCATAAGATGAGACTCAGGAACCCATTCTTCATCGGAGAGATATTCTCCTGTTTCAAGGGACTCCTCCCACTCATCTGTGTAGTTGGATTCGAATCCATCATTGGTGTCGCTGGATTCGTATCCATCAATGGAGAATCCAACTACCGAATTGCAAGAGTATGATGCCTCCTGCATGGCTTCTTTGAATTGAGGTGGCATGAAATCACTGAGAGTGAATTTTCTTACCCCCTTTGAAGTCTCTGGAAGGGATGTTTTTGTTGCCTCCAGTGAAGCGGTAGAGGAAGCCTCTGCCTTTTCTTTGACCTCTAGTTTTGGCTGGGTCTTCTCTTGCCGTTTGAGCTTGAGGAGATGTTTCCTAGCCTGCCTTCGCTGTTGAGCTGTAGGCTTTGTTTTCACGACCTCCCAATCTTCATCTTCAAGGAGATCGGGATGTACCCATATCGATTGTCCGTCTGGTGTCGGGTAAGGAACCAGTTCCTCGGACGCTTGGATTGAGTTTATCACCTTGAAGGAAGTAATGATCTTCTTCTTCGGTGATTTTGATGTTTGTCCACATGTCACCATGTTGACGGAGGCAGGCCCATAGTTTTTGTCAAAGGTGATGACTCCGTTTTTCCACATCTCGTTTATTTTCTCCCTCACAACGAAGCATTGATTGAGAGGATGTGAGATCATCTGGTGGTATGGACAGTACCGAGGATCGTTGGTTTTGCCAACATCACCCGGTCTTTTTGGTTCAGGCAAGGTGAGCTTGCCGTTTGCCACAAGAGCCCCGAAGATTTCATCAACATCTTCATCAAACGGGTATTTCTTCTCTACTCGTTCTTTGAAGGCATCTGAGAGTTCAGGTCTCTTACCAGTAACTTTATTTTCAGCTTTCTTTAGTGGCTGAGGAGCTGACTTGGTCTGCACATTGAGGACCTCTTTTTTCTTTGGTTTAGAGGTTGCAATGGCGGTTGGCTCTTTTCTTGATGATTTCTGACTGTTGAGGTCTTTAATCACCGTTTCAGCTTCCATGGAAGCTTCTAGGAGTTCTCCCAGGTTTTTTGATTTGTTGCCGATGATCATGGAGCGGATTCTGGTTCTCATGTTGTTTCGGCAAATGTCGACTAGCGACGCTTGTGGCAATACATCAGAGCATTTGTATGCCATTGCTTTCCACTTGTGAATGAAGTCATATGTTGATTCATTCTCCCCCTGTTTTAGGCTGCACAGCTGAGCCATAGTAGCGGGATGATCCTCACCTTTGAAGTGAGTCAGGAAGCGTGTCTTTAGCATGGCCCAGTTTTGGATTGAGTCCTCCGGCAGAGTGGAGTACCAATCGAAGGCCGTACTTTTTAGGGTACTTGCAAAGAGGCGGATCTTGAGTGCATCTTGATCCGCGATAGCTTCCGTCAGGATCTTGAAGTGGATGACGTGCTGTCTGGCTGATCCTTTCCCCGTATATGTTTAGAGAGTAGGATGCTTGAATTTGGTGGGGAACGGGACCTAGTCCATCCATAAGGGATATGGTGGCTTGATCCCATGCTCCTTGAGTATATCCTCTTCTTTTGCTTTGGCGAGGATACTGTCTACGTCCTTTTTGGTAAGGGCGCGTGACTCATTTTCTTCTCCATTTACCTCGTCGTTTTGATGAATCGGAGGAGGTTCATTGTTCGCCTGATTTTGGAAGGCGAGGAGAAGGTTTTCCATCAGAGTTTCAATCCTCTGCTGGCCCTATTCCAACTGCTGGATGCGGGTGATCGCATCTTCTGGAGGTGGATTGCGGGGTGGTGGCTCAGAATTTGTAGCCAAGACATTCATCCTTCGTGATTCGAACGAAGAAACTGTCCTGGTGACTGAGCTGGGGCTCATTCTTTTTGAAGAAGAGCTTGAGGAAGGATCACTCTGCTGTCCTTTGCTTGAAGGAGCAGGGGATTCTTCTGAATGTCTTCTTGTCCTTGAGACGCTGCGGGTCATCGGACGTCGGACATGGATTTTTGTTGCTGATTTTTGGCGCCTTCTGGTTTTTCCAACCATATGGACGGCAGCAACTTGGTTGGGTCTTTCTTTTTCGACCCATTTGGGAGAGACTTGAAGTGTAGGAGGCTGGGTCCTTTGCTTCTCTAGTCTCTTTTGCCGGTATGACGCGCGGCGGCGTATGCGACGGGCAATTTGAGCTTCGGTCAGCTCTGGCCGGGCTTTGACGATGAAGGATGTGCTTCCTCGGGCGCAGCAGCCGAGCCTGTCTTCTTTGCAGCTGGGCAAGGACAGGATGCGAACCCTGTCCTTCGCCTGTTGCAGCGAAGCTTTGAATTTTTGGAGTTCGGCCCCTGTAGAGATGAAGGGTTGAACTGCAGGCTTGTAGGCCTTAGCGGGTGCTTGCAGAGGCCTTGTGATACATGATTTGATTTTGGGCTTGTAGGAACAAGCCGGCTCATGCTGGGATGACTTGGAAGTCAGGTTGGAGATGGGTTTCTCCTCTTTCATGTAGGCAAGAGGGTATAACTGGTTCTCCTTGAGTGGGGCCAGGAATGCTGGCTTAGTGGATGTTCGGGACCTTCTTTGTTTTGGTGAAGGTCTTGGGGACCAAGTCTTGGGATAGACCTGGTCGTTTGCAGGTCGAGGCTTCTTGGGGCTGCCACGAGCTTCAGGCCTTCTGGTGCTCGCCTTTGGTGTCACGGTAGTGACACGTTGAGAGGCGAGTTTCTGCTTCTTGGAAGGAGCAGTTTGTTCCTCAGGAAGTGGGAATGGTCCCAGCGTCCCAAAGACGATAGTCCGGGGAGTCGAGGTCGACCCGGAGTTCAGAGAATTGCCGAGGGAGTTGATGCTTCGGTAGCTGATGGGGCGCTTGTAAGTGCGCGTGGTTTGCTTCTGTTGAAGCATGAGTTGGTGCTTGTTTTCATCGAAAGTAATGGTTAGTGAAGCTGCCATTGTTAGTTTTCGAAAATTTCTGAAACAAGACCACATCCATTAGTAATCACAAGAATATAATGATCATAAATGGGAAGTTCTATGGTTTCGTCTTTTCAAATTGCTAGAGGAAGATGACCCAAGCAACATGAAGAAGGCAAAACGCCATAGAGGGTACAATTGTTCTGATCGCAGGTATGGTAAGCCCAGAATGGGCATCCCAGTGACTGCTAGAAGCAATTGTGAACTTAAATTCGACTTATCGAGAAGCAGAGCTTGCTCGAGGTAAGAAGAATATAAAGTTGGAGTTATAGATGTGCCGGTCGCAATACAGTAGACCCTGAAAGGGCGTACTAGTACCGCTAGACACAAATGTTTTGAGACCGCATCCATGAGATGAGGTTCTCTGTTTTAAAAGGTCAAGATTGGATTCATCAAAGAGAGCAGATGGTATTCCAATCTGAACACGGGCTCAGCGATTTCCGCGAGCTCCAGTGCTCAGAAAGAAATGAACTATAATTTCTCGAATCTGAATCTAAAAATGACGAGTTTTTTTTTTTGAAAGGCAATATCGGGTTCATCAAAGAGAGCAAAAGGCACTCCAATCTGAACACGGGCTCAGCGATTTCCGCGAGTGCCAGTGCTCAGAAAGGAGAAGACCAAGATTTCTCCAATCTAAACCCAAAATGACGGAAGTTTTTTTTTTTTGAAGATTTTGAAGATTTTTTTTTAAAAAATCTTTTTTTTATTATTATTTTTTTTATTTTTTATTTTTTTTATTTTTTTTATTTTAAGAATTTTTTTTGAAAATCTATTTTTTATTTTAAAATTTTTATTTTTTTAAAAAAAAATTATTATTTTTTAAAAAAATTTATTTAAAAGACGAGAGAGTACACATAGGCCTCTTAACCCAGTCTTATGAAATCTTGATTGATAGAATTGCCCCCAGGTAAGGGTAGGATTACTTAATGAACCCGTTTGGAGGACCCTTGCCTAGAACAGTCAAGCTGTCTCCACACTCTGGACAAGGCTTTTTTATTTTTATATATATATTTTTTTTTTATTTTTAATGAACTCATCGAAGAGAAACGATGGCCCAAAACCTTAGTCGAACAGGCTCAACATTTCTGCAAGCGCGATGAACGATAGGAACGGATCAAGGTTTCTCAATTTTGAATCCAAAATGAGAAATCTAAAAAAAAAATTTATATATTTATATTTTTTTAGATCTTTTAATGAACTCATCGAAGAGAAACGATGGCCCAAAACCTTAGTCGAACAGGCTCAACATTTCTGCAAGCGCGATGAACGATAGGAACGGATCAAGGTTTCTTAATTTTGAATCCAAACTGAAAAAATCTGATTTTTTTTGTTTTTTTATTTTTGAGAAGAGAAAGAGTGGAAATAAATTCAAAGAATTAGAAATTTCCAAACAAAAAATCTCATCTCATTTTCTTTTTTAGATCTTTAATGAACTCATCGAAGAGAAACGATGGCCCAAAACCTTAGTCGAACAGGCTCAACATTTCTGCAAGCGCGATGAACGATAGGAACGGATCAAGGTTTCTCAATTTTGAATCCAAACTGAAAAAATCTGATTTTTTTTGTTTTTTTGTTTTTGAAAAGAGAAAGAGTGGAAGAGAAAGAGTGGAAATAAATTCAAAGAATTAGAAATTTCCAAACAAAAAATCTCATCTCATTTTTTTTTTAGATCTTTAATGAACTCATCGAAGAGAAACGATGGCCCAAAACCTTAGTCGAACAGGCTCAACATTTCTGCAAGCGCGATGAACGATAGGAACGGATCAAGGTTTCTCAATTTTGAATCCAAACTGAAAAATCTGATTTTTTTTGTTTTCTTTGTTTTTGAAAAGAGAAAGAGTGGAAATAAATTCAAAGAATTAGAAATTTCCAAACAAAAAATCTCATCTCATTTTTTTTTTAGATCTTTAATGAACTCATCGAAGAGAAACGATGACCCAAAACCTTAGTCGAACAGGCTCAACATTTCTGCAAGCGCGATGAACGACAGGAACGGATCAAGGTTTCTCAATTTTGAATCCAAACTGAAAAATCTGATTTTTTTGTTTTTTCGTTTTTTTTTTTTTTTTTGAAAAGAGAAAGAGTGGAAATAAATTCAAAGAATTAAATTTTCCAAAAAATCTCATCTCATTTTTTTTAGATGCGGAATCCAACATAGGCCACCAATTATAAAGTAGCCAAGGAATCGAGAAAAGAAATATAAACATAGAGCAAAATATATGATATGCAAATATTTCATTTCTAGCATCGTGTTCTCAAATAAACGGGTCCCACCGGGTGTGCCAGCTTAATGGACCGCGCTCCTGCTCGGTTCTACCGAGGTCGGCGGACGTGGGAGTCCGTCGGGTCCGACCCTTTCGTAACCGGGGGGCAAGGGCGTGCATCAACATTTCTTTTTTTGTGTGGGTGTGCCAGATTTTCTATTTTACTTGGAATTGCAAGTGGTGATCCGGAGATCAACCTTCGCAAGTAAAAAGGAAATCAACTTCTTTTAAGTTTTCCATTGCACATATATTTAAGAAAAGAGACATTTTCTTGGTTTGCCGTGAAAGGCGATTTTTTTTGGCATTTATAACCGATTTTGGCGTTTATAGCCGATTTTTGGCATTTATAGCCGATTTTGGCGTTTATAGCCGATTTACAATCCTTATCAATAATGAAAGACAAGAGTTATGATTTTTGTCTCTTTTAAAAAAATACAAACTATAATGAAAAGCAAGAAAAGGAGGATCTAGCTTCTCAGGAGATTGTGGGGGACCCGTTTAGATTGACGGTCGCAAGCCATATGTGGGCTTCGCCATCATCCATGCAGATGAGAACAGAGGATGCTATTGATTCGCTTGGCTTGGCTATAACCTCAAGTTTTTAGAGAACAAAGACCAAAAGAAGGTCCTATGTCCAATGAAAAGCCGAGTAGACGGGCTTGAAAAGCCATGTCTAAGCCATTGGCGGCAGAAGGAGAAGGCAAGGACCTTGGGGGGGTACCCCCCAAGGGACTTTTGTCACCTTGTAGCGGTGGTCGGTGTAGGATTTCCGCAGAGTTTTCTCTCTTAGATTTCTGATGCCTCTTTCTGTCTGAGTTTCCGGATTTTCTGCAGTCTATTGTCTGTGTGTCTGCTGTTCTTTCTTCTTGGAGAGCTCTCCTATTTATAGGCTTTTAGGTAGCCATTTAGGAGGGTTTATGAGCCTTGATTGTCATAAAGCTACATAAAGGGAGGAGTTACAAAATTGAATTCTTTATTTTGTAACTCCTTTTTCTTGGCTTCTGATTGGCCGGAGGAGATTGAGGGCATTTAATCGCCTTTAATCGCCATGATGGGAGGAGTTTCATGGGTTAAATGCCATAAATCTCTTGACTTGTAACTCCCGGATGCTTGCTTCTGATTGGTCCGTCCAAAGAAATGGATTAATGACTGTAATAAAGCTAGTCAATTAATCGCATTAAGTGGTCGCCGAGCATCTGAAGAGTCGCGGGCCGTGCCGTGTCTTTTGGGATTCTTCTGGCGATGATCATCGATGGATCTTCATGTAGATCGACATCGGATGACCATGTAATTTCAAGTGTTTGTTGCCAACAACAAGTCGGTGCCATCTGTCCTGTCGATTTCTCGATCGGTCGGGTAGAAAGCACACTTTTTTTGTTGACCGGGTGGCGATCAATATTGTTTTCGATACTCTTGATGATTGACCCGTGTTTTGGACGGATGTTAGAGGATTTGGTGTCTCAAAAGTATGAATTTTGGAAAATACCAGAGGCTGGGCACTTCGAATCGCGAAAAAACGGCAAAAACCGGGGTTTCCGGGGCCTTCCCGGCGACCCCGGGCTCCAGGGTCGCAGTGGCCTGCGACCCTGGGGGGTTTTTCCCCTTTTTATCCCGTTTTGTGTCCGTTTTTGCTGTTATTTTATTCTTTTTTCTTCTGTATTTTTCCTTGACATTTTTGACCATTTATTGGACTGATTTCCCTATAGGAAACCTGATGAGAATCCTTGCATTTTATTTTACAAAGTTTCCAATTTCCTGAGAAAGCCGAAGACTTTGTCGCGCAGAGCTGCCGATTTTCCGTCAGAAGCTGAAACTGGGTCAAACGATGTCGGAATGACCTGAAATTTGGTGTGAAGCCTCCTGAGCAATAAATAAGACCAACCATAGGCTTTTGTTTAAGTTTTGAAGCTGTTTGGGGTCCTATCACAAGTAGACTCGCTTTTATCGCAATGAAGATGTCGCGGTTTGATGTGCGGTCAACCGATGTCCGATTGACTTGAAATTTGACAGGGAACCTATTGGAGTCATTTTAAGATGATCCATAGGCTCTGTCTTGGAAACCATGGTCCCGGAGAGCTTTGCCGCCGCGAAGCCTGATTTGGCTTCCGAGCGTCAAACTATGGTCAAATGTTGTCGAAATGACCTGAAATTTGACGTGTAGCCCTTTATAAGCATTTTGAAGCCATCCTTGTGCTCTATCTGATGAGTAATGGCCTCGGTGGTTCTCGCCGCCAAGAGGCTTGATTTAGCTGTTGAGGGTTGATGTAGGGTCAAACATTGTCGGTTTGACTTGGAACTTGACGTGGAGCCTTTTGGAAGTATTTTGTGACCATCCATCGGCTCTGATCGAAGATTTGGTGTCTCCGATGCTTTTGCCGCCGAGAGCTCCTTTTTGGCTGTCGGAGAAGCGAAGTTAGGCCAAATGATTTTGAAATGGCCCGAAACTTCTTGTTACTCTTCTTTTGGCTGTCTTGAAGGATCTTGCAGTTTTTGTTTGATTCTGACAAGATTTGATTTTTGGAAGTAGCATTGCCTATTTATGGCAGGTTGCGACTTCATGTAGCTCTTTGGATCTTGAAGAGGCAAAGTGACATTTTTGGTGTCAATAGGTTTTAGTAATTTTGGTTTTTTTGTTAGGATTGGATATGCCACATAGGCTCGGGATGCTATTCTGGATATTATTTTCAAATGGGTGCTATTATGGGAATTAGTTTACTTGAGTGTGCTATTCTGGAAAAAAACTCGATTAATTAACCAATCATATATATTATGCTTTGCAGAACTATGCTTTTTCATTTTGGATACTTTCCAGGCATTCATGCCTGATCTACACTTGGTGCCATAGGTATGATTTCCTGACCTGTACCCCAGTATGATTTTTGAGGAGGCGGTTGCTGAGCCGCAGGTGACGTGTGATTGAGGTGGAGAGGTTGTCACATAAACTCTGTTCCTTGCACATGAAATGTGGAATACCTGTGAGTATTATTTTGGATTTTATATTTTGTTTTACTGGCCTCTGTTGGCCTTTTATTTCGGGGAATGTAATTAATACATCTTCTATAATTTCTAACCTAAAACATGGGAATGATTTATTATTTTTACTTGTTTAGCTCTGCTTATGTTCTGTTTATATTCTATCAGTATGATGACTATGATGATGTATTGTACAATATGATTCAACATGTAAGACATTAGTGATGCAACACGAAATTCGATGAGCTTCGGCTTCGGGTTGCACCGCAATACCACATTCCTATGAGCACTTGTTTTTGTATTGTCAATTCCATGTCGAAGAATCCAAGACCTTGCCTTTCAGAATTTCTCAAGAAAGATCAAGTTTGAAGGCAGAAGATCAAGTCCTGGAAGGCCCGGATTCATAAAGGAAGACGTCCATATGTGTGCCAACCTATTCAGGTAAATGGGACTCCAAACCAACCAAGACATGGCCCTAAAAATCCTTAGTTTAATGGCTTATTTAATAGGTTTTTAAATATTGTTTTTCAGCTTTTTCAAGATTCAAAACAGGCCTCAGAAGTCAACTAACCGCCATGGTTTTCGGTTACCTCACGGTTACTTTTCCAAAGAACAAAAACTCTCTTAAAATGTTTTTTTCGATTACCTCGCGACTAGCCGTTTGAACAGTAACATCACTAGTCACTGTTCACTGTTCACTAGCCGTTTGAACAGTAACACTATTCACTGTTCACTAGCCGTTTGAACAATAATATTGTTCACTATTCACTGTTCACTAGCTGTTTTATGACCGTTGAAAAGCTTTCTATAAATAGAAAAACGCCCTAAATCATCCCAAGGCTTGGAAAATTATTCCTGAGGCCTCCAAGATCATGAGAGCTCATGTCTTAACCATTGTGTATCATATTAGAGCTCTCATAGATCATTCCACACATACTATGAGCTTGGTTTGTCAAATCTAAGAGCTTCATTAGCTTAAGGAAAGTGTGATGTGTGGAGACAATATTGCCTAGGGAAGAACTTGAGTATCATAGTTTATTATCCAAATCCCTATACCAAAGACCTCTTCCCTTGACTGAGCACAACATTGGAGCATCATCATCAACATCAAGGAAGCATTGCAAGAGGCATCAAAGCTTGGAGCTGCGGTGACAAGTTTCGAAGAGCATCCTCCGGACTTTGTCAAAGAGGCAAGTGGCAACCTCCAGACTTTGTGAAAAAGAGGCAAGTGTTCTTCGCCCTCCATTCAAATTATATCTTTGTGATAGTGGATTGTTTCTGCGTGATTCAACCACTTTAAAAATTGTGATAGTGGATTGTTTCTGTGTGATTCAACCACTCTAAAAGTTGTGTGTGGGGAGTAGATCTTTGTGATCGAACCTCGTGAACAAAAATGGGGAGTAGATCTGTGTGATCAAACCTCGTGAACAAAATTTATGTAGAATCAGTACTTGTGTAGTTTGATTCTTCATAGTGAAACCAGGGGACTGTGTGACCCTTGAGAGTGGATGTAGGTCTGTATGACTGAACCACTATAAATCCCTTATGTCAATTTCTCTATCTCTATCTCTATCTCTTGTGCTTGATTTATATATCTATATGTTGTAGAGAATGATATGAATGATATTTAGTTTAATTGACACACATCCACTTGTGCGAAAACGACATTGATCATATTGGTAAATCAAATCTTGTTTAGCACACACTCTTTAACAAATATTCATTTGAGCACATTGATATAAATCATAAGTGAATTTGTGAAGAGTGTTGTACTCACACTTGTGCTTACTAATATGAAACTAATTGTCTTATCTTTGATTGTTTAAGCACTCATACATTGAACACATATTCCGCATAAGTTGTATTCTTATTTGTATTCATTATGTTCTTGTTCCTAGTTGGGATTAAAATTGGACTAAGATGTTTTAATTGGGAAAAGAATTCCATTAGTCCTATTCACCCCCCTCTAGGACACTTTCATTGGCCCTAGTTGCACTTTCCACGTTCGTTTACATAGTGCTTGGTTTACCTTAGTCCGGGTGATAAGACTCGTGATTTTTACCGAGTAGGGTTTTCCACTCAAAAAATCATGAGTCTCCTTCTCTTCTTGTGGATTGATTGATTGTCTGCTAGGTTAATTAATTTCCTCTCTTAATTGAAATCTAAAAGAGAAACTTATTTGCAACCTCAATCCGTATTAGGGTTTAAACGCGATTTTCAATACTGGGTCATTTCCTGAGCCGACAATCATCAGCTGTTTCAGAGTGTTCGTCCTTCTACGATGCCATGTCCAAGTCCAAGCAACTATAGCCATCTTCAATGCTATCCTTCCTCTCTTTGAAATTAAACCCATTCTGAGTGGTAATAGTATTCTTTGCATGGCCACAACAAAAGTGGTTCATCCTTCCATTATTTCTAAAATCATGATCATATACAATAAAGTTAATCTCATCTCTTGTGCATGTTCCTCAAGACAACTATACATATTTGAAGCTGCTTATGCATAATTTAGCATCTAAACAATATGGGCGAAAAATTAGATCCTAAGACTGGTAAAAAAAGCCATAAAAATATCGATTCAATTGAGAACCAGTTACAACATTCATTACAACCGCTTCCAATGGGTCTGTAACCAATAAGATTAGTCAATCTAAACAATATAAGTTTTCAAAATAACCAACACTGATGACATATGGATACTTAAACAAATATTATCCATATCAACAACCTTATCCTCTGTAGACCTCACCAAATAGTGATTACTACCGGCATATCAACCTCACAATCACTACGAATGCAATATAGCGCAATAAAAAACCAAGTCCATGGATTCTGGTACTAAAATTTGAAAAAAAATAAAAAAAACTGAACTAATTGTGGCCACAATGGTGACAAACATGACTAACTAAATTTTCTCCAGTAGATTGCATTAGATGTGATTGTGCCCCAAAACAAGTCTTTTACATAAGTAGATCTAATCTAGTATTATGATAAAAAATGACTCGAGTGATCACATAAAAAATCCTTCAATGTGATGTTATTCTAATACCAAATTGCAAACAATATGGGCTAAATTAAAGTATAATTTGAAATAGTCAATATATGATAATCAATGTTAATGACATCAAACAGACCTAAAGTCCGAACTCTGGACTATAAATAGTCCCTAGAATTGGTTACAATCTGCAAAAAAAAATGGCTCAAACTGGATTTTAAACGGGCTAAACAGATATATGGCATGACAAATGAGCCTGTGCTAAAACTAATCGTCCATAAAAAAAAAAAAAAAAAAAAAAGTAAAGATTAGGTGGGTTGATTTGCTTCTAAATGGGCCATAGTTTTTAATTTGGACCTCAACCAAGGCTCGGATTTTCTACTGGGTCAAGGACTGGTTATGGACTTCTCAGGCCTGGGCAGAGTAGGTCCCAATGCATTGTTTTTGCTGTGGAATTCAAAAGGGGGCATTTTGCCTAGATAGTTAGGACGTGATATATTGTTTCTGTTATGGACCCAGTAGAGAATCAAGGTTTAGAATTAGTGGGTTGACCTTGCCATGAGCCTAGCACAGACCAACTACTATCTTTCTTCTTCCCAAGAGTCCAAAGAGACCCAAAAGGAAGAACGGTTCTTAGCAGCCACAGTCAGCCACCAATACTAGTTGTTTTGTCGCCAAAATGGCTAGCAACAGGTGTGCTAATTAGTATCCCGGCCGGTCCATGGCTGGAAAATCAGTGGCCATGAGTAGTTTGTTTGTGGGTTCATTTGGCATGACATCGTCGATCAGCCAATGTACCAGTAACTAGAAAACCGTTTGATTTTCTTTCTTCAAGAAGATCAATTTTTTTTTATTGGTAAAATTGAACATCAAGAAAATCTATTCCTTCTTAGAAAAGACCACATGTAGCTTTGATATCAATTGTAAACAATGTATAATAATCATCATGGCCATATATTTATCTAAAATGGAATTACTGTAATCAAAATAAAGCCACACTAATCATAAAAATAACTTCTGATTCCCGAAACCGTTCATTCTACACAAATATTATGGTAATCTGATGTGTGACATAGCCCTCAATTTACCAAAGTGATCGCAACCATCAATGGGCTAATACGGTCCCCTCATCACAAACTCAAAGTCCCCATTCTGCTTTATGAGAAGATTGATCTATACATGTCCAGATGGAAATCTTACAAATCAGTTATAGACGATTTCTCATTTGATTTCTCTTAATTTCATGAATCATTAGATACATTAATATCCAATTTGAATTTCAAATTCAAGATAAATTGAGAAATGATAAATAGGGCAAGGTAGATTCAAATGGGGGAAATGGATTACTTATTAGGCCCACACAAGGTCCTACTCTTTCAAACAGCGCGCTCATGAAAAAAAAAACCTCATGTTTCAATTAGATTTGGGTCAAAATATTCAGATTTTCTACCTTGAAAAGAACTCCAGTGCATCTAGTGTTGGCTTTTGATTTAGTTGCTCTTGCTTATCATGGGTAGGCCTACTAATTTCACATTGAATAATCTTCAAGAAGTTTTTTTTTTTTTTGTTTTTTAACCAAGGCAGAAGTTCCATGTACTCAAGTATCGGTCAGAGACAATGTATCATCTTGGCAAAAAGTATGGCATGATTTCATTTTCAGCTAAACAAATATAATAATAGTCTATATCAACTTTTTTTTTATTATATATTGGTCAAACCAACTATATATATTGATTATCAATTAATGATACATTAATGAATTGAGTATTGTCAATGCGCTGAACAGATTTTCTCGGAAATACTGATACATATTGGCCAATATTAAAAGTTTAAAACCATGGTGAGACCAGTTTTCTCAAAAAACAAGACCAAGCATGGTGAACATCTAGAAACAAAATAAAAATAAAGAAGATGCTACAGTGATTGAAGCATACCTCCATCTCTTATCAATTAGTTGGAGTAAAGCGTAAGAGAAGTTGGGTATTGATATCCATGTCGAGCCTTGTCAAGTACACAGTCCTTGCATGTACCTCTTTTTCGTTGTCTGTCCAGCCTTAGCCTTGAATGATTCCTCTTCATTGGGTAAATAATGAGAGATTTCAATGATTGAACTCACCATATTGTGGAGGAAAGGGAAAGTAGTAATGGGCTCATGTCCATGTTGTAATCAATGAAAATGGCACTCACATCTCTTCTTCTATTAATATAATGACACCAAAGAGAGGCGCTAATGTGATTAGATGTTAACATATGTAACACTTTATCATTGGTGTCAAATGTACTTTCATTACCATGCCAAGGAGAATGAGGAATGGTGAGAGAGAGAGAGAGAGAGAGAGAGAGAGTTCAATGATTGGATCAAGTGTTTGTTTTTATCATACATTACTCATTCTTTCTGTCATACATTATAATTGCATTCAGTTTGCAGGCCATGTGTGAGGTTGTTGCTCATGACCCCAAGAAATCAACCCCTAATTAATTAAGATTTTGTTTGGTCACAAGCAGAAAGACAAATCAACATAAATTAAGAGTCAAACCTATTTTTGTGGAAGGTTCATAAAGGTATATTAAGGTATATATATATGTCAAGCTTATTACTTAGGTGATGTAGGAGGTGGGACTTCCCAACACTCTCCCTCACGTGCAGGCCCAATAGATTTCATGGACGGGCCTGTTACGTGGGCTACACAAGAACAACGGCCACATGGACTACACAAGAACAACGGCCACATGGACTACACAAGAACAACGGGATCGGAACCCGCTCAGATACCATTTAAGAAATCATATACCAACCCAAAAGCTTAAGCCGATAGGTGGAAGGCTCATATATGTATATTAAGACATGTTGAGCCTATTACTTAATTAGGTGATGTAGGAGGTGGGACTTCCCAACAGGTTACAATTCAGAAATACTATATGGGCCTAAACTATTCTATGGGTCATGTATATTTTCTTTTTCCATAATTTGTAGGTCACCAACCTTCGTTTTTCCTAGCTTAAGAGCCGGTCCTCTTTCTAAAGGATATGAGCCAACCTTATGGTCTAACAACTTTTTCTATGGCTCCCAAATTGATTAGGTAATCGGAATGTTCATCGATAGCCCTTCTTTACCTGGTTCCTACCCACCTAGGATTAGTCTTCAGACCCAAAGTTATGGATGCATTTTCAACTGTTTTAGCTACTTATGTTGTTGACATTCTTCTTAAAGCAGATATTAATTCTGCCATTCTTTGTAAGTTCTACATCTCTTTATCTTAATGTGCCATGATGCATCCAAGTAGAATTTTCGCCTCAAGCTATTGGTACACCCCGTCCCGAGTTAATCAAGATTAACTCTAATTGATTGAAACTAATGCTAATTAATTATGATTAATTAAGCTAATGATGGATAATGACTAAATTGACTTGAATTAGCCTCAAGTGATTGACTTGGGCTTAATGAAATGGTTTAGAGTGAGATTGAACTAATTGAATTGATTTTAGACTCAAACAAGGAAAATAAGGACTTTTTCGTAAATAGAATTTATGTGTATTTTGTCGAATACGGTAACTTTTGATACCAACGCTTGTATCATAAGGAGTGCATTAATTTCCATAATAGACTTGAATTCGTTCGACATGAATTCGATCAAATGACCCTTCATGTGACTCAAAGTGCAAATAAGAGAAGTGGAAGAGGGCCTAAATGCAAACTTGTGGTTATAAGGGATTGGAATGAACTCCAATGAGTTCATTCACTCATTTTCCAGCCCAAGTAAAGGAGGGCTCAAACCCTTGGCTCCTTTCTTCTTTCTTCTTTCTTCTTCCATTCTTCTTCATCTAGTGTGAGGTTTGGAGTGATTCAAGTGAAGAGTGAACTAATTCATCTTCTTAATCAAGAATTGTCCATTTCTTTGGATATTAGCTTTGAGGAAGACCTCAAATTTCTCTCCAAAAGCTAACAAGTAAGTAACTTGAACTCTTATTAGAGTTTCTAAGTGCTATTGGGTGTTTGGTAGTGGTCTCTAGTATAAATAGCTCATAGGAGTTTTATTTGTGAATTGGTCTTGACTTTTAGGTTAAAAAGGGGTTTCAATTTGGGGATTTCATCTCAAGATCAAGCTAGCAAAGGGATTTTTGTCAATTAATTTTCAAACACGGCAAGTATACTCATTGCTATTGACTTATGATGTTATGAGAGTTGTTAGAACTCAAGGAAATCAAATTGATGATTTCACTTCAAATTTTGAAGTTTTGAACTCAGAAAGTTTGAAGTTCTTAGGACAGTTCGGCTAGCCGAATTACTGACCGCCAGTTGACCGAACCCACCTGCGTTGGTTTCTCAGTAAAAATCAGCATCTGGAAAGCTGACCGTGAGCTGACCGACAAAGTTCGGTTAGCCGAATTTGTGAATTCGGTTAGCCGAAGGGTGACCGGAATTATGGTCAGGAATTTTCATCTGAAGATAAGCTTCTGGAAAGCTAACCGCAGGGTAGCCGAATTTAATAATTCGGCTAGCTGAGTAGGTGACCGACGAGGTGACCAAATGGAGAAAATGTATCAGAAATTGTAAGGTTCTGGAAGGCTGACCAAAAGGTAGTTCAGCACCTTTCGGTCAGCCGCATTTCATAATTCGGTTAACTAACAAGTAACCGACAAGGTGACTAAACTTGAGAAAAAGCCTATTGTCACAGGCTAGTGTCTATAGTATCTAAGCCTGCATAGGTATTAGCTAAGGTTATCATAATGTACACATTATAAATAAGGTGATGTTCATCAAGAATAACACTTACATTAGATAACAAACGTTTCACTCAATTGTTTGGTTTAAAAGTTTGAATAGAATTTCTTGATTGATTTGATTTGATTTTTGAGTCTAGCACTATATAGTAATTTCTTAAGCTCATCATAGAGCTGATCTGAATTAATGAACGAATGAATGAATAGTTACTAAATGTAATAATGAATTAATTAATAATCCTACTACAGTAGGTGGACTGAGGGGCGTTCCGGAGCTCCGTGGTGATGCCTGTGATTTCTGATCCAAACACTGGTAAATCCCACCAATTGATAAGCCATTTAATAAAGAGTACTCACTGAAATGACTAACTGAATTGAATGAATACGAATGAACATGGATGACTAGTAATTGTATTCACAAACACACCGACTGCTTTCGTTGGAAAACTGAAATGAAATGAATGCTATTGTAGTTGTCAATCTAGTAAATTGTTATTACTTGACTCCAATGCATAGGCACTATTATTGATTTGATTGTCTAGAACTGTTAAATAGATAAATTGATAGATTTAGCATGTATTATCCTAGATATGTGCATACATTGCTGAACCGTCGTGTTCACAGTGTTATTGATGACATTACAGGCCCATTTGCCCGTGTTGGTCAGGCAGAGGCCGCGCCGCTTACGGAGGAGGCCAATCTGATACCTCCAAGAGGTTTAATCGAATGGACATAAATCGGAGTGCGAATGAACTAGAACATTTGGAAGTTGTTTTGGAAATGTTTTGAGAATACTTTTGTATATTCATTTTGAATGTAATTAGATGACCTCTTGCATTGTATTTGAATCTGTAAAGTGGGACATGAATAGTGAATTGAAATGTGTATATTGAATTGTACTTTTGGTAAAGGACTTGTACAGTATCGTTATCGTCTATGTATATATATTCCGCAAAAATTGTACATTTGACAGGTATTGATGATTGTTTATTCCTTGTGGATTTCGTTTTAACTTCGGTTAATTCGGAGCTTACGGGAATAAGTATGGAGTCGCGACTCGGGATTTGTCCAAAGTAATTAGATTTCGGGCCCGAGTCGTGACAACTACAGCCATATCGGTTGTCTATATATATCAACTTAATTCCAAGAATGCATTTCTACATGCAGTAGCCAAAAAGGTTTGTTTCCAAGGCCCAATCCTGATTAATTTTTCATATGCATAACCACTCTATGGATTGAAGCAAACTCCATGGACCTGGCTTATTGTATTTGCTCTATTCTTTTATTGCTTGACTTTATTTTCATTTAAAGGTGGGTCAACTCTTCTATGACCGACCACTCTTCTGTGTCCATCAACCACTTTTGACTAATCTCTTCTGTAGATGATTTGATTCTCATTGGAGATACTCTAGATATTTTGTAGCTGTTTGTTGCTTGCTTGGTTCTCAACATAATAAGAAAGATTATGCTGACTTCATAATTTTCTTGGTAGAGAAGCCTATAAGTTTTTCTTCTAGCCTAATTTTTACTCAAGCCAAATATACCATGCATGGAGGTTCTCAATCATACGTCTATGCTTGAATCCAAAACTAGCTAGTAACACCCTGGTTTCTAGTAACACCCTGGTTTCTTATAGTGCCAAGATTTTTTCTTCATGCTAGTGGTCATGGTATAGATCTTATTATCTTCAAATAGCTGGAACTTTTCAGTAACTTACACATGCATGCAACCTAATATCACCTACTAGCCGATCAGGTTTGCCAATCATGCATGCTGTAAGTGTTTATACCTAAAGGAAACCCTTGGTTCAGTCTATATTTATAATTATAGTCTTGTATCACTTCCATGTCATTGCCTACTCCAATGCTTATTGGGTAAAATGCCCAGATCAACATCAACCTTCCATGAGATCTTGCTATTCATTGGGGTCCTTTCCAATCCTAGCCCAAAGTACGAGTTGTGTGCCACTGCAAGATTATTTGCTTCTCTTATTTGTGATCTCAAGACTTTAGTCCTATGCCCTCTAATCTATTTTTTGATCAAAAAAAAAAAAAAAAAACTTAGGATCCAATTTTAATGAATCGACAGAGAGCAGTACTTATTTTGAGTATCAATATTCTTCTACAGAGCAAGTCGTAAGTGGTCTACTTTGTGTGATAATAATTAATCTCCAATGGAAACAAGCTTGCTGATATATTTACCATGGGACTCTCACTCATTTGATTCTAATGTTTATAACAAGATTTAACTGGAGATCAATGCCACCAGTTTGAGGGGGAAAGATATAAAGAAACAAATGGCTTTTCTTTATTTTTCTAGTAATATATCCTACTTTCTCTTATTATTTCCTTTCTTAATATTTCAAGCTTAATTGTTGTTTCTTACAACAACTAATTTTTGTACCTATATAATTAGTCAACAGAGAAAAGGATCCTCATCTGACTACAAATTACAGGAATAATTTTATTTATTATGATACCAAATTCTATTTTTGGGATGTTATCCATCCTCGATTATGTACGATGCAATGAGAGAAGCCAATATAGGAAAATACAATAATTACCAAAATTTGACTAAAAGAAAAAGAATCTGCACTTGGCCTCAAAATATGAAATACCATTTGTGATGGGCAAAATTTGAAAAGACCATTTGGTGATGACAATAGATGAATCATGCTACTCTCAGCTTTCAAGTTCCAGTTCTCTACTTCCATGGACACTTACAACTTCTAAATCTCCAGGAGTAAGCTTACAGATGAACTATTTCATTACATGCCAATGCATTGGACTCAAGATAGTGGAATTGTCCTTTTCTAGGCCTAGTGAAAGATTTAGAAAATATAGTAGATTAGCCTGTAAAGGCTACTTTTATCCAAGGGGCAGGGGCAGCTCTCCTAAGCTGAAGCTTAAGATAAGGTAAGCTGAAGTAAGTCCAATTACGTAGTGGGGCCCACTTAGGGACCCACATGGGGATGGGGGTGGGGGATTTCAAGGACTCCCTGGGACCCTCCTTCCTACAAAAAATCAGTCCCAATCGTAGTTTCTATCATCTCCATCTGGGCACCAAAAGTTTAATGGTCAACGATCTATTCAGATTGGTACATAGTCGATCCAAGTGTCTAGTAAATTCGGATTTGACCAAAAGTTTGTGGGCTTGTGCAATTTAAGGGGGTCGTGTGTTTGGTCCATTTGGATGGATCAAGGATGGGCCCAAGAAGCATTAGCTTACGGAATCATATCATAAGCTTAAGCTTAGGAGAGCCTTGCTCATTATCCAATTTATCCAAACTTTTTTGCAGTGTTTTGTCCAGTAGGCCGCTCTGCTACATTCGGTTGATTAGAGAGAAAAGGAAAAAAATTAAATGCATTGAACAATGTTTTACAGTTAGTCTTTTTTTTTTTTTTTTTTTTTTGCTTCAGCATCTTTGCAATTAATATCTATTACCTATCCTGTATACTTATTGAAACTACCAATTACAACCTTTTCTAGTTCCTAAAAGACTTAATGATTTTTATTACTAATTAGTGTCTATATATATAATTATATGTGATGTACATGGATTTTTGTTTTTCTTTATTTTTATCTTGTTTCACTCTTAATTTTTATAAATTATTTTTATTTTCCACTACATTTTCCTGACGATATCCCTAGAAAGTGAAAATTTTGAAAATACCAGGTTTCTTCCAAAAATGCTAAAATCCCAAAAACATACTTTAATGTCTAGTGTCCAAAAACCCCAAAGACATACTTTAATGTCTAGTGTCCAAATCAAACCCAGGTTGCTCTAACTCAGCTCAGCTAACTTAGCTCTTTCAGAACCCCATTGAATATTAGGAAAGAATGTGGGACCCAACTGCAGAAAAGGCGGTGGAAACAGTAGCTAATCTGGATTGCTCTGTTTCTTTTAATTAAAAGGAAACCAAAGGAGGGGCCCTTTTAGTTTTTGTCCTCTACAAGTTATGACACTATCATTAGAAGCCTTTAATAATCCGACTTCCATGTAAACCTAGGACTACATAATCTCAGCAGCCCCACTTCCAAGCTTCATGCAACAAACCACCATTCTAAAACAGATTGAAGAGAAGGTGCATGACTTGTAGAAACCCCCATCTAATTCACCTATTCCTCATAAGCAAAGGGCTCTTTATCTTACTGGTAACAGGGACAGTCTATTTCATTGCCTTTAGTTGGCCCACATTACCATGCTTTGTTAGTAGGATTAGTAGGCCCCACCCACTTGGGCAACTTCATTTTTGAAAAGTTTTATTTTTTTCTATCGTTTGTCCTTTCCTATGACCCCCGCTCAGATTGGAAAATGGCGATGGATCTGTGCACACTCACATGTAACATGGGAGTGGTCCGGTTCCATATGTTCATAGAAAATTTAAGAAGAGTTTCTAATCACCCCCATTAGGTCAATTAGCTTGGTAACCAATTCAAATACGCCCAAATCCCAAAATGCCCTTTTCTCTTTCTAAAATGGTGTGGGCTGTGCGGTTTGGACGGGTAGGTGTTGATGAATATACTGCCCTGGTTAGAGGTTCTGCCAGAGGCCCAGAGCAATGTCGCTTCATTTTCTGTTAAGAGATTTTTTTTTTAGAAAATTTATGTTTGAGTTGCCATAGTTTTACCACCCCGTTAAAAAGAACAAGAGTTACTCACCCTATACAGGAGGGGAGCTGTTGTTCATGCTGCCGTTTGGTCTGGCATAAAGTCATGTTTGGCAATTAACTAGTTAAGTTAATGTAAAGTGAATTTAGACAAGAAATGACAATGGGTCGTATAAAAAGTATATAATTTTAAATTTTCTCCGAATTTTTAAAAAGAAGTAAAAAAAGCAACCATCTTTATCCACTAAAAGATAAAAAAACTTCATTTTTCGATACAAAAAGTCAAAAAAAATTCATACCAAACAACTAAAAATAAAATATTATCATAACATCTTATATTTTATTTTTTCTTAATTTAATACTTCGCCTCACTATATTTTAATTCACCTTACATCCAAATAAAGCGCTTATGGAACCTTTGCCCCTTCGTACGTAATTTGGATTGTTGCTCACCTTCCAATGATGGTATCATTTCATGTGGTGGTCCAAGCTACAGAACCACCTCATTTTCTGCTATTTTAATGTCCACGTTCTCTCTTTCCTGTGGAAGTCCAATCCAACCTAACTTTCTCTGTTTTACAGACACTCTCTCTCTCTCTCAACTTTTATATGTACCTCTAGGTTGGTTGGGGTAGGTACCTTCTTTCCTTGAAAGCTGCCTTGATAGAGGCCTCTTATAATAACAAAATCAAGGACGAGAGATTGCCTTACCAATCATCATCATATTCAAACAAGAACCTTCTGCCATTTTTTATACTCCTACCGACCCAGCCAAAGGGGGGTGGCCTCATTTAGAGACCCAACAACGGTGGGAGTGAGACACCAGCATACTCTTGGGGAGTGAAACACCTACACTAGGAGAGTGTACTGTAAAAATATCACACGATGTGTTAACACCACACGAACCTATACGATATTAATGAATTTGCGTAATCCCTTAATGGGTTTGAGTCGTTAATGAGTCGGACCCGTTAACCCGTTAAATTAATAGATTATTAACAAATAAATCCGGTAACCCATTACGACCCGATACAACCCGCCAAAAAGCCATGCTGCCAAATGTGCATCACATTATCATGCAAAAAATCAAAGTGTGGGTGACATAACTTTTGTTAAGTGGAAGATGCATTTAATCAGAAGAGATACAACATTTACTTAGAAAATGGGCCTAACCTCAAAACATAAAGTATGGCTCCGTGATTTAGAAAAGATATACTTTTTAAGTTTAATGAATATTTTTTTCAAAATTAACGGGTTAACGGGACATATTCGGGTGACCCGTTAAATAAACGAATTGGGTTCGTGTTTGATTTTTTGACCCGTTTTCTTAATGGGTCGTATTCGGGTTGAAGTGATTCTAACCCAAATTCGTTTGACCCGCAACCTGAATTCGTTAACAGGACCTGTTTGACAGCCCTAACCTGCACGCAAGGAGATGACACTATAGGATGGATCCGTGAATAGTTGGGTGATAAGCATGAAACCCAACTAATTGGGCAACCCATAGTTCCCCCCTCTTAATTACCATCTCAAATGTGGTCGAAACTGCATTACCAATTTAATATCTTATAAAACCCTTAGGTCTTTCTACTAATAATACAAGGAGCTTATTTCCTACCGTTTGGTAAATTGACTAGTAAAGTCAAGTAAAGTTAAGTCATCCTAAACATCACATCAAAATTACTTTTTCTCAAAACTCCCTCCAACTTTTTCAACAAAAAGTCAAAAAGTAACCATATTTATTAACTACAAGACAAAAAAACTCCATTTCCCATACCAAAAGTCAACAATATTCCATTCCAAACAACTAAAAACAAAATACCATCATAACACACTAATGTACTTACATTAGTGTTTGGACAGAGATGTAGAACAATACAACTGTATGCTTCTACCCACTCAATGATCTCAGTCACAGCTTCCCATTCATGACATGAACATGATAAGGGTAATAGGTACCAGAAACCTCCATGGGATGTCAGGTACAGTTGGATCAAAAGACCAGAGACCCACATATCCACACATATACAAAATATATATATATATATATATTAAAATGTTAAAAGATTATGTTTTACTAGGAGGATATGGTACATTACTGAAGTTTATTAATGGTACTTATATACAACAGCTGGAGTTATAATAATTTTTTTCATATTAGAGATGCTAATAAAATGAAGTATCCTCTTTACATTTAGCTTATCATCTTGCTTTTGTGCTTGGGCAGATTTTAAATGTTTTGATACTAGTTTTGCCTGGGATATATATTTTAATGGCAAAGCATCACTTTACCCAAAGGCCAGAACTCATTTGCATGTGATGATTTTATGATTATTAATTAAGTATAAGTTTCTGAAAACCAAGAATGAGCTAGACGTCACATACAAGAACTGCGCGGACCACATCTTAATATTGTGTAATCTCTAAAGAAATAAACTCAGGAGGCACATCTTTGATCTTGCTCTAGTAGATTACTTAATAACATGTGTTCTAATCCAGACAATATGTTCTCCAAAGGTTGGTTCATTTCAGAACCTTTTTAGCAAAACAGAAAATCTAAAAAAAAAAGGTTAGAAAATAGAAAAAAAAATTTATAACCTTCATTTTCTCATTGATTTGTAATGTATGTTTTTTCCAACATTTTTTTTTTCTCATTGATTTATAATGTATTAGGTGTAAATATTTTAAGTATTGAACTAATCAGAGCGAGAATTTTTAATGATCCTAGCCGAAACCTTTACATATTGAGCTACATACAACTGGGGTTTGGCCGAGTTTAGAAATTAGAACCATGCTTTAGTAATAATTCCCTAACTTATGGTAAAGCGAGATTAAATTTTCCAACATGAATTGAAACACACTCTCTCTCTGTCTCACACACAAATGTCCACAAGGGACTCCACGATGCAAAGTAAGCAATCAAAAGAAAAGGATTTCATCATAGGATGGATTGAAAACATATGAGCTCCTACGAAGACGGGTAAATACGTGTGTGTTGATATAAAACTGACGGCCGGGTTACTAATCATGTGCAATATCCTATGAGTTTTTCCTGATTGAAGAATAGACTTTCCTTAGATGGATTGCACCGAAGATCAAGGTCGAACAGACAACGAATGTAAGGTCGACCAGCAAAGGACTGTTCACTTGACAAGCATAACATGGAAATCACTCACCCGGATATCGCTCCTTCCATCCTCAAAAAACCTGAAAAAATTAAACAATAGAACACAGGCATATCAATTGAAGAGTATATGAAGGGTTTGTGGGATTAAACTGCACCAGAAAGAATCTCCACATACCTTCCATGCCCTGAGATTTGTAGGCTTAGAGGGATTTGAAGTGAACCCCTTGTGAAGAGATTGGTTGAGGAAAGAGAGAGAGAAAAGTGTAGCGTAGTCTTGGGCCGTGGACCATGATTTATAGGGAGTTGAAGTGTTTACCCCAGTGTTAATCTCTTAGATGCAATTGGCGGATTGAGTGGTGTCTAAGATATTGACTCACAGGTGGTGAAAAGCATGTGTGTGTATCATCCCTTAACAACCTCTCTCTCTCTCTCTCTCTCTCTCTCTCTCTCTCTCTCTCTGTGTGTGTCTCTGTGATGATAGAAGAAGATGGATAGATGGTAAAATGGGCATCACGTAGTAGGGGAGAGGAGAAAAGGTGGTGTCTCATAAAGAGGGGGAGGAGTGGAGGTTAGATGTGCTCGTGCACTTCCCAGCTACCTGAACACCAACACAAACACCAACCCTCTAGGATCCTCCACGTACGACTTACTCCTAACCCAACAAACAGTTTCTTACTTTTGCACTTATCACATCTTGACGCTGTGACTTATGCTTCTGGGGTATTATTGATAATTCTCAGCTTACAAGAATCATTCAGGTGTGCCTACTGTAGGTGGTCCATGCTGTCTTGGAAGCAAGGCCCAACTGCGGAGAATTAAATTCACATCTTATGAGTCAGGCCCAAATGACCCAACCCGTGAGGATGAGTCAGGCCAATCAGAAATGAGCCTGGGCCCAAATCTGTGGAGGTCCAATTGGTCCGTTCGGGTCCGGGTCCAAATCCACATAGTTTGGCCACGTCAAGGCTAACACGTCGCTGCGGAAAAAGTCACTCTCAACCTGCTTTCTCCGAGTCCAGCTGAGAATCTTAACCGCCTTATCTATCGGGGGCAGTTCGAAGGCTCTTGTGAACGTTGGCGGAAGGTCCTCCCCATTTGTTAGGGGAAGGTTATAAATAGAAGACCCCACCGTCACTTGGGAGATATACAAAATTTCTACCTTCTACACGTATCTGTATTTTTCCTCCTACATTGTAATCCTTTGAGATACTCAATACAAAACCACCTTTCTGAAGTGGACGTAGGTCACACTGACCGAACCACTATAATTACATTTTCTCATTAATTATTGCATTTATTATCCATTACTCGACCGGTGTTGTCCGAATCTCATTTTGGCATCATCAGTTTGGCGCCGTCTGTGGGAAACAAGAACAAAGCTAAAGTTCTCACTTCACACATCTTCTTCAAAAATTATGGTGATCACCACAAGATCAACAAGACTACCGGAGGATAACCCCCAGCGAAAGGGCGAGGGTAACCCTCCACCGATCAATTAATCCTACCCCGTATGCTCCTGCTCCCACTCCTCAACAGATGTTGGAGACCATGCAACAGTTGGTAATCCAAAACCAGTAGATCTTACAACTCGTGCTTGCGGGGCAGGGAGGAGCACAGTTTGGAGGAGCACCACAAGGAGCACTGCAGGGAGGAGCACCGCAAGGAGCACCGCACCCGGGGCATCCAACTGCTCCACGTCGAGGAGCACCTCGCCTGGGCGTCCACCTCCATGGCGCCCAGGATGTCCCTGCTGGGATTCATCATGGTGCCAGGGAGTTCCCCAGGGCGCCCCTCGCGGAGTGCTCCTGATAGACCCTCACGGTCGCGCCCACCACTAAGTACCCCTGCCTCCAGGAGGGGGACCGAATCATGGTGGAATTCCACCCCCTCCCTTTGCCTTTAATGGGGAGGGTCCTCATTTTCAAGAGGAGGAGAGTGAAAACCAAAGCATGGAGGAGGGGAGTTATTTTCGTGACCCATCCAGGGAAGCTCCTAGTCGCTGGGACGAAAAGATCAAGGTGATGCAGAACCAGCTGGGAGACGTCTACAACGCCATGAAGGCGCAGGCACCGGAGACAGTGGATCACCTAGTCAGGCGAACGGACACACCGTTCAAGCCCGATGTGGTGAACTACCCGCTTCCCCAGAAGTTCAAGATGCTGTCCATGGAGACCTTTGATGAAAGAAATGATCCATTGGACCACCTGGAGACGTACAAAACCAAAATGCAGCTGTATAATATCCCTGATGAGATTATGTGCAAGGCGTTCCCAACCACACTGAAGGGTTCTGCCCGCCTGTGGTTTGCCAGTCTCGCCCCAGCCTCCATCGCCACCTTTGGGGAGTCGAGCAAGTCCTTCGTGTCACACTTCATCGGAGGACGCCGCCACCAGAAGCCTGCCACACACCTGCTCAGCATAAAGCAAGATAAAAATGAGAGCCTCAGGAGTTACCTCACTCATTTTAACGATGATATACTTCAAGTCGAAGAGCCTGACGACAAGGTGTCCATGACAGCCTTCCTGGGAGGCCTCCGCTCATCGAGCTTTCTTTTCTCAGTGATGAAGCGCCCACCAAAGAGCATTCCAGAGCTACTGGCAAAGGCCCAGAAGTACATGAACGCAGAGGACATCACAAGGGCCAGGCGGGGAGAGTCCTCCAGGATAGGGGACAAGGGGAAGGAGCGAGAGAGAGATGAAAGGAGGGAAACGAGCAACAAACGGAGCAGGACAGAGAGGATACCTACCATAGACAGACTCGGTCCTGCTCCACAGAGAAACCGACTCGGTCCTGCTCTGCAGAGAGACGGACATGTATTCACTCCTCTCAATGCCACTGTCGAGCACATCTTGTTCCAGATACAAGATGACCCCGCCATAAAATGGGCTGGAAAGATGAAGTCTCCTCCAAATCGCCGGAACCAGACCAAATACTATCGATTCCACCGCGACCATGGCCATGACACGGATGATTGTTTTGACCTTAAGAGGCAGATTGAGGATCTCAGCCAGCGGGGTCACCTACGCCAGTATGTTGCTAGTAGGGGGCAAGCTCCGCCACCACCACCTCATAATACAGAGACCCAGCAGCCCATTGGAGAAATCCAAACCATCTCGGGAGGACTGGAAGAGTCACTCTCTACCATGAAGGCCCATGCCAGAAAGGCAAGGCATCCCGATGAAGCGCGCCCGTCCAAGGCGCCCAGACTTGGAGCTGATGAAATCATATCCTTTTCGGATAAGGATTTGGAGGGGATCCAGCACCCCCATGATGACCCTCTGGTGATTACCATGACCGTCGCCAATTTTCAGGTACACAGAATTCTGGTCGACAGTGGTAGCTCTGCAGATATCTTATATGTAGACGCTTATGACAAGCTGAAACTGGGTCGGGAGAGGCTGCAGCCTGTCAAATCTCCCCTCATTGGGTTCTCAGGGGAGAAAGTGTTCCCCCTAGGGGCAATTACATTGCCAGTCACAGCCGGGGTAGCCCCCCGAAGTTCCACTACAATGGTGAACTTCCTGGTGATAGACTGCCCATCAGCCTATAACATCATACTAGGGCGACCTACTCTTAACGCACTGAGAGCCGTCCCCTCCACTTATCATCTCATCATTCGTTTTCCAACCCCAAATGGAGTCGGAGAAGTGAGAGGGGACCAGGTAGCAGCAAGAGAATGCTACGTCTCCTCAATGAAGGCAAAGAAAACACAGGAGGCATTGCAAGTTGAGGTCTTAGACCCAAGGGATGACGCCACTACAGAGAGAGGAGAACCTATTGAAGAGCTCACCCCTGTGGTCTTAAATGAAGACTTTCCTGACAGAAGGGTATACATTGGCTCTTCCCTTCCTGAAGATCTGGCCCACCAGTTAAAAAATTTACTGAGGTGTAATATGGGCATTTTCGCATGGTCACATGCGGATCTTGAAGGAATTGATCCCGGAGTCGCCACTCACTGCCTCAATGTCGATCCTCGCCACAAGCCTATCCGGCAAAAGCTAAGGGGCGCCTCCACTGAAAGGGCCCAAGTAATGGACAAGGAGGTCAAGAAACTAATTGATAATGGGGCAATCAGGGAAGTAGGATATCCTGAGTGGCTCTCAAATGTGGTGATGGTAACCAAAGCAAATGGGAAGTGGCGCCTATCCGTCGATTTCTCGGAGCTCAACAAGGCATGTCCAAAGGATAGCTATCCGTTGCCACGGATTGACCTCCTCATCGACGCCACTACTGGACATGAGTCGCTATCTTTCTTGGATGCTTACTCTGGATACAACCAGATTAGCATGCATCCCCCAGACCAAGAAAAGACATCCTTCATAACTCCGAAGGGGACCTATTGCTACAGAGTCATGCCCTTCGGGCTAAAACATGCAGGGGCAACCTATCAGCGTCTAGTAAACAAAATGTTTCACTTCCAGATTGGGCAAACCATGGAGGTTTATGTAGACGACTTGTTGGTCAAGAGCCTCGCCACTGCAGATCACGTCGACCACCTCCAAGAAACTTTTAATGTCCTCAGATCCTATCGCATGAAGTTGAATCCTGAGAAATGCGCCTTTGGCGTAGGATCAGGAAAATTCTTGGGCTTCATGGTCAACCGAAGAGGAATTTAGGCGAACCCGGATAAGATCAAAACCATACTTGATATGTGGTCGCCCTCTTCCACCAAAGAGTTGCAGTGCCTCAACGGAAGAGTTGCAGCACTTAACAGATTTGTTTCCAAGTCTGCTGACAAGTGCTTGCCTTTCTTCAAAATCCTTCGAAAAATTTTCGACTGGGGACCCGAAGCCGAGGAGGCCTTCCTGAAGCTCAAAGCTTACCTGGCCGCTCCCCCTCTTCTTTCACATGCTGCACCCAGGGAGGTTTTGTATTTATATCTTTCTGCTTCCCCCTCAGCAGTCAGCTCTGTCCTCATCAGAAATCATGATGGAGTGCAAAAGCTCATCTATTATGTGAGCAGAGCATACCGAGGGGCAGAATTCAAATACTCGGAGCTGGAAAAGCTGGCGCTCGCCGTCATCTCGACGAAATGTTGACACCAAAAATGTCACTTTCCCTCTTCAAGATCCAAAGAGCTACATGAAGTCGCAACCGCCATAAATAGGCAATGCTACTTCCAAAAAATCAAATCTTGTCAGAATCAAACAAAAACTGCAAGATCCTTCAAGACAGCCAAAAGAGGAGTACACAAGAAGTTTCGAGCCATTTCAAAATCATTTGGCCTAACTTCGCTTCTCTGGCAGCTGAAAAGGAGCTCCCGGCGGCGAAAGCATCAGAGACACCAAATCTTCGATCAGAGTCGATGGATGGTCTCAAAATACATCCAAAAGGCTCTACGTCAAGTTCCGAGTCAAACCGACAATGTTTGACCCTACATCAACCCTCGAACAGCTAAATCAAGCCTCTCGGCGGCGAGAACCACCGAGGCCATCACTCATCAGATAGAGCACATGGACGGCTTCAAAATGCTTACAAAGGGCTACACGTCAAATTTCAGATCATTTCGACAACATTTGACCATACTTTGACGCTCGAAAGCCAAATCAGGCCTCTCGGCGGCGAAGCTCCTCGGGACCATGGTTTCCAAGACAGAGCCTGTAGATCATCTTAAAATGACTCCAATAGGTTCCCTGTCAAATTTCAAGTCAATCGGGCATCGGTTGACCGCACATCAAACCGCGACATCTTCATTGCGACAAATGCAAGTCTACTGGTGATAGAGCCCCAAACGGCTTCAAAACTCAAATAAAAACCTATGGTTGGTCTTATTTATTGCTCAGCAGGCTTCACCCCAAATTTCAGGTCATTCCGACATCGTTTGACCCAGTTTCAGCTTCTGACGGAAAATCGACAACTCTGCGCAACAAATTCTTCGGCTTTCTCAGAAAATTGGAAACTTTGCAAAATAAAATGCAAGGATTCTCATCAGAATTTCTACAGGGAAATCAGGCCAATAAATGATAAAAAATGTCAAGGAAAAATACAGAAGAAAAAATAATCGAAAAACAGCAAAAACAGACACAAAACGGGACAAAAGGGGGAAAACCCCCCTGGGCCAGGGTCGCCGGCGACCCTGGGGCCCGGGATTGCCCGGTGGGCCCCTGAAACCCCGTTTTTCGCCGTTTTTTTCCGATTCGAAGCGTCCGACCTCTGGTATTTTCCAAAATTCATACTTTTGAGACACCAAATCCTCTGACATCCGTCAAAAACACGGGTTAATCATCAAGAGTATCGAAATCAACATTGATCGCCAACTGGTCAACCAAAAAAAAGTGTGCTTTCTACCCGACCGATCGAGAAATCGACAGGACAGATGGCACCGACCCGCTGTTGGCAACCAACACTTGAAGTTACATGGTCATCCGATGTCGATCTACATGAAGATCCATCGATGATCATCGCCAGAAGAATTCCAAAAGACGCGGCACGGCCCGCGACTCTTCAACTGCTCGGCGACCACTTAATGCGATTAATTGACTAGCTTTATTACCGTCATTAATCCATTTCTTTGGACGGACCAATCAGAAGCAAGCATCCGGGAGTTACAAGTCAAGAGATTCATGGCATTTAACCCATGAAACTCCTCCCATCATGACGATTAAAGGCGATTAAATGCCCTCAATCTCCTCCGGCCAATCAGAAGCCAAGAAAAAGGAGTTACAAAATAAAGATTTCAATCTTGTAACTCCTCTCTTTATGTAGCTTCATGACAATTAAGGCTCATAAACCCTCATAAATGGCTACCTAAAAGCCTATAAATAGGAGAGCTCTCCAAAGAATTCCAGATCGGAAAAAACACAGAGATCATCGGAAAAAGAAGACAGATCCCAGATCAGAAAAAAAGCACAGAAATCCAGAGAAAGAAAGAGAGAAAACCCTGCGGAAGTTCTACACCGACCACCGCTACAAGGTGACAAAAGTCCCTTGGGGGGTAACCCCCCCCCCAAGGTCCTTGCCTTCTCCTTCTGCTTCCAATGGCTTAGACGTGGCTTTTCAGTCCGTCTACTTGGCTTTTTATTGGACATAGGACCTCCTTTTGGTCTTTGTCCTCTAAAAATCTGCGGTTATAGCCAAACCAAGTGAATCAATAGCATCATCTGTTCTCATCTGCATGGATGATGGCGAAGTCCACATATGGCTTGCGACCGTCAATCTGAACGGGTCCTCCACAATCTCCTGAGAAGTTAGATCCTCCTTTTATTGCTTTTCATTGTAGTTTGTATTTTTTTAAAAGAGACAAAAATCACAACTCTTGTCTTTCATTATTGAAAAGGATTGTAAATCGGCTATAAACGCCAAAATCAGCTATAAACGCCAAAAATCGACTATAAATGCCAAAATCGGCTATAAATGCAAAAAAAAATCGCCTTTCACGGCAAATCAAGAAAATGTCTCTTTTCTTAAATATATGTGCAATGGAAAACTTGAAAGAAGTTGATTTCTTTTTTACTTGTGAAGGTTGATATCCGGATCACCACTTGCAATTCCAAGTAAAAAATAGAAAATCTGGCACACCTACACAAAAAAAATATTGATGCACGCCTTTGCCCCCCGGTTACGAAAGGGTCGGACCCAACGGACTCCCACGTCCGCCGACCTCGGTAGAACCAGGCAAAAGCGCTGTTCCATCACAGCAAGGCGCCTACGGCATTATTTTCAGAGCCATACTATTGTTGTAATTACTAATCAGCCTCTGAAGAGAGTATTGGGAAAGCCGGATGTGTCCGGAAGATTGGTTGAGTGGGCAGTCGAATTGGGCGAATTCGATGTCCAATACCAGCCAAGGGCGGCTATCAAAGTGCAAGCCCTGGCCGACTTTGTGGCCGAATTTACAGCCCCAGAGGGGGTAACAAATGAGCCCACCAAGCTCAAAGTCAATCTCCCATGCGACGCGGGCATCCAAGAGGGCGCCCAGACTCCCCCAGCTTACCCGGGCGCCCATGTCTCCCTGGGCGCCCAGGCTTCTCCAGGCGCCCAGGCTCCCCCGGGCGCCCATGTCTCCTTGGGCGCCCAGGCTTCTCCGGGCGCCCAGGCCCTTATGGAGGCCCAAGGCCTTCCCTACGCCCGCCAGGCATCTCCCTTTGGTGCCCCAGCACCTCCAGCTTGCAACTCCCATCTTGATGTCCAGGTGCCCACTAAGATCACTGATCCTCCACCACAGATAAGGTGGAAGTTGTATGTTGATGGCTCTGCAACCAGTGAAGGAGGAGGAGCTGGCCTTATTCTAATCAGCCCTGATGGAACACCCATCAAGTATGCATTGAAGCTCCACTTCATCGCCTCTAACAATGAAGCTGAATATGAGGCCCTCCTCTCTGGTCTAAAATTGGCAATTGAAATGGATGCCCAGTACCTCGTTACTTACAATGATTCCCAATTGATGGTCAACCAAGTAAACGGCGAGTTCGAAGCAAAGGAGGCACGAATGCAGCAGTATCTTAGCATGGTGCAAAGAGTGATAGGGCGGTTCCAGCACTTCCAAATCTGTCACGTCCCTAGAGTGGATAACATGGCTGCAGACGCACTCGCCAGACTCGCCTCGTCATTGGAGGAGACATCTGTAGAACCGACGATCATCGGACACCGGTTGGAGCCAAGCAAGTTAGATGTGGATACTACAAACATCAACTGTGCGTCGGACGAGGCAAACTGGATGACCCCCATACGAGCGTACCTCCAGGAATGTAAACAGCCAAATGATCCCCTTGAAGTGAAGAAACTTAGGCTGAGAGCTTCCAAGTTTACCCTTCTACAAAATACACTCTACAAGAAAGGTTACTGATTACCATTGATGCGCTGTCTTTCGCCTGAGGAAGCTGACTGTACCCTCCGAGAAATCCATGAAGGAGTTTGCGGGAATCACTCTGGCGGACGCTCCCTCGCCCACAAGGCACTTAGGCAAGGATATTTTTGGCTACCATGGTAAAGGAAGCCAAAGAATTTACTAAAAACTGCGACAAGTGTCAACGCTTCGCCACTGTGCCCAGGCAGCCACCAGAGGAGCTGACAACAATTTTGAGCCCATGGCCTTTCTCAAAATGGGGTATTGATATCCTAGGCCCTTTTCCTTTGAGTAGAGGGCAGTGCAAGTTTGTGGTCATCGCCATTGACTACTTGACAAAGTGGGCAGAGGCAAAACCCTTGGCGAAAATAACAGACTCCAAGGTAAGAGACTTTGTCTGGAAAAACCTAGTCTATCGCTTCGGGATACCTCAAGCCGTTGTTAGCGACAATGCCAAGCAGTTTGATAACAAACTCTTCAACACCTTCTGCTCTGACCTACAGATAAAACAACCTCATTCCAGTCCGGCACATCCACAGGCAAATGGACAAGCAGAGGTCATGGTAAGAACAGTCCTACGCAGCCTAAAGACAAGGCTCGAAAGAGCGAAGGGTCTTTTGGTCGACGAGCTCCCAGGAGTGTTATGGGCCTATCGAACCACACCAAGAACTCCTACTGGGAAAACCCCTTTTTCTCTCTCTTATGGGACTGAGGCAGTCATCCCTGTCAAAATAGGACTACCTTCCTTAAGGGTCCACCTCCGTGACCCCGTCACCAACGAGGAAGCACTCCGCATCAACCTCGATTTGATAGAGGAGGCAAGGGAGATGTCTATGGTCCGCAACGCAGAGTACAAACGGCGCATGGCAAGATACTACAACTCGAGGGTGAAGCCTCGTTCATTTCAACCGGGAGACCTAGTGCTAAAAAAGGTGATCCTCGCCACGAAAGACTCTCGTGAAGGAAAGCTGTGACCAAGTTGGGAGGAGCCGTACCTTATAACAGAAGTAGTAAGGCCAGGCACCCACATGATCCAGAATTCTGAGGGAAATGTCTTACCTCATCCATGGAACGCGGAACATTTGAAGAAGTACCATCAATAGTATTGTAAGGGAGCCAGAGTAGTGAGGGTGTGGGGCCTGATTAAATTTTATCTTTCTCCAATTGATGTTTAGCAATAGATGAATAAAATAAAGAACATTTTGTGAGAAAAGATTCATTCAATTTCCAAAAGTTAGGCTACAAATTGCCTTTCCAAAAATAAAATATGTATATATACAGCAAAAGTCCCCTGCCATCTAATCACTCTCATAGTTGTCCTCATTATCCTCTCCATCCTCATCATCCTCTCCATCCTCATCGTCCTCGATCTCACCAGAGCTACTACCGCTATCATCAGGTGCCTCAGTCGGCACGAAGCCTGAGAGGTCAATATCTAGAAAAGCAGCAGAGATCTTCCCTCGGAGCTCATCATAACCGTCGATGAAAGCATCAGCGAAGCCATTCGCTAACTCCCTCCGAGCCTGGGAAGCCCTCTCATCAGCCTGGGAAGCCCTCTCGTGTGCTCCCCTCACCTCTGTCTCCATGAGCAGCACCCTCTCGCGGGTCCGTGCGAGCTCAGCCTCACTGAGCGAAGCCCTCTTGCGGGTCATTACAAGCTCAGCCTCACTGAACGAAGCCCTCTTGCGGGTCTTTGCAAGCTCAGTCTCAAGCACGGCTGCCCTCTCTTGGGCTGCCAAAAGCTCAGTCTCGAGTCTGGTCACCATGGCCGCCCTCTCGCGGGATGCTATGAGCTCAATATCAAGCTTGGTCGCCCTCTCGCGGGCTGCCGCAAGATCAGCATCGGAATCCTTTCTTGCAGCTTCAAGGGCAGTAATCCTTCCTTGAGCAGCGGAGAGCTCCTTTTGCACAGTCTCATTATCCTGTTTCAACTGACTATGAGATCGGGCCCTTGACAGCAAACAGACGGATGCAGTAGAGGCCTGAAAAAGAAGAACAAATGAAATGAGATAGTGCATATATATAAAACAAAAATCTGGAGAAAGAGGAGCAATAAACCTTTACCTGAGCCAGACCTTCCAAAAACTTGTTTATAACCCCCTCGGTGCCCAAAGCATTAATCTGCGTAACCTCGGACGGAAACACAAATCTCCTGAGCTTTTCCCTCTCACGAGCGGTTTGCCCAACATGGGGCCAGCCCAAGTCGGTGCCCCTGTAGAAGTTCCCGGCTGTGGAGGACACAAACGAGGGGTAAAAGTTGTGGCCCAAGAGGAAGACTTCGGAGTAACAGTCTTGGCAACGGAGGTCGCTGGCTGGGAAGGCACCACGGGAGAGGCCACCCGATAAGGACACGCCCGAGGCCCCGTAGCAGGGGTAGATAGAGGAGAGCTCACCTCCAAAGTCGCGGGTAGAAAGGTCCCTGGAGAGGCATTATCTATCATCGCCGCCTTGGAGGGAGGGGTACTCCTACCAGAGAGGCGAGCCAAAATCACCTGTCTGTCTATTGCTGCAGAAACAATGGTGTTACTAAGATACAGAATATCAAATAAATAAAAAACTATTGCTAAAGCAGAAGTGCATACCTTTTCTTTTGGCAGAAGATTCCGGATGGGGTTCGCCAGCCCTACCAAAAGAAGAAGGGTCAGGAGAGGGTCCACTAGTCCTTCCACTCTCTTTGGGAAGTATAACTCCCAAATCCTTGTCAGGGTGAACTCTCACGGCCTGTAGCTTTCGCTCCTGATCTGCGGAAAACACTGGAGGATCTGCAAGAAGGCAATGAGCAAGTATATGCATAAAAAAATTGTAAAATAAGGAGAAATCAAAGGACGTACCGAGTTTTTTGGCGTCAGCCCATCGTGTGGGCACCAAAGGCCGATCTACCTCAGAGACCCACTCTCCACCAATGAAGAAGAAACAGGATTTCCAATTGTGGCAATTGGAACACAATCCCGTGAGCAGCTTGCCACCCCAGGGGGTAAAATAGTACCATCCCCTGTTAGCAGTCGGAGACTCAACCAAATTATAGGCAGCATGAAACTCCACAGGAGAAGCGTCCTCGCGATGTACTTTCCTCCATAGTACAAGAAAGCCCAGCATAACCCTCCAGCCATTGGGTGCTAACCGCCTCGGGGTAAATGAAAAATAATGGAGAATGCGGAAAATGGAAGAGGACATGGGAAACCTCAGCCCAGCTTCGAGCATCTCCTCATAGATGACAATGTCACCAGAGGAGTCATCGCAAGCAGGCTCATCCGTCTCGGCCCGGCGACACAACACGATGGGAGGAATATGATAATAAGCTGCAATATTCAAAATATCATCATCAGTGTTGAACACACTAAAAAGAGTGCTCACCTTGGATCCGTCATTGTCAACAACAACTTTTCCTCTATACTTTTTATGGCGAGAGCGCAACTTCCCTAACACATTGGTAGGAGGATTGTCTCCAATTTCCTTCATGTACAACAACCGAGCAATGGAGCCGCCAGCCACGCCAACACGCGCCGCTGTCCCGCGACCGCGCCCGCTGCAGCCTGGGCGGCGCCTGTAGCCGTGCATGATGCCGCCGTCCCCGTGCCTGCACCTGCGGCCGACGCAGCCCGGGCGGCGCCCACAGCCGGGCGTCCCGCCCCCTTGGCGGCGCCTGTCCCCATTGCGCCCGCTGCAGCAGCCACGACAACGCCCGCCGCAACCTGGGCGGCGCCTGCAGCCGGGTGTGCTGCTGTCCCCGTGCCTGGCGCCGCGGCCTCTGCGCCAACCCGGGCGGTTCCCGCTGCCGGGCGTTGCGCCTTAGCGCCAGGCGTCGTCGTTCTCCCCACTGCCGCAGCAGCACCAGCTTGGGCGGCTGCTGTCCTTGTGCCCGTCGTCCCCACTGCCGCAGCGGCGCCAGCCTGGGCAGCCGCTGTCCCTGCGCCCGTCGTCCCCACTGCCGCAGCGGCGCCAGCCTGGGCAGCCGCTGTCCCTGCGCTCGGCGTCCCCACTGCCGCAGCGGCATCAGCCTAGGCGGCCGCTGCCCACGCGCCCGGCGTCGCCACTGCCGCGCCCTCGCCCGCTGCCGCAACGGCGCCCGCCGCTGTGCCCAAGCTCGGCGTTGCCGTCACCACGCCTGCGCCCGCAACCTGGGCGGCGCTGGCTGCCGAGCGTCCCATCGTTGTCCCTTCTTCGGTTGTTTTCTCTTCTCCCATGCTGGCGCCCAAGGGGATCTTTTCCACTGCACGATTCACACCGGAAGCCTGGTCTCTGACAATGCCTGGGGCATTTTTTCCTGCAAGTTGCAGATTCATCATCTTCTTCTGGGATGACCTTTCTCCACTTTTTGAAAACTCCAACTTTTTCCTTCAATTTGGAATGCCTAGGGGTTTTATTGCCTAGGGTTTGAAGATAAGAGCCCTAATCTACAGGACTCTTCAAAACAAAAATAAATCTGCGTAGAAAAAGGAAAGACTACTATAAATTGTTGGAAGGGATGAGAGATCTAGATATTCAAAATGTCCCCCTTTCAAAGCTTCTTTGGGCACGGGGCATTGAGGGGCAAATGATGAGTCAGGCCCAAATGACCCAACCCGTGAGGATAAGTCAGGCCAGAATAACCCAATCAGAAATGAGCCCGGGCCCAAATCTGTGGAGGTCCGATTGGTCCGTTCGGGTCCGGGTCCAAATCCACATAGTTTGGCCACGTCAAGGCTAACACGTCGCTGCGGAAAAAGTCACTCTCAACCTGCTCTCTCCGAGTCCAGCTGAGAATCTTAACCGCCTCGTCTATCGGGGGCAGTTCGAAGGCTCTTTGTGAACGTGACCCCACCGTCACTTGGGAGATATACAAAATTTCTACCTTCTACACGTATCTGTATTTTCCCTCCTACATTGTAATCCTTTGAGATACTCAATACAAAACCACATTTCTGAAGTGGACAAAGGTCACACTGACCGAACCACTATAATTGTTTTTTCTCATTAATTATTGTATTTATTATCCATTACTCGACCGGTGTTGTCCGAATCTCATTTTAGCATCATCAACATCTATCCACAAGAATCAAGAAAATGTCAAAGAAAATATCTACACCAAGATTTTACAGGAAAAACTCTTTTAATGAGGAGGAAAAGTCACACAAAAAAAAAAAAAAAAAAAATATCTAGTACAAAGATGAGAGAAGAGTATGATGCTTTCTTATGAGTTAATTAGTTAATTAGGTCCAACACTTGAGGTACTACATATATCTACTCAAAACCGATTTCTCACCACAAATCACTTCAAGCTGGTTGCTTGCAATTAAGAATGAAACACCATGGAGACTGGGCTGTAATGATGGTCCTTTATGAATGCCCTTTCTCCTTTTTCTCCATTTTTTGTCTTTCCTTTTTTAGCAGCGCGACCCACTTTTTATGAGATTAGAAACCTACGGAACACGTGTGATTGTACTTACTTTAACAATCCCCCGCTCTATACCCATGAGATGGGTATCACCAAACTTCTAAGCTTCTATGCTCACCTTAAATTGTCACTGGCCAAGCTACTATACCTACAATGGAGTTCTCCTAAGGTGTAGCTTATTTTATCACAAGCTGAAATCGTTTGTAAAAACCTCTTCATCCTAAACTACCTCAAATCATCATCTCCAACCCAGCGATAAATCCAATCAGAATGGAATTTTTCAGTTCCGTAAAGCCAAAAATAAAGAATAATGACACCGATGTACTGTTTCAGTTTAAGATAACATAAGTTGCAGCCTAGGAGAGCCCCACTCCCTACATAATTTTTGCTCCGATTTAAGACCAATGTTTACCATTATATATGAAGAATTTTAGTCCTCTAATTGCATCAAGAGGTTATGCAATTCATCCGCTCCAACTATTCAATTCATCATGTGTATAAAGACATCAAACATCTATGTGCATTAAAAAACAAACCCCCATGATTTAGGTTGAATGAACAAAGTAGGATTGAGAGGAGGTATTAGGATGGTTAATGGCCTGAACAAAGAGAATCACAAGAAATTCAATAATACTTTTCGGGGAGAACAAAGAGAATCACAAGAAATTCAATAAGACTTTTCGGGGAGAATATTCTTCTGCCTACGACGTTTCTCATAAGAATCATGCATGCGCAGGAGATCATAGTCCGGTTTTTCAGCAACCTCCACTTGTCAAAATCCAGACTACTGGAAATAAAATACCACTCTCATATTGGTTATGACCAAATTTATCTTCAAAAAGAGTTAAGATCCGCCATCAAATTGAACACATTTAAATATAAGAATAATTTATTTAGATCCACCATTACATTGATCGCATCTAAATAATAACAATTTATTTAATTCCACCTAGAGGGATGTAAACGGGTCAGTTTCAGTCCGAGGCCATGATGGACCCAGAACCGAAACCCTTAATCAAAAGATGCATGGAACCAATTCGGTATGAGGGATCAATCCGGGTTAGGGTCTGGGAAGAGAATGATTTGAAAAAAAAAATACTATGTCGCGGGTAAATAAAAAAAAAGCCTCACACTCGGACCCATTTGCCTATCAAGACTTCAATAAGGACCCAAACCCGGTTATTAACACGTCGGAACCTCCGAGTAATTAGAAAATCGGAAACTCACTTACATCCATCCCCACCCTCACACTAATCATATTTAAATATAAGAACAATTTATTCATGTGTAAGACATATCCATGACGAGCACAATTCATATATGAATAAAATTTGTCCAAATCCAAAAAAATACAGAAGACATTTTATTTTCAACTATTTAGAATTTTACAAAGTAGGTCCCACTTCTCGTGGTTCCGAAAATCTAGGATTCCAAGAAAATTTAGGAATGTCGATGGAATTACATGACTCTGGATCAGTCTCAACATATCACGAGGTTTTCTACTGGCATTTGAGCCCTACTACATGGACTAACCCATGGACCGATCCATGGACTTAACTCCATGATTTTGGGGGAAAATCACCTGATGTCAGGTGATTTTCCCTCCAAAATCATGAGGTCTGTCCATGGACTAATTCCATGAGTTAGTCCATGTAGACTTTTTGCTGACATTTTCCCTCTGGTTAATGAACGTGGGCCCAACCTCTGCACAGCATGTGTTTCACTGGCCACTTACGTACCCTCTGTAGCAGTTTAGTCATCAGCTTCTGCTCTGATGCAGCCCTCATGTGGGGCCTGATGTCCTGAAAAGATATTTATTCCATCTTTGATTTACTTATTACTAGCAACAAAAAGTCCGGGCTAAAAATATATTAATAATTTAAAAATTATTTTAAAATATTATTAAAATAAAATAAATCTAAAAGAAATAAATTTATTATCTTTTAATATTAGAATCTTTTAATATATAATAAAAATAAATATAAAATGAGAAGTAAACTTACATAACATAACGACCTCTTGAATTTAAAGGCATTGACCATTACACAAGTATGAATGTGTGTCTATATAGAGGTAGCTCTCCTAAGCTAAAACTTAGGTTAAGGTAAGCTCAAGTTTGTGGTGGGGCCCACCTTGCGACCCACATTGAAGTGGTGATGGGGGGATTTCAAGGACTCCCTGGGACCCTTCTCTTTGCAAAAAAATTAGTCTCAACCGTGATTTCTACCATCTCCATCTAGCCCCAAAAGTTTAATAGTCAACAATCTATTCGGATCGGAATACAGTTGATCCAACGGTCCAGTAAATCCGGATTTGACCAAAAGCAAGTGGACATGTACAATTTAGGGAGGTCGTGTGTTTGGTCCATTTGGATGGACCAAGGGTGGGCCCAACAAGCGTAAGCTTAGAGAATTAAATGAAGAGGTATGGTGCCCGGGCTAAAAAAATATAAAGAAATATGTGATTCTTTTCTGAGATATTATCGGAAAATAACAGATTTTATAGAAGTAAATAAGTAGTTTATATTTATTATATATAACTTTAATAAAAAAAGAAAAAATAACTTGGTGGGGTCACATGATTGAACATCTAACGGTGGGCCTCATATCCTAATTCCTTCAAGGTGTGTCCAATTGGACAGTGAGACCTTGTTGATGTGTCATTTCGAGGATCCTTAGTGGGGTCACATGATGTAAATCTAAAGATATGCCCATATTCAAATATCTAAAGGTGTGTCCAATTGAATATTTAGTCAATAGGCCCTTGTTGATGTGGTGTGCCAAGGAGCATTGGTTGATGTAATATTTAAAAGTGAGCCTCTTATCCTAATTCATTAAGGTGCATCATAAAGTGTTTAAAGGTGGCCTTTTCTACAACTATTATTAAAGGTGGGTCTCATATCAACCCTTATATTATTTCATGTATATATAATTAGAAACGAAATATATTTTTAATATGCATTTTAATAACAAATATAATTGGTCATTAGAGTCAATTATTTTCTATTCGTTGAACGTTGGATTCCACCTTGTAATTAACGGTCTAGATCATGAAACTAATGGTCTTGATACAACTCCATATTGGTTTATTCCTTTTGTTGGGTGTTGCATCATCTGTGCCGTTGGTTTGATGGGCCAAGCTAGATGGTGGTGCCTTTTGAAGGTGTATATCAATTGTGAGATCAAAGTGGTCCCCACAAATCCATCTGTTGTTTCTACTTTATGTGGATGATTGATCTATTCTCATATCATGATAATTTAGTCCTACTCTTTCTCTCTGACTGCCAACACCATGAAAGTGGGCCCCACAGACTTCTATTAAATGGAGTTGATTATATTAATCTTGTAAGGAAAATGAGAAAATGTTTACTTTAAAATGGGAGTGATCGAGATTTTAGGAAGAACAAATCCAAGAAGTTTTATTGCTAGAAATAGTAGTGTAATCTAGATTTAAGGGATTAGATTTTGTAAGATCCCGACCCCAGTTCTTTTGTTTAGCATTGTTTTAATCGTGGTTTAACTTTTTAAGCGAGATTTGATTTAGTTTGACCGCGTATTTGAGTTTGACCGGATTTTTCCTTGCCTTGGAGATTTTGAAGACCGTTGACTTTAGTTTGACCCGGTCCTTAGGATTTGTATTTTTATGGGAAATTACTTCGGATTTCTAAAAAATTCTGGGTTTGGGGTATTTCGACTTATTTTACGAAGTTTAACAACTTTCATGTTTTAATCATTTTGATTTGATACTCAGAAATCGCGTTTTTCGAGGAAAAAGGGCAAAACTGACTTTTCACCCTAAATCTGTCCATGAATTTCGAAAATTTCAGAAATTGGGGAAAATACACTTTTCGGAAACTAGATATTTCGCCGATCGTTTTTGTCTTCTTCGTCGTTTTCGTTCGGGGCCCGCAAACGTGAGTTTCAGCCTTGTGAAGTTTGGGGCCCACAAGACCCATCTTATAAGAAGGGGAACCCCCTCTTCTTCCCCTTCATTTCGTTCCAGCAAGGATGGGAGGGTTTTTCCCTCTCTTCCCTCCACTCTTTCTCTCTCTTCTGAACCACCAATCTCTTGGAGGTTTTGTAGAGGATTGATCTCCCCAATCTCTTCCTCCCTCTTCAAGCTTCCTAGGGATACCTTTCTTAAGAATTTTGAGCTAGAGAAGACCCCTCATCCAAGCCTCTCTTCTTTGTTAGGACTTCTCAAGGTTAGCAATGGCTTTCATTTCTTTAAATCTTTGTTTTCCTTCTCATTTGGAGTATTTTAATCATTCATGCAATGGGTTTTCATGGAATTTCGGAAATGGATGGATTTCTAGGGTTTCTTCTTGAGCCATTTTGGGGATTTTATGATTTTGGGAGCTTGAGGCCATTAGAGGACTTTCATAGAGTGTCTTCATCTTCTCTTGACTCAAGGCAAGTAGAATTTTCAACTAATATGATGTTTACATGTTTCTTGTTTGGTTTCATGGTTTTGTCTTCATTATGTTCTAACCCTTTTGTGATTTATGGATTTACATTGAATGAACTAATGTAAGTTGATTTCCACTTATGCTATTTTCTTATGATGTGTTGAGAGTTTGGTTTCATTTAGTCACTTGACCATTTGATTTCTTTGCATTAATGGTGTTGTGTTCTAAGTATGGGAAAACTTTGATCTTTGAAAAAGTGTTGTGTGTGATCAAATTGGATCAATTTATGGATGGTTTTGATGTGTTTGGAAGGTCAAGGAAGGGCCCAACAACTCATGGGAATCAGTATGAAGGAAAGGGAATCAAAGGAATCAAGAGAAAGGAAGAAAAATGCAAGAATTGCACAGCCGGGCTGGACTGGGCAGGCCCAGTCCGCTCGAGCGACCCAGTGGGTCGCTCGAGCGGACCAGGCACTGCCTGGCCCTCGCTCGAGCGACCCACTGGGCCGCTCGAGCGACCCAGCTACTGTCTGGGTCCGCTCGAGCGGACCTGGTTCGCTCGAGCGAGGCCCAGCTCAGCTTGGGTCTGGTTCGGGCCAGAGTTTGGAATCTGTTTGTGGGCCTGATTGTTGGGGCTTCCTTGGGCCATCCAAAGTCAGTTTTTGGGCCCGTGTAAATCATGATATTGGGTCATCTTAGGTTCAGTTTTGTGGGCCTGTTTGGGTTGGTTTTGGTCGCTTAAAAATTCAGTTTTTGTGGGCCTGTTTGAAGTTAGTTTTGGACTGTTTTTAAATTCTGTTTGTGGGCCCGGTTCAGGTCTAGCTTTGGGTTGTTTTAAAAATCTGTTTGTGGGCTTGATTAAAATCAGTTTTTGGGCTGTTTAAAAATCTGTTTGTGGGCTTGATTCAAATCAGTTTTGGGTCGTTTTTAAGATCAGTTGTGGACTGTTTTAAGACTTGTTTTGTGGGCAATTCAAGTTCAGTTTTGGGTTGTTTTAAACATATGTTTTATGAGCCATTCAAAGATTAGTTTGGACTGATTTTCAAGATTTGTTTTATGAGCCATTCAAGGTTTAGTTTTGAACTATTTTGAAACTTGGTTCGTGGGCCTGTTCAAGGTCAGTTTTGGGATTGCTATTAAGGATCGTTTTGGGCTCAGTCTAAGGCCAACTATAGGCCTGTTTTAAAGAGTTTGGATTTTCTTTGATACTTGGAAATTTGTGAAATGGGAATGATGTGAGAATGAGTGTATGTGAAACTACCCGGGAACCGTTCGGGTCTTAATGCGCACTTTATCATTTAAATATTATGGATTTTCATTGGCAGCAAACGTACTTTTTATTAATTAATGTTTAAAGGTTAAATGTGCATTGAGATGGTTCCTTGGTAGGTCATTAGGTCATTCTCCACTATCCATTCCATTTCAAGTCAGATCATGTATTTGTATTTGTATTTCGTATTTGCATTCTTTGGTGAACTAATTCAAATAGCATCGATGATTTGTTATAAAATCATGTGGCTTTCCACGTTCGAAAGGATTGACCGTATGATTTTATACAAATCACCTGATGCGTATTTGAACGGTTTACCCGAGTTATTCGTATGTTTTCTCCGATTCGATTTGAAAAGAGATTTGTATATGTTCGTCACATTCGGGATTTCTTCGATGAGACCATTATTTGTTAAGATTAGTATTTTGAAAACAAACCCCGAGGCAAGACGGGGCCAGAGCTATGTGGTGCGAGCCCCTGAGCCAAAGGGATTAGTACTCTGTTAGATTTGTATCCGTTCGAGTTTTGAAAACTAAAGGCACCACTAGGCTTAGGTCACCTTGTCGGACTGATCATCCGGCTTGGGGTCTTTACTTTGTTTGCCAGCTGCAGCTTGGACTTTGTTTGTACCGACCATGGCAACGGTAATTATCTGCCGGTCCCATTTGTATGGCTACGGTTCGGATACTTTTGATTTGCCGGTCCCATTTTTATGGCTACGGTTCTGATCCTTTGTTTGGTACCACGTTTAGTGGCTACACTTTGTTTGCTCTTATTACTTCGGTGATAGGAGGATTTAGCTATTTGTGGTCGCCTAGGTTTTATCCGTATATTACTTTGGTTTATGATTATTGTCGGTTATGCTTTCTATGCCTTGATTTGTTTAATGTTTACGATATTGACCTTTATCGTATTGTTTCTACTCTTCAGTTCTTAAATGTATTTCTAATTATTAAATGCCTTACTTAGGTGGTTATCTTTTCGAGACATTTATGCTTTAGAGATTGCTCGTTTATTCGTCTTGATATTTATGTTTGGACTTTCGATTGATTTAGCATGTTTTATCGTCATTATTGTTTAGACCGTTTATTCGGTTTTACGAGGATTTCGCCTGGTTTTATGTATGCTCTTTCATTCATATTATTTGTTAATTTGCTTGCCAGACCGTCGTGTCTGACCCTCTTTGTTTGGTGCCAGTTCTTCTCTTTTCGGTTTGTAGGTGTTTGATCAGAGGAGGCGGTGGGACCGCTGGTCTGACGTGAGAGGCTGTCCGTTGATATCACTTAGATGTCAAGTTTGGCACCGGAGTTCGTATCTAACTTTGGGGTAGTATTTCTGTTTAGTTGGATATTGTTGTATGGCTTTATCAGCCTTTTTCTTTTGGGTTTGTAATTAAGACACTTGTTAATTGTAATTTGAATATGGGAAATAATAGATTTGTTACTACCAGCTCAGTGTGTTGTGATTGATGGCGTGTGATATTGGTTGCGTGCGACACGGAACCCGATGGCCACGGATTCCGGGTCGTAACACCATGTGTAGCTTCCGCGAAAAAAAATACACTCTGATTATGTTGGGATGTGATTTTCCTCACTCACGCGGATCTTGGGAACTATACAAAAAAAGTTTCAAATTATTCCAAAATTTCGCACCCCGAGATCGGTTCGCTGCAGGTCCCGGTTTCGGGGCGTGACAGGTTTGGTATCAGAGCTGGTCAGTTTCTAGGAAATAAAATACTCTAGAGACATTAAGACGTGTGGTGAGGATTCGTTAGATTGTGTTGATTTGTTTTCTCGTGTCTTTGTTTCTTTGGATTTGAGTCGGCTTTTCTTTCAGTTCGGGAGATTTTGCTTGTCTTGTCTTTTAGTTCTTGTTGTTAGGAGATTTGGATGACCAAATTTCCTCCTTAGTGGTGGAGAATTTAAAGTCTCCATACTCTTGTTCAGTGTCTTTTGTCTGTGCTTGTGTCGGAGACTGAGAACCCTCTGGACTTAGTATGTTATTTTCGGAGAACATCAGCAGACTTTCAGCCTTCAGTATCTTCATTGTGGTTAATGAGAGAAGACATGTGCATTTTTTCCGTCAAAGTAGGACTTGAGTAGTATTCGAAGACCCCCTTTCAGCTAATCAAGGATCGTCATGCAGCGTACCAAGGTAAGTAAATGTGGAATTTTGGGGGAACTCAGACCATCTTTCCAAGATGAAGGACTGCAGGAGACACATTAGTTGGCAATTTTATGAAGGGAGAAGTGATCTTAGTTAGTAAGATTAGGAGTGGTGCAAGAAACTCAGGGATTTCCCCGGATTCGACGAGCATGGTCATGGTTTTGGTTGAGAATTTTGGTAACTCGTAGCGTAGCCAGTGTAGTTGGTTCAGCAGGGATACCAAGTGGATGGCTAGTTGTAGTCAAGATAATTTTTGGCAGTAGAGGAAATCTTGTGGATTTCACCGACTTTCAGGGTATTGGATTGGACAGCATGCAGATGCAAGTGTATACCTCAGTGGTTCGGATGTCCCTTTTCTTAGTAAGAATGATTTTCGCGATGGTTTCATCTTTTATTTAGTTTTTCCTTAATGTCTATGATCTATCTTGGTAGAGTTTAAACAATGGATTTATGTTTCTTCTTTAAAGCTTATTTTAAAATAAACTATGTCGTTATACTCTTTTCATAAGTCACATGATTTTGTTTTCATAAGGATTTGTGTTTCGAATTTTTGTTTAATCTTCATAAGATATTATCTTACAATGACCTTAGGATTTTGCTCTTGTTTTAATTTTCTTAAATATTGACACTTACATTTCAAAATTTTATATTTGTTTGGTTGGAAATGGATTTCAATAAAATTTAATGTATGGTCATACTACATGAATTTGATTTATTTTTTAAAATCCTAATTTGAGGTTGTTGAGTATTTCAAGGATTTGTTGAGTTATGAAAAACATGAATTTCAAAATGAATAATGTTATTTCATGTTCAAACTTTGAAAAACCTCATTTATTAAGCTTTATTTGATGATTTGGAAGTTCAATTTTTACTATGTTTTAAAATGATAAAATTTAGCTAAGTAATTATTTTAGTCTCTATGTTTAAAATTTTAAGGGTTGTTTGGCATCGAATGGAAGGAGTTGTATTAGTTATGGCTGGAGTTTGGTAGTATGTGAAGAGAAGGGATGATGGATGTCCGGATGTGTACTAGTTCAGTTGAGGACAAGGTTGGATCTACGAGAGAATCAACATCATTCAAGACTTGGATTGAAAGTTTCAGTTCTTCAGGAATTGACATCAGATTAGTAGATGTGTTTTATTGATGACACAGTACCAGGGAAGAGATCAAGAGCAGCAGGTAGATAGAATCAGATGTGGACACGAATTCTGAGTACATCACAGAAAGATTAGAATTGGAGTTGTGATTTCGGAATGAAGAAGGATTGACGATATTCTTAGAAGCCAGAGTCTGAATGGTACAGTGTAAGTAGGTATTTGGAATTCCAGGAATTTTTGAAGAGGGAGATATTTCAGAGAAAACATGTCTACGATCACATCTTTGTTCAAACATCAAGAGCACCGTGTACAGCTTTGTAGGATTTAAGGCACAGAATTCCAAGTGATAGAAAGAGGCAGAACTTGCAGTTTCTTAGACCGACAGTGACTGACAAGGTGAGTAAAAGAAATGATTCAGTGCAGGAACGACAGATGACACCAAGGATGCTTAGGATTGTCGGACACCAGTTTGGCCAGAGGAGTTTGTTTTCGAGCAGATATGTGGATTAGTGTGAAGCCTTCAACCGAATCAGAATGTTGTTGACCGTGCATCTCAACGTCAGATTTGAGAAGAGGATCTCTCAGTCACCAAGGTCTAGCATAGAGTGTCAGTGTTTTCATTTGTCTTTTGGGGTTTTTGATTTCGACTTGGTTTAAGCCATTTGGAGGACCAAATGGATTCTAAGGGGGGGAGGATGTAAGATCCCGACCCCAGTTCTTTTGTTTAGCATTGTTTTAATCGTGGTTTAACTTTTTAAGCGAGATTTGATTTAGTTTGACCGCGTATTTGAGTTTGACCGGATTTTTCCTTGCCTTGGAGATTTTGAAGACCGTTGACTTTAGTTTGACCCGGTCCTTAGGATTTGTATTTTTATGGGAAATTACTTCGGATTTCTAAAAAATTCTGGGTTTGGGGTATTTCGACTTATTTTACGAAGTTTAACAACTTTCATGTTTTGATCATTTTGATTTGATATTCAGAAATCGCGTTTTTTCGAGGAAAAAGGGCAAAACTGACTTTTCACCCTAAATCTGTCCATGAATTTCGAAAATTTCAGAAATTGGGGAAAATACACTTTTCGGAAACTAGATATTTCGCCGATCGTTTTTGTCTTCTTCGTCGTTTTCGTTCGGGGCCCGCAAACGTGAGTTTCAGCCTTGTGAAGTTTGGGGCCCACAAGACCCATCTTATAAGAAGGGGAACCCCCTCTTCTTCCCCTTCATTTCGTTCCAGCAAGGATGGGAGGGTTTTTCCCTCTCTTCCCTCCACTCTTTCTCTCTCTTCTGAACCACCAATCTCTTGGAGGTTTTGTAGAGGATTGATCTCCCCAATCTCTTCCTCCCTCTTCAAGCTTCCTAGGGATACCTTTCTTAAGAATTTTGAGCTAGAGAAGACCCCTCATCCAAGCCTCTCTTCTTTGTTAGGACTTCTCAAGGTTAGCAATGGCTTTCATTTCTTTAAATCTTTGTTTTCCTTCTCATTTGGAGTATTTTAATCATTCATGCAATGGGTTTTCATGGAATTTCGGAAATGGATGGATTTCTAGGGTTTCTTCTTGAGCCATTTTGGGGATTTTATGATTTTGGGAGCTTGAGGCCATTAGAGGACTTTCATAGAGTGTCTTCATCTTCTCTTGACTCAAGGCAAGTAGAATTTTCAACTAATATGATGTTTACATGTTTCTTGTTTGGTTTCATGGTTTTGTCTTCATTATGTTCTAACCCTTTTGTGATTTATGGATTACATTGAATGAACTAATGTAAGTTGATTTCCACTTATGCTATTTTCTTATGATGTGTTGAGAGTTTGGTTTCATTTAGTCACTTGACCATTTGATTTCTTTGCATTAATGGTGTTGTGTTCTAAGTATGGGAAAACTTTGATCTTTGAAAAAGTGTTGTGTGTGATCAAATTGGATCAATTTATGGATGGTTTTGATGTGTTTGGAAGGTCAAGGAAGGGCCCAACAACTCATGGGAATCAGTATGAAGGAAAGGGAATCAAAGGAATCAAGAGAAAGGAAGAAAAATGCAAGAATTGCACAGCCGGGCTGGACTGGGCAGGCCCAGTCCGCTCGAGCGACCCACTGGGCCGCTCGAGCGACCCAGCTACTGTCTGGGTCCGCTCGAGCGGACCTGGTTCGCTCGAGCGAGGCCCAGCTCAGCTTGGGTCTGGTTCGGGCCAGAGTTTGGAATCTGTTTGTGGGCCTGATTGTTGGGGCTTCCCTAGGGCCATCCAAAGTCAGTTTTTGGGCCCGTGTAAATCATGATATTGGGTCATCTTAGGTTCAGTTTTGTGGGCCTGTTTGAAGTTAGTTTTGGACTGTTTTTAAATTCTGTTTGTGGGCCCGGTTCAGGTCTAGCTTTGGGTTGTTTTAAAAATCTGTTTGTGGGCTTGATTAAAATCAGTTTTTGGGCTGTTTAAAAATCTGTTTGTGGGCTTGATTCAAATCAGTTTTGGGTCGTTTTTAAGATCAGTTGTGGACTGTTTTAAGACTTGTTTTGTGGGCAATTCAAGTTCAGTTTTGGGTTGTTTTAAACATATGTTTTATGAGCCATTCAAAGATTAGTTTGGACTGATTTTCAAGATTTGTTTTATGAGCCATTCAAGGTTTAGTTTTGAACTATTTTGAAACTTGGTTCGTGGGCCTGTTCAAGGTCAGTTTTGGGATTGCTATTAAGGATCGTTTTGGGCTCAGTCTAAGGCCAACTATAGGCCTGTTTTAAAGAGTTTGGATTTTCTTTGATACTTGGAAATTTGTGAAATGGGAATGATGTGAGAATGAGTGTATGTGAAACTACCCGGGAACCGTTCGGGTCTTAATGCGCACTTTATCATTTAAATATTATGGATTTTCATTGGCAGCAAACGTACTTTTTATTAATTAATGTTTAAAGGTTAAATGTGCATTGAGATGGTTCCTTGGTAGGTCATTAGGTCATTCTCCACTATCCATTCCATTTCAAGTCAGATCATGTATTTGTATTTGTATTTCGTATTTGCATTCTTTGGTGAACTAATTCAAATAGCATCGATGATTTGTTATAAAATCATGTGGCTTTCCACGTTCGAAAGGATTGACCGTATGATTTTATACAAATCACCTGATGCGTATTTGAACGGTTTACCCGAGTTATTCGTATGTTTTCTCCGATTCGATTTGAAAAGAGATTTGTATATGTTCGTCACATTCGGGATTTCTTCGATGAGACCATTATTTGTTAAGATTAGTATTTTGAAAACAAACCCCGAGGCAAGACGGGGCCAGAGCTATGTGGTGCGAGCCCCTGAGCCAAAGGGATTAGTACTCTGTTAGATTTGTATCCGTTCGAGTTTTGAAAACTAAAGGCACCACTAGGCTTAGGTCACCTTGTCGGACTGATCATCCGGCTTGGGGTCTTTACTTTGTTTGCCAGCTGCAGCTTGGACTTTGTTTGTACCGACCATGGCAACGGTAATTATCTGCCGGTCCCATTTGTATGGCTACGGTTCGGATACTTTTGATTTGCCGGTCCCATTTTTATGGCTACGGTTCTGATCCTTTGTTTGGTACCACGTTTAGTGGCTACACTTTGTTTGCTCTTATTACTTCGGTGATAGGAGGATTTAGCTATTTGTGGTCGCCTAGGTTTTATCCGTATATTACTTTGGTTTATGATTATTGTCGGTTATGCTTTCTATGCCCTGATTTGTTTAATGTTTACGATATTGACCTTTATCGTATTGTTTCTACTCTTCAGTTCTTAAATGTATTTCTAATTATTAAATGCCTTACTTAGGTGGTTATCTTTTCGAGACATTTATGCTTTAGAGATTGCTCGTTTATTCGTCTTGATATTTATGTTTGGACTTTCGATTGATTTAGCATGTTTTATCGTCATTATTGTTTAGACCGTTTATTCGGTTTTACGAGGATTTCGCCTGGTTTTATGTATGCTCTTTCATTCATATTATTTGTTAATTTGCTTGCCAGACCGTCGTGTCTGACCCTCTTTGTTTGGTGCCAGTTCTTCTCTTTTCGGTTTGTAGGTGTTTGATCAGAGGAGGCGGTGGGACCGCTGGTCTGACGTGAGAGGCTGTCCGTTGATATCACTTAGATGTCAAGTTTGGCACCGGAGTTCGTATCTAACTTTGGGGTAGTATTTCTGTTTAGTTGGATATTGTTGTATGGCTTTATCAGCCTTTTTCTTTTGGGTTTGTAATTAAGACACTTGTTAATTGTAATTTGAATATGGGAAATAATAGATTTGTTACTACCAGCTCAGTGTGTTGTGATTGATGGCGTGTGATATTGGTTGCGTGCGACACGGAACCCGATGGCCACGGATTCCGGGTCGTAACACCATGTGTAGCTTCCGCGAAAAAAAATACACTCTGATTATGTTGGGATGTGATTTTCCTCACTCACGCGGATCTTGGGAACTATACAAAAAAAGTTTCAAATTATTCCAAAATTTCGCACCCCGAGATCGGTTCGCTGCAGGTCCCGGTTTCGGGGCGTGACAGATTTAAGATTATAACTATTCCTAGAATTAAGGGAGGGGATTTAAGGAGAGTTGTTTGGAATGAGATTTTAAGGGATGAGACTTGTTTGGGAGTAGTGTAGTGGCCCACATTAAACCCAAAGCTCTGTGTGATTTTATAAGTATTTTTATGAAAGGAGACTTTTTAGGGATGACGTGGCACCCCTCACAACCCACCTCTCCCTTTGATTTAATATATATATAATTAGCAACAAAAGCCCGTGATAAGCCTGGGCTAAAAATAAAAATATATTAAAAATTTAAGAATTATTTTAAAATATTATTAAGATGCTAAAAATAAAAATATATTAAAATTTTAATAATTATTTTAAAATATTATTAAGATAAAATAAGTCTAAAAGGGAGAAATTTTTATCATTGAATATTAGAATCTTTTGACGTGTAATGAACATAAATATAAAATGAAGCAAAGTTACATGACATAACAGCCTCTTAAATTTAAAGACATTGACCACAAGTATGAATGTGTATCTATATAGGGGCAGCTCTCCTAAACTAAAGCTTAGGTTAAGGTAAGCTCAAGTTTGTGGTGGTGCCCACCTGGGTACCCATATGGGGGTGGTGGTGGAGGAATTTCAAGGACTCCTTGCGACACTTCGCTTTGTAAAAAAATTAGTCTCAACCGTGGTTTCTACCATCTCCATCTAGCTCCCAAAGTTTAATGGTTAACAATCCATTTGGGTCGTTACACAGTTGATCCAATGGTCTAGTAAATCCGGATCTGATCAAAAGCTAGTGGACATGTACAATTTAGGGAGATCATGTGTTTGGTCCATTTGGATGGACCAAGGGTGGGCCCAACAAGCGTAAGCTTATATAATTAAATGGAGAGGTATAGTGCCCGGGCTAAAAAATATATAATGAAATATGTGATTCTTTTCTAAGATATTATTGGAAAAGAACAGATTTTATAGAAATAAATAAGTACTTTATATTTATTATATATATAACTTTAATAAAAGAAAATAAAAAATAACTTGGTGGGGTCACATGACTGAACATCTAACGGTGGGCCTCATATCCTAATTCCTTCAAGGTGTGTCCAATTAGACAGTGGGACCTTGTTGATGTGTCATTTCGAGGATCCTTAGTGGGGTCACATGATGTAACATCTAAATATATGCCCATATTCAAATATCTAAAGGTGTATCCAATTGAATATTTAGTCAGTAGGTCCTTGTTGATGTGGTGTTTCAAGGAGCATTGGTGGGGTCACATGATGTAATTTTTAAAAGTGGGTCTCTTATCTTAATTCATTAAGGTGCATCATGATGTGTGTGACCTCGTCTACAACAATTATTAAAGGTAGGTCTCATATCAACCCTTATACTAGTTCATGTATAAATAATTAGAAATGAAATGTATTCTTAATATGCATTTTAATAACAAATATAATTATTTCTAACAACTCTTTATTTCCTATAGGATTACTGAAAATGAGTCATATGCATAATATCATGTTAACCTTAATCACTACAAGAACCTGAACTTTTTGTGACGAAATTTTTCGTCGCCAAAAGTCCAATTTTCGTCGGCAAAAGTATTTTCTGACGAAAATTTTTTCATCGGGCAGACGTAGGCAAAAGATGGTCAGCAAAGACTTTTCGCGACGAAATATATTTTCGTCGACAAAAATATACTTTTTACCAACGATTATATTAAGTTTACCGACATTTTTTTTCGGCGGCAAAATCATTCTACTTTTTTTTTTTTTCATTTTGCCAACGTTTTTTTTTTTTTCGGCAAAATCATTTTACATTTTTCTATTTTTTCTTTTTTTATTTTTTCGACAAAAATTTTCATCGGCAAAATCATTTTATTTTTTATTTTAATTTTTATTTTAATTTTGCAGACAAAAAGTTTCGTCGGCAAAATCATTTTTTTTTTTTTAGTTTTGATTTTGCCGACTTAAAGTTTGGTCGGCAAAATCATTTTATTTTTTATTTGAATTTTTATTTTTAATTTTGCAGATGAAAAGTTTCGTTGCCAAAATCATTTTGTTTTTTTTTTAGTTTTAATTTTGCCGACGAAAAGTTTCGTCGACAAAATTATTTAATATTTTTTCAATTTTTAGTTTTACTTTTAGCGACGAAATGTTTCGTCGGCAAAATCATTTTTTTTTTTAGTTTTAATTTTGCCGACAAAAATTTTCGTCGAAAAATCATTTTATTTTATTTTTTTGGATTTTTAGTTTTAATTTTGCCGACGAAGATTTTCGTCGGCAAAGGGCTTTTTTTTAAATATTATAATTATTTCTTTATTATTATTTTCCTGTAAACCTGTTTATACACCTGTATAAAAAATAAACCTATTCATATACCTATATTCAACATAAAAAAATACAATTAAATAAATGTTACTAAATAAAAAACAACCATCTCCATTTTTCATTAAATCATTCATCTCATTAAACAAATATTACAATCAATAATGATACCGTCTCAAATAAATGTCCAATATACATATATATATATACAAATAAACCAAAAAGAAGTCCTCCAACCCCACAAGTCTGCAACCGACCCCAAAGCATCCATCAATCTGCAATGACAAAAATAACATTAAATTCTTTTCAATGAATTAAATTATAAATGAAACATAAATATGTATATATATAAAACTTTTCCTAAGTTTTTCGGCGGACTTTTTTCCAACCTAAGTGTTGACAATCAGGTCAAATTTGTTAACCAGAAGTCCAATTCACTAGCCGTCAATTCCAACAAGTTACTTTGGCATTCAACAAGGTATCTGTGCTGATTTCTAAGTTGTTCGATGGCCGTTTCTATTTCCGAGACTAAGTGTTCCAAATTAAATGTTTTTATGTCCAATTCTATAAGCGGGAGTCTTATTTGCGAACCGTCAGTTCCTACAAGTTACTCTACCCTCGAGCGAAGTGCTCGTGCCGGTTTCTGATTTTTCCCGCTGCCGTTTCCCATTTCGGGCCCTTGGCGGGCCGTTTTCGAGCCTAAGTGTTGTAAAATCCCATTTTTCTGCCGTAATTCTCTAACCGGGAGTCCTATTTGCAAACCGTCAGTTCCTACAAGTTACTCTACCCTTGAGCGAAGTGCTCGTGCCGGTTTTCGATTTTTATCGCGGCTGTTTCACGTTCCGGGGCCCCGGCTGGCCGTTTTCAAGCTTAAGTGTTGGAAAATCCCATGTTTCGCTCGTAATTCTTTAACCAGGAGTCCTATTTACGAACCATCAGTTCCTACAAGTTACTCTACCCTCGAGCGAAGTGCTCATGCCGGTTTTCGATTATTCCCGCGGCCGTTTCCCTTTCCGGGCCCCCGGCGGGCCATTTTCGAGCCTAAGTGTTGCAAAATCCCATATTTCGCACGTAATTCTCAAACCGGGAGTCCTATTTGCGAACCGTCAGTTCCTATAAGTTATTCTACCCTCGAGCGAGGTGCTCATGCCGGTTTCTGATTTTTCCCGCTGCCATTTTCGATTTCGGGCCCCCAGCGGGCCGTTTTCGAGCCTAAGTGTTGGAAAACCCCATTTTTATGCCGTGATTCTCTAACCGGGAGTCCTATTTGCGAATCGTCGGATCCTACAAGTTAATCTACCCTCGAGCGAAGTGCTCGTGCTGATTTCCAATTTTCCCCCCGGCCGTTTCCCGTTCCGGGCCCCCTGCAGGCCGTTTTCGAGCCTAAGTGTTGGAAAATCTCATGTTTCGCTCGTAATTCTCTAACCGGGAGTCCTATTTGCGAACCGTCAGTTCCTACAAGTTACTCTACCCTCTAGTGAAGTGCTCGTGCCGATTTCTGATTTTTTCCGCTGCTGTTTCCCTTTCCGGGCCCCCGGCGGGCCGTTTTCGAGCCTAAGTGTTGGAAAATCCATGTTTCGCTCGTAGTTCTCTAACCGGGAGTCCTATCTATGAACCGTCATTCCTACAAGTTACTCTACCCTCGAGCGAAGTTCTCGTGCCGGTTTCTAATTTTTCCCGTGGCCGTTTCCCGTTCCGAGCCCCCGGTGGGCCGTTTTCGAGCCTATGTGTTGGAAAATCCTATGTTTTATCTTCTGATTTTCTAACCGGGATGCCTATCTGCGAACCGTTAGTTCCTACGAGTTACTCTAACTTTGAGCAAAGTTCTCGTGCTGGTTTATGAATTTTCCTGCGGCCGTTTCCCGTTTCGGGCCCCCGATGGGCCGTCTTCGAGCCTAAGTGTTTGAAAATCCCATGTTTCGCTTGTAATTCTCTAACCGGGAGTCCTATTTGCGAACCGTCAGTTCCTACGAGTTACTCTACCCTCGAGCGAAGTGCTCGTGCTGGTTTTCAATTTTTCCCACCGCCGTTTCCCTTTCCGGGCCCCCGGCGGGTCGTTTTCGAGTCTAAGTGTTGAAAAATCCTATATTATTTTTTCTAATTCTCTAACCGGGAGTCCTATCTGCGAACCGTTAGTTCCTACAAGTTACTCTCCCTCGAGTGAAGTGCTCGTACCGGTTTCTAATTTTTTCCTCTGCCGTTTCTCGTTTCGGGCCCCCGGCGGGCCGTTTTCGAGCCTATGTGCTGGAAAATCCTATGTTTTTGCTTCTAACCGGGAGTCCTATCTGCGAACCGTCATTTCCTACGAGTTACTCTACCCTCGAGCAAAGTTCTCGTGCTGGTTTATGATTTTTCCCCCGGGCGTTTCCCGTTCCGGGCCCCCGACGGGCCGTCTTCGAGCCTAAGTGTTTGAAAATCCCATGTTTCGCTCGTAATTCTCTAACCGAGAGTCTTATTTGCGAACCGTCAGTTCCTACTAGTTATTCTACCCTCGAGCGAAGTGCTCATGCCGTTTTTCAATTTTTCCCACATCCGTTTCCCGTTCCGGGCCCCCGGCAGGCCGTCTTCGAGCCTAAGTGTTTGAAGATCCTATGTTTTCGCTTCTGATTCTCTAACCGGGAGTCCTATTTGTGAACCGTCAGTTCCTACGAATTACTCTACCCTCGAGCACTTCAATATGGTCTGCCATAGCTGGCTTGTGATAGACTGAGTAAAAGAAGCCAATGGTCCAAATTCAAAATGGTAATGCTTAGTATTGCATGGCCAGGATCAAGCACTATTGGCTGTTCTAGGGTATGATTTTTCCGGCATAGGCCAATTGGATTGATGATCTCAAGCCTGGATCACCGGCCATGGACCTCCACTTGATAAGAGAAAAATAACTATTCATAACCTTGGGTTTGGTGGAGTGTTGAAGAACTTTGAAACTTGAGCAATTCAGAAGGTCAATGAGTCGAGTAACTCAGGCAAGTCAGGCTGAGTATTCTGTTGGGTTCATTCTAGGGTCTCCACTCTATAACCTACCTAGTTGCGTTGAATTAGTCCAAGTTAGGGAAAGTCAGAACTCAAAACAAGTTTTCATACTATGGCTTGGTATTAATTCCTCTAGTATGCATAATAGGAGTAGTGTTACTTACCATGCTATTGAGAGCAGTATCCATGAGAAGAAACACGGCATTAAGACTATGCATGCACCCCATTAACTGCCAAGAGAGTTCAACAGAACATTAGAGGGTATAACTAAAATAAAAGGAATTGATTCCAAGATACAGACAAACAGGTAGGAAAATTGATGAAAGCAGCTGTTGGAAAATTGAACCATTTTGCTTTTATAGTTCTTCGTTCTCATCCTGGTTGAGTGAGTAGTTTCAAATGACAATTACTTTTAGGTCTATAGTTTTTATGTTTTTGCCACAATGTATGGAAGAAGATGAAAGCTTTGAGGAAGCATCCATGACTGAAATAGATAAAGCTAAGCTTAAAAAATTGCATTTGGTTTCATACGGGTACTGTAGTCATTTGATAAGTCACCTAAGCATTTTTAAGTTAGAGTGGTTGGCTAAGGATTTTTAACAAAAGAATAGGGAGTGAAATCTCAATGGTTGCCAACTATTTGCATTGAAACAATTGTCTTTTTATCATTCTTGAATTGTGCATCTGATTGGAGGAATGCTTTTTGTTAATGTGGACTGAATGGAAGAGAAGTTTAGTTTTACATTGTGACTTGGTAATTTCCAATGCTCGTTGTCTAGCTGAAGCGTGCCTCTTAAACTAATTTAAAAGGGGGCCTGGATATATGTGTTTGATTTATTTAAATATGGTCACCAGTGACAAGAGCCCATGGCACAGTTGGTGAGTCACTTTGTCGCAACCAGAAATAAATATGGGATTAAAATGACAAGAGCCCAGTACAGTTGGTGAGTCACTTTGTCGCACCAGAAAGTTGTGGGTTTGAATCATGTTACCAATGGAAAACAGAGCAGGGTCATACATATCTCAAGATTCAGCATCAACAGTCTTGCACACATGATCATATCAGAGATGAAATATCTATCAGAAGTGTCTTTTAGTCTTATATTTCTAACCCTTATTAAATTTTTTTTTCAATCACCCTAGAAAGATCATATCAGAGATGAAATCATCTAATGAATTCAGCTGTAATTCTTTCCCATGATATCAAATAAAGCATTACATACTTAATAGAAAGCAACCATCACAACCTTTAAGTTATACTGTGACCATGAAATGAAGTAATGGTATGGACATAGCTAATAGTTTCAGAACACTAGAACATAGATACAAGTAATGTTGTCCATCCAATATAAGGGAACTCTATCAATGATCATGCCTTTACAGAGATAAAATCAATTAGAAAGGAAATGAAGAGCAAAAAGTTTCATAATATAGTGACTTCTATCATTCCTAATTGATTGGTAGTTCATATTAGATTGGGGTGGGAACATTTGTTTAAAAAAAAAAAAAAAACATGAACTTTCTTTTAAAAAAGCTAGCTTTGCAATTGATTTCTACATCTCCAAGACTCATTGCTATTGGGGTGGGAACATTTGTTGAATAATTTTTGAGCCATGTACCATCCACAATATGGCTCACCAAATGAACCGCCTGGATATTTTCTACATGTGCCACATGTATGGTTTAGATCAAGGACTGGAAACTTCCTCTCTAAAAACCTAGGTAATAGTGACACAGAATCAAAGAATCCTAAAAGGTTAGATTATTCTAAGTGCACCAATAAAAAAATGTATTCCAACAGAGGTAAGCATGGTTGAGATATTGCGCCTAAGATAATGTAGATGCTACCCATCAAACCCATATTAAAGCTTAAAGTATTGGCTATAGCACTAGAAAGGGAAAGGTATTCCTTTCACTTAGACTTCCCATATGTCTCTAGTAACATTTAAAATTAAAAAAATCTTAGGATCCTCAAAAGACTTGAATTTTTAAGGCTGTTTCTTTGCTTTCATAATCATGTCTCTTTCATGATATTGGTGCCTATGCCACTTGATATATACATACATTTCTTAAATCAGATTCCAAGGACAATAGAATCAAAGTAAAGTTCAAACAAGAGATGGGTCAAGGGGAAGCTTGCTTATAATAATACATAGAAACTAAAGAAAGCAAAAACAATAGAAAAGCTTGATCAAAGTATATGTGATTTTATTCTTTTAAACATGCACATGAGAAATTGCCATCGGATAATGGTTTCAGAACACTTTTGCAGACTCTGTATAGGTCAAAATCAAAACCTTTATGAATTGGCTAAGATATAGGTATTGCAATGATATTTTGACTTGATTGAGCCATTCTTTAACTAAGATCATAGAAATTCTAAAAAATACATAACAATTCTTTCTCTAAGTGGTAAAGATGAAGATAAAAAATGACTATCCAAAAATAAGCAATCAAATAAGTTTTCCTTCTATGATAAAAATAAAATAAAAAAAGATGAAATGAATATCCAGCATATACTTTTCTATGAGAATTTAAGGTCAAGATTTCTGAGTCAAGATTTCTGAGTCAAGATTTCTGAGTGATCTCACCTCTCCAAGCTCCTCACTCCCTTCTTCTCAGAACCCTAAATTCCACCAGTGGCAAGACCTGAACCTGGCCTACAGGACCAACAATGGTTTCCACAACACCTCTGGCCTACAGGTTACAAATGTATACTTTCATTTGCAAAAATAACCAAATTGAGGTAGCTAGTTTATCTGCTATCTCTTTGTCGGTCTTGCTGATGGGATTAAACTCGCTCTTAGTTCCCAACGTTAAGAAAGTGGATCATATCAGGATTAACCTACATAGATGATAATTAATTAATTCTCTAATGCTATAAGAAAGTGGAATTAACACGGAAAAGAAGACATTAAAAAAAAAACAATAGGGCCACTTTAACAAATTATGTTTAACCGTAAGGAATGAAAATGGTCATTAGGGGCCTGCTGCTGAATAAACTTATTCTTTGACTAGCTCATGTTCAATGTTCTACACATGATGAACGAAATGGCAGAGTTTTTATGCTACGTGATGTTCATGAGGGGCCTGCTGCTGAATAGACTGGATTTCACAATGCCACAAATGTTCCTATAGAGTCAAAGACAACTCTATCGGTCTTTGCACAAGTAACACTATCAAGGCTCAAATTTGAATGAGGGTAACACATCAGAAACTAGCAATGAAAATTATAAACCATGTTGAAATGACACGAACCTCATATCTATGTCGATGTCTCTCATCTACATAGTTCACATTGCCATATCTAAAAGAAAGAAAAAGAAAACTAAACAAACTAATTCAACTATGCCATATCAACAAATTATAAGCTTTTCAACTATGCCATTTCCTCATCATATCCCATCATAAATAGGCAACATAACAAACTAATTCACCATTTCCCCCAGCAGCAGTAATTGCTTTTTGAACTTTTTTCTTATTGTTTTTGTTTTCCTTTCCCTGTTCATAGACTGCAACCTTAAATGTATCTTGCATATCAGCCAATAAAAACCAGTTTACTGGGTGCCAATATAACAGCTAGACCCATTATTTTGACCTTGTTATGAAGACATGTAGAAAGTTTTCATGCTACACTTCAATGATATCAGTTAACTACAACAAGTGCAACAGGTAAATTTATAAAAAAGAAAAAGATGTTTCAAAGGCAATAAAAAAAATTCATCACCAACCTTGCTCAAATTGCGAAACGTCAGTTCCCACAAGTTACTCTACCCTCGAGTGAAGTACTCGTGCCGGTTTTCCAATTTTTCGGCGACCGATTCCCGTTCCAGACCCCCGGCGGGCCGTTTTCGAGCCTAAAGTGTTCGAAAACCCCATGTTTCGCTCATAATTCTCTAATCGAGAGTCCTAATTACGAACCGTCAGTTTTCACAAGTTACTCTACCCTCAAGCGAAGTGCTCGTGCCGATTTCCCAATTTTCCGGCGGCCGATTCCCGTTCCGGACCCCCGGCGGGCTGTTTTCGAGCCTAAAGTGTTGGAAAATCCTATTTCCGCTCATAATTCTCTAACCGGGAGTCCTAATTGCAAACCGTCAGTTCCTACAAGTTACTCTACCCTCGAGCGAAGTGCTCGTGCCGGTTTTTCAATTTTTCAGCAACCGATACCTGTTTCAGACCCCCGACGGGCCGTTTTCGAACCTAAAGTGTTGGAAACCCCATGTTTCGCTCGTAATTCTCTAACCGGGACTCATATTTGCGAACCATTGTAGTTGAAACAAAAATAATCATACATTTAGTCCTATTTACCCTCTGTATTTTCCTTCCCCAACTCATATCAGAATCACAAATTCTTAGGCATGTTAAATGAGTTTCAACTCCTTTTAGGCCCCTAAAAATGACCATAAATTAAGAGAATGTGCCCCAAAACACTAAAATTAAATTAGAAACAACGTAATATTAAAAATCTCATGTCCATATTTAAAAGAAAAAAAAACATGAGGTTTGACTTTTAGAAATGAGAACCTTCAAACCATATGACGTCTTTACAGAAGAAGGTGTCGGTTAAATATACCTGATAGAAATGATCTCTGGGAATCCTATAGAGTAGCTTGCCATTGAAAAAAAGACCATATGTTAAATCCATTTTCCATCTCATGAACTGAAGTAACAGAGGTTGAAATGTATCTGCAAGCAGAAACAGCTCGTTAGAACAAAGGTTCACTTTCTATTGGCGAGAGTCTAAATCCAGAACATTTGGAGCCTCTTAAAGGGAACTTTAATAGCTTGGTGGGTCAAAACCGGCACATATAACAAGGTTAATCAAAGACAAAAGGGAGAGTATGCTGCTGCCATTGCAAATTCAGTGGTCACACTCCCTAATTCCTATAGAATTCCTAATAGAAAACCATCTTTAATTGAAGGGGCTAAGTAATTGACTAGAGGTGGAAATCTACTAGGGACAATCAACATGTTCCCTTTCTACGAGAATAGTTAACCAACCTTCACCCCATGAAACAAACCTTAGGAATCTAGTGTGAATTTTTCAAACCTCAAAGAAATGGCATGGGGGTTTTGATGAACACGGAGTCGTGCTTCATTTTTTATAGTTCTAGTACTCACACAATTGACTCAAGACTCAAAACCTGCAACTCCCATTGAATCTGTAGCCAAATTCTAGTTATCAATTATCACATTCATAATATAGGGTCTATTTGTTTGTCATGGAATAAAATAAAGATAAGAGTAGCTACATCTCCATTTTGCTTTCTACACCTAGCTGAGCCTACAAGTTGAACCAAGTCGACCAACTTGGTTGGATATTGAGCCCAGTTAGGACTTTTAAGTTTTAAAACATTGGCCTTCCCGATGGGTTATGGCTCACATGATTTTATTCCCTGGCCGTGGATGAATTTGGGCATGCAGCAGGCTGGCTTAGGGCTATAAGAATGTTCCTACAACCTGTACGAATATACCATAAAAATTCGACTACTGCACACAGTAAGATCATGTGAGAATCCAACTTTACAAGAACTAAACTAACCCCTACAAAACAGATATTATGTTCTTCCCAATCCGAGCAAAATGTTTATCATCTTTTCCGCCTAAGCACTTGCAGAATACGACTAATCCACTTTCAATAGACAAGATAAGATCTTTCTAAAGATATCACCTAGACCAATGGTGTATAACCAAAAAAAAAAAAAGAGATGTATGATATAGAAAGTCATCAACAGGTTGGCCTATGGCTGGGCCTCCATAAACCAAATCTGTGAGTAACAATTTTTATTTTTTATAACCAACCTATGAGTAACATTGATAATAGGATAAAAATTTGGGCCTCAATAGAAAAGCCAAAAATACCAAACTCCGAATGCAACCTGCTCAGCTGCAATTTAACTTAAGCCCAGACCCAACCCATGCATATGACCTGAACTGGGCCATTTCCAAGCAAACCAGTTAAATTGGACATATATGGCCCCCATTGATGTCAAACACAAGAGTAGCACACATACTAAAGAAGTCAACATCCCATTTCAAAAACAAATAAAATATAAAGAAGTCAAAATCCCGTTTTAAAAAAAAATAAAAAAATAAAGATGTCAAAATCACCTAAATACTGGCCTACACGACCAGTCCCACCAGTTGCAAATTCATCCGCATTCCCCTTGAAGTCCCTCATAACTTTTCCAGAGCTCACATCAAAAATGTTGAGCACAACCCTCTGAAATCAAAATACTCTTATGAACGACAATTTGCCAAGTGAATAATAAAAAACTAAGCATTTAGGAGAATGGCTGTTTACATGTGTGTCACGATGGTTGCTAGGGTCATGACTACTGTAAGTAACCAAGTACTTTTCCCCGAGAGAGAAATCAATAAGTTTAACCTGTAGCAAGTTGCACCAATGTTTAGGAATAAGTCCCATATCCATAATATATGAGATCAAAGGAGTAAACAGTAAAGTCTCCCCTACATGTTCTTTTGAAGAACGCCACTTTTTAAGACAGTTATGAAGTTGAATGTGATAATTACATGAAGGAAGTGAGAAAAGAGCAAGGGAAAATATTTTTACGAACTCAGAAGTATTTAGCATCTAATAAGAGTCAACACAAGGAAGAAATCCAACTAATTGAAAAGCTATATCATTTTGTGGGACAACAAATTAATGTGTTGTGCACTAGGGTTGTAAAAGACTGAAGCTAAAACAACACATAAAATACACAATGTGCAATAAATAGGAGTGAAGAGGAAAGTTATCATAGGAATAATGTTTATTGATATACCTTTGTTTTCTAGTTTCATTTCAAGATATGACTTTGTAATCCACAGACCCTTTATACCCAACCTTGGAGCTTCGACCCTAATTACCTACATTGTGAACAAGATGAAGATCCAATTGTTTACATCTTGATTCTTTATAAATATAAGGAATGAAACATAACTAATACATGTTTACGTGATTAACTTACTAAATATACAGCTCATAAGACAGCACAATAGGGAGATCACTAGAAAGTTGCATCATAAAGGTTTGAAAAGTTAGGAGAACAATAAATTGTAAAAGTACAAATCCTATAACTGTTTTGTCATAACAGGACTGTTAGGTTTATGGGTTTTGGCTCGTTTTGTAGGCCCAATGCAATTAGGGTTCAAGGGTAGTTTAGTATTTGATGAAAACTATATATTATCTTTTTGGTTGTAACCCTAGGTGTAAGGGAGAAAAATCTGATTAGTGAAAACTAAGAAGAAGACGAGCTTTGTCCGTGGATGTAGGTGTGAAATCACCGAACCACGTAAAACTGTGTTCTCTTTCTTTGTGGCTTGTTTGATTGTTTGTTGATCGCACGTTTCCGCACACACGATCACAACAAATTGGTATCAGAGCTTTGTTGTGGTACGCGATCACACACAGATTGCTGTGGTTTTGGTTTTGACTGTCGCTGCGCAGAGGAAACAGAGAGAAGCATCATCGTCGTTGACAAGAGATCCTGACTAGGTTTAAACCTTGTGATCTATGATCAAACTTGGGTCAGACTTGTGATCATCGTTTGGATCTCTACGTCTGGATCGGGATCGTTGAGAAAATAGCAGAGTTGGAGCAGCCTGGGGAGAAACAGATCGGTTTTGAATCTGTTGCAGCGACACAGAAGGAGCAGATCACTAGAGGTGGGCCACGCAGCCGATCTCTCTAAATCAGGCATCGATCGCCGCAGCCGCAGCCGTCGCCGGAGATCCTCTCCATCGTCGCCATCTTCTCGCCACTCCGGCCGCCCTCTGTCGTCGCCACCGGAGAAGAAGAAGACAAGGTAGCAACCTGCCCTGTCGCTGGTTCTGTCCCAGAACCGAAGAAGGAGAAGAAGACCCAGTTGGGCCAGGTTCTGCGCAGGTCAGTTCGGGTCAGATCCGACCTGCTCGCTCCAGAGGCCCAGCCTGCGGTGCAAGTCCAGGTCAGGTTTAGTTCTGGGTCGGTTCAGCCTGACCCTTGAAGCAGAAAGCCCATCCAGCAGCTGCTGACGTCGGCGCCACGTCAGCGAACAGTACGGTCAAAGACAGATTTGACCAATTGGACGGCCAGAATTGTTTTGGGAGTTTCGGAGGCATCCGGACTCAGAATTGAGCTCCGTTTTTTTTGTTGGATTCGTATCGACTAGATCTACGATCTGAATGAAGTGGATTGTTAGTTTGACATACAGAATAAAATGGCAAGCTCATCATCGGCAAAGACCACCATCTCGAATGCAAAATTCGAAGTTGAGAAATTTGATGGTACCAATAATTTTGGTATGTGGCAATGTGAGGTTAGAGATGTTCTAAGCCAACAAGAGTTGGAAATTGCTTTAGAGGATAAGCCCAAAGAGATGGAAGATAAGAAATGGTAGAAGATCAATCGTCAGGCATGTAGCACCATCAGATTATGTCTCGCGAAGGATCAGAAATACTCAGTGATGAGAGAAACTTCTGCAACAGAGTTGTGGCAGAAATTGGAGGAAAAGTATATGACCAAGAGCTTGGAGAATCGGATCTATTTGAAGAAGAAACTTTTCCTCTTCGAGTATCGTCAAGGTATTTCTATGACTGAACATCTCGATGATTTTAATAAGATTATTGCTGATTTGATGAACATTGATGTGAAAGTTGATGATGAGGATAAAGCATTACTTCTTCTGAATTCGCTTCCCGATAGTTATGATCATTTTACTCACACTTTGATCAACGGGAAGACTGAGGTTAAATATGATGTTGTGTCTGCTGCTTTGATGAATAATGAATATCGGAAGAAGGACAAACAGGCCCACAGGGATTCATCATCTGATGCATTGATAATAAGAGGCAGATCAGATGTTAGGACATCTGGTAGTAAATCTCGTTCTAAATCGAGAGGAAAATCAAAACCACCTGCAAAAGATGAATGTGCGTTTTGTCGCAAAAAGGGGCATTGGAAGAAGGATTGTCCAAAGTTGAAAAACAAGGACAAAGATAAATCTGATGCAAACATTGGACATGATGGAGATGATGATTCTGATTTTAATTTTACTATTTCTTCATTGGTATGCCATTCTGGCGAATGGATTTTAGACTCGGGTTGTACCTATCATATGTGTCCCAACAGGGAATGGTTTTCCAGCTTTCAAGAGTTGGATGGTGGAACAGTTTTGATGGGCAATGATAGTGCTTGCAAAACAAAAGGGATAGGAAAAATCCGTTTGAAGATGCATGATGGAGCAGTTAGAGTTTTGACAGATGTTCAGTATGTACCGGATTTAAAGAAGAATCTTATCTCATTGGGTGCTTTAGACTCCAAAGACTTCAAGATTACCATGGAAGGTGGAGTTCTAAAAGTTGTTTATGGTGCACTTGTGTTAATGAAGGGTGTCCGAAGTGGTAATCTGTATTTCTTGCAAAGGAGTACAGTTGTAGGTGGAGCAGCAACAGTATCTCATAGCTCAAATGAGACTGTTACAGACACTACCAGATTGTGGCACATGCGTCTAGGGCATGCTGGGGAGAGAACATTGCAGGGTTTGGTTAAGCAAGGCTTGCTGCAAGGTGCAAAGACCTGCAAGTTGGGATTTTGTAAACATTGTGTTTTTGGCAAGCAGACAAAAGTGAAGTTTGGCACCACGATCCATCGCACTCAAGGCACACTAGACTATGTTCATTCGGATGTATGGGGTCCTACCAAAGTGGCATCTTTGGGAGGTATGCACTACTTTGTTACATTCGTTGATGACTTCTCCAGAAGAGTATGGGTGTACATCATGAAGCACAAGGATGAAGTTTTGAATGTGTTCTTGAAGTGGAAGAAAATGATTGAAACACAGACTGGCAGAAAGATCAAAAGGCTTAGGTCAGATAACGGTGGAGAGTACAAGTCTGATCCGTTCTTGAAAGTATGTCAGGATGAGGGGATCGTGAGGCATTTCACAGTTAGTGGGACTCCGCAACAGAATGGGGTGGCAGAACGCATGAACCGCACTATATTGGAGAAAGTTCGGTGTATGTTGTCTAATTCTGGATTAGGCAAAGCTTTTTGGGGTGAGGCAGTTGCTTATGCTTGTCATCTCATCAATAGGTTGCCTTCTGCTGCGATCGAGGGTAAAACACCCATTGAGGTATGGTCTGGAAAACCCGCTACTGATTATGATAAATTGCATATATTTGGTTGTCCTGCTTATTTCCATGTCACAGAGAGTAAGTTGGATCCAAGGGCCAAGAAAGCTATATTCTTGGGTTTCAGCAATGGTGTGAAAGGATACCGGCTATGGTATCCAAATTCAAAGAAACTTGTTCTTACCAGGGATGTGACTTTTGATGAAGCTGCTATGTATAAACAGAACAAGCAAAATGACTCTCAGGAGGAAAGCAAGATCAATGGTAAATCGAAGCAGGTGGAGTTTGATGTCGTCCCAGTTGAGTTAGAGGGTGATGATACAGATGAGGATGAGACTTCCAGCTCAAGAGCTCTACAAGAGCAAGAAGAAGAAGAAGATTCTATTGCAGCCAGTAGAACACAAAAGGAATATTCGAAAACCCTCAACGGTTCACTGACATGGTGGCATATGCTAAGACTATATAAGTCAGTGTTCTCACCCCCTCTTAGGTACTCAATTTTGCATGAAAATATTATTCTCTCTCTTTCTCTATTTGGTGACGAATGTGGTGTGAGAACTAGACAAGTGAATCCTTAAGTTTCAGCCTGGAGTGTAATTTCTAATTACTCTTCCCCTTTGTTGCTGTGTCAATTTGTATCAGAGCAACGAAAGGTATCTTCTTGTTTCTTTTTCATAGAAAAAAGAGTCCTTTTTTAGATTCTATTATTAACTTTTGCAATTTTCAAATTAATGCTAGTTCATGTACGCCCCCACTAGCTGAATCATATTCCCTCACAACTCCATCCCACAACCCATAAAGTTAAGCCCCTTATCTGATCTCCTAAGCTGCCATTCACGGTTCACCTTTGCAGTCTCTTTAACAGAGCCACGTACAACAACTGTCCTTCGTGTTGCTGAATTGAAAGGTACTCCATGTAAATATTATACAAGAGGAAAACTTCAAGGAGATGAACTTCCATGGTTAAAGAATGTGTTCCTACTACCTACAAAGAAGCAAAGAGGCATTCAGAAAGTGTAGAGTGGCAGAATGCAATGGATGAGGAAATGAAATCTCTTCATAAGAATGACACTTGGGAGCTGGTACAGTTACCTAAGGGGAAGAAAGCAATTGGGTGCAAATGGGTCTACACCATGAAGGAAGGATCTCCAGGAAAAGACAGTGTCAGGTACAAGGCTAGATTGGTGGCTAAAGGCTACGCACAGAAGGAAGGCATTGACTACAATGAGGTATTCTCTCCCGTTGTGAAGCATTCTTCGATTCGTATTTTGTTAGCCTTGGTGGCACAATTTGATCTTGAGTTAGTGCAACTCGATGTTAAAACTGCATTTTTGCATGGTGATTTGAATGAGGAGATCTACATGACCCAACCAGATGGGTATAAGGCTGCTGGTAAAGAACATTTGGCTTGTAAACTGAAAAAATCGTTGTATGGTTTGAAACAATCTCCGAGACAGTGGTACAAACGATTTGATAAGTTTATGATTGGGCAGAAGTACACACGGAGTTCTTTTGATCATTGTGTCTACTATCGCAAACTACGAAATGGAACCTTCATTATTTGCTCTTATATGTCGATGATATGCTTATAGCTTCTAAGAGCAAGGTGGAGATTGAAAAATTAAAGACTCAGATGAGTAATGAATTTTAAATGAAGGATTTGGGTGAAGCCAAGAAGATACTTGGTATGGAAATTCAGAGAGACAGGGTGCAAGGCAAGGTTTGTCTATCACAAAAATAGTATTTGAAGAAGATACTACAGCGTTTTGGTATGGATGCAAAAACAAAACCTGTGAGTACACCACTTGCCTCTCACTTCATGCTTAGCGCTGCTATGTCTCTTAGCACAGATGACGAGCGTCAGTACATGGCTCAGGTTCCTTATCAGAGTGTTGTTGGTAGTTTGATGTATGCGATGGTGTGTACTAGGCCCGATATTTCATAAGCTGTCAGTATAGTAAGCAGATATATGCATGATCCAGGAAAAGGGCACTGGCAAGCGGTGAAATGGATCCTACGGTATATTCTGGGTACCGTGGATGTTGGTTTGCCGTTTCAGCGGGATGATAGTATTAGTCAGCATGTGGTTGGATATGTGGATTCCGATTACGCTGGTGATCTGGATAAGCGTCGGTCTACTACAAGTTATGTGTTCACTCTTGCAAGGGGACCGGTGAGTTTAAGGTCAACGTTACAGTCTACAGTTGCTTTGTCGACTACTGAGGCAGAATACATGGAGGTGATAGAGGCCATTAAGGAGGCTATTTGGCTTCAAGGTTTGCTTGATGACATGGGGATCTTTCAGGAGCACATTGATGTCCATTGTGATAGTCAGAGTGCAATTTGTTTTGCAAAGGATCAGGTTCATCATTCACGTACGAAACACGTCGACGTACGGTATCATTTTGTGCGGGAGATTGTTGATGAGGGAGATATACTCCTTAAGAAGATTGCGACTGCTGATAACCCCGCAGATATGCTGACTAAGGTTGTGACTGGGGTCAAGTTTAAGCATTGCTTAGACTTGATCAACATCCTGCGAGTTTGAGCACTTTCAGGTGCATGACGCCTACGGGCGCATTTGGAGGCGTGTGATTGCATGCCAAGGTGGAAAATGTTGTGGCCTGCAAATCTCGCCAAGGTGGAGATTTGTTAGTTTATGGGTTTTGGCTCATTTTGTAGGCCCAATGCAATTAGGGTTCAAGGGTAGTTTAGTATTTGATGAAAACTATATATTATCTTTTTTGTTGTAACCCTAGGTGTAAGGGAGAAAAATCTGATTAGTGAAAACTAAGAAGAAGACGAGCTTTGTCCGTGGATGTAGGTGTGAAATCACCGAACCACGTAAAACTGTGTTCTCTTTCTTTGTGGCTTGTTTGATTGTTTGTTGATCGCACGTTTCCGCACACACGATCACAACAAGGACAACATAGGGTGTTCCATGCAAAAGATTTGGCATATTTGCGAACCGTCATAACATAATCAACAAAAGAATAAGCAATTCGGTTTTATAATACACTTCATATTGACAAAGAAAAATAAGATGAAGTCCTCACCTCTATCCCTAGCTAGCCAAGTCACATGCTCACCTCTAAACCTATCACAGAAAAGGTTGAACAAAAAGTTAACAAAAATGCGCAAATTATGAGATACTCGGTCATTGAGAAGGAGGAAATAACATGGAAATATATTTCAGATTCAATTTTTTTTATTTTTTTTATTTTTACCTATGGGCCAACCTGAGATATATTAACAAGGAAAATTTTTAAAAATAAAATACATTAACTATACGAAGCATTAACATAAACCTGAAATACTAGTTTACTATCACAATATTACATGGACTATATATTTCAGATGCAAAATCAATTCCATTTCATAAGCAAAATCATCCATTCAATATAATTCCAAATACAAAATATACCGTTAGAAACTGAGATTCTAAGTTAAGACATACATATCAGTTTCATAAGCATGAAATTCTACTTGCCTTACTCTAGGGAAAACCCAAAACTCAAACCCAAGCTCCAGAATTCACAAAACTCAGAAGTTGAAAAAACCCCACCCAGTTACTACTCTAAACAAGTATAAAAGAGACCAAATAACTCATCTATCACCATTAAACCAAATAACTCATCTATTGGATGCATCACTTTATAAATCACTATAAGTCACTACATCACCTGTCATTTTAGAAACTATACTATAACCATATCTAGGTTCCACATGTTGCATGTTGTTGTGAATTGTTACACTCATTAAGGCTTGATGAGCTTCCAACTGTGAAGGAAAGCTAAGATGAAACAACTGTATTCCATAAAGGGAAACTTACCAAAAATAAAATATATTAACTATACGAAGTATTAACATTAACCCGAATTACTAGTTTACTATCACAATATATTAAATATACGAAGTATTAACATAAAGTGATAATTTTATTTTATTTTTACCTATGGGCCTAGGTGAGCGCCCCTATCACCCAGGGTCGCATCATGATCTCCACTAGTTGTACCATCACTAGCAGAAGTGGTCCCTCTCATGATGTCCAATAAGCCGGTCGGATCTATCCCTACTACAGATGCCAACTGCTGAACGAGGGCCTCAAGTGCACGATATTCTTGTCCTCCGGTTTTCGGACCGGAATCCGGTCGGACCGGATTTCCGGTCCGGCCCAAAATGAAGGACCGGACCGGACCACTATAAGCGGTCGGTCCGGTCCGGTCCGGTCCAAACCGGTCCGGTTGGACCACTTAAAGTGGTCCGGACCGGTTTCCATTTTTTTTTTCTTTTCATTTTTTTTTTTCATTTTTTTTTTGTTTTTTTTTTTTCATTTTCACCTCACATCTAAAAAGTAGGCAAATGTCAAATGAATGAATGATGGGTTTTACAAATGGGTGCTAGGCTCATGCCTCATGGGCTCAAAGATTATGAAAAAAAATTAAAAAAAATTTATTTTAATAAATGCGGTCCGGTCCGGTCCGGACCGGACCACAAAAGGCCCAGACCGGACCGGACCGGAATAACCGGTCCGGTCCGGACCGGACCGGATTTGGACCACCAAGACCGCAAATCCGGTCCGGTCCGGTCCGGTTTGTGGTCCGGTCCGGTCTGCGGTCCGGTTCTGTGCAGCCCTACTCAGCCATCCTCTTGTCCTGCTCAGCCACCCTCTTGTCTTGCTCAGCCTGCCTCCTAACCTACTCAGCTACTTGCTCCCGTAAGGCAATCACCTCAGAATGTGACGCCCGAGATTGTGTGGAGGATGAAGAGGACCTCGTATATATTCCATATCCATTTAAGTATCCAGACCTCTTCCCAAGCACATCAACAGCAATCTGCTCCTCACTCATCGGAGTTGTGACAGAGGGCTACGACTGCTCCTCAATCCGCTACACTTCCGCTACACTAAGGCATCCTGCCATTTAGAAAAATAAATAAAACTGAAACAACTTTTACCGACGTTTTTTCGTCGTCAAAATAAAAAGAAAAATAAATTAAAATTAAAAATGGTTTTACCGACATTTTTTTTCGTCATCAAAATAAAAATAAACATAAATAAAATTTAAAAATGATTTTACCTACGTTTTATTTCCTCGGAAAAATAAATTAAATAAAAATAAAAAAACTATATTTGCCGACGTTTATTTTTCGTCTGTAAAATAAAAAGAAAAATAAATAAAAATTTAGAAATCATTTCACCGACGTCATTTTTCGTCGGCAAAATAAATAAAATAAAAATAAAAATTTAATTTTTCTGACATTTTTATTTCGTTGGTAAAATAAAAATAAAAATAAAAAAATTTTAAAAATAGTTTTACCGACATTTTTTTCATCGGCAAAATAAACGTAATAAATATAGAAAATTAATTTGCCGATGTTGTTTTTTCGTCGGTAAAATAAAAATAAAAAATAAAAATGGTTTTACCGACTTGTTATTTCGTCGGCAAAATAAATAAAATAAAAATTAAAAACATTTGTCAACGTTTTTTTTCGTCGGTACAAATCTATCTCTTTTTTTTAAATGAAGTTAATTTTAGAATGGAATTTGCCAACGTTTTTTACAAAAACGTCGGTAAAAGTTATATTTTACCGACATTTTTTTATAAAACGTCGGCGAAAGTCTAATTTTGGCCTACGAAATTAAAAACGTCGGGAAAAGTCTAATTTTGGACGACGAAATTATAAAACGTCGGGAAAATATAACTTTTACCGACGAATATATAAAAATATCGCTAAAAAACTTCGCTAAAAGTGCAACTTGTTGTAGTGTATATTAATGTTGATATAATCTTTTTTGCATTAAACATAGAGGCCTTTCCAATTGTATGATGTCTACATATATACTTAATTTTATCTTAATTGTACGGTGTGCACAATCGTTTACAAGAACATGGAATGAATTTGGAGCTTAACAACTTGAGTTTGTACTTCAATGGTCATCCCCTCCACTTTAAAATCACCATCAAATTTAAATCACGATTAGAATAACGATGGTCATCTCACCGATTGGAGTGCATTTATCCTTTCTTTAAATCATAACCCATGATTGGTGGGATATCCTAATAATGGCCAACTAACATTTAATTGCCCACGATTAATGGAATCCTTAGATTTTCAAATAAGTTTTAAAATAATGAAAATAAATTTTAAAAAATGAAATAATTTCGAAAAATGCAATATATATATGTTCCTCAATACAAGGGATGTATAAGTTGACACGTGCTCAACAATTAGCCCATCCAATGATAAAGGGAATCTCAAGGAATTAATGGAGATTTTAAATGATAGGTTTGGAGAGAGATTTTAGGAGAGTGGATAGTTCTATAACCATATATATTAAGTAAGGAATGATAGTTGCTGATCTAGATTCAAGGGATTAGATTTAATATTATAACCATTGTTAGGATTAGGGGGGGGGGGGGGGGGGGGGGGGGGGGGGGGGGGGGGGATTTGTTTGGGTTGAGACTTGTTTGAGAGGAGTCTATCAAGGCTTTGCCTTTTTTTTCTTTTGCATTTCTTTGAAAAGAGAGACTTTTTAGGGATGACGTGGCACCTCTCACAGCCCATCTCCCCCTTTGCTTTAAAATATATAATGTTTGGCAGCAAACTCTACCATGATAAAAACGTGTCCCACCTTTCAAAAATCCAAGCCACTTATCAATCCTAAATACCATTGTATTCTAGGCATATAGATATACTTTCAAAAGCTAATTTCAATGGCCTAATTGTAAGATCGATTACTTGATTTTACTCTCTCTCTCTCCCTTCTCTCTCTCTATTTAGAAAAGGAGAGAGACAAGAGTAAAGGATAATTTTTGTTTTTGGGAAGGTAAGATATATACATTTTCAAAACAACGACGTATAGTACTGATCTTATTGATTTGCGTAATAGTTTACTAGCAACAAACACCCGTGCTAAGCCCGGGCCAAGAATAAAAATATATTAAAATTTTAAGAATTATTTTAAAATATTATTAAGATAAAATAAGTCTAAAAGAAAGAAATTTATTATCTTTGAATATTAGAATCTTTTAACATGTAATGAAAATAAATATAAAATGAGAAGTAAACTTACATAACATAACGACCTCTTGAATTTAAAGGCATTGACCATTACACAAGTATGAATGTGTGTCTATATAGAGGTAGCTCTCCTAAGCTAAAACTTATGTAAAAGTAAACTCAAGTTTATGGTGGGGCCCACCTGGCGACCCACATTGGGGTAGTGATGGGGGGATTTCAAGGACTTCCTGGGACCCTTATCTTTGTAAAAAAATTAGTAAACCGTGGTTTCTACCATCCCCATCTAGCCCCAAGTTTAATAGTCAATAATCTATTCGGATCGGAACACGGTCGATCCAACGGTCCAGTAAATCCAGATCTAACCAAAAGCTATTGGACATGTACAATTTAGGGGGATCGTGTGTTTGGTCCATTTGGATGGACCAAGGGTGGGTCCAACAAGCATAAGCTTACGAATTAAATGGAGATGTATGATACCAGGGCTAAAAAAATATAATGAAATATGTGATTTTTTTCTGAGATATTATCAGAAAAGAACAGATTTTATAGAAATAAATAAGTAGTTTATATTTATTATATATATAACTTTAATAAAAAAGAAAAAATAACTTGGTGGGGTCACATGATTGAACATCTAACGGTGGGCCTCATATCCTAATTCCTTCAAGGTGTGTCCAATTGGACAGTGGGACCTTGCTGATGTGTCATTCCAAGGATCCTTAGTGGGGTCACATGATGTAATATGTAAAGATATGCCCATATCCAAATATCTAAAGGTGTGTCCAATTGAATATTTGGTCAGTAGGCCCTTGTTGTTGTGGTGTTCCAAGGAGCATTGCTGGGGTCACATGATGTAATATTTAAAAGTGAGCATCTTATCCTAATTCATTAAGATGCGCGCATCATGATGTGTTTAATCTCATATCAACCCTTATACATGTATATATAATTAGAAATGAAATATATTTTTAATATGCATTTCAATAACAAATATAATTGATTACTAGAGTCCATTATTTTCTGTTCATTGAACGTTGGATTCCACCTTATAATTAACGGTCTAGATCATGAAACTAATGGTCTTGATACAACTCCATATTTTGGTTGGTCCCTTTTGTTGGGTGTTACATCATCCGTACCATTGGTTTGATGGGCCAAGCTGGATGGTGGCGCATTTTGAAGGTGTCTATTAATCGGGAGATCAAAGTGGTCCCCACAAGTTTCTACTTTATGTGGATGATTGATATATTCTCATATCATGATAATTTTATCCTACCCATTCTCTCTGACTGCCAACTCTATGAAAGTGGGCCCCACAAACCTCTATTAAATGGAGTTGATTCTAATCTTGTAAGGAAAATGAGATAATGTTTACTTTAAAACTGGAGTGATTGAGATTTTAGGGAGAACAAATCTAAGGAGTTTTGTTGCTAGAAATAGTAGTGTGATCTAGATTAAGGGGATTAGATTTAAGATTATAACTATTCCTAGGATTAAGTAGGGGATTTGAGGAGATTTGTTTGGATTGAGATTTTAAGGGAGGAGACTTGTTTGGGAGGAGTGTAGTGGCTCACATTAAACCCAAAGCTCTGTGTGATCTTATAAGTATTTTTCTGAAAGGAGAGACTTTTTAGGGATGACATAGCACCCATCACAGCCCTCCTCCCCGTTTGCTTTAATATATATATATATAATATGTTGATCACTATAATAGGTGAAGCAAACTTTTTTATTTTCAAAAGGTGGGCCCTACCTATGCGTTTGGCAAGTGAGCTGCTCTATACTTCAATGCTCTGCCCTTTGGAGAATCATCACTCCAAATATGATGACTTATCCTTGACCACAAAATCTACTTACATTGTAAAGTAATCTCTTGTAGTCTTGTTGGCATTAAAATTTCATCAAAAGTTTAAGTTTTGTTAAGGAGATTTCTAAGAATAATTTGTATAACACTAAAGGCCTATTTGCTTAATGCATGAAAGTAGCAACTTACTAGAATGGGTGATAGTCAAATAACCAATGCACAGCAAGATGTAACCAACTAAATAAGATACAACTAGCAAAACTATCTACCAATCACACACCAAAAGAAGGCAAATACAAATTTAAAGTGGAAACCCTTTCCAGGGAGAAAAACCATGATAAGAAAAATCAATTACTATTGAACGGGTTACAAGATATACTTACAGCTCATTTATCTCAGTCAGTACGTCGACCTAAGGACTGTAGTTCTTCTTGCACAACTCCTCGCTGACACGACTACTCAGCGCACACCGCTCCCCGTTCTTGATGCTCCTTCAATCACCTTGAGAACCAAGATGAACCAATCTTCTACAAAGAAGTAGAAGCTTCAAACTTTATAGAGCAAACCTTCAGCCCGATCTTTCAATTGATTGCTCTAGAGAAAAATTATTTCTCTCTCTCTTAGATCTCTCTTACTTTAAAAAAATAATGAGAGGTGGGGTCTACTCCTGGGTTGAAAGAAACACCTAATTTATAGCAACAAATCCGTGCAAGAGACTTCTAAATAAAATACAATTAGAATAGTAAGGTCTCCACAAACTCTAAGTCAGAGTCCGGAATGAATTGGGCTTTCCCGTGACGCTCGCTATAGCCTGCTCACGGTCGACGGCGACCCTCACTTGTTATGGCGAGGGTTGCAGTCTACTCTCAACACAGAAAATAAAGGTCGATTGCGACTACAAAAAAAAATAGTGAAAAAAGTTACTTTTTCTGTACAGATTTCCTGTTTGGTGCACTACTAGCTAAAGTTTCATGTTTGGTGCAGTGGCCACTTAAAGTTATTTTCTTGGAAGAAAACCCTTAATATTTCTATTCTTTTAATAATTCCAACTAGAAAAGCATGCCCGTGCCCGGCAAGAGCACAAAACCTAAAATATATTTAAATTTAGAATATTTAGATATTATTAGAAAAAAATAAACTCATATAAGAAATTATAACTTTTATTGTTACTAAGATCCTATATATCAAGATCTATTAAAAAGGAAAAGAAAAGTGCACTTAACTTACATAAACTTTTCTTTTTTAATATTGAATTAAGGATAATGTTTTTCCATCAGTCTTGCCTCATCTATCTATACAATTTGCATTTAAGAGATAAATTAAGGATAAGATATTTATGAAGAAAATATAAAAATAAAAAGTAATAACCATAATTATAAAATTAAACTCAGTTTTAGTAAATAACCAATTCAACAGTGGTTTTTTAATTTTATAAAAAGGAGGCTAGGTTCACAAGATGGTAGAGCCTACACATAAAACAAAGACAGACAAATGGGCAAATTCAGCATATATAGTACAAGGGCAAAAAAAAAAAGAGTTGGGTCTTTAGAAATTACCTTAATAATGTTTATGGGAAGACAGTCAAAAAAGAATTGGGCTGAAATTGACTTGTGTAAAAGTGCCCAAGCAACAGATGATATCTACAGGCTTCAAGGATATCATGGACATTTAGGAACCACATCCACTGGTCTTTGATTAAGTGGGCCGGATCGAGTGAACCCCTCTCTTAACTCACACTACTTTGGATAATGTTTTATAAATTATCCATGTGTTAGGAGGTGATAAGATGCACTTAGATAAATTTATGATTGGACTTAGATGGATTTATTCTTCTATAAAAAAAGATTTTTTTACTCTTGTAGAATGAATTGTTTAATTAAATTCTGAATTGTTTACTAAGATAAATAAAAACCATAATTTTTTTAATAAGATTATATATATATTGATTTTAGGATGGCATTGTCCCAAAACCAAAACTGAAACCGCAGTGATCTTTGATTAAGTGGGCTGCACACCAGAAGGATAAAAGGAGATGAAGGCTTAAAGAGGTAATAGCATTAAATCTCGTGCGATGCACAGATTATCTCATGTAAATTGAGTAGTTATTTTAAATTAATATTTTTATTAATCCTCAATTAATAAAAAATTACTAAAATTATTTAATGAGTTTTTATGTATTTTCTTAAGAAAGATTTTATATTATAAAGGCAAATTATATCATGATGTAAATTATTAATGTCGAAATTCTATCACTTTCAAACATTACTTTAACATAAATCATGTTCTAAGAGCACCTCAAACAGCTCCTTCATTTCTCCACCTCAGCCAGCAACGGTCATAAATGGCTTCTCACTTTGTCTCCAGCAAAGCATCCAAATCCACATGGCATTTGACATGGGGTTTGGCATGACAAATTTGGCATAATAAAAAGTAAACTTCAAATATTTTTTTTTAAATAAAATAATACATATGTATGTTGCATAGTGATGCTTTGCCTGTTGCATTTGAAGCCGTTGGGGATGGTGTCAGTGGCCGTTTGGGATGGAACTCAGTGAACGTTCCACGGCTAGATTTATAGCTGTTGTAGTTTTTTTTTTTTTTTTTACTTTTTTGAATTTTAATGGGTAATTTAAATTGTGATAATTTGAGAATCTCTTGGAGCTTGAATATCTATAAATTATGAGTGTTTGAAGTCATTTTTTTCCTCATTCACACTATGGATTCACAATTCTCTCAATTTTCTAATTTTTCTACCCACTATTCACAATATTTTGGTGAGGCATCCGGATTCGCTACTAATGATGCCCCAACGAAAAAGGCTATTGGTCGAGGTGTCGGCTTCAGTATAGAAGAAGACCGTCTTCTCATCGGTTCGTGGTTGAACACCAGTCTGGATACTGTGTATGGAAACGAGCAGAAACTTGGGGCTTTTTGGGAATGAGTGGAAGAATACTATCACAACAATAAGCAATTTTCCAGTGATCGAATAGACAAAATGTTGTCACAACGATGGCAAAAGATTCAAGCTTCTGTCAACAAATTTTGTAGATGTATTGCCACAATTATTTTCAAAAATCAAAGTGGCACAAATGAACAAGATAAGGTAAAATTATATATATATGTGTGATTTATTTTTTCTTAATTTGAGCTTACATTTATTAATTTTCAGATTGCAGAAGTAAAAAAAGTTTACGAACATCTATATGAATCAAGATTCACCTTGGACCATGCTTGGATCTTGTTGAGGCAGCAACCGAAGTGGATACAACTGCAGCAACAAGTAATGGAGAAGACATCCGTAAAAATATCAAAATCTTCAACTTCTAGCTACTCATCATCTTCTAATCCAAGCACTCCCATAAATACTGAGTCGATGATGAGACAATTAACAATGCTTATGATCCCATGACGAGACCACCAGGCAGAAAGGCTGAGAAAAGAAAGATGAAGCAAACCACTATCAATGAGCCAACACCTTGCAGATCTCATCCAAAAAATGATGGATGACAAAAAGGAAAGAGATGAAAAAAGAAAATAGAGCTTCTTAAGCAAAAACTCGAGCAAAATGAGAATAATGTGCAATTAAAGAAAATACAAATGGAGATGGAGATTATGAGTATGGATATGTCCAATATGTCTGAGGAGCAACAAATACTATGCGAAAAAAAGACTTGAAATTCTGAGAGGAGGGTTAGGTGGTGGTCTCTGAATTGTATTTTATTTTTAGAATTAATATTTATTTTTTATTTTAATTAATGAATTGTTGTTTGTTTAAATATAATATTATACTTTAATTTTATAAAGTTGTCATATCACTAGCCATTTTATAGCCGTTGGAGAAAACTAGCCGTTGGAATATTTCATATATACAGACCACTCATCTCAAAAATTCTTACACCCCAACTTCTTACTTCTCTTTCATCTCAAAATAAGAAAATCTTTGGTTCATCACTTCGGAGATGTCTCAAAATTATACTGATTCCTCTTCTGATACGACGGATGAGCTATGGCATACCGTCATAAATTCTGATTCAGACGAAGAGTTGCAAATGTTGAGCTTGGTTCATCACTTTGGGCTGCTCTGGAAAAAAAAAAAGATAAAACATACGAAGGAGAACGAGAGTGTATCGTGGTTCTAATCAAGGTCACACAGTCATCCACAAAGGATGAATCTCGGAACATCACAGGCTTTACAATGACTACTTCAGTGAAAACACAGTCTACACTCCCTCTCAATTTTGAAAGAGGTTTCGAATGCGCAAACCTCTTTTTCTCCAAATTGTAAATGCGGTGGAAGCGCATGACCCATACTTTCAACAAAAAAGACACTATGCAGGCGATCTTGGTTTATCAGCTCTTCAAAAGGTCACGGCTGCAGTAAGGATGCTTGCTTATGGAGTTGCGGCGGATGCTGTGAACGATTATGTCAGGATCTCTAAAAGTACCTCTATAGAATCATTGAAAATGTTTGTTCAAGCGATCATTGATGTTTTTGGCAATGAGTACTTAAGAACACCAAATAATGCTGACATTTGTAGATTGTTATCAGAAGGTGAGAGATGCGGGTTTCCTAGGATGCTAGATAGCATAGAATGTATGCACTGGAAGTCGAAGAACTGTCCAGTTGGGTGGAAAGGCATGGATGCTTGTAGAGACCACCGCGAGCCTTCTTTGATTCTTGAAGTCATGGCATCATGTGATCTTTGGATATGGCATGCTTTTTTTTGGACGACCGGGATCGCATGAGATCGCCCATATTTACCAACCTCGTTGAAGGCCAAACTCCTCCCGCCAACTACTCAATCAATGGTTATGAATATACAACTGGCTACTATCTTGCTGATGGCATATATCCATCGTGGGCAACATTTGTAAAAACAATTTCATGTACTAACGGGCCAAAGGCCACAAATTTTGCTGCAGCTTAAGAGTCCGCAAGAAAGGATGTGGAGCGTGCGTTTGGAGTGCTACAGGCACGTTTTGCAATTGCTCGTGGGCCTGCTCGTTTCTGGGATCATCAAACACTTCAGCATATAATGAAGGCATGCATCATAATGCATAACATGATTGTCGAAGATAAACACGATAAAAGCCTTCCACCCAATTACGATGCACGAGAGGGTGAATGTAGTGACCTTGTTGTGTCACGTGACCACACTGCAAAATTTCAGGATTTCATTCAAAACTACTCGTGTATTCGCGACAAAAGAACACATTCTCAACTCCAAGCCGATCTGATTGAGCACCTGTGGCATTTCCAAGGTCAATATAAAGAAGTTTGCGATTGACTATAATATTATGTAATTTGATTTTACTTTTCAATGAAAAATGGGTTTCAAGTACAATTTGTGCATTTTTTATTTTTATAATTTATGAGTTTAATAACGTTTAAATCGTACCAAATCCCATTAAATATAAGTAAGATATATGTAATAAAGCAAATGAGGATTAAATGAAAAAGAATAAAATACTAATTTGACATCTCTCTTGGAGTTGCCCAAGTGAGATGCCAAATTTACATATGCTTTTTTTGCCACATAAGCCTTTACTTTGAGAAAGGCATATCTATATTTGAAGTGTCTCTTAGAGATGCTCTAACAAGGTAAAACTACAAACTAAGAGTGCAACATATAACGTAGTAAGCATACCATTGACTTAGCCTTAAAAAAACTCCATAAATTTAATGTATGTGTTTACAAAGATTAATACAAAAAATGGGGTACATTATTAATACAGAAAAGAGCACAAATCACTGTGTGTAAACATTTTTCAGAAGAAGATCCAACAATCATTGCATAATTCAAAAGGTCTTGTAGTCACAAGTGTCCATCACAAAAGACCCTACAATCAAAATGCAGTCTTTATATATCAACATAGCATAACAAACCACAAACTAAAGCAGATTTTAGGAAACCAAATGCATATAAAAAAAAAGATGGTAAAATAACAAACAAAAAAGGAAAGAATTGGCTGTTGAACTGGAGAGGGCTTGGGAGAGGTATTTCGCAGAGTGTGAAGATGGTGAGTGGGATTAAGATCCTCTAACTTCATCTTTTACTCTTCTAATATTTGCTAGCGATTTCCTCATACTGCAACCGACCCCGAGCAACCGACCCCGACCATTTAAATACCCAAATGTTAGTATTGAGTTTCTCATTGAAGGATCGTTTGAGAGAGAAAAAGAAGAAGAACGAGTTTTTTGTGAAAGATTAGTAATTGAATGGAGGAAAGGAGATGTGAGAGAGAGATTGTTTTTGGCCTTGAGACATTGAAGGAGAGAGGAGTTATTGTCTTTTCTTCATTTTAAGTTAATAGGGTTTTGAATGAGGGGTTTTAGTGTACCGGCTCAACTAGTAAATTGTCCTTGAATTTAAAATCTTCTAAGGGCACGTTTGTGTACACACTCTTTCCGTAGAAAGGAAAAATTGTCACATCAGCAAATTTCATAGAAATGAAAACCTTGGAAAAAGATTTCCGTAGAATTTAGAAATTTATGTTTGGTGCAAAAAAAATTTCCTCGTTGAATTGGTGCTAATGTTGTTTGGTGCGGCTGTGGATTCCTTATAGAAAATAAAATTTTCTTATTTGGTGAAATAACTTTTTGAAGAAAAATAACATAACATGTATATTATTTATTCAACATTAAATAATAATTTATTTAAAGAAATAAAAAATGAAAGAGTTGAAGAGTTTTGGGTTGAAATGGACAAGAGTGAGGAAAAGTGGGAGGAGTTTTCTGAGGAAATCCATTTCCCATACCTCCTATAGGAAACCCATTTCCACAATTATCAAGGAAAATGCTGATGTGGCAGGAAAGCGTTTACGTGAAATTGTTCCGCACCAAACGCCTGAAAATTGAGTTTTCCGCGGAAAACTACACACTTTTTCCCTTTCCGTGGAAAAGTGTGTGTACACAAACATGCCCTAAGAGAGGATGCTCTATCAGGAAATAGCTAAGGCTTGACCTTTGATAGCTTTCGCGCGCTGTGTGTATCTGATGTCATATTGGGACAGCAAAATGGACCGCTTAGCCAATCGATCTCTTAGGTAGCGTTTGGTTCACTGGAATGGTTGTAGGCGGGAATGGAATGAAGACCGGAATGATTCTGAATGGAATGAGATAGAAATTATCATTTTCATTCCAGCATTTGGTATGCTGAGGAATCAACCCAGTAATAAAATTTTGATTCCTTTTCTTGCGTTTGGTACGCTGGAATGAATACCGGAATGGAATAAAATTTACATAAGACTGACCAAAATACCCTTGTTAGATTTTTATCTTTGGCTCAGTCAAAGTTGCAGTACTACACCCAAGTTATGTTATTTTATTCTTAATAATAATAATAATAATAATATAGATTATATTATTATTATATAGGTGGGGCCCACACAAGTTCTTCTCTTTTATAATCTTATTATTATTATATAAGTGGGGCCCAAGTTCTTCTCTTTTAAAAGGTAATAATAATATATAGATTATATTATTATTATCTAACTGGGGCCCACACAAGTTATGTCATTTTATTCTTAATAATAATAATAATGTATATATTATATTATTATTAAATAGGTGGGGCCCACACAAATTCTTCTCTTTTATAATCTTATTATTATTATATAAGTGGGACCCAAGTTCTTCTCTTTTTGAAGGGTAATAATAATATATAGATTATATTATTATTATCTAAGTGGGGCCCACACAAGTTATGTCATTTTGTTCTTTATAATAATAATAATAATATATAGATTATATTATTATTATATAGGTAAGGCACACACAAGTTCTTCTCTTTGATAATCTTAATATTATAATAATAATAATAATAATTTATAGATTATATTATTATTAGTATATAGGTGGGGCCCACACAATAGTGGTAGATATGAAACAAGGGTATTTTGGTCTCAACGAAAAGTTAAAAAGGAATGGAATGGCCATTCCTTCCCTTCCCCAATGGAATGATGATTCCCTCAGATAAAGGAATGATGATTCCGGAGGTAATGCTCATTCTGTCACTTTTTGCGAACCTAACGCGATAATGATCATTTCATTCCGACCTTCATTACTGCGAACCAAACGCTACCTTAGAGAACCAGCTTTAGGCTCCGACTTATTGAGAGGATATGTCGCGACCTCGGACCGGGTTAGGGAGCCTAATTCAAGATCTAAGGTGACTAATGATACCGTGCCACGTGTATCTCAAAATTGGCTAATACATACACAGATTAAGGAACACTACAACAGTTTACATATTTAGCTACGAAGATTTTCGTCGCAAAAAGTTAATAAAACGTCGGTAGAAACCTTTACCGACGCAAATATTTTCGTCGGCCAAACGTCGATAAAAATGCTTGGACAAAACCTTTTACCAACGAAATTTTTTTCCGTCGGCAAAAATAAAATTTTTCCCGACGATTATTTGACTTTTACTAACGTTTTTGTTCGTCGGTAAAATAAGAAAAAATTAAATAAAAAATAAAAATAGTATTACCTACTTTTTATTTCCTCGGTAAAATAAAAAAATAATAAATAAAAATAGTTTTACCGACGTTTTTCTTTGTCGGTAAAATAAAAAAATAAAAAATAAAAAATAAAAATAGTATTACTGACGTTTTTGTTTTGTCGCTAAAATACAAAATAAAAATAAATACAAAATAAAAATAGTATTACCGACGTTTTATTTCGTCGGTAAAATAAAAATAAAAAATAAAAAATAAAAATAGTTTTATCGACGCTTTTTTTCGTCGGTAAAATAAAAAAATAACTAAAAAATAAAATAATATTACCGACGTTTTTGTTTCATCGATAAAACAAAAATAAATAAATAAATTTTACCGATGATTATTTCCATCGACAAAAATGTTTTATTTTTATTTATTTTTATTTTTTTCTTTTGCTGACGAGAATAAACGTTGGTAAAAGTGTTTTTTTTTCTAAATGTTATATTTATTTTTTCAATACAATTTTCCTATAAACCTGTTTATACACCTATATCAAAAATAAACCTGTTCATGTACCTATATTCAATATAAAAAATGCATGCAAATAAAAGTTGCTAAATAAACAAACAACCATCGCCATTTTTCATCAAATCATTCATCTCATTAAACAAATATTACAATCAATAATGATACAGTCCCATATAAATGCCCAATATACATATACAAATAAACGAAAAAGAATAAAACACCCCCACAAGTCTGTAACCGACCAAAAAGCGTCCATCAATCTGCAATGACAAAAACAACATTAGAATCTTTTCAATGAGTTAAATTATAAATGAAAGATAAACACGTATATATATATAAATTGTCTCCTAAGTTTTTCGGCGGCCTGTTTTCTAACCTAAGTGTTGAGAATCGGGCGATTTTTGCGTCTAATTCGTTAACCGGAAGTCCAATTCACTAATCGTCAATTCCTACAAGTTACTTTAGCCTTGAACAAGGTACCCGTGCTAGTTTCTAGGCTGTCCGATGGCTGTTTCCCATTTTCGACATCCAACGACCTATTTTCGAGACTAAGTTTTAAGAATCCAACATTTTTAGGTCTAATTCGTCAACCGGGAGTCAGATTTATGAGCTGTCAGTTCCTGCAAGCTAATTTCGCCTAGAGCGAGGTGCTCATGCCGGTTTTCGATTTTTCCAGAGCCTTTTCCCGTTTCGGACCCCGGCGGGCCGTTTTCAACCTATGTTGGAAAATCGTCGATTTTCGCTCTTAATTCCCTAACCGGGAGTCCTATTTGCGAACCGTCAGTTCAGTCAAGTTACTCTACCCTCAAGCGAAGTGCTCGTGCCAGTTTTTAATTTTTCCGAGGGCCGTTTCCCGCTCTAGACCCTTGGCGGGCCGTTTTTGAGCTTAAGTATTGGAAAATCCTATGTTTTCGCTTCTAATTCTCCAACCAGGAGTCCTATTTGCGAACCGTCAGTTCCGTCAAGTTACTATACTCTCGAGCGAAGTGCTCACACCAGTTTCTGATTTTTTCGGTGGACGTTTCGCAATCCGGACCCCCGGCGGACCGTTTTAGAACCTAAGTGTTAGAAATCCTATGTTTTCGCTTTTAATTCTCTAATCGGGAGTCCTATTTGCGGACCGTCAGTTTCGTCAAGTTACTCTACCCACGAGCAAAGTGCTCGCGCCGGTTTTCAATTTTTCCGGGAGACATTTCGCAATCCGGACCCCAGGCGGACCGTTTTCGAGCCTAAGTGTTGGAAAATCATATTTTTCGCTTCTAAATCTCTAACCGAGAGTCTTATTTGCGAACCGTCAGTTCCTACAAGTTACTCTTTACCCTCGAGGGAAGAGCTCGCGCAGGTTTCCGATTTTTCTGGGTGCCGTTTCTTGTTCTGGACCCTCGACGGGCCGTTTTCGAGCCAAAGTGTTTGAAAATCCTATGTTCTCGTTTCAAATTCTCTAACCGGGAGTTCTATTTGTGAACCGTCAGTTCCGTTAAGTTACTCTACCCTCGAGCGAAGTGCTCGTGTTGGTTTCCGATTTTTCCGTAAGACGTTTCCCGTTCCGGACCTCCGACGGGCCGTTTTCGAGCCTAGGTGTTAGAAAATCCTATGTTTTCGCTTCTAATTCTCTAACCGGGAGTTCTATTTGCGAACCGTTAATCCCCTCAAGTTACTCTACCCTCAAGCGAAGTGCTCGTGCCGGTTTTCAATTTTTCCGGGGAACGTTTCGCAATCCAGACCCCCGACGGACCGTTTTCGAGCCTAAGTGCTGGAAAATCCTATGTTTTCGCTTCTAATTCTCTAACCGGGAGTCCTATTTACGAACCGTCAGTTCCGTCAAGTTACTATACCCTCAAGCGAAGTGCTCATGCCGGTTTCTGAGTTTTCTAGATGACGTTTCTCGTTCCAGACCCCCGGCAAGCCGTTTTCGAACCTAAGTATCGGAAAATCCTATGTTTCGCTTCTAATTTTCTAACCGGGAGTCCTATTTGTGAACCGTCAGTTCCGTCAAGTTACTCTACCCTCGAGCGAAGTGCTCGCGCCGGATTCGAGTGTTGTACCCCATTCCGAGGTGTTGAAAATGCTACAATTTCAGTGTTTATAAATTTTGACTAGTTATTATGTCAAAATTTCAAGAGAATAATCTACTAACCAAAGGGTCGCATCATGAACTCCAGTAGCTGTGCCATCACCAGCAGAAGTGGTCACTCTCGTGATGTCGAAAAAGCTAGTCTGATCGATTCCTGCCGCAACTGCCAACTGCTGAACAATGGCCTCAAGTGCATGTGTCCTCCTGTCCTGCTCAGCTAGCTGCTCCCGCAGGGCGATCACCTCAGGATGTGGTGCCCGAGACTATGTGGAAGATGAAGAGGTCTTCGTATATATCCCATACCCATTTAAATATCCCGACCTCTTCCCAAGCACATCAACAGCAATCTATTCCTGAGTCATCAAAGCTGTGACAGAGGGCTGCGACTGCTCCTCAGTCCGCTGCACCAAGGCCTCCTGCCATTTAAATCAATAAGGGATTTAGAATGCTTTTATGGCATTATTGATCATAATTGATTTATTAGCAAACGTACATGTCTCTGTTGAGCCACCTCATTTACCCACTCATTACTCTTTTGTCTATAGTGGGTGTCGCGGAAGAACTGAATAATAGGCGGCGCTTGACCAGCATTCTGTGACATCTGTCATTCGAAATAGCTTTGTATTAGATATGAACCTAGCTACATATTGATAAATTAATAAACTTAATCAAGTTTCTTCATATGAATATAATTAGTACCATTAGAGACATCCTCGATGCAAATGACCTGAAGCCACTAGTATGATTATATGGCAGCTTGGCTCGACTCTCTTGAACTTTTTTCGACTTCGCCTACATAGAAAAACAATAATACAATAGCAGTCATTTATAAAATCATTACTAATAGAATTACTAATAGAATTACGTTGGAATATAATTAATTATCGTAGATAACATCCCAAAGTTACCTTCTAGGCTGGTGATTCCCAGCACTGCGAGACCATTAACTGCCAGTCAGCTGGATCACAACCCTCTGCCGAGTGGTCCTGGGGTCGGGGAACCCCCTGCTCCAACAGCTCGAGATAGTGACTATGCAGCTCGTACTTCCAACTCCTATACAAAACCCCGCATCGGCGATCAATGTCCGCCCTGAGCTGCATATCGCCCTCGTAGTCCCCGATATCAAAATTTTGCTGCAATTAGGGAAGAGACATATAAAGATTAGTAATAACAAAATATAATCAGATATTGTAATGAGGAGCACAACTATAATAAGTTTGGTTGATATTTCTCGTGTCAGTTTACCTGAACTGCAGCAATGACAGCAAGCTTGATCTCACTGTCAAGCCTCTTCTAACCATGGGGCCTGATTGGGGCAACCTCTCTAATGGCTAACCCAAGATGGTTAACCAGTGATGGGGCATGTTCCCCTTCTTGCCTATGACTGGAGATGGGGATCGGGACTGAGATGTTATGACCCAGCTGTCTCCTCAGCTTTGAAGCACTCTTCCCTCGCGTAACACCCCTTACACGGCTCGGAACCTCTGAGGTTGGGGCTGATGCTCTTAAGATGACATTGCTAAACGAGTTAGTGAACACAAATCATTAAATTGAGGTGAATTCAGGATTTTAAAAGGTCATAACTACGCTGCTCCCGACTGTATGAGGACTCGGCGGAGGCTAGGACGGCTGAGGCTGGGTCGGTGAGGGCTGTGTGGTCGGAGGCTGAATTGGCAGAGGTTGGGTGGCTACCAAATCAGGGGTGCTCCCTGATCCTTCAGACCGTGCAACTAGAAGATTAGCTGGCGGAGGCTGTGTCGAGGCCTCAGGTGTGCTCTCTACACCAGCTAACCAAACTGCAACTGCGATACTCCGAGCACGTTTCACTCTCTTATCCCGAGGCATATCTGCAATCTGGCTTAAAGCAAAGTGACAAGAAGAAAAATTATTATTAGCAAAAATCAATAATATTAGTAAAATGAATGTCAGCAATTTACATTAAATGGAAATGGAAATCATTTTAGCAAGAGTGTCACCATCAAAACTAGTCTTTTAAAGTACACGTCATGGACAGTCACAGAAAGATTACCTCATCCAATTGAGACCAAGATGTCTCATCATCTACATCATCATCTTCGGGGGGAATTTAGTTCTCATCCTTATCATTCCCACTAACATTCCTCTTTCCCTTCTCGTTTGGCCCTTTAGCCGAACCAAATATAGCACGTGCGGTCGGCGGGAACCCTAGAGATGCAAGTTTTTCTACATTCTACTTAATTGTCTTTTTTTCTCTTTAATAAATAATTGGATGCTTGCACTTGATGGGACAACTCTCCTGGTTTGATTCAATTTTTTTCCTTTGTTTGGCATCTTTTGCAACTATGATATATATAAATAAGTATAAAATGTGAAATGCAGTAATCTAATTAAGAATTTTCAAAGGAGTAATCCAAGAAAAAAAATCACAATTTAGTCATTGATTGAATTGCTTGCATTGTGATTTGTGATCCTCACATCCAAATCACGATTAGAAGATAATTTCTTCTAATCTTTATCCATTATTATTATTTTTTATCCCCTTGTGTGGGTAACCTTCAGTTAGATTTTAATTAATCAGATTGGACAAAGTGGGTGGATTATGGTTGGATTTTAACCTTTCATAACCTTCAAACCCAACCCATATATGTTTCAGTCCATAAAGATAGTTTAATAGAATTATCAAATGGTGGTAATGAGATGTTTTGTCCTCTAAGGGCAATCTGCAGAAAAAGACTTTGATGAGATTGCACATAGAGATATGAGAGCATCCTTGGGAGAACAAGCAATTAGTCAGCATTGTCGACAATTTTTAGGGGACAATAATACTAAGTAGATATAGATAGATGACTTTGTATTCTCCATTCAATAATCAATCCAAGAAAGGGCAAGGCACCTCAAGACACACATATATATATATATATATATATATTAAAGTTAAGGGGAGGCTTCTTGTGATTCATCATCTCTACTTCCAAACCACCACTAGGACAATGGGGAAAAAGGGTCACTTACCTTACTAGCTTTCCAACCAGGAGAACCCTTTCTTTTATTTGCTTGGTGACATGACCCATGGAGTAAACAAAGACTAGTCCACAATGATAAAAGTAATGACTGATGATAATGAGGGAGGGTATAAAAAAATGGGCCAATACATAGCATATTTGACCTGTACCTTTTATGCTTAGAATGTGCATCTTATCCCTCTCTACATGTCACACTTGTGCTGAATGTGTTGTCACCTATGACCCAAATTGGCATTTTTATCACTTGTTTAAAAACAAGAAACGATTCCCAACCCAGCCATGTATCATGCTTGGAAGCCACTCATAGGATGGGAAAATCGAATATGGACAAAACCCAATTGAGTACAAAGTACTTAGTTTTAGGAAGAAAAAACCACCACATTTCCTAACCAAATATGGATGGGAAAATCGAATATGGACAAAACCACCGATGAACAGAAATGCGAAACTCATATAAGAGTTAAATGGGTTAAGATAATAAGGGAGAGTTCAGGTCGTTGGAAGACCCAATCGATTGGGTCATTGGGACGACCCTCTTTCTCATTGGGATTGTTTCAGTCACAAGAAAAAAAAAAAAAAAAAAAAAAGCTATAAGTAAAGAATGATACAACACAATCCATCAACTCCATAAATTGCAGAAATCTCATTATTCATTAAAACAATAGTAAAAACCAACTTGGAACTTCGATTTCCTCCCTTGATTTCGTCTATGAAAACTAAACAAATGACCATTAGAATAAACATGATTTTCCCATGACGTGTTCTTTCCCTATCAGCTAGCTCTTACCAATTTTCTCTACACAATCAAACAAGAATATGTTTTTATGAAGGAAGATGTTCAATGACAGTGGTGAACTGAGAAAATTTTCCTGAGAGGGCTACTGTGTAGTGTAAGGGGCGGCCACGGCCACCTCCATCCCTATGGTTCTGGCCCTGTCCAACAAGCTCTTGCTGGACCCACCAACAAAGTTACAGCCGAGCAAGTAAACCAACCTTGTGAAGAAGTATTTAAATTACTCCTACTTTTGAGAAAAAAAAAAATCAACATTTCTTGTCATCCAACAAAAACAATGCTCCTTGGACTTTGCTAATGATTTGACCAAGAGGCTAGCAACATCTAATGATATTGACATTTTATAGATAGTTAAACCATTAAATCCTTTTTTACCGAACGGAACCACTGGGATCCAATGTAACACAAAGAAAACTCAAATAGAACCACTGGTGTGATGATACAAACAAAAGAGCTAAAAGATATAATGACAGCAAAAAAAAAAATGAGGAATGAACAAACCAGAAGCTGAATGCAAAGTTGAAGACTCAAGGTCTAAATGAAATTGTTACTGCTATAGAGCAGAGTTGATTACCAGAACTTATAGCTCTTGGACGAATGGAATATAAAAATATGATCCCAGGAATGTTCTCTTCTTAATAAGGAAAGAGTCAGATTCTTCTGACAAGAGGCTGGATTTGCCCAAATCTTTCCAACGAGTGCATTGATATGGGCCAATTCAAAACAAGTAGGCATTTAGTCCCATTGAATTTTTGTGCATGCGTCTGCAATTTTTGCTTCTTGTGTGAAATCTCTTAATGAAAAAGCAATGTATATAACACAAAAAGGAAAAAACATTCAATGGGTCTTGGGACTAAAGGCCTCTCTCATGCCATTGTTGAACCTACAACCCTTCAATTCATTAGAAGTATGTAAAATCCATTAGCAAAAAAAAGTAAAAAAAAGGCAAGGTACCGAGTGGCAGGGAAAACTCAAACTTGGCGTGAACTCGGCTCAATCCAAAGACAGCAAGTCAAGAGAGAAAGATCAACTCAGAATTAGAAACCCAAGTCACAGTCGACAGAAAATTCAACTAGTCAAGATTCAATAAAAGAAAATGGCCCGGTCAAAAAAATGGACTGTTCAGATTTGAGCAAAAATCATGATTTTCATAAACTCGAGCTTTCCTCGTTGGATTCTCAGAACTACACAGAAACCAAATCAACGTCTCCTAGTTCTTTTCCATGCTTAAACTACAAACCACAAACCACAAGAGCATGAAAAAAAAAAAGAAGAAAAATAAAAAAAATCATACCTATTGGGAGAAATGTGTCCATTCTCACATGAAGTATCAATCCCTAGCTGATAGGTTAGGGACATCATGTATTGTGGTGTGTGGGAGTAGGTAACTTCAAGTCTCTTGAAGAGGGGAACAACATCAACCTTTGACTAGTTTCCACTTTCCCACCAAGAATTTAAGATACAAAACATATCAAACACGCTATTCTTTGGAGCATCCATGGGAAATCAAATGGATCCAATCCGACAATCAAAATCGAAAGCCACTTCCTGAATCCTAGCAAGATTACACAGCACAAAATTGGATACATGTAGTCATTAAATTGAGTCAGAAAACTAACATATCAGATAATTGTAGTTTTTCATGGAAGATTGCCAAATCTTATTTGGTCCTTCATTTTCTGATCTCACTTTTTTAAAAATACCTTCATTTTCCGAGCTTAAGAACTTCCTTTGTAGCACACCGCATCTCCATATATGTCACCTCTATTTTGGAAGAGGTAGAGTTGTGTTCCCAGATTTCATCTCCATGTCACTCCCCACATGGATGAACATCAAAGAACAATCGATTCCCCAAGATGAAAAAATAAGCCAGAAACATTGTTTCCAAGATAAACATTTCAATGTTTAAAAACCCAGACTGGTTCAATTTTTAACAAGACAACAATCCAGGCCTAAATAACAATCCAATGGCAAACATTGATGGAAAGATACATTTCTGAAATGCTGAACGGATTGCCTATCAGCATAGCTAAATAAATAAAACCTTAAATCCGGTTGCCAACTTCAGAGTCTGGGTTAAAGACAAATCAACATCCAAACAACGAAGGCAGACAAAACCGACCCGGCAGTTGATAGAAATAAATTGATTGGAAACCGAACTAAAGAAATCAACAATAGAATCTAAGTCCAGAAAGTGGAATGGAATCAGTCAATATAACATGTTACAGAAATCAAGATCCAATCCAATCGGGAGATAAAAGAGAAAAGGATAAATAAAAACAAAGCAAACTGAAATACCTCCTCCTTTTTCGATTCTCTGTTACAGAGATAGAGCAGGAGAGGGAAATGCGTCTGAAGAGGGCAACCAGAAAAGGAGTCGACCTTGTGCTGCGTCTGGAGAAAACGACCGGAAAAAGGGTCAAACTCGTGCTGGCTTTGGAGAAGACGACCGGAAAAGGGGGCACCAGTTTTCTTCAGTGGGATGGGTCTGCGCCTGATAACAGACATGGGTTTTTTTAGATCAACATAGATGGAGATGGTGGGAGGGATCAGCGTGCGTTGATGGAGAGGGTGAGGTCTGCGTGAGTGGTGATGGAGGTGAGGGATGGAGATGGAGATGGTGAGGGAGATGAGGGAATGGAGGTGACGTGAGAGAGAGAGAGAGCAGAGAGAGAGAGCGCAGAGAGATCGAGCGAGACAGAGAGAGAAAGCAGAGAGAGCGCGAGAGAGCGAAAAGAGGGCCTTTTGGAGGCGGGAGAGGGAGGAAGCGAGAAATTTACCTACGTTTACCGACGTTCATATTTCGTCGGTAAAACTTATTTTATTTTTATTATTTAAAAATAAGTAAAAAAGTTTATTGACTTTTACTGACATTTAATATAAAACATCGGTAATAAGTTTTCTGATGCTATTTTTTGTCCGTAAAATACAATTTATCGGTAAAGGACTCTAATTTTTAATTTTCCTAAAAATAAAATAAAACATTACCAACGTTCTAAAAAAAACGTCACTAAATGTTCAAATTTTACGACATTTTTTTCGTCGCTAAAGGACTCCAATTTTTTATTTTCCTAAAAAGAAAATACAACATTGCTGACGTTTTTTTAAAACGTCGCTAAATGTTCAATTTTTACCGACGTTTTTCTTCGTCGGTAAAATAAAAAAGAAAAATAAATGAAAAATAAAAAGAGTTAATCGACGTTTATTTTCGCTGGCATAAGAAAAAAGAAAAATAAATAAATAATAAAAAGGGTTTTACCGACGATTATTTTCGTCGACAAAAGCATTTTCCCTAAAATTAAGTCAATAATAAAATTGAACTTTACTGACGGTTTTTTAAGGAAACGTCGCTAAAAGTCGATTTTACCGACGTTTTCTAATTCGTCGTCAATAATCTCTGATTTTTACTTTTCCTAAAAATGAAGTTAATTCTAAGATTGAACTTTGCTGACATTTTTTAGTAAAACGTCGCTAAAAATCAAACTTTTACCGATGTTTTTTAGTAAAACGTCGCTAAAAATCAAAGGCTATTTTTAGCGATGGATTTATATACGTCGGTAAATAGTACTCTTTACTGACGAATTTATAAAAACTTCTCCAAAAAAAGTCGCTAAAAATGCAAGTTGTTGTAGTGGAAGAATATTTTGTCCGTGCAAGTGATTTCCAATAGGATTCCACGGTGAGGATTTCACATATAAATAATTTCATATATGAGTCAAGTACATATTCGATCGAGGTGCGGAAGCGTGTAACAAATCATGACTATACCAATTCATTCCATAAATAAGATTGATTGCACAAGTACCAATTACATAGTATCAAAGTGAGCAATGATCATTAGCATTTCCCAAAAATATTAAATTAGAGTTTATACAAAAGATCGGTTAAATAATTGCCCCAAAAATAAAGACCAACAATGGCCAGTACATCTCAAAAGAATACCCCCCAAAAGATATTAGTCACAACTCCCAAGATGTATTGCATCTCAAAGCATGACCGGATGTCTACATGACATCGTCAGCTTGCCATTCAACTAAACATTGCGGTTCACCAACCGCCTCCTCTAGCTCCTCCTCAAGTGCAACCGGGTCTGGACCTGAGTACCAAAGAATGGGTCATATACGACGGTCTGGCAGGTGGGTGAAAAGATATAATGGTAAATTTAAATCAATGATATATTGGGAAAATATTGGAACCTGTATAAATAATGAATTTCATAAAAGAGAATGCATCACTTATTAGAAAAGACATATGCAACATAAAGCATATAAAGGTACCAACGAATCGGGAATTAACAAGATGGCAACCACACGAAACTATATCCTCTCTCACTAAAGTGATGAGAGCACATCGGAATGTTGACCTCAGTCACAAGCTGGGGAGAGTCAACGATTAAATACAATAATATATATACTATACGGGACCACGGTAGCGAACCGGGTATCGGGACAAGACGGGATCCAGGCTGCAGCTGGTGGGACGGGAGGGTGATCTCCAAGCCAGTGGATCAAACCGACAAGGTCGTCCAAACTTAGTGGTGCCGACTCATAGGTCACATGCGTGTAACCAAAATAAATACATATATGATCGGGACGGGGTGCCCATAGGCACAAAAACACATTGTATCGGGTCAAGAATAAACGGGCTAGCGATATGCTAAAACATAATTTCAGTGTTTCCGGGGCATAGCTAGTCATATAACATTAACTTTGAAGTGTACAAGTAAAATTCGGGTAAAAAAACAAGTATAATGGATTTCTGTAGATTTCGGACTATATATTGAGGCTTCAAAGCTTAGTTCAATGTGTATAAGAACTCGCATGTCGGTTATATAATTCTTAGGACTTCGTACTCCAGAATATCAAGAACATTCCAAGTGTCCTTACACATTGCTAATTCAAGAGTCATCAATATGTTTCCGGGGTGAGATTTTCCTCAATATAGTTCCACATAGTCCTTCCTATATCAAATCATGAAGATAGGACTCAAAACAATCACATCTCCCCAAGAAAACCCACTTTCCAGGCTTCAAACGTGGCCCAGGCCCGAGACGGTACGTGCTCGAGCGGCCATAGGCGCGCTTGAGCGGACCTAAACTGCCTGGCGGACAGAAGGTCTGCGCGCTCGAGTGGGCAGCCATTCTGCCGCCCGAGCTGCAGACAGAATGACTGCGCGCTCGAACGGCCTGATGTCTGCTCTAGCGGGCAGTCATTTCTGCTGCCCGAAAATGCCTTTTCCAAGCTTTCTTCTCCTCTTTCTCCAAACATTTTCCTACACAATATAGGCCTCCTTGCCTCCCAATAACCAACATCAAATCTCTCTCAACATAACACAACATTTCACACCATCCTCCTCCAAATCCAATCAATCCAGCATACATGTGATTTATGTTGGAAATAAAGACCACATTGAATAAAAAACCTTAAACTTTTCAATTAAACTCATCAAGAATGAGAAAGAGAGAGAGCTTACTACACAAGTATTTGCAAATCTATTGGAAATCATAGCATGGATTTCAAGGTAGATGAAAGCATGGGAAAAACATGTAAAAAACATAGTGAAATAACAAGAAATCATCCATGGAGGAGTTAATATTCAAAACAAATCTATTTATCCACTTGCCTTGGGTCCAAGTTTAGGGAAACCAACTTCTAATCACTCTCCAAGCCAAATGGCACCAATCTATACAAACTCCCAAATCCAACCATAAAAAACCCTAGAAAAACCCAAAACCAATAACAAGAAGGAGAAAGCTTGCAAGAAGAGAGATGGAGGCTCTTTAGGGCTAGGAAAACCCAAATATAGAAGATGGAGAAGATGGCTTACATGTAAGGTCTTCAAATGGCAAGAGATTGCTCAAAGTGAACCTTGGAATGGGTGGTTTCCTCTACAAATGGTACCAATGGGAAACCTTCAAGATGAGGAAGAAGATGATGAAGTCCATTCCTTTGTTTGGCAAGGGTTTGGTGTTGATTTGAGATGGAGAAGCAAGGAGAAGGAGGAAAACCCTAGGACTACTGGAGTTTCTTCTTCCACAAGGAGTTTGAGCCAAGAAAAGAGAATGAAGAGAAGAGCTCACTATATACATAACATGAAGGTGGGTCCCACAACTTAACAAGAGTGTTAGGCTAAAACATGGTTTTCCGGGCCTCGGATGAGTTCGACGAAGAAGAAAAAGTTGATCGTCAAAATTTCTAGTTTCCAAAAAGTATATGTTTTGCGGGTTTTGGTGACATTGAAAATAGTGTCCAGATTTTTTAGTAAAAAGACCATTTTGCCCTCAAAGTAGGAAAAGTCGAATTTTGGGATCTCGAATGGGAACGGGGTCAACATGAAAGTTGTAGAGATCGATGAGAGGAGTCGAACGGGGTTAATACATGAATTTATGAAAATCTCGAATAATCCCCCAAGCTCACGCAAAGTCACCAAAGGAACCCCCAAAGGGGTCCCCACAAATGCAAAAAAAGGCTCTCAAAACTCTCCAAAGCTATTTAAAAGTTATTTTAATCCCAAACTTAACCAAAAACCCACTTAACACACTTAGAGCTAAAGCACATCTTAATTAACACTAATCGTGGTATCTCGAGTCGGGGTCTTACATCCTTCACCCCTTAGGACATTTGGTCCACCAAATGAAATCTACGACTCACCTCCGGTAGTAGATGTGGATATTTCTTCTGAACTTGATCCCATAGTTCCCACATTGCTTTTTTAGGTCCATGATTTTCCCAATGTACCTTCACCCACTGAATTGTCCGTGTCCTCATCTCTTGTTCGTTAGTATCAATGATCAGAATAGGTTTCTCAACATATGTAGCATCTTCCCGGATTTCCAACGGTTCATGACGGAGTACGTCCCATCGGTCGGGGACGTACTTCTTTAACATTGACACATGGAAGACATTGTGTGCGCCGGAGAGTTCGGGTGGTAAGGCTAATCGGTAAGCCATGTCACCAACCTTACTCACAATATCATACAGTCCAATGTATCTCCGAGATAGCTTACCCTTATGTCCAAACCTCAAAGTTCCCCGAGTTGGTGATGCTTTCAAGAAAACCTTATCTCCTTTTTTGAACTGTAGATCCCTTCGGTGAGAGTTTGCATAACTCTTCTGTCCACTCCAGGCTACTTTCAGACGTTTTTTAATCAACTTGACTTTGTCACTTGTCTCTCTCACCATGGCTGGTCCATGGAAACTGCCAACACCTACTTCTTCCCAACATACAGGTGTCCTACACCTCCTGCCATACAATGCTCAAAAGGCGTCATTCCGATACTTGAGTGGTAACTGTTGTTGTAAGTGAACCCACACAACGGTAAGGCTTCATCCCACTGAGTCTTGAAATCTAACACGCAACCACGAAGCACATCCTCAAGGGTCTAAATCGTTCTCTCTGACTGACCATCTGTCTGTGGGTGATAAGCAGTACTGAACTGTAGCTTCGTACCCATGGATTCATGTAGTGTCTTCCAAAATCTCGAGATGAATCTGTTGTCTCTGTCAGATGTGATGGAAACTGGTTGTCCATGTAGACTGACAATCTCATTGACAAACAACTCTACCAAAGGTAGCATATGCATCTTCTTCCCTGTCTTCATCGGAATAAAATGAGCTGACTTGGTGAGACGGTCCACAATGACCCAAATGGCATCATTGCCTCTGTTAGACCTCGGTAGTCCCGAAATAAAATCCATGGTAATATGTTCCCATTTCCATTCAGGGATCTCTAATAGTTGTAACAACCCCGGAGGCTTTTGATGTTCTGCCTTAATCAACTGACATGTCATACATTGAGAGACAAATGCTGCAATTTCTCTCTTAATGTTGTTCCACCAAAATATGCCCTTCAAGTTCTGATACATCTTCGTACTGCCCGGATGCATAGAATACTTCACACTGTGAGCCTCTGTCATGATATCATTCCTCAAATCCTCTATGTTAGGCACGCATAGACGGTCACGGTAGTACAAAACTCCATCCACAATAAGAAAATCTGGGCGATTTGCTATATGCTCTGAAATTCTAGCTAACTCTGGGTCTTGCAACTGGTTTTCCTTGATCTTCTGAATGAAGGAAGGCTCTGACACTGACATATTGGCTAACATGACACCCTTCCTTAGTGGCTGTAGATCTACTCCCAACTCTTCTAACTGCTGAAACACACAAGTTCCCTGAAGACTTGCCAAGCCCACGTCTCATGTTCAGCTCCTTCTAAGAAAACAAATACTGTAGACAGCAGTGATCGGAGTGAACCTCAAGCTTTTCTCCATAGAGGTAATGTCTCCACATCTTCAGTGCAAAAACGATCGCTGCCAATTCAAGATCATGTGTTGCGTAGTTCTCCTCATGGTCTTTCAATTATCGGGATCCATAAGCAACTACTTTTTCATCTTGCATCAACACACATCCAAGTCTAACATTCGAAGCATCGGTAAAAATAGTAAAATCACCGCTTCCAAATGGCAAAGTAAGGACTGGTGTCGTAGTCAATCTCTTTTTAGCTCTTGGAAACTTGTCTCACACTAATCTGTCCTTACATATGGTGCATTCTTCCTTGTCAGCTTCGTCAATGGTAATGCAATCGACGAAAATCCTTGAACAAATCTCCGGTAATACCCTGCTAATCCAAGAAAACTTCTAAATTCGGATGCATTCTTTGGTCTTTCCCAATTCATAACCGCTTCAATCTTGGCTGGATCCACTAATAACCCTTCTCTGGAGATAATATGTCCCAAAAATGTAACTTGTTCCAACCAAAATTCACACTTACTGAGCTTTGCATATAGCTGGTTATCTCTCATAAGTTGCAGTGCTATCCTCAAGTACTCTTCATTTTCTTCTTTTGGTCTTGGAATACACCAAAATATCATCAATAAATACCACTATAAACTGATCCAGATATTGTGCAAATATTTTATTCATCAATGCCATGAATAATGCCGGTGCATTGGTCAGTCCAAATGGCATCACTAGGAACTCATAGTGTCCATATCTTGTCCGGAAAGTTGTCTTTGGTACATCTGACTCTCTGACTCTCAACTGCTGATAACTGGATCTCAAATCAATTTTCGGAAAGTAGGCAGCACCCTGTAACTGATCAAATAATTCATCTATAATCGGCAATGGATATTTGTCCTTGATGGTCACTTAGTTCAATCTCCGGTAATCCATGCACATCCTCATTGAACCATCTTTCTTTTTGACGAACAAAACTGGAGCTCCCCATGGTGAAATGCTAGGTCTAACAAAACCTTTGTCTAACAGCTCTTGCAATTGAATCTTCAATTCTCCCAACTCTGCTGAAGCCATTCTGTATGGTGCAATAGATATCAGAGCGGTCCCTAGGTAGTAGTTCAATGGTGAGATCTATCTCTCTGATGGGTGCTAATCCTAGAATCTCCTCTGGAAAAACATCCAAAAATTCCCAAACAATAGGGATCTCCTCCACCCCTTGGGACCGTTTATCCTCAGTGATAAACGCCAAATAGGCCTCAGATCCACTTTTCAAAAGTCTATCAGCCTTCAATGCTGAAATAAATCATGCACGAGGATTACTCCTCTCTCCCTGAAATAACACTCCTTGTTTGTGTCTTCTTTAATTTAAAGGTGAGGGTTTTATCGAAACAATCCATAGTGGCGTGGTACCCTGCCAACCAGTCCATCCCTAGGATGACATTAAAATCGTACATACTCAATAGAATGAAATTTGCTGGTAAGACCACTTCTCTTATCCTGACTGGACAACTCGTGTAAAAAGTTTTACACACAACTTCTTTACCTACTAGGGTAGCCACAATCAAAACAAAATCCAGTTCTCTAGCATGCATATCAATCATCTTAGCAAATTTTGGGGATATAAATGATTATGTAGAGCCTAGGTCAAACAAAACCCTAGCTTCAAATCCACAAACGAGAAGTGCACCTTCCAATACGTTGCATGTAGCCTCTGCATCAGACCTATTGATAGCATACACTTGTCCTCACTGTTGTGGACTGTTCTGAGCTTGCTACTGCCTGCCTTGCTGTGCATTTCTATTATGTTGTGGACGACGCTGATTCTAATTCTGCCCTTGTTGCCGAGCCTGTTGCTGCAGCTGTTGAGGTCTATACCGTTGCTGTGGTGCTTGTTGCTGTAGTGGTCTTGCCTGATTCTGGACAACTGGTGGATTTTGTGGTGGTGCTGGATGCTATGCTCCTTGCTGCTGCTGATTCTCTCTATTAGGCCTTGGGCAATCTCTCATTTGGTGGTCCATCGAACCACATCTAAAACATGCCCCCGTGATAGTACGACATTAGGCACTCTCATGATTCTTTCCACAGTGGATGCAAACCACTGGATTCTGCACATTCTGCTCTTACCTTAGTCTCTTGTCCAGTTGGTTCCTTTGCTGGCAGTTCTACTGGTGGCCTTGACTCTTTCCTTGGATTCTTAGAATCTTGATGTTGAAGTTCTCAAACTTATGTGCTCTCTTGACAGCCTCTTCAAAGGTTGCAGGTAGTACAACCCCAGCGGCATCTCTCTCCATGATCGGGTTCAGTCCTTCAAGGAATTTGGTTATCTTCTTCTCCACGGTGTCCACTAACTCCGGAGCATATCTACACAATCTCGCGAACTTAGTGAGATACTCAAGCACTATCATGTTTCCTTATACGAGTTGTTGGAACTCGATTGCTTTCTGCCTCTTCACATGAGCAGGCACTTACTGTTAGTTTTATGGTCTCAATCTAGTATTTGATGTAATAAATTGATTAATTTCTTTATTTATCAATACAAATTATGCTTTCCATTTCATGAGATGAACGGTTTTTAATTATATACTTGCACATAACAATTACAAATGACATGATGGTTCATGAGATGAACCGGAGTCCATAAGTATACTAGATGTAATACATGTGCATGGATGAGATCCACTTACGGGAGATATGTATAGCAAATCTTATACTTGAATATCTTCACAACCAGTGATGAGACTGGACATCTCATCTGATAAGGTTGTGGTACTTTGATCACTATGAGATAGTGTGATTTGTCTCGATCATCAGAATGTAAGATTCTGGATCAGAGTGCGGGTACATTAGATGTATTGAAAGACCATGAGAAGCACTTTATGAACACTGTCTTTACTTTAAGGTCTGCTCTCATAATTTCCTAGCAATAGGCTCTCAATCCTGAGACATTAAAGAACTCAAGTTTCTATCTATTCATTTGCTTTGAGTCACCAATGAATGAGGTCAATTGTAGGTCAACACCTCGGTGGTTTGGGTACGTGGTAGTAAAGCTGTGGGAACATTTAATGGTCAAGATGGAATCTATCTTTAATATCCCCTTGTGCAAATTAATGGATTTATCATTGGTAAGTGTCCACCTATTCCGATTAAGAGTTAATTGGAAAGGTACCTATGATCATTATAATTAATTGGGGCTCAAGGATAATAAGATGTGGATTTATTTTGGAAGACAGGTTCAATTAATCCATGAATATTGATGGAGGGGCCTACTTGTGGTTATTAGAAAGTTTAGGGTCTTCTATGTAATTTCCTAAGACTGGAGTTCAATTGCATTTATATAGTGGAGTTATTTGAAATTAACTGTGGTCCCGAATTACACATGAGATATGAAGTTGCGTGTCCCAGTTGGAGCCAGCTTTCTAACGAATCTCTAGTGATCCCCACGCTAGCCCAAATTAGAAAGATACTAATTCTAGTTGAACTCTAAAAGGAAAGTTACTATTTCTATTTGAAGTGAGACTTCTAATAGTGGTAATAGTAAGTTACGAATTAATTAATAGAAGTGAGACTTCTAAATTAATTAGAAAGAAAAGAAAGTTACTAATTCTTATGGAAGTAGGACTTCTAATAAAAATTCGTAAGTTAGGCTTGCAAAACTTATAAAAGGAGAGGAGTAGCGATGGACGTCCACTACTAGAAGCCACAAGGTGATTCACGCCTAGCCCCTAAGTGTGCAAGTGTTGCACATCTTCATCTCTCATTTTCTCTCTTCTAGTTCCTAGTAGTTTTCTCTTGAAGATCCCACCCATCTTCTTGAGAAAAGAGATCTAATATAGGGACATAGCGTGGAAGATGATTGGGTATTGGAGATCTTAAATTAATTCGTGAAAGTGTTTCATTATCAAAGAAAGACGCAACTTCTCCATCAGAGCACAATCGAGCTCCAAAGGTATAATCTACCTCCTTGTATGTTGTAGATATTTATGGATGCTTGTTAGTTGCTGTTTCTATCTTGTAGATAGATTGTTTTACTGATCATGATGGCTGAGATTGAGGGTACGCATCTTGGATTGGTTTTGGTAGCCTTCTGGATAGTTGATCGCTGCATCAAGTGGATCAAAAAGTTTTGAAATATATCATAGAGGCCCACCTAATTTCCAACACATACTTGTCTGTAAACTGCTTTTTGAGGTTTCCCCATGCTTCTGCATCCGCCACTATCTTGTATTCTACCTTAACAGTCTTCCACCAAATATCTGCTGGGCCCGTGAACATAGATGTTGCCAGTGACACTTGCTGTTTGCCCAAACATCTGAAGACCTCGTAGATATTCTCCATGTGCTCTAGCCAGTCAACTGCAGCTAATGGATCTTCTGCTTAAGTGAACTCTTTTGTGCCTCTTTTCCTAAAGCCCTCAAATAATGCATTGGGATCATTCTCCCTATTGTTGATCACGATTTGAGTCCCTAACAGCGGAGTAGGAACCGGTTCAGGCCTTCTCTCTAATACTTCCAACAATGGCCTCTACATTTGAGCCATATCTCTAGAATGATCTTCATCTTTCTTGGCCATTTGCTCTTGCAATCTAGCCTGAGTCTTGTGTGCCTGTGCCTGTGCCTGTAGCCTAGCATGATTCTCATTTGCCTGACGCTGCTGATCTATCATAGCATGCATCATCTGTTGGAACTGATTTTGCACAGTATTGTTAGATATGTTTTCTACAAGTGGCCCTGTATGTTCAGTGCTAGTTGCGGGGTCACCGTTCATTGGTCGTTCGAGGTGGCATAATGCAGCAAAACAAGGTGTTAGCACAAAAATCAAACATATGGTGGGTACACATTGCTCACACGATTCTAACTAACGGAAGTCAAACGAATCATCGCCACGTCCTTAAGATTTCTAGTTTCTTTTAATTGCCTAAAATATGTCCTGCTCTGATACCAGTTTGTCGCGACCCCGGACCGGGTTAGGGAGCCTAATCCAGGATTAAGATGACTAATGATGCCGTACCATGTGCATCTCAAGCTTTGCTAATACGTACACGGATTAAGGAAGAATATTTTGTCTGTGCACGTGATTTCCCACAGGATTCCGCAGTGAGGATTTCACATATAAATCATTTCATATACGAGTCATGTACATATTCGATCGGGGTGCGGAAGCATGTAGCAAATCATGAATATACCAATTCATTCCATAAACAAGACTGATTGCACAAGTACCAAGTACATAGTATCAAAGTAAGCAATGATCATTAGCATTTCCCAAAAATATCAAGTTAGAGTTTATACAAAAGATCAGTTAAATAGTTGCCCCAAAAATAAAGACCAACAATGGCTAGTACATCTCAAAAGAATATCCCCCAAAAGATGCTAGTCACAACTCCCAAAATGTATCGCATCTCAAAGCATGACCGGATGTCTACATGACATCGTCTGCTTGCCATTCAACTAAACGTTGTGGTTCACCAACCACCTCCTATGGCTCCTCCTCAAGTGCAACTAGGTCTAGACCTGAATACAAAAGAATGGTCAGACACGATGGTTTGGCAGGTGGGTGAAAAGATATAACAATAAATTTAAATCAATGATACCTTGGGAAAATATTGGAACCTGTATAAATTATGAATTTCATAAAAGAGAATGCATCATTTATTAGAAAAGACATGCAACATAAAGCATGTAAAGTACCAACGAATTGGGAACCAGCAAGATGGCAACCACACAAAGCTAAATCCTTTCTCACTAAAGTGATGAGAGCACATCGGGATGTTGACCTCGGTCACACAAGGTGAGGAGAATCAACGATTAAATACAATAATACATATATACTATACGGGATCACGGTAGGGACGGGATCCGGGTTGTAGCTGGCGGGATGGGAGGGGGATCTTCAAGCCGGTGGATTAAACCGACAAAGTCGTCCAAGCTTAATGGTGTCGACTCATAGGTCACATGCGAGAAATCAAAATGAATACATATATGATCGGGATGAGGTGCCCATAGGCACAAAAACACATTTGTATCGGGTCAGGCATAAACGGGCTAGCAATATGCTAAAACATAATTTTAGTGTTTTCGGGGCATAACTAGTCATATAACATTAACTTTGAAGTGTACAAGTGAAATTCGGGTAAAAATCAAGTATAATGGATTTCTGTAGATTCCGGACTATATATTGAGGCTTCAAAGATTAGTTCAATGTGTATAAGAACTCGCATGTCGGTTATATAATTCTTGCGACTTGGTACTTCAGAAGATCAAGAACATTCCAAGTGTCCATACACATTGTTAATTCAAGAATCCTCAATATGTTTTCGGGGTGAGATTTTTCTCAATATAGTTCCTATATCAAATCATGAAGATAGGACTTGAAACAATCACATCTCCCAAAGAAAACCTATTTTCCAGGCTTCAAACATGGCCCAGGCCCGAGAGAGAGTGCGCTCGGGCGGACCTGAATTGCCTGGCGGATAGAAGGTCTGCGCGCTCGAGCAGGCACCATTCTACCGCCCGGGCTGCAGCAAGAATGACTGTGCGTTCGAGTGGCCTGATGTCCGCTCGAGCGGGCAGTTATTTCTATTGCCTGAAAATGCCTTTTCCAGGCTTTCTTCTCCTCTTTCTCCAAACATTTTCCTGCACAATATAGGCCTCCTTGCCTCCCAATAACCAACATCAAATCCCTCTCAACATAACACAACATTTCACACCATCCTCCTTCAAATCCAATCAATCCATCATACATGTAATTTATTTTGGAAAAAAAGGCCACATTGAATAAAACACCTTAAACTTTTCAATTAAACTCATCAAGAAGGAGAAAGAGAGAGAGCTTACTACACAAATATTTGCAAATCTATTGGAAATCATAGCATAGATTTCGAGGTAGATGAAAGCATGGGAAAAACATGTAAAAAACATAGTGAAATAACAAGAAATCATCCATGGAGGAGTTAATATTCAAAACAAATCCATTCATCCACTTGCCTTGGGACCAAGTTTAGGAAAACCAACTTCTAATCACTCTCCAAGCCAAATGGCACCAATCTATACAAAAACTCCCAAATCCAACCATAAAAAACCTTAGAAAAACCCAAAACTAATAACAAGAAGGATAAAGCTTGCAAGAAGAGAGATGGAGGCTCTTTAGGGCTAGGAAAACCCAAATATAGAAGATGGAGAAGATGGCTTACATGTAAGGTCTTCAAATGGCAAGAGATTGCTCAAAGTGAACCTTGGAATAGGTGGTTTCCTCTACAAATGGTACCAATGGGAAACCTTCAAGATGAGGAAGAAGATGATGAAGTCCATTCCTTTGTTTGGCAAGGGTTTGGTGTTGATTTGAGATGGATAAGCAAGGAGAAAGAGGGGAAACCCTAGGACTACTGGAGTTTCTTCTTCCACAAGGAGTTTGAGCCAAGAAAAGAGAATGAAGAGAAGAGCTCACTATATACATAACATGAAGGTGGGTCCCACAACTTAACAAGAGTGTTAGGCTAAAACATGGTTTTTCGGGCCTCGGATGAGTTCGACGAAGAAGAAAAAGTTGATCGTCGAAATTTCTAGTTTCCAAAAAGTATATGTTTGCTGGTTTTGGTGACATTGAAAATAGTGTCCAGATTTTTGAATAAAAAGACCATTTTGCCCTCAAAGTAGGAAAAGTCGGGTTTCGGGATCTCGAATGGAATTAAAGTCAACATGAAAGTTGTAGAGATCGATGAGAGGAGTCAAACGGGGTTAATAAACAAATTTATGAAAATCTTGATTAATCCCCAAGCTCGCGCAAAGTCGCCAAAGGAACCCCCTAAAGGGTCCCACTAATGCAAAAAGACTCTCAAAATTTCCTAAAGCTATTTAAAAGTTATTTTAATCCCAAACTTAACCAAAAATCTACTAAACACACTTAGAGCTAAAATACAATTTAATTAACACTAATCATGGTCTCTCGGGTCGGGGTCTTACAGGATTGATGCAAGACACTAATCGGAATATTTGTGTTCTGCCCCAACGAGCTTCCAGGGCAAATAATACTGAGCCACTTCTTTAGCTTCATCGTTGTTATGTGCAAGTAAAGCGCGTAACGAATCGTCTAGAACCCTCGTATATAGAATGAAAGGGTTGCGCACGACCGGTGCTGCTAAGACTGGCGAGTTTATAAGGTATCCTTAATGTCTTGGAAAGCCTCGTCACAAGCTTGGTCCCAGACGAATTCAACACCTTTCTTCATGAGTTTAAGGGCCTGCATTTTCCTAATAGATTGAGAATGAACCTTTGAATATAGGCGATTGAGTCTTCCTTATAAGCCTTTAAACTCTTTCTGAGTCTTCAAAGGGGCCATGTCCATGATAGCTTTGACTTTGACTGGGTCTTTGTTCGATTCCACCTTCCCAAACTAAAAAACCGAGAAACTTGTTGGAAGACACTCTGAAGGAACATTTAGCAGGTTCATGCGGAGCTTAAACTTTCGTAGCCGCTCGAAGACTTTACATGGATCCGCGAGGCGGTCTCCTTTCTTTTTGCTTGTGACGGCCAAGTCATCTATGTAACACTCAAATGTCTTGTGTTCAATGTCTTTGAAGATTTTCATCATGGCCCATTGATAAGTAGCCTCTGCATTTTTTAGGCCAAAGGGCATGACAATGTAAGGGCAACTAGCTTGAACTACCAAAAGGAAACCATATTTACCGGAGCGGGTCATACTTCCTGATCGAAACATATCACCCCATTTTTCCACATTTCATTGATTTTTCCCTTTAGAATATCCTGAGAGGATGTGAAATCATTCATTGATGGGCACAATAGTTATGATCATGGTTCAAAATCGTCATATCGGTCGGACCCAAAAACCAATATGATGTAGGTATTGATCGCGGTTATCGACCTGTCGTGGTCGTCGCGGTGTGAGAATTTTTTTTAATCCAAAAAGATTCGCAAAACTATCCAGAAAATCCATAATATAAGAAAATGATGGAAAATAATATTTTTTCCATTAGAAACAACAATAAATCAAAATATCATCCCCCCTAAGTTATGAAGTCCTGTGTCGCTGTCTTCTCTGGTATTTTATAAATTTTGCTTGCAATTCAATAGATTTAGATGTATATACCAAAATAAGTTAGAATATCATAAATTTCATAAAATACAACCATAATTTTGGCTCATGATCTATTTATTAGTATGAAATCTAAGAAACTCAAACAAGCATATAGTAAAGTAAGAAATGCATATTGTATACTATACAAGTATATATATCCCATCATTCATCAATCATTAATTCATTTATCAATTATCAGCCACTCAAACATCAATTAAGTTGTAAAATTCAAGAGCATGAAGATAGCCTATTGAAATTTGAAACATGATTGTGAAATAAATCATAGATCACTTGGACTATTGGACATTTAGGGTTTAGGGTTTACCTGAAATTAGGGAGACTGAAGAGAGAGACGGAATGAGTATGACAGCTTAGTTCCAAGTGGAGTGTCGCCCAGTCTCGATATCATCATCATCGCCATCATCATTTCTTCAAAACGGGTTAAAAAAATATGCTCCATAATATTGCGCTACACTCCCATACCCATGACCACATTCATGTTATTGTTGATGAGATGATGAACTAGATGAACGGGGGGGGGGGGGGGGGGGGGAAGGTACCCAAAGTTGGTGCGCTACTTCTCGAATAATGCGGGAACTTCCAAAATCATATGTCCTCAATGAGGTCCAATTTAAAACTTTTTAACAACAAATATGATCAATGGTTAAGTGCGGAAACATATAGAATAGCGGGAGAAAAATCACATAGTAGCGGAAGCATATAAGGTATCAAATCAATATGTGTCAAATGTAATAGGGCATATGTCTGATCTAAATCTCAAAGTATAGAGTTAAGTACATATCAACTGAATAACCCACCTTGCTCACTACAAATGACACTCAAAACCTAAAAGAAACAACACTCATGCCCCTGGTGCCGACTCTCCAACCTCCGGCTCAACCAGTACCCATTTGTACTCATCCACTATAGGCGCCTCGACGAACATGTCGCCCTCAAGGTCGGGGATAATACCTTAGCCCAAATCCATGGATTTGGCAAGGTAGTGTATACAAGTGACATATGATTATGCATCAAATGAAATAAAGACGATAATAATATCATAAGATAAGCAAAGGTACAATGCTAGGCAATTGAGAGAGATATAACAAATAGAACCAATATGAACATAAAGCATCTAATCTAACCAACCATCGAAGTGATACATTCACACGAGTTGGGAACCGCAGGATATTATGCCGCGGCCCTCCCATATTGTAAACCAATCGCGGCGGGGAAATAAAGTAACATGCAAAAGATGACGAGCCCCGCCAATAATAATAATAATATCAACATTCTCATGCTCAATAGACCAAAACCGAAATCCCACAGACTGTCTAACCATACCTCATCATGATAGATCCAATCAATGACAAGTATAGATCTCACCAAGGATGATTGGTCTAATGGCTAAGCTTATGGCAACTGAGTGAATGTTAGTGCCAACTCAATGAAATAAGTAAAGGTCTGTGTGTGTCTAGGCTTGCTTTGCGTGATCAAAGTCCTATTCTTGACCAGAAAAGGTCCAAGGTACATGTCCAATCCATACATATAGTCCAAGTCCATCATCAAATTCATTGCCACGACCCACCTTGTCATCGTCTTTATTAGTCCAAAACAATCCAAGTACATCATTAATGTTCAGTCCGGTAATATCCAGTCCATTCCCATTCACAAATGGGTCACAAAATCATAATAACAGTCCTCTTCGTTCTAAGATATCGCATCCATCCTTTCTTAGGCCATATGATGGGCCGCCTAGCCACAGACACGGGTTAATGATCACCATTCCATACTTCCAGGTCACCACTAGGAAGTCCTAGGTTCAGGTATTCCAATTTTCATTTAATTAACCGGTATAAGCAATCAGTAATAACAAGAGTGAATAGTAATGAATTAAGTATAACAAGTCCCCAAAACCAAGCCAATCAATGGGAAATAACTAAGGTCCAACCTAGGTAATGGCCCCCTTTTCAGGTCTAGGTCCATGTCGGCCAATTCAATTCCTAAATGAAGTTTCAGATGCCAAGGAAGTGTATTTTGGTGCCCCTTAAGTTACAGGCATCTTTGATAGTGTTTAAGGATTGCATTAAAATCCAAATAATACACTAGACCCTACTTTGGTGGTCCCCATGAGTCAAGGTTGAGCCAAGCCATTGACTCATGCTTGGCACATCAATAGAAGTCCATTTGGATGGTCAATGGGCCCACAACAGATCAAAACATCAAAAACTGCAAACTTGAAATTTAAAGTCTGTAGTGTATCCGGTTAACATCCTCCAAGGGTGGTCGACCGGGTACACTAAGAAAGTCAGGATTCTGAGTCCTAAGTCGACATCCAGTGCAGTGTGTCTGGTCTACATCATGGCCACGATGTCAACCGAGCACACGGATATTTCTAAAATTCCACTTGGCAGGCAGAGTTCTAGTTTATGAAATTCCGCAGTGTGCCCGGTAACATCATGGCCTGGATGTCAACCGGGTACATTAGATTTCCTGCGACTGAAAGAAAGTCCAGCTCCCAGTTAAACCTATGAGTCCTATGCGTATCCAGTCGACATCCACCAAGGGTGGTCGACCAAGTACACACGAAATTCAGTTTCTACAGATTTTTGCCACTTCTCCAATTCACCTCAATTTTCATCAAAATTGAGTCCAATCTCATCCATTCATCATGGAACCATGCACAAACATCAAAAACACTTCATCCATCCCAAATCCATCACTAACTAGGCCATTGAAATTCTAAATGAGAAATCTCATTCATCAATGGCCAAAAATCCATGAAAATAAGCTCAAAAGGCAAATATAAGCGATCAAACACCCAATTGATCTGAATTTACAGAATCAAATGAAAAGAAGCATTCATTCAATGTTAAATAAGTATATTGCACTTGCCTTTACTCCAAATGCAATGAAAATGGCTAGAAATAAGAGAATCCAAGCTCTAAGATAGAAATTCAAGCTTCTAAAGTCTCCAAGCTCTCAATCAATCCCAAACTACAGATCTAGAGAGATCTATTACACCTAATCCCATGTCCACAAGAATATTGTAATAAGGAATGAGAATTCTAGAGGGGGAAAGGGAAATTACATGGAATTGAGTAAAGGAAAGAAGATAACCTTAAATTGTAGAGAATGGAGAGATCTATAAGATGAGAGAAATCCTTAGGCAAGATGATAGCTGAAGCTTGTAGAGATCCTCTTCTTCTTTAGCTAGGAACCTTAGATCCAGGGTTTCTAGAGAGAGAAATGGAGGGAATTCTTGGAGGAAAATGAGAGAGAAGAGAGAAAGAGATGGAAATGAGAGAATGGGATGAAGCTCGTTGGAATGAGGGAGGGTTAGTATATATAGGTTGTGATGAAAAAGAAAGGTCCAAAGTGCCCTTTCTTAGTTAGTTGAAAATTGAGATAGGTACATGGGTATTTAGGTCATTTTAGGTGGAATTAGAATATTCTCATGTAGAAACCTCTCTTAATACTTCTAATTATTAGCAAGAGCTTTTAACTAACTAACAAACTCCTAAAGGTTCAATAAACACTCTATAGAACCTACAAAATACAAAAAGGTACTAATTCTTAGAAAATAGACTAAAATACTTGGAAAATACTATCCTTACTAATCTCTACTAAGTAGTATAATTAGCTAACATGTATTATAATTAACACAATTCAAACAAAAGTGAGGGTCCACAAGGGGTGGGGCCTCACAAGGCCCATCATCTCCATAATGACCACCATCCCTAGGAGAGTCAGGTGAAATTCCTGCTGATGATGAAGACAGGAATTCTCGACTCACTCTCCTCGTCCACCTCCTTTCCCCTTGCCTCACTTGGATCAAGGGTGTGCCTCCGTTGCATTATCAAATTTATATCTTCTAATCTTTCCGAGGCGATCATTGGATCAGGCCTATCCCCAGTCAATTCCTCAATCATATGCTCCACCTCTTGGATCTTTATCTAATATTGGCTCTTCTTGTTCCTCCAGCCATTCACCTACCACTGTATCATCTTCTGAAAAAATATAGTCCAAATTAATTGGACAGAAATAATCCTGTTGATCCTCAAATTGTCTTCTTCTTTTATTTTAACTCCGGAGCTTGAGGCTGTAGTGAATGTAGACCAATTTATTTAACTTTTGCATTGCTAACTATTTATTAGTCTCGTTTAGATAAATGAAAAGGTACTCCGATTTCTTTTACAATTTGACGACGGTGCAATTTTACTTAGGACTTTAATAACGATCGTCCTTGATGCAGGAGCAATCTCTACATAATTCAACCACCATTTAGCTGAAAATAGAAACTGAAACGAGATTAAAGTCAATAAGATATTAATAAGTTCTTGAATAATAAAAATATGGGTTTATAATCATTACCAGGATATGTCTGTGTGATAGCTCTCTGCGTGGTCGTTGTTCCAAAAACCCCAGCGCGTGTATTTTATATGTCAATCTAAAGAAATTAAAGTAGAAAAATAAACATCAAGCATCCCAATGTTATAAATGAATGATAGATATTGAATTGTAGAAGACATCATGGCCTTTTCCCTCAATTTGGCTACCTAATTAGTTGCCTAAATTGCATCATCTGTACTGTCTGCTAGTCTTTCAATTACATATTTCGGTCCCACATAATGTCATCAGATATATGTCTATCTGAAAATTGTGGGTTAAAGAAGTATCCTGCAAAACCAACGAGTTTTAGTCAATGATAAATTAGTATGGTAAGAATGATTTAACACAACATTGAAAGAATTAAAGAAAATAGTTTCCACTTAATGATAGTGTGTAAGTCATGGTGTAACACAACATTGTCGCCCCCATCGATCTTCAATGATCTTCCAATACTTTTTTTAATATCTACAATGTTCTTAAAAAGCCAACTTTGCTCTCTCCATGGCCTCATGTACTAAGAAGCCCAATGTTGGCTTATCATCGCCATCGACCAATCGAAGAACCTTTATTAGGAGATCAAAAATATTTAAAACACCCTTCACATGGGGCCAAAACTTATTGGACTCAATTGTTTTACATACTTCTTGTGTTATGGGACTTGGCTTCTTTCCCCACTTTGACTCTAGGAAGTCCGGTGACTTGATTAATTGGAGAAGTCCTCCTCTATACTTGTAAACACTTTCTATGGCAATGAAGTGGGTGGCAAATCTAGTGTTGTCTGGCCGCAGTAGTTCATGGTTGTCCGTAAACTTTTTCATCAATGAAACAAGTCTATACGACTAATAAAAACTCAGTGATCTTCTTTATCCTTTCAATCAATTATCGCATGACTTTTCCTTTTGCAATTTCTTCAAGCATTAAATCTAGGCAATGTGTTGCACATGGAGATCATAAATCCTTAGCCTTTGTTTTATAAGCATCATTCCTGCAGCCTTCATGTTTGCACCATTGCCAGTAACAACTTGAACTACACAATCTGCCCCAATTTCATCAATCGCCTTATTAAACAACTTATAAATATATCTTGCATTTTGGATGTAATTAGTTGCCTCAACTAATTTGATAAACATCATTCCCAAAGACGAGTTGATGGACCGCGCTCCAATGCTCGGTTCCTACCGAGGTCGGCGGACGTGGGAGTCCGTTTGGTTCCGACCCTTTCGTAACCAGGGGGCAGGGGCGTGCATCAACATTTCTTTTTTTTGTGTGGGTGTGCCAGATTTTCTATTTTTACTTGGAATTGCAAGTGGTGATCCGGAGATCAACCTTCGCAAGTAAAAAGGAAATCAACTTCTTTCAAGTTTTCCATTGCACATATATTTAAGAAAAGAGACATTTTTCTTGGTTTGCCGTGAAAGGCGATTTTTTTGGCATTTATAGCCGATTTTGGCGTTTATAGCCGATTTTTGGCGTTTATAGCCGATTTTGGCGTTTATAGCTGATTTACAATCCTTATCAATAATGAAAGACAAGAGTTGAGATTTTTTGTCTCTTTTGAAAAAATACAAACTACAATGAAAAGCAAGAAAAGGAGGATCTAACTTCTCAGGAGATTGTGGGGGACCCGTTTAGATTGACGGTCGCAAGCCATATGTGGGCTTCGCCATCATCCATGCAGATGAGAACAGAGGATGCTATTGATTCGCTTGCCTTGGCTATAACCTCAGGTTTTTAGAGGACAAAGACCAAAAGGAGGTCCTATGTCCAATAAAAAGCCGAGTAGACGGGCTGAAAAGCCACATCTAAGCCATTGGAGGCAGGAGGAGAAGGCAAGGACCTGGGGGGGTACCCCCCAAGGGACTTTTGTCACCTTGTAGCGGTGGCCGGTGTAGAACTTCCGCAGAGTTTTCTCTCTTTTCCTTCTCTGAATTTCTGTGCTTCTGTCTGTGATTTTAGTTGTCTGTCCTTTTCTTCTTGGAGAGCTCTCCTATTTATAGGCTTTTTAGGTGGCCATTTAGGAGGGTTTATGAGCTTTGATTGTCATAAAGCTACATAAAGGGAGGAGTTACAGAATTGAATTCTTTCTTTTGTAACTCCTTTTTCTTGGCTTCTGATTGGCCGGAGGAGATTGAGGGCATTTAATCGCCTTTAATCGCCATGATGGGAGGAGTTTCATGGGTTAAATGCCATGAATCTCTTGACTTGTAACTCCCGAATGCTTGCTTCTGATTGGGCCGTCCAAAGAAATGGATTAATGACTGTAATAAAGCTAGTCAATTAATCGCATTAAGTGGTCGCCGAGCAGCTGAAGAGTCGCGGGCCGTGCCACGTCTTTTGGGATTCTTCTGTCGATGATCATCGATGGATCTTCATGTAGATCGACATCAGATGACCATGTAATTTCAGGTGTTTGTTGCCAACAGCGGGTCGGTGCCATCTATCCTGTCGATTTCTCGATCGGTCGGGTAGAAAGCACATTTTTTTTGTTGACCGGGTGGCGATCAATATTGTTTTCGATACTCTTGATGATTGACCCGTGTTTTGGACGGATGTCAGAGGACTTGGTGTCTCAAAAGCATGAATTTTGGAAAGTACCAGAGGCTGGGCTCTTCGAATCGCGAAAAAACGGCGAAAACCGGGGTTTCCGGGGCCTTCCCGGCCACCCCGGGCTCCAAGGTCGCCGGCGACCCTGGCCCAGGGTCGCAGGGGCCTGCGACCCTGGGCCAGGGTCGCAGGGGTCTGCGACCCTGGGGGGGTTTTCCCCCCTTTGTGTCCCGTTTTGTGTCCGGTTTTGCTGTTTTTTCGATTCTTTTTCCTTCTGTATTTTTCCTTGACATTTTGACCATTTATTAGCCTGATTTCTTTGTAGGAAACCTGATGAGAATCCTTGCATTTTATTTTGCAAAGTTTCCAATTTCCTGAGAAAGCCGAAGACTTTGTCGCGCTGAGCTGCCGATTTTCCGTCAGAAGCTGAAACTGAGTCAAACGATGTCGGAATGACCTGAAATTTGGTGTGAAGCCTCCTGAGCAATAAATAAGACCAACCATAGGCTTTTGTTTGAGTTTTGAATCCGTTTGGGGTCCTATCACCAGTAGACTTGCTTTTTGTCGCGATGAAGATGTCGCGGTTTGATGTGCGGTCAACCGATGTCCGATTGACTTGAAATTTGACAGGGAACCTATTGGAGTCATTTTAAGATGATCCATAGGCTGTCTTGGAAACCATGGTCCCGGAGAGCTTTGCCGCCGAGAGGCCTGATTTGGCTTCCGAGCGTCAAACTATGGTCAAATGTTGTGGAGATGACCTGAAATTTGACGTGTAGCCCTTTATAAGCATTTTGAAGCCGTCCATGTGCTCTATCTGATGAGTAATGGCCTCGGTGGTTCTCAGTCGTCGAGAGGCTTGATTTAGCTGTTCGAGGGTTGATGTAGGGTCAAACGTTGTCGGTTTGACTCGGAACTTGACGTGGAGCCTTTTGGAAGTATTTTGAGACCATCCATCGGCCCTGATCGAAGATTTGGTGTCTCCGATGCTTTTGCCGCCGAGAGCTCCTTTTCGGCTGTCGGAGAAGCGAAGTTAGGCCAAATGATTTTGAAATGGCCCGAAACTTCTTGTGTACTCCTCTTTTGGCTGTCTGGAAGAATCTTGCAGTTTTTGTTTGATTCTGACAAGATTTGATTTTTGGAAGCAGCATTGCCTATTTATGGCAGGTTGCGACTTCATGTAGCTCTTTGGATCTTGAAGAGGCAAAGTGATATTTTTGGTGTCAACAAATGCCCCCTCGAGGTACAGCGACGAGTTGCTTAACTTTTGTAGTCGATGTGCCTCGAAGAGATTTTTGAAGGAGAGCCTGTGACTTGACCAAGAGTCTTTGAGCAGTCTTTCTTTTTGGTATTTGTAGCCTTTTGAGCTTCCAAGGGAATTTTATGGTAGTGAAAGGGATCACGTACCATCTCGAGGCAAAGTTTTGAAGATGACATCAGGGATGTGGATTTGGGTTTTGACCTTGTGACCTAACAGGGCTATATGTGGCAGGTTAGGGGGTCGGGTTTGGTTTTGATCGTGTGACCCAACAAGCTGTATGTGGAATGTTGGGGGATCAATTTTGGTTTTGATCTTGTGACCTAACAGGCTGTATGTGGCAAGTTAGGGGATCAGGTTTTGGTTTTTGGTTTTGGTCTTGTGACCTAACAGGCTGTATGTGGCAAGTTAGGGGACCAGGATTTGGTTTGATTTTTGTGGAATGTCAATTTCAAGATTTTGGCTCAATTTGGTAGATGAGGCTGGATGGTTTGATTTTTGGAAGCTCATGGGGCTTGAAATTTTCTTTTGTATGGTCCAATCAACTCAAAAGAGGCATGGAACCATTTTTGTATGCTCTTGGTAAGAGGGATTTCTCTTTGACTAAAAGCCCAAAAAAAAAAATTTTTTTTTTTTTTTTGTGCCTAGGTGGTCAAACCTGGCTCATATGGGCTAACCCATGGGACCTTAAGCTTTTGAAATGGCTTAGATCTCATATGGTGTCATTTTTATAAAGAATATCCAAAAATATCTTATTTGGATAGAGAATATCTAAGAATATCTTTACTTGGAGAGAATCTCTCATGATCCCTTTATTTTGGGATAAGATATCTCAAGATATCTTTCTTTTGGGAAAGAATCCATCATCGATTTCTTTTTGGGAGAAAATCCTTCAAGATATCTTTCTTTCGGGAAAGAATCTTTCTAATTTCTTTCTTTTGGTAAGGTTACTAATTAGTAACACTTACCTCCTTCTTCTTTCCTTCTTTGGTTTGCTCTCCTCTATAAAAGCAAGGAGAAGGTTGGATCTCTTGCTCTTATTACTTTCTTTTGCAATAATCTCAAGAGGGCTTCAAGACCAAGAGCTCTTCTTCTTCAAGATCTTCAAGACTTTTCTTCTTCTTCTCCATCAATGGCTTCAAGTAAGTTCTTCTTTTTCAAGAAAACTCCATTGTAGGAAAAAAAATAAAAAGTTCTTCTTTCTTTTTTTGTTTCTTTCTTTTTCTTTTCTTTTTTTTTTCCACGTGTTTTCCCCCTTTTTTTTCACACGTTTTTTTTTTCTCTTCTTTCTTTTTTTTTTTCATGTTTTTGTTTTTTTTTTTTTGTTTGTGGGCCGTACGGACAGATCCGTACGGATCTGGCCGTACGGCCACGTGGCCTGTGGGCCACGGCCTGTGGGCCATCTCCCTTTTTTTTTTTTCCGTCCTTTTTTTTTCTTTGAGAAAGTTTCTTTTCTTCTTCTTCTTTTTTTTGCTCATCATGATAATGCCCCTCTTTTTTGGCAAACCTAGATGTTCATGCATGCATTCAATTGTAAATTAAATTTGTAGCATGATGTGATAGCATACCTGAAAGTTTTCGCAAATTTGGGAATTTGGAGCTCGCAGTGATGTTGAGCCCTTCCTGATTTTGCGGAGACTTTGAGGTTTCGAAAGTTTGGAGTTTCGGAGCTCGCAGCGATGTTGAGCCCATCTTCAAGCTTTCTATTTCTTTCGGGATAGTTCCTTTTCTTCGGAATTGCCCCGTCATCATGTCAAAATTTCGCCAGATTTTTTTTAGCGAGATTCTGTCATTTTGATGTTTGATCTTTTTCTTTTCCATCCTTTTCAGGTGGTTCCTCCAGAGCGAACAAGGGTAAAGAGCCTGCTACAAGCGTACCTCGTCGATCTTCTAGATCTTCTAATCCGGCCGTTCAGCAGGCTTTTGAGAAGGTCCAGTATGTTGAGAGAAATCTGGAAGAGTGCGACTCCCTCAACAGATATGAGATGAGGCAGTGACTGATCGCTCTCAAGGGAGAGGAATTCTATAAGATCATGGTAAGCAGTCGTCCATGGGTGATGGAAGATCAGAGCGTTTTGCCCAAGCCTACCTTCTTCTTTGGTGATGCAGTCCCTGATGACATGACATACCAGAGGAGATGTTTTCAGTTTTCTTTCACAGCAGATGGTGAGAAGAAGACTGTTGCTACCCGGTCGACGTTTGATCGCACCGTCTCGATTCTGAGCCTTGCCCCCACGTGCCCTAAGAGGGAAGATCCTCCAAGCTGGGTGAGAAGGACAAATGTAATCAAGACCGGGGTTTTTGTTGGCGGTTCTCCTGGATATACGGAGAGGTCGCCTGTTGACATGGACCTGTTGATGCCATCCAGCGGCTACCAGGGCTCTGATTATCCGTCGGTTGATTTGAGACCGGTGGGCCTTGGTATTTTCAGTGGTGATGGCAGCAATTGGATCAAGCCTTTTCGACTTCGAGGCCGTTTCAATGCCGACTCCGAGTGGAAGTCGTGGACTGATCGCGTCCTGCTGATTGGTGGCGCCGTTTTGAAGGAAGCCGGGATTTTTGATGCGGTCCGCGCCTTTAGGGAGACCGTGATCTTTTCCGACGAGGCCTTCATGGCTATGCTGGAGTCATTCCTCCCCCAAACCAATACCTTCGTTATGACGAATGGTGAGATTGGTTTTTCTTTGAAGGAGCTGAGCGCCATTACCGGATTGCCTATCCTCGGCAAACTCTATGAGGAGTTTATGCCGATTGACAGCGTCATCGAGGGGCAATCTGAGGAGTTCAGGCTTCTATACTTTCAGCTTGTCGCCTTCTATGATTTTTTGAAGGAGAAGGGGGGTTTGAAAGTTAGATCCAGCAGTTGGAAGAGTTTTAGCTCTTCATTCCCCAACTTTTTTTGATAGCAGGGAGCCTTCTGATAGCGTGACCCAAGAAGCCAGAGCTCAAGATCCAAGTTCAAAGAAGATCTTGGCCATGCAAGAAGAGTTGAGAGATTTCTGTGCAAGTACAAACGCCATATGTCCTGACATTGCACTGCGGAGAGATCTCGCTGTTTACCTCACTTATTGGCTTGGTGAGGCTGTTTTTGCTGGAGGAGACGGAACGCACATCAGGCCGCATTGTATTTTTTCGGCTTGTCAGATGGCGTTTGGAGAGCAGCTTGCTTTGGTGCCAGCTCTTTACTCCTACCTGTGTACCGAACTGCAGGCTGCTGCTTTTTTGGTTCGGCTTGGGCTTCCCATGAATAGGGTATTTTCAGCCCATATCTTTTATTCGTGGTATGTATACCACTGTCCTGGCTTCCATCGGCTGGGTGCTGCACAGGATGATGATCCTCTGATGATTCGACTGGCTAAGGGCAAAGCCGTGTCCGAATCACTTTTGTTTGCCCGCATGAGGATCCGACGGTTCAGGGACGTCGAGATGGGGCAGTCTTCAGTGAAGCTTTCTCCGGAGTTGCGGAAGAAGGCTTTTGATTTTGGTGCCTCCCGAGACTCTACCAGGGCGGGGTCGGGAAGGCATTATTCCTTGACAAATGCAGAGAGAGAGTGGCTTTTCAGCATACGTGTCGGCACGATGGTGTACCGTAGACAACTTTTCGTCGACATCCAGCCGTATGTACCCTCTCGCTTTGCTTTGCAGCTGGGCCTTTTCTCAAGGCGTTGTTGGAGCGCCTTCAAGCATGGTGAAGCGCTTTGGAGGCTTACAGGACGGGAGAAATGCATGGGCTTTCTATAGTGCTGAAGACACTACAGCCATGATTTCTTATCCTGTGTTGCTGACTTCCCGGACTGCCGGCTTTGCGAAGTGGTTCGCGGAGAGCTTTTCGGCATATCGGGGGCTTTCCAAGAAGGAGCTTGATGTGAAGCTGGTATCTGGAAAGGGCCTTGGAAAGTCGGATGGCGTCCGGCGAGAGGAAGTTTGGGCCTTCCTTTCTAGAGAGAAGCACAAGATAGGCTTTCTCGGTGACCAGGGCGTCATTGGTTCTGGAGCTGTTCGAGAAATACCTGATGAGGCTTTAGAGCAGCTAGAACAGGAGGAAGCCGAACTTGGCGCTTGGATGCAAGCGGCACAGAGGCAAGCTTCCGTGGAGTCTACTGGCAAGAGTAGACCATCCAGTGAGGAGTCAAGTGGGAAACTTGACTCTGACAGTGGGGCAGGTTCCTCTAAGAAGCGAGCCCGCCGGGGTAAGAGGGGGAGGAGTCATCATCGCAGCAAGGGGTAGCATGAGGACTCTCCTGACTTGGAAGTTCCTCTTACTATCAATGAGGATGTGCCAGTGGATGCTGACGAGCCTCCAGAAAAGAGAAGTCGAGAAGAAGAGACCGTCGGTGAAGGTATGATTCTTCCTTTTTCTCTTTCCATTTCTTTTCATGGGATTTTTTCCATGTTCTGATTTGCTTCTTGTTTCTGCTTTTCTTTTTCTTTTTTTTTAGCAGAGGAAGACTTGGTGATGCCTGAGGTCCCAACCGATGAGGTGGTGATGGATCCTGTTGAGGCACCTGAAGAAGAACCGAGGGACTCTGGAGTGAATCCAGAATCTCCGATTGGTACGACTTCTTTTGCTCTTTTTTTTTTTGTGTCTGTGACTTGGTTTGCTAAGATTTTTCTTGCCAGCTGACTTGCCACAGGATTCCGATGACTTTGAACCATCGATGGATGCAAATGTTGATGATGCTTCCGATGAGTTCATGGAGGAAAAAAGTGTTCCGCCAGTCGTCGAAGAAGGTATTTTGTAGTTATAACCCTGATAATGATTTTCAAACAAGATTGTATTCATACCTTTTTGTGTTTCTTTTGGCAGGTTTTGAAGTGACAGAGGAGGGTCCGTCGCTTCCAGAGCAAGGGATGCCAGAGGTTAATCCAGAGGTAGAGACTCCTGGGACCAGCTTTGACAATGTTGAGGAGATTCCTCGCGCTGAGATTCCTTCCCGAGCAGGAGCAGCTTCAACTGGAAAGAGTTCTTTTGTTACTCTTTCAACAGATGATGACTTGAGAGGCCGACCAACGGAGTTGGGCGAATCTTCAGCTGGGCCATCTCTTCTTTTTGCGAAGAAGGTGGTGGTGCGAGTTCTGAGCTCTTGGATTGAGACTCTCTTTTCTGGGCACTTGGAAGCCGGATTTAGCATGATCCAGCATGTGCGTGAGATTCTCGGTGATGCTGAAGAGGCTGGTCTGGATGTCACAGATGCCAGGGCGATCGTTAATAGGATCATTGAGCTGGGTGACAAGTGGTTTGAGACCATGGGTTTTCCTGACGATCAGTTCTTCAAGGAGATGTTCTTGGACCCTGCGGATAAGGCTCAATCTAACCTGGATGAGGCTACAGAAAGCAAGAAGCAGGCAGTCCGAGAGAGGAACTTAGAAGAGATAACCATCATTGGGCTGACACATGACCTTAACATCCTTGATAGGGAGGTCGATGAGGCCAGGAAACGTCTTGAGCATCTGCAGGCACAAGTCGCTGCCAAGTGGACTGAAATAACAGAGGCTCGTGAAAGGGAGACTGCTCTGATTCACCGAGTTGCGGATGCCAATCGAGTTCTCAAAAGGAAGTCTGATGAGAACAAACAATGGAAAACCGCTCGAGGGAAGCTTCCCAGTGCGAAAGAAGGGTTACAGCCCACCCCAGCATCTCATGGCAGGTTCTTGAAGAAGCGTGCCTTGGAATCCTTGACGGATGAGGCCAAAAGCTTACTTAAGGAGCTGAACTCTTGGTTGGAGACCATTTTTGATTGAGCTCCTGTATATATTTTTTTTATAACAGAAACTATCCCTTCTCTTTTTTTTTTGGTACCACTTGTATTTTTTTGGTACTTTTTTTTGTAGTGCTTGTGAACACTTTTCTTCTTTTTTTTTTTGGTACCACATGTATTTTTTGGTACTCTTTTTTTGTAGTCCTTGTGAGCACTTTCTTTTTTTGTTATCCCTACGCTCACTTGAATCTTTTTGTGATAAAAGTAATTGCTAAATGGGATGCTCTCTTTTTTTTTTTTTGTTATCCCTACGCTCACTTGAATCTTTTTGTGATAAAAGTAATTGCTAAATGGGATTTGATCAAAAGGTTGTCATTTTGTGAAAATCTTTTGTCAAGTGATTGTTTTGGCATGAAAGCCAGGTTTTTGTTTGTGGCATGGAAGCCAATTTTGGCATGAGAGCCAGCTTTTCTTGTGGCATTGATAGCCGAGTTTTTTTTTGTGGCATCTATAGCCGGTTTTTGGTGGCATTGATAGCCGGTTTGTTTTGTGGCATTTATAGCCGGTTTTTGGTGGCATTGATAGCCGGTTTTTTTTTTGAAATCCAAGTTTTTTTGTTTGTGGCATTGATAGCCGGTTTTGTTTTGGTGGCATTGATAGCCGGTTTGTGGCATTTATAGCCTGTTTTGATGGCATTTATAGCCGGTTTGGTTTTCAAAAAATGCAAGTATCGACTAAAAGTCGCCTCCCTGCTGAATGTTCTTGCAAGTATCGATGGAATGTCGCATCCTTGCTCATTCGGTTGCGAGTATCGATGGAATGTCGCATCCTCGTGGATTTGGGTGCAAGTATCGATGGAATGTCGCATCCTTGCTTTTCAAAAATTTTGGTTTTGCGGGTACTGCCTTGATGTCGTTTCCCCACGATTTTTAAAATTTGTGGTTTTCTCGAACCTTTGGGTTATGGATATCAACTGAAATGTTGCGTCTCCACAGTCTTTTAGGTTTTTTCGAACCTTTGAAATTTGGGTTGTGGATATCAACTGAAATGTTGTGTCTCCACAGTTTTGGATTTTGCAAGTATCGATGAAATGTCGCTTCCCTGCAATTTTGGAAGTGTCGAACGTGGTTCGCTTGCTTCCGATTTGTGCGAGTATCGACTAAACATCGCTTCCCCGCGGTTTTTGAAAAACCATTTTTTTTTGTTTAAAGACACGAGGGTCATAAGTTTTGACCTAAAATCATTTTGGCGGTAAAAGGCAGGGTGGACTAGGGTGGAAATCCCTGAATCCGGATTTTGTTTCAAACCATGAATTTTGGGTTCAAAGGTTGAAAGTTTTGGTCAAGTTAGGGAAAGGTTCCTAAACTTGGATATATATTTTTTTTTTGAACAATGAAACGATGAAAGTAAGCATTGTTTTAGATTTCTAGAAATTTCAACATTTGATATGAAAATTCTAAAAAAGGGTGGGTTTAGCGAGCGTGTACCTGGAAACCGGTTTTGGCCGTACAGGCATTGCTCTTACCCAGTTGGGTAAGTCTTCAAGGGTAGTACCGCTTTAAGAACTTGCCATTGATGGGCAGCATACATCTGTCACCTTCCATGTTTAGGAGTGCGTATGCGCCATTAGAGAAAACCTTGTCGATGACGTAGGGTCCCTCCCATTTTGGCTCAAATTTGCCTTTGGACTTGTGAGCGAAGACCATTGGTCTTTTTACCGCAAGAACCAAGTCACTCTTTTTGTAGGCGCGTTGCCTGACCTTTTTATCGAAAGATCCTGCCATACGTGCTTGGTAAAGTTCAATGCTTTGTTGAGCTTCGAGCCGTTTCTCATCGAGATTGTCCAGCTCATGGAGTCGCAATTTGACATTGCTTTCTTGAGTCATGTCATTTTGCAAGGATACCCTCAAGGAAGGAATTTGTACTTCCAAGGGCACGACAGCTTCGCATCCATAGACTAAGGAGAATGGTGTGCTATGGGTTGGTCCTCGAACGGTGGTTCGATAGGCCCACAAAGCTTCAGACATTTTGTCGCTCCAGTCTCTTTTGTGACTAGAGACCATTTTTTTGAGGATTTGCAGAGTGTCTTGTTGAAAGCTTCTGCTAACCCGTTTGCTGCCGGATTGTATAGAGTCGAAGGACAGCTTTGGATTTTGTATTTTTCGCAGAACCTGTAGAATCGATGATCCCGGAACTGTGATCCGTTATCATGGACGAATCTTTTGGGTATGCCGAAACGACAAATGATGTTGGTGCGTAGGAACTGAAGGACTGATGAGGTCTTCATTTCGTTAAATGCAAATGCTTCTGACCACTTGGAGAAGTAATCCGTAGCGGCGAAGATGAAGCGATGACCTTTGCTTGAAGGGGGAGAAATAGGACCTATGATGTCCATACCCCAGGCTTCGAAAGGCCATGAGATCGCTGTAGGATGCAGCCATTCTGGAGGCATGTGAATGTAATCTCCATGAACTTGGCATTGTTGGCAGCGCTTAGCAAATTGCATTGCGTCAGCTACCATGGTAGGCCAGTAATATCCTAACATTTTTATCTGATCATAGAGCTTAGGTCCAGCCTGATGAGCTCCACAAAGACCAGCATGAACTTCTTTGAGTGTTTCTTCAGCCTCTTGTTGTGACAAGCAGCGTAGAAGTACTCCGTTGAAGGATTTCCTGTAAAGGATTTTTGAAGGAATATCCAAATGGAAGCTTGGGGTTCGCCTTTGGATGCTTACCCGTTCTTTTGGATCTTCAGGTAGGATTCCGAACATAATGTAATCAATGAACGGATCCCTCCAGTCGCCGATTGAAGTTTGAAGGATTGAAATCCGACTTCCGACCACTTGGTGGCATTCAGCAACTGCTTGGTGTGTGTTAAGAGGAGGAAGGATTCTCCTTTCGCACACTGTGATTTGCATGTTTTCCCCTTCCTGGATTTCCATGGATGCGGCAAGTCCGGCTAGGGCATCTGCACGTATGTTTTCACCTCTACGAATGTGGGTGATGTGACAGATGTCAAACTTTTGCAGAAGTGATTGTGCCTTGTTGTAGTATGGCAACAAATCTGGCTTCCTGACTTCAAATTTCTGATTCATCTGGTTGACGATCAGTTGAGAGTCTCCAAAGACTTCCAGCATGGTGATACCGGATTCGATGGCGAGTTCCAATCCTAAGATCAGAGCTTGATATTCAGCTGCATTGTTTGTGCATGATTCCAGTAGCGAGAAAGCGTGTGGAATCATGTATTTGTCGGGGCTAACAAAGAGGATGCCAACTCCCGAGATCAGCTGTCTTTTTTCATTTGTCCTGGTTGCACCGTCAAAGTACATATCCCAGGAGGCACTTTGTGAGAAAGTCTTCACATTGTAGACTGGTTCGTCTGGGAGATCATCTCTAAGCGGAGAATCTTTAGGCAATGGATGCTCTGCGAGGAAGTCCGCTAGAGCTTGCCCTTTGATTGCTTTTTGTGGTACATACCTAATATCAAATTGTGACAGAAGGATGGACCATTTTGCCAGTCGAGCATTGAGAGAACCTGCCTTTGTGACAAGGACCTTCAAGAGGTTGACCCTCGAGACCAGGTAGACTGTGTTGGAAAGCAAGTAGTGACGCAGCTTTTGTACGGCGAACATCACTGCAAGACATTCTTTTTCGACTGGAGAGTAGCGATGCTCTGCACCTACTAGCATGCGGCTGAGGTAATATAGAGCAGCTTCTTTGCTTTGATCATTTTCTTGCGCAAGCAGAGCTCCCAGAGAGTGATCAAGGGCTCTTGTGTACAAGATGAATGGTTTTCCAGTGGTAGGAGCAGCTAACACTGAAGGCTTTGTCAGGTATGACTTGATGTCTTGGAAAGCAGCTTCACAGTCAGCATCCCAGACAAAGTTTACACCCTTTTTCATCAACCGGGAGAATGGACGGCATTTCCCTGAAAGATTGGAGATGAACCGTCTGATGTAGGCCAATCTCCCTTGAAGCCCTTTGAGTTCTCTCAAGGTTCTTGCAGAGGGCATTTCTAGAATGGCTTTGACTTTTATGGGGTCAAGCTCTATTCCAGCTTTCCGAACTAAGAATCCGAGGAACTTACCCGACGAGACGCCGAAGAAGCATTTCAATGGATTCATTCGCAGTTTGTGTTTGCGAAGCCGGAGGAAGACTTCTCGAAGGTTTTCGAGATGATCTTCTTTTCTTTTGCTTTTGACGGCGAGGTCATCAACGTAACATTCAACCGTCTTGTGCTGCATATCTTGGAATATTTTCATCATAGCCCTCTGATATGTGGCACCAGCATTTTTCAGACCAAATGACATGACAGTGTAACAATACACGCCAATGGGGTTCGAAAGGATGTATGTTTTTCATCCTCAGGATGCATCTTTATCTGATTGTAGCCAGAGAAACCATCCATGAATGTCATTCGCTCGAATCCACAGGTATTATCAATCATTACCTCTGGTATGGGGAGCGGAAATTCATCTTTTGGGCATGCGCCATTCAGGTCTCTATAATCAATACAGACCCTGATCTGCCCATTTTTCTTTGTCACGGGGACAATGTTGGCCAACCATTCAGGATGTTGTTCCTCACGGATGAAGCCGACGCTTTTGAGTTTTTGAACTTCTTGTTCAATTTTATCCATCACATCTGGACGGAATCTTCTTTGGCCTTGCTTGACAGGCTTGATGTCTTCTTGAAGATTGAGTTTGTGAACTGCTATTTTGGGGTCTAAGCCTGGCATTTCAGCGTAAGACCATGCAAAGCAATCAACGAACTCACGAAGAAAGGCGATATACTCGGGTAACTCATCATCCTTTATATCTTGCTTATGAATACAGGACGTGGGTTATCTGGTGTTCCCAAGTCTATCTTTTGAACAGGATCTTCTGTTAGAAGGTTCGAAGGTGGTTCCTCCACAATATTTTCGGAGGCTTCTAGCTCAACGAAACCTTCTGGGGTTTCAAGGGCATTTCCAGACCAAGGCTTTGTTCCTTTCCACGGGTCTTCTTGATCGGTAATTTTCCCAAGGCTTGCTATGAGATGATCCCAATCGCCTGTTGAAACCGAGTCGAAGTAGGCTACTTCTTTTGGAGATGAGGGTTCTTCTGGGTCAGAAGACCACACGTCTGTGCCATCGGACAACTCCTCTTCATTTCGGAGAAATTGTGCCAATTGGATGAGCTTCCTGGATCTTTGTCAGGTGACTCATCAAAGAGATATCCAGGGAGATCGATGTCTTCATGGATTTGAGATGTTGAGGCTTGGTCAGTATATTGACTTTTAAGCCTTTGTGTCAACTGTCTCAAGGGAGTGTCAGGATCATACCCTAACCCGTGTGAAGACTTTTCTACATAGCCGTAGAGTCTCCAATCTTCCAGCTGGCTTTTGGTCAAGACGGGCCCCAATGGCGTGAGAATACCGCATCCTTCTCCCAAACCGACTGGGTTTTGAGCGTCATAGCCCATTTTCTTCATAATAGCTTGTGCCACAGAACTATATAAGGATAGTTGAGGCGTACCTTTATTTTAGAAAGGCTCAAGCATGGAGTTTGATGAAGAAGCATCCGATCTATGGAAGAAGATCGGCTTTTCCTTTGTTGAAGTTGCTGGAACAACGAAGGAAGCTGACGTAGGATCTTCTATGTCAGAAGTTGTCTCCATTGGAGTAAGAACAGGCTGAACTTGCTGGGTGTCAGCTTGGCTTGACGATGTGTCGTCTTCTTGCTCTGAATCCGAGTCCGTGTCTTGCATGATAGACACGAAAGAGACAACAAATTTGCCCCCAGGCTTTTGTTTTGCCTTCTTCACTTTAGTTGTGATGACCAAAGGCTTTGAAGATTTGAGGGAGATGATGAAGGGAGTTTGAATGCTCTCTTCAGATTTACCGGATGGTTTGTTTTCTTCCGGTGATTGTTGAGGAGCTTTGCCTTTATCTTTCTGGAGATTTTCGGCAAAGGATGCTGTGTGCTTTTCCTCTTCTTCTTTTTCACCTTCATACATCTGTGAGTCTGCGAAGTGGACTTCTTTACCTTTGAAGGGTTTTCTGTCCGCAAAGACTCGATGTATCATGCCGTCGTCGCCAACAAACTTGATGCATTGATGTAGAGTTGAAGGGACAACACCATTCTCATGGATCCAAGGGCGTCCGAGAAGGATGTTGTAGCATGAAGGGGTCTTTATTGCATACACTGTGACCTCAGAGATAAGATCACCGATCTGCAACTTGAACCTGATTTTGCCGATAGGCCTTTGAGTACTCCCATCGTATCCAAAGATAGATACAGATGTGTGGTTCAGCTTGCTGGGTGGGATTGCCCAACTCCTCAAGAGCCGATGTGGAGATGAGGTTGAGTGCAGAACCTGGGTCGATCTGAACTCTGTGCATAGGCATTTCCTTGATATACCCTGTGAAGTACAGGGGTCGGTTATGCCTGGTTTCTCCAAGCAGGAGGTCGTCTTTTGTGAAGGCGATGGTTGCACTGGCTGCTTTTTTAACCGAGAGGCATTCAATGCATGATCCCTCAGTTTTCTTCTTTTCTCCCTTTGAGGAGGCTTCTGAGTTTTTGACTCGGTAATCCATTTCAATTTGGAGGACTTGCGGGGCATGTTTGTCGACATCCTCATTCAGCTTTTGTAATTCCGAAATGAGATTATCACGAGTGTGCGGAGACATTCGCAACAAATCTAGGATGTGCAGACGTGCAGGTATGTGCTTGAAGTGTTCAATCAAGTCATACTTGAAAGCCTCCTTAGGGCCTGCATGTTCATCATTGTTGCCACTAGGGGTGCTTACAACATCTTTTCCCGAAGGATTTACATATGTAAAGGAAGATTGGTTGTAATTTTTTGTGGTAGTCCCGGCCAGAGCGGGTGCCTCTACCAACTTCGAGAGCTTCTTGAGAAGGGTCTTCGTTTGGAAGATTGTCTTCAGGATCAAGAGGCTGTCGTTTTTCATTTGCTGAGGATGTATCAGCAGCAGAGTTACTATCCTCAGTGATTGTGTTGCATGGAGCATTTTCCGGGAACAAGTCCTGAACAGCATCCAGCAATCTTTCTTCTTCGTTGACTAATTCATCGTCCCAAGCATCAATGGCTGGGAATTCTTCAGTCAGGAAGGGTGTGAACTTTGAAGTCACAGTCTCAGGAGAAGAAACCCTGAGAGGGTGTCATCTCAGTGAAATTCACGTGAGACGAGGTGGCTTCAGAAGATATTTGCTAGGCGTCGCCGGAGTGTAAGTGCTCTCATCAGACGATGCTTCGGAAGAGCTATAATCCCGAATTATCACATTACAGGAAGCTCTGACGGGAGACGTTGCCTGATCGGAGTCAGACTCATCCTCGGATGTGAGAGGATCGTCTATCCAGCAATTTTCTCCATTTTCAGGAGTAAGGGAGGATGTACCTGGTGGTCTTCAGGGACTTCAGGCTCTAGATTGCGAGGAGGCTCGTTGACGCGTTCTTGCTCTTGTTCTAGAGCGAGTCGCTGCAAGATCCTTGCATATTCTTCAAGATCAAGCATGGGAGCCGGATCTTCTTCTTCATCATCTCTTTGTGGCTCACATTGTTGATTTCCACTGGAGTAATGAGAGGTGCTGGGTCAGCAGCATTTTTCTTGTACAGCCTCTTGGTCTTCTTCATTCATCAGACCAGGATCCTTGTGGCTGTAGGGGGGTTATACCAGATTACAGGCATAAGATGAGACTCAGGAACCCATTCTTCATCGGAGAGATATTCTCCTGTTTCAAGGGACTCCTCCCACGCATCTGTGTAGTTGGATTCGAATCCATCATCGGTGTTACTGGATTCGTATCCATCAATGGAGAATCCAACTACCGAATTGCAAGAGTATGATGCATCCTGCATGGCTTCTTTGAGTTGAGGTGGCATGAAATCACTGAGAGTGAATTTCCCTTACCCCCTTTGAAGTCTCTGGAAGGGATTTTTTGTTACCTCCAGTGAAGCGGTAGAGGGAAGCATCTGCCTTTTCTTTGACCTCTAGTTTTGGCTGGGTCTTCTCTATGCCGTTTGAGCTTGAGGAGATGTTTCCTTGCCTGCCTTCGCTGTTGAGCTGTAGGCTTTATTTTCACGACCTCCCAATTTTCATCTTCCAGGAGATCGGGATGTACCCATATCGGT